>OY730190.1:14534939-15734939 GCA_963422495.1 Polyommatus iphigenia | reverse complement strand
TGTGACTTACCGATAATAAGAAACGTGTCCATTATTTAGGCCAACGTTTCTATTTGAATTTATACAGCTCAATACGGCACTTTTAGGCATTTAGACATTTTTAAAATTCCGATTTATGTCCGATTGCGATAGCAAACTAAAGAACAGACTTTCGAAAGACGAGCATTGCTCGCCGTTTGGGAACGCGATATGGCACGCGAAGTATGTACACATGCGGTATCTATCTTGATCTATGTCTGTGGGTCAATGTATATAGTTGTATAGGTATTATCACAATAGACATAACTACCAGTATTTCGACTGCAAAGAAACGGACAGGTTTCAATATCTGTCAAATTCGTCGGGTTTCACTAGGATTATGAACGGAATGTGCCTCGCGCTGGCTGATATAATTTATTTTTAAATATTTAAAATAAAGATTTCAAAATTGGATTCTGACAAGTTTAATCGCATGTGCCAAAACACAAACAACAATACGACCAAAGAGGAACACGTTCAGCGAATATGACATATTTTTAAATTCGTAGGTCAACAACCCAACAACCCTAGCGACGATTTTCGTCATAATACGTCAAAATTAAAAATTTCAACATCAGTTCTAAGTCGGCATACTCTATAATTCTGTCTACTCTGGTATTATCATAACGCGGATGCAATATAATACACAAATACTCAAAACTTTTAATTCCCAGAACTTGTTTCTTAATAGTCCTATTTATTTTAAACTTTGTAAAATTCATATTTACGAAGGCCCATTTGAAAGGTTTCGATTCCCTCCGAAGTTGTTGAAAGTATCGGAAAACTTGGACTCAAAGCTGCGGTTGTGCCTTTGATGGAAGTTGGAAATCTTTGAATCTGTTAGAAAATGTTTGTAAACATTTACTAACAATTAATGTTGTCAATAATTGTTACATTTTGTTAGGAACTGTTACATGTTATAAGTGCTCCCACATTGCCGTTGCCACATAGAAAATGTTTACTAACATTTTATAATATCTTATATTGGCTCTGGATTAAATCTGGTATTGGCTCACATTTTAGTTTGCGTTCTGAGGGTTTCTACACGAAAATGGAAGACGATTTGCTCATTGGAATAGCTTTCATTTTTTGTTTAGAAAAAAAGCGATGAGTGAATTCGGGTATCAGCTGCTTCCGTATTACTCTGCGTAGACTATCGCTAAAGGACTTACGATAAATAACGTCGGAGGCGTTCCCCGACTCACCGCATACCCCGCCGTCATGCCGTTTATAAAAGGTTAACAAACAAAAGGTAACACATGTTTTATTTTATTATAATTTGTTAACTTACATTTTCTAAAAACATTTTTTTTAACAAAACATTTTTCTTTAAACATTTTCTAACATGAAAACATTTTTAACATTTGTGATTAAATGTTTGCTTACAAAATATGTTTACTAACGTTACTAAACATTTTCTAACGGCGGTGTGGGAGAACCATTACAATTTTTGGATTCCTAGTTGAGGTGAGGATTTATTTGAAGTCTACTATGCTTAAAGTTTATTTTATTATTTATATACTAGCTGATGACGCCCAGCGCCGGCTTTAGCAGTACTAGTACCCTGGGCGAGATTTCTTCGGCGCCCAGGGTGCTGATAGTGTTGAAATAGCATAAAATAGTAATTACCTAGGTTCCTGCACAAAAATTTGCTACAAAATGTTTAAACACTAAAAAATATTTTTTTGTGTTTCATCAAACCCCAAGCGGCCACATCCGGCCGAGATAACAATGAAAAAGCTATTGTGTCTCGTTTTGCCACGATCGATGGGTTAAATATTTTTTAGTAAATTTTTGCGCAGGAACCTAGGTAGCTAATTACTATTTTAAGCTGAAAAATAACTCAAACATGTTAAATATTTTCGTAGGAGAAAATGATTTTGGTATTACGTATGTATGAGAATTTCGATGGGACCCGGCCCCTTGAAGTATCTCCATACCAAATTATATGGATTGTAGTCTATTACAATAGTGTTTTATATTTTTGTCCAACGAACAGCGACCGATTGTCAGGCACAGGCGCACAGCCCTAGCTTTCAATAACTAGTCAATAATAGGTATTTCCGTCCAAGTCTATTAGCCGTTCTTCATCCACCTACGGTGACAGTGTTTTGACCTATTTATTGACGAAAATAACAGGTCAGTGACCCCTGGCCGGCTGCCAAGACGAATTAATTCCGAAGACAGGGCTAAATGAAATGCTTAGGTATTTCTACTCTAATAACTTGGATTGTTGGTAACTAGCCAGCTAGAAGTTCGAGGACTATCGTCTAGTAATTAATACTAAACTTGTATTGAATAGATATTTGATTACTACGAACTGTATTTATCTAGCTTTATGTATTGGATACTAATACTAAACTTGTATTGAATAGATATTTGATTACTACGAGCTGTATTTATCTAGCTTACGAGTAGAGTAATGTAAATACAAGTTGAGGTTCTTTACCGTACTATCAAAGAAGTTGATTCATTTGTAGTTGGCGGACCAACGTTATTTGGTTGCATTATGTCAATCTCAGTTGACAGATCACGAAAAATACTGAATTGACATAACCCGACCAATTGACGTAAGCCCGTCATTTGCCCATGAATCAATTTCTTCGATAGTACATTGCAGGCGACAACGGTTCTCGTAAAATGCTATCATATCTATTATCTATATATATAAAACTCAAAGGTGACTGACTGACATGGTGATCTATCAACGCACAGCCCAAACTACTGGATGGATCGGGCTGAAATTTGGCATGCAGGTAGATGTTGTGACGTAGGCATTCGCTAAGAAAGAATTTTGATAAATTCCAACCCCAAGGGGTTAAAATAGGAGATGAAATTTTGTATTATAATAATACTTCTTAACGCGAGCGAAGCCGCGGGCAAAAGCTCGTCATGTATATTTTATCAACGATATTAATTATTCTATGTATTTTATACGTAAATACTTCTTATATCCATTACTTACAAGTAAAATAAACAATAGGTCTGTCCTGCAGTCTATTTGTATGTCTGCCGACTCTTCACGTTTCAACCACAGAACCGATTTTGATAGGAATGGATCTTGAGAATCAGAATAGGACATAGCTTTCAGATTCCAGCAACAGTAAAATATTATATTCTAGTCAATTAAGACCGCAATGCGACGCGTAGATGCATTTCTTTTGCATGAATTTGACAGACTTCATTTGCATGAGACGTCATGCAAGACTGTCAATTCAATACAAATTTAGAAATGTATCTACACATCGCGGTGCGGTTTGAATTGACCCTTATAAGCAACTTACCAATTGCCAGGGCCAGCACGAGCAGCGTGGACGTCATTGACCTGACGGCCGCGGCGCGCCCTCGCCCGCATCCGGGAGCCCCACATCAATCCCACATGCCACACCACCCTCACCACACTTCACCGTCAACGCCTGACATTAACACACTTGCCTGTCAACACTTGGCTACACTTGCCTGTCAACACTTTTATTTACACTTGGTTGTCAACACTTTTGTTTACACTTGGTTTTCAACACTTTTTACTACACTTGGGTGTCAATACTTTAATTACACTTTTATGTCAACACTTTGTTATCTACATTAATTTACTGTCAAAATGTTTACAATCACTATTTACTTCCTTTATGTTATTTATTATCTTTAGTTTAAGACTTTGGACTGTATATTAAATTGGTATTTTTCACGTTTCACTTTTAGTATTTTTTGTATTTTCTATTAATTTTCTTAAAGCTTTATGATTCTTCTTAGTCGCTAGATGTGTACATTATTCGATGTTTATCTGAAAAAGAAGAAAATATTTGTTAATATTTAATATATTAATTTAAACAAAGCATACTATTATATTAAATTATATAATATTTTTCTGTTCTGATCTTTTGCAACTTGTTTGAAACCAAAATATCGACAAAAATTTAAAGTTTTCAAGATGAATGAAAATATTATTAAGGTATTCACGCAAAAACTACTAAATTCGTCGAATCCATTAATACATAAGGATAGGTTACACAGTGCGAGTAGTTAAAGTGACAGCAGTGCCTGGGTACTCGCACGAGAGCAGTTTGACTCGCCTCCCTGGGTCACACCTTGCACGCTGCTGACGTCACAGTGGATAGGTAGTGTCCCAGTGACATCGCCTAGTCGAGTATGTATAGTGTATCTGTGGTGGGGGAAGGCGAGTGGCGAGTGAAAACAAAAAATAGTTACACCGTGTAACCCAGGCATAATGCCTGGGTTACACGGTGCGAGCTGACATGCGAGCTGGCCTAGTCAGTTACTGAGGTGCAGCTACTTGCACCGTGTGACCGCATCATACGAGTTACTTTCAAGTGCGAGTGGGTCAGTTACTCGCGTGCGAGTTAAGTACAACATTTTTTGTTTTCACTCGCCACTCGCCTTCTCCCACCACAGATACAACTCGACTAGGCGATGTCACTAGAACATTACCTATCTACTGCGATGTCAGCAGCTTGCATATTGTGACCGAGGGAGGCTAATCGAGCTGCTCTCATGCGAGTACACAGGCACAGTAGCTGCCTGCTGTCACTTCAGCTGCTCGTACTGTGTAACCTATCCTTAAAACAACTGACTTAAGGGTGCGAGTGGGTACTCGCACATGATATGCGGTCACACGGCGGAAGTAGCTGTACCTCAGAAACTGACTATGCCAGCTCGCATGTCAGCTCGCACCGTGTAACCCAAGCATAAGGCTTCCATTTATGCTAAAAGAGAAGTTTTCGTGGAAAACTGTATTTACTCGCGTGAAGCCGTGGGTATGAAATTGTCTGTCATAAAATATGCACCACCGACGTTGACAAACATTCAAGTCGCGGTTTGTTTAAGTGAGTACACACGTACACACGTGACGATATTTTTGTATGTACATAACGACTTCAGAGTTTATAGATTTTAGAACCCGCTAGATACGAATGTTATGTCGAACACTTATGAAATATGCTTCTTAAATCTTCGTAAGGTCAACGTGTGTTTGAAAATCTTCATTTTACTATTGTGTGTTTAATTTATTGAAATAAAAAATCCAAAGACATAGATTGACTTGAGGACATGAGTGGATAATATAGCGGTTAAATAATTTGATCGCTGGTTCTTCTTTGCATAAATGAAGGCTTTGGGATAGTAAAAGGAGGGGAAGTAGGGTAACTCCGGCCCAATCCGCGATTTAATTACCTACTGTCTTAGGGTTGCCAATTTTAGGCGGCGGCGGCGCACACTGGTCCCAAAGTAAAATAAATGGGACATTAAGAAATTTCGGATCGAAGGTCAACGGATCAGGCTGATATTTTTTTTGTAGACAGTTGATGCAATTACAAGTCACTTTTATAGATGTCGTTTTTTTTCAAATATGCCGTATCTACAGAGTTAAAAAATAATGAATTTTTTTTTGTATGGACGAAATCATAATTTTGTCATTTTCATCCAGGATTCAAACGTATTCAAAATAAATCATAGCACAGCTTATAGAGGGACTCTTGTCATACATTTTTGTCATATACACTCGACTGCGAGTTTTGCGCCTTTTAGAGCTACAGGCACTTTATTAATTTTTTTTGGTCAGTGGATGAAGCTGATTTTTTTTTGTAGCATCTGATGCAATTACAAGTAACTATTATAGACGTCGTTTTTTTCAAATATGCCTTATCTATAGATAAAAAAAATATGAATTATTTTTTGTATAGACGAAATCATAATTTTGTCATTTTCTTCCAAGATTCAAACGTATTCAACATACATCATAGCACAGCTTATAGAAGGACTCTTGTCGTACATTTTTGTCATAGACCACTTAACTGCGATTTTTGCGCCTTTAGAAGCTACAGGTACTTTAATTTTTATTGTTTTATATAATTCATTTTCGAGTATTTCATATGGATTCTAATAAATATTGTTAAGGATAGACAATGTTTTCTTTATTGACAAGTAACTCTTACTAGTAATGTCTTATTTATAAAAAAATCCTATATATATTTAAACTAAACAAATTGTTACGGTAGAAATCTCAAAACATGTACGTAGTAGGTAAATTATTTTATGACTCATCCAGTTTGCACCCAACAAACAAACTAATCTTATAAAATTAAGTCAATAAGGTCTAAACTCTTATACTTGTTATAAAAGAGCATTAATTATGCCAATGTTACTTATAATGGCACATTATTAGGTGATTTGGCAAATATTACCTTTATTCTTATAATTTGGTTGGGTAAACGTTAATGCTTAGCACAAACCTACGCGACCACGCGACTGCGAAGCGGCAGCGTCAATACAAAACACACATTTGACAATGAATTTTAAAACTTTCGCGTAGCATTATATTTGATACTTATTATTCGGGACTTAACGCGACGTATATTCTAGTAGTAATGCTACTACATACAAAGTATGTAGTACTTATATATTCTAGTAAATGTTAATATTATATAGTATATTCTAGTAGTAATGCTACTACATACAAAGTATGTAGTAGCATTACTACTAGAATATAAGTTGCGTTAAGTCCCGAATAATAAGTATCACACATTTGACAAGTTGTCAAATGTGTGTTTTGTATTGACGCTGCCGCTTCGCAGTCGCGTGGTCGCGTAGGTTTGTGCAAAGCATAATAACTCTAATTTATACGGCAACTATAAGGCTTCGAAATATGTTCATCTTATAGTGGCTAGTTACAAGGCTTTTAATATGGTCAATTATTCTTATAAAAGTAATGCACAAGGTAACTATAATGCTTTTTACTTATAGGGGCATTTAATAAGACATCTGTCCAACAAACGAATGCTAACATTTTATATGACCTTAACAAGGATGAAAGCAATCCCTATTCTCTTATACAGTGATTATAAAGATATTATTCTCTTTAAGGTTACAATAAAATCCTTTACATAACTAAATTCGCCATTTTAAACGTACAAAAGATTGTGTGAATATCTTGCGGAGCGGAATAATCGGCCAAGTGCGAGTCGGACCTGCGCACGATGGGTTCCGTACTTTCATAGAGGGATTCGAAACAATGGAAGAAGTTGAAAAGGAGCGATGGTTACAGAAGAAAAGTAAAAAATAAAACAATTCATTTGATAATCACGTATCATTGATAATATTTCAAATTTAAAATTAGTGCATAAAAGTGAGCTAAAGTATCCTTATAAAGAGGTCTCTTTCAGCCAACCCAACTACAGTGGAAAAAAATCATTTTAAATAAAATATACGGGAATAACACTAGCTAGGTGCGATTTTTTTAGTGTGAAAGGAACCCTAACTATATGTAAAATGGCGATAGCATAATAAACAATTGATGCCGTCTTTACTCTCATAGACTCCTAATAGACGATGTGTGAATCCTGTTGTTCTTTTAAAAGCACTGTACTTAACTTGACTAAATAATTAATGACGTTTTTAGCACAAAAACAGCTTAAATTCAATACCAAAATACACAGCGTATCACATTTTATCATGCATTTAAATTCCCATACACTTTTCACTATAAACGCACTAAATCAGGTAAATAAACTATACATAAAATAATGACTTATCGTTTACTTGACAGTAAAATGGCTGACGTTTCTATTTCTTCTCCAAGCTGTTGCGAAAATGTAAATCACTTATGACGGCAAAAAGGGGTAACGGATTTTAAGAGCCTTTGATTTTCCGCATTGAGTTTAAACTCCTTGTATCGGACAATAATATAACACGTATAAGGGTGATCGCCCGTATTAACGCTTTCCATATGTTTCTTATAAGTTGAAGTACCTTGTTCTTTGAAATTATATAACACGTATAAGGAAAAAAGCGGACAATAAAGCAACTATAAGGAGGGTATAAGGTTAATCTTTATAAATTGTGCCCAAATGCACCCTTATTAGCGATGATACGACTCCTATAAGAATATTATTTTTGGCTATATAAGCCACAAAATATTTGGCTATATAAACCCAAACACACAGCAATATTTATTACTCCTGCGATTATGATCGGACATTTTTGATTCGTTTGGCGCGGCGTGGCGCGACGCGGGCGTGCAGCGTTAAGTGTTAGCCCCGACTAGTATGGTCCGAAAACGGTCCGAGATTTTAATAAGTGTGCGTGCGGCGACGCATTGATACTATGGCGCACACATACAAGCCGCGCGCGGTGCCTTTGTATGAAGATAACTTACTTCCCCTCCTTATACTATGGCTTTGGGTCCAGTAAGATGATTTGAAATAAAAAAATTTGGACTCTATAATAATTTTATAATTTATTTATTTTCAAATCATATAAGTACATCCTACAGCTTAAAAATAAGGCATATTTAAGATAATTTCAATACAGATTCAGTAATTTTAGCGTTGGGAGCTGTAGTTAGTTAAAACTGTGACTCAGCTCCCAAAAAAAAGACTCTATGTTTAGCTAGATCATGAAGTAGGTATGTTGCAAGATTTGTTAAGGGTATACGTTTTTAAGTCAGTAAGATTTGTAAATCTGTGGGCTGTCTGATAAGATATTTGCCAACGATTACGTATTCTGTAATGTTTGCGCGCGGTGTGCAAATTTAGCTTTAATCAGATTGTCTGACGAGACTGCTTTATTAAATCTAGCAATTTGTACACGGTTCTAGACTTAACCCTCGAAATTCTGAAACTCTGCCCGTTTTCACCAACAACGCCTAAAATATAGGTGTCCCATAAGCCAATATAAGGGGCACCTAACGCAAGTTTTGTTCTTGATGAATTGACAACCCCATAACTCTTAGGTGACGTATATCACTACATAGTATAAAATAAAGTCGCTTTTTCTGTCCTCATGTCCCTTTGTTCCTTTTAATTGCGGTTTTCTTTAATAGATAGAGTGATTAAAGAGGAAGGTTTGTGATAAATATGTATCCCACCAAAAACATAAAATATGTAAAATGGAAAGCCAAGTTCCATACAAACATTATTCTTGTCTATGGACTTCGCCGTAAAAAGGATGGAGATCTAAATGAGTGCCAAGTTCCATAGAAAATCGAAATATGTACCTATGTATAGGAACCAAATAACATTATGAACAAATAATAGAGTCTATTTCTTTGCTTTATTGAATATCTATAACAATTAATGTTATTTAAATTATGTGAGATCTTAAACTAGATTAGATCTAACTTGGCCAGTTTTCATTACATCAGTCATTTCATAAAGTTATTGAACATTTTGATTCTGATGAAAACTAGCCAAGTAGAATCTAATCTAGTTTAAGATCTCAAATTATTTAAATAACATTAATTGATATAGATATTCAATAAAGCAAAGAAATAGACTCTATTATTTGTTCATAATGTTATTTGGTTCCTATACATAGGTACATATTTCGATTTTCTATGGAACTTGGCACTCATTTAGATCTCCATCCTTTTTACGGCGAAGTCCATAGACAAGAATAATGTTTGTATGGAACTTAGCTTTCCATTTTTACATATTTTATGTTTTTGGTGGGATATCATTACTTTTTGTAAAGAAAACTTTCTGAGCAAGGGTAGACAGTAGACATCTTAATCTTCCCAGTTCAAACATACATAATATTCGACTATATTCAATCGCAACCTTAAGGTGTTGTTTCACCACTTCCCGACGAGTATTGGATATGCTATCCGCAACTTATCTGGCAGATATACTTCATCTATCAGATAAATTGTGGATAGCCTATCTGAAACTTAACTGACAGATCCTTCATCTGTCAGATAAGTTGTGGATAGCCTATCTGAAACTAATCAGGAAGTGGGGAAAGCCTTGTTGAGTATCAGACGAATAAAACAAAGAAAATTCAAGTGAATGGAAAAAGCAGCTACCATCAAGAGGCATTGGAATAATACGGCATAACACAAGTGTATTTCCAACCATTAACTATAGGGTACAGCTTATTGTGCGGAGGTAAAGTAGCTATTATTATAGCTGTCTAACAAACAGACAGACAGACGGACGGACGGAGGGACAGACGGACAGACAGACGGACAGACGTATTAAAAGAATTCTATGTCTATTCCCGGGACTCAAACTATATCTCCATACCAAATTTAAGAACAATCGGTACAAGCAATTTGGGCGTGAAGAGGTAACAGACAGACAGACATACTTGATAAAGTCACCTTCTCTTAATTTCCTAAAGTTTTTTCACTTCACAAATAATAAATATTTCCGGGGAGCTCCCATACAATAAATGTGATTTTTTTGGCCTTTTTTGCTCAAAATCAATAATGGCAGCCGGTAGATACTTGAAAATTTCACAAAATCTTTAATTATATTTTTATTTTCATAATTTATAGTAAAAGTAAAATAAAATAAATTTTTAAGGGGGGTCTCCATACAAAAAATACAATTTTTGCCTAGTTTCGCTCTGTCCGACTCGCACTTGACCGATTTTTTTTGTTTTCTGATTTTTCCCTACGCTTTCACACAATTACCGAGCTGGATTCCAAATTTCAGCCTTCTAGGTCATCTGGAAATGGGTTAGAATTTTGATCTATATGTCAGTCAGTCAGTCAGTCAGTGATAAAAATGTAGATTTTCGGACGTTAATATCTTAATAACCGCTTGAGCTGTGCTTATGAAATTTAGAGCATGTAGTTATCTTGCAAGTCTGATTATATGAGCCAAATTTGAAACGTTTATGTGAAATAGTTTCTGAATTATGAGAGGATCAAAAGTACCTGCAAATGGTTCGTGTAATATTACACACGGTGCTGCTCGCCATTCTGTTATGCTGGAACTTGGCTTGACACGCTACCGCGTGTCTAGATATTTATGGGAGTTCGCTATTTTACAAGTAAAATAATATCAGACGGCCATTCTATAACAAATTCATTGTCAAGGCAACCGTCACCTAACGTCGTCGTCGTCACCACATACGTCACCTAAGTGTACGGGGTCGTCAATTCATCCCGTAAATTATAAACGTCACCTAATGGTTTGACGGATGAATCGCATAATAGGTTGTTTTGTTTAAAATATACGTCACCTATGAGTTATGGGGTTGTCAAATCACCCCCTAAATTATTATGGTTTAGGTGTCACTTAAACGTCGGTGAAAACAAAACGGTGACGATAGGTGCCCCTTACATTGGCTTAAGGGACACCTAAATTTTAGGTGATGTTGGTGAAAACGGGCAGAGTCTTGTAGACCTGGGATAACGCTTTACTAACGTTCTACTACGCTTCACTATGATACTAAGTTCTCAGTGATTCCAAATAAAAAAAGTGTAAAAGTGTGCTTGTGTTCTACTGCCTACTACTGCAGACTCAGTAGCAATTAATTTTTATCAAGTGTAGTAAAGGTATCTAGTAAGAGGAGTTTGCATGTAAAGGTCAATTCACATGCCAACGTCTCGGGGCATTGCAATGCATTTTCAAATGATCTATTCAAAGGAACAGACAGTTCGTCGAGAATTTAAAAGGAAAGAAATGCATCTTGGCTCAAATTGTGTCGCGTCACTTTGCAATGTTAACTGATTCTAAGGGCCTGTTTCACCACTTCCTGATAAGTACTGGATAGTACTGACCACCACTTAACTTGACAGATAGAGTATGAAGAATCTGTCAAAAAAGTTGTGGACCTATCCGGCACTTTATCAGGAAGTGGTGAAACAGGCCCTTAGTCCAACTGCTTTAGTGCTGCAAGTGTCCATTAGCGGCGAATTGATTATCGTCATAATTTTATCTCTTACATTCTCATTGATGTATTATTTATACCAGGTAGACATTTTGAAATACTTTTAAAAACACTTAAACCTTAGCTTTGAAGCGAAAAATAAAAATGGTCTTTCGAGCCGGCGTTAATTTTTATTAGTTAAGTTCGAAGCTTTACCCTGTTTAATGTCTATTCCCGGTAATCTGTAGGATGAAACACGATCCCTTCAAGTTATTTCAAAGAATTTTCTTATAACTTTATTACTGGTTTGAAGTGCCAAGTACTTTACTTACAAGCGCGTATACGCTTTAGACGACGCGACGCTACTTGGCGTTGTCTTTTCTACGTAATTTGTTAGTTTACTGTGTAGTTGCATAGTTTAAAGTACTTTGAAATAAAAACCGAGCTCATTTTGTTTACACGGAGTGTAAAAACAAAGTTATCATGTGTGTGAGCCCCTTACATAGCAGCAGCGCTAAAAGAGTTACTGTTTTTTAATTGTACGGAAAAATTCATGACGTCGTGGACCAAGAGCCTGTGACGGCCAGACATTCCTCAGTTTAGAAAAGCTAAAAATTTACGTCACGGTTACTTTAGGAGATATCCAGTTCTGAAGGTCTACCTGACCTTCGAGAAAGAGTAAAGCTCAATTTCATAACTTATATTATTCTTCACGGTAAGTGGAGGAATCTCGTCTGCCAGTGCCGGACATTTTTGACAGTTACTTCCCACTGCCAGTCACTCTCAAAGTCTTAATACTTTAAGAAAGTTTAGGGGTGTCTGGCAGTGGGGAGCAACTGTTAAAAATGTCCGGCACTGGCAGACGAGATTCCTACACACACACGCTATATACAAAGGGACACATACATGCGTTTAAAGTATTATCACCTTGTTTTGTTACAACTTGTAGAACTCTGTTTATACTTTTTTCTTTCTCATGGTAAACACGATCAAATAATTTCCGATAATACGTCGAGTGTCGACAGCTGCCGTCGACTTCGACGACTCTTCTGAATAATGAATGAGACGAACATGTTTTGATCGACGATAATATTTTCTATTCGGAAAAGTTACTGGAAAATCTGACGGTAAACAATGTTTTGTTTTTTGAGCAAACTAATAAAATAAAAATGCTAAGAAACCGAACGCTTAAAGTAACTTAATATTGCAATTTTGTAAAGTCAAATTCACGCCTTAACCATGTATTTTTAAGGATAAAAATGATTGTATGTCCCTTCCCCGAGCTTGAAATCGGCTCCACATCATATTTAATCAAAAATCGGTTTTGCGGTTTCGGCGTGAAGGCATATTATTGTATCTTGTTAAAATATGCATGGAGAAATGAATGAGTACAAGAATTTTAAAACTAAGTCAAAAGCAAGTTAAATGAAATGTTATTACGAGTAGCCATTAGCCGAGTAATACAGAGGGAATCGGAAAATTTGAAAGCGGAAGGAAACTTTTTTAATTACGAGTCGGAAGGCCACAAAATATACTTTTCAGATAACTTCCGATGTTGTGTGTGGTTTTCCGCAACAAAAGATATCCCAATTCCCAAATTTTTTTGTATTCATTTAATAATTTGAATCTTTTAAAACTTTTTCGATCCTCGAATTCGACGAATTGTAAAATTCGTTACAGAGAGTGAACACAATAGAACATTTTTAATTTCTAAGTTATAACGTTTCAGTACGCTATGAAAGAAAAGTTGTTATAATGAAGTACAAAGGAATTCGCTGTATTTTACACTACGAGTACTATAAAATTAAAAACTTTAGATTTCAATTAAAATATGACTTCTTTTTTGCTGTTTGTTTTATATTACAATACCTTCAGTAGTCCAAAATATATTTTACTTAACCTAAGGGCCAGTTTAGATTGCAGACGTGATGCGATGAATTGTATTTTTCATGCGGTATTTAAAATTAAACTTGAATTCCTACCCAAAAAGATAGACATTGAAATACACCCATCGTATTGGGCTGCCTAAATTTTGTATCGCTCATATAAAAATGTATCACATCGCCGCGTCACATTGCAATATTAAGAGTATACGCTAGACACCATTTTTCCATACAAACGTATTCCCCAATTTACTCCCTGGATAATGCGTCTAGACAAATGATTTTTTTATACAATATTAGGATCTGTGAAAGCTATGCCTGTGCGTTTGATTTTTTCTAAATTTACTAATAAATATAAAAATATAAGCATTCGAAAATCGCCAAAAACGAATGCCGCGTACGCCGCCAATCAACCGACCATAAAACAAATTTGAAAGATCTTTAAGAAAAAATGAAAACGTACAGGCATAGAGGCACTCTTCCTGCAGATATTAAATCAAAAAATAATTGGTTAGGCTCAATTTTGAAGGAGGAAACTGAGGAATACGGTACCTCGATTTACGCTCAAAATTTGTCGGAAAATGGGCCTGAGCTGCATCTGTCTCTATCACAATCTGCGGGGTAAGGCAGGAAGTGAGGGGGGTATTGTCAGTCGCTACAGTGTTACATACATAGACATCGTACACATACATAGACATCGCTGCATACTACGATATGGCGCGGGTTTGCCTGTCGATTTATGATATTATAGCGTGAAGTAGGTACTGTATGAATCTGGTAAGATAATGTACAGTTTATAATATTATAGACTATGCAGTAAATTACCGTACATTTTATATTATGAAATAGCTGTTGCCCGCGACTTCGCCCGCGTCAAAGTAAAATAATATATCCTCCTTTTTGGAAGTCGGTTAAAAAGTAGCTTGTGAGTACCTCCTTACTACATCAGCTATCTACCAAAAAATCTCGTGAACATAGCTCTAGCCGTTTCAGAGATTAGCCGGAACAAACAGACAGACAGTCAGACATACAAACAAAAATTGTAAAAAATGTTGTTTTGGTGTAGTGTATGTAGCATATATATTATACAAATATACTCATAATATGCGTGTAGTAACAAACGGTTTTTCCAATATTACAAACAGACACTCCAATTTTTTTATATGTATGCATAGATTTTACATATTATAAACTAACTTTTATCTGCGGCTCCTAATGTCTATCTATTGTGATTTGTGTCCTCGGTGTGTCAATCTTTTTTCATCACTCAAACTCAAAAACAACATTTTTCCCTAAAAAAACTGTTAAAGTTACGAAATGCATACAGATAAAATCTTGGTCAGGACTCAGGAAGCTAATAACTATCATAAAATATAATTATTATAGGTCTACTCTGGTAGACCTATAATAATTATATTATCTGATGGCAAAAAGTGAGAAAATAAATTGAATCTAGCGATGCCGGGGTAATAGAAATAAAACATTTTCATCCTTTTTTATTCCTTTAGCGGCATATTTTGTGTGTGAAACATGCAAATATAAAAATTTATCCAATGATCAAGGATATTTTTTGAAAATCTCCTGTTAAAAATTGCCATCAGATTCTGGTAGACCTATAATTTGTTTTTCATAATATTATAATTTATTTATTCTGCGACCATCATAATATTTTCTACTCTTTCTCGTACTGGTTCGTTTCTTGGAATACGAAGATAATATATTTTTCTGATATCCTACCTAGGGAGTCCAAAAACCAAATTTAAGAACCGTGGGAGAGCCTGCTTCAGCACAAATGGGCCTGCTCAACCGGAGCAATACCACGCGCTCACAGAAAACCAGCGTGAAACAGCGCTTGCGCTGTGTTTCGCAGAGCGAGTGAGTTTACTAGAAGCCCAATCCCCTACCCTATTCCCTTTTAAAAGGCCGGCAACGCACCTGCAGCTCTTCAGTTGTTGCGAGTGTCCATGGGCGACGGTAGTTGCTTTCCATCAGCTGCCCTAGCACCAAAGAATACATACACTACGCGAACTAGCACGGGATTTGTCGATATAGAAGAAATATATAAAGATAAGAACTATAGTTTCTTGGATAATAGCTCCTGTTTGAAAGTTAAAGGTCGTTGATTCATCGACAACAGAAATCGTTTTTTATGTAAGTTTTTCAAGCAACTTTTACGACCTATAATAATAATTATTATTGTTTTGCGAGCTCGGATTTATAAACATTTTATTTATTTTACGATTTCGATTCATTGAGTGTGGAATCATCAATTTTCCCACGCTAAACAATGGGTAATAAAATTCACAAAATGCACTTAAAAATAAAATAACATTGACAATGAATCTACGACTTTATTTACTCAGCCGTAAGATCTTTTATCAAAAAAACTATGATTATATATTTTTGTCTGCGAACTGTATCTCGACGACCTCTGTGGCTCAGTTGGTGGCGAGTTGGTAGCCCAAGCGGGGTCGTGAGTTCGTATCCCACCGACGACGGAACAAAAATAAATTCTATGTTCCTGCCTGGGTCTTGGATGTGTAATAAATATGTGATAGTAAAAATCTTAAATATTATAATAAATAATAATAAATTATATTTTAATTTGCAAACGAAACACAGCGGTTCTAAAATTTTTTTAAATGGTCACATTTAGCAATTCCTCTCAATCAATTCAACAAATGAATTGTCAAAACCGTCAAAGTGACAAAATAATATTATGTCATAACTCATACTAGACATAGTAGACATGAATTGCAAGCAGAATTGCATTTTTGATTAAAAAAATGATTAACATTATGATTCATAATATGATTCTAATCATAAGTCATAAGCGACCATTTTAGTCCCGCGCAGCACAACGCTAACGTAAATTATATTCACAAAAATAATTAATAATACTATTATTATAGCTCCAACTTCCAAGCAGACTGCGTCGAGGCTCTTCGCGGGAACGAGGGGCCCAACGCGCAACGGGGTGAGACACCCGTCCACCCGGGCGCGCGCGGGGGGCGGTAGCGGCGCACGCACATAGACATAGAATACTCACACACACGCGACGGGCCGCCCGCGCCCCCCGGGCCCCGGCGCGCGGTGCAGGGCGAAGCGCGATGCCAATAGTTTCTTCAAATACCTAATTTTAAAATTCTTCTGTACCCGCGTTTCCTCTTAACCGACCCTAAATCGCCATTATCCATACTAATATTATAAATGTGGAAGTGTGTCTGTCTGTTACCTCTTTAAGCTCCAACAGCTGAACCGATTTTGCTGGGTATGGAGATACTTTGAGTCCCGGGAAAGGACATAGGATACTTTTTATCCCTGAAAAATGCACGGTCCCGCGCGATAAACGAATTTTGGCGAAACGGAGTTGCGGGCGTTATCTAGTTATACACTATAATAATGTGTGGCCTTATTGTGCTAAGAGCGTCCGTGGCCTAATGTAGACCTTTGGTTCGCACTCGTAGAGGGTGCAGGTTCGATCCCAGGTGAAAGCGTGTACCAATGTTAAATTTTCTGATCTCAAGTACATAATAAGGACGCTCATACGGTGAAGGAAACATCGTGAGGAAACCCGCACATAGTTGGTCCCAGACGTATTGACTAGTTCTTTCCTCTGGACTAGGCCGACAATATTGCGAGAATGCCGTATGCGCTTAGGCAACCATACGGACATTTAAACTTTGTCCCAGGCACTTACAGTTATATTTGAGGAGTGATTACTTCGCTCTGAAAATACTGTATATTGTATAAACCATCCACAACGGTTGCAAAGGCCTTGTTTATTATACTTGGCGGGTTATACGTTTCTTGTTAGTACTAATTTAGTTTTAAAATGTATTTATTGCAATACAATACAACATAATAAGCTCCGTATAGTCCGGCGAGCGCAGCTTATTTATAGCTCATGTTCAGCTTATTTCCTCTCCAGCTTGAGTTTGCTGCTTGAGTAATGCCCATAATGTAGAACAAACAACATAATAAACTCTTTTGATATAATATGCTATATTCATAATAGATATGGCTGTTATGAAATGAAATGAAATGAAATACTTTATTAAATCAAGTTACATAGACTCATTTGTTAGTATATATGAAGGCTTATAAATTATGTTAGTAACATTATCTTTTATGTTTCAATAAATATTAATATTTTGACTACATTGTGCATCACCTCTGATCCATACCGTTAGATATGGCACAGCAGTGACGCACATATGGACAATCGAGTCGACTAGCTATCATAACAAGAATGCTGTTGGTACTCCCCCTCACTCTTCGCACTAAAGACGCGCATCGTTTGCGCATAGTGGCGAAGAAGCAATCCACGCGTGCCTCAGCAAACATCCCTGAAGCGCTGCAGTAGCGGGGAAGCCCCATCAGCATTCTGAATGCGTTGTTAAATTGGACACGGAGAGCGTTGTAGGCCCTGAGCGTGTATGTGTTCCATAGGCTGCACGTGTAGAAGGTCGTGCAAAATGCTCTGAAAAGAGTAATTTTGACCGACCTCGTACAGCGCGCAAACCTGCGGACCAACATATTAGCACGAACCGACAACGCCCTTCGTTCTCTTTCTATGTCGTCATCGTCCTTGAGGTCGGAAGTCAGCATATGTCCTAGGTATTTAAACTTGTGTACCCTCTGTTACACGCAGTTATTAATAGATACAGAGGGCACATTCGACCAGCGTCTACTTCCGTCCTCAAAGACCATGACCACACTTTTTTTAACATTGTAGACTAGTCCATGTGAAGCGGCATACGCTACACACATGGCTACCAGCCTCCTAAGCCCACACACAGATGCACTCAACAGCACCATGTCATCCGCGTAACTAATATTATTAATACCTACTCCGTCTATAAAGCAGCCGACTCTGGTGCTGCTGAGCTCACCAATAAGTCCATCTATATAAATATTAAACAGGGTTGGCGAGCTTAACCCCCCCTGTCTCATTCCACACTCCAACACATAAGGCGCAGACAGCGCACCATCCCATCTAACGCAATTGACTTATAAACTGTTAAAAGCGGTTTACGTTTATTATGTTTCATCATTACTATCGTAAGAAGATGTTCACTGATGTGTCTGTCTGTCTGTCCGTGATATGGTAGCATTCAATTAAGTTGGCTTATATTTATTTTGTTTGAAAGCTATTTATGATATTAGCTATAATTCATTATCATTGAGAGCTCGCTCACTTTGTCTGTTCTTCCTTAATCCTTCGATGGCGGAGTCTTGGAAATGCTATTGTATTCTATTGTTGTCGCGATCACCGGTGCTCTTATGGGGCGTGAAGGATTAATTTATACGTCTTGTTACTATAAGATAGTAAGGGGTTTTTAGAGTAGAGAGATGATTTGATTACGCAGATTTTTTCGCATACAATATTTTTAACTAACAGTTTTTTTTTCAAATTACATCGGAACTTAGAAATTCGTCGGCAGTTAATTTTATAAAGGCATCATTTTCATCTTAAAAGAAAGTAAGGTAATGATATAAGAATTTTTTGTCCAAGCCGTGAAAAATAATAATAATTGAGACATAAAGAAGTAATTTTATAAAGGTTATCGTATAACCTTTGTAAAACTGTGCTCAGCTGGGTTGTTGGGTTGCTCGCTTGTTATGTTTATGTCTTGGATTAAAATGGTGGCTTAGGACTTATGAAGGATAAACCCTAGGTATGATTACGAAATTCTTATGAGATTAAGAAAATTTACATTTTTTTGACGTTATTACGTAAAAGTACGATAACTTTACATAATATTAAGATTATAATATGACAAAAATATTTTGAAACGAAATTGCTTATTTTGGTCTTCAAAATTGAGCCTACAAGTACCTAGCCAAAATTTGTTTTAAGCCTGGGAGCTGGGTACATAATGTCTTTATGTCTTCTCCAAAAACTCGTATCTTACCAAATTTCATGAAAATCTGTTCAGCGGCTTAAGCCTGAACAGACATACAGACAGAGACAGACAGACATAATTTCACATTATAATATTAGTTGAATAGAATAGATCATGAAGAGATAGAAAGTTTGTAAAATGGCGGGCAAAAACTACTTAAAAGTTCTTATTTAGAGTTGCTAAACTAAAAATGACTGGATCTTTGTTGTCTGCCTATCTAATATCTATCATTTCACTTTTGACCCTTTAGAACAGTGACAGCCCTAGGGCGAACAGGGCAATCGCCCGGGGCATCGCTCGGTATATTTTCGTAAGACAAAATAAAAGGGCCTCGCAAAAACCTTCCGCCCGGGGCCTTGCAACGGGTAAGCCCGTCACTGCTTAGTAATAACCATTTGGTTGTCCCTTTGAAGCAGTGATGCCAGATGGTCTCGGCGACGTCCCCCTGAACTTATTTGATTTCCCCCCAGAAAGATTCTTGGTCGAAAACCCCCTAAATCTAGCTAAATCTCCCTAGATTTAGCTAGATTTAGGGGGTTTTCGGAAATCCACATATCTTGGTCGAAAACCCCCTAAATCTAGGGGGGAAATCCCCTGATCTGGCAACACTGCTTTGAAGTGACTGCGGAAGGGCTTCGTTATAAGACCAAGGACCGCTGACCTTCTCATTACGGCCGTGAGTCACTTGGCGGCCGGCCAGGCATACCTCGTCTAGACTACTCATAATAAACCGCCGTTAAAACTTACGTAATTACTGTACAGTGACAGTCGGATAATCATATGGCGTGCATAGTTAAAAGATGAAAGAAATATTTCAATAATTATTTTAGTACGGGAGCCCTAGAACATTTTTTTTATTACTATCAAGCTAATTTTTTGTGAGTAGCTTTATTTTGATAAGACGAACAACATTTGTATTTGCGAAAAATCTTGAAAGTGGTAGCTAACAAAGATAGAAAGGATTTCATACTTTGCTTTGACGGTACTAAAATATGGATTGTTCTATTTGTAGGACAATGCTACTCTTAAATTACATGATTAATAACCTATCAATATACTAAAAATCAGCTCGTTAGGGTTCCGTTATAGGGTTCTATAGTCCACCAAGTTTTGTTGATTCACCAGTACCCTGTAGCTAATTCTGCTAACTGATCTAACCAATTAAATTTAATTGGTCATATTTTGTGAAAATTATATATATTGGAAATTTTATTGCGCCCAGACTATACAATAATATTGAAATCCTCCATCCATATATTATAATCCAATCTCCAATAATGTTGTGATCGGCAGTTTTATAAATAAATACTTATTTGTATCTGAGTCCATAGAGTAAAGATATAAATTCTGAGAAAACAACTTGCTCTAGTGCTTATGAAATAGATTTTTTGCCTTTGAAATAGTTATATTATGTATAATATAACAAAAATCATGTAGCGATATTAGCAAGTTTATTACAATACGACCTCTGTGGTTCAGTTGGTGGGCTGTTGGTAGCTCAAGCCGGGAGTCGCGGGTTCGGATCCCGCCGACGGAACAAAAAGTTCTCAAAGTTCCTGGGTCATGGATGTGTATTAAATATGTGTATGATATAATAAAAATCTTAAATATATGTATAGTATAGAAATATTAAATATATTTCCGTTGTCTGGTACCCGTAACACAAGTCCTTCAGGTACTTAGCACGGGGCCAGAATGACGTGGTGTGAAGCGTCCATAGATATTATATTAATTCCGGTTGAAACACCGGCAAAACAGTTGATCGTATATTCGACAGTCTGAAAGCATACTCGAGCCGAGGTATTTACAAAACTCGCAATAGACGTTCAAGTGTTTGCCCGATGAAGACTACGAAAACGCTTTGTACTGTTTCTACTATACTGACCCAAACTATCTTATTGTCCTGATCCCGTTTTTGGACTCGTAAATACCGTAAAACCGTACATTTTTCCGCAATAACAAAACGTTCCGTTATTGCAGAAAATAATAATCTTATATATAAAATTCTCGTGTCACAATGTTTAATGTTAGTCCACGAACTCCTCCGAAACGGCTTTACTGATTTTTACCAAATTTTATATGCATATTCAGTAGGTCTGAGAATCGGCTACTCGGTACTTTATATATTGATAAGTGCATTTGTTGAATAAATAATAGTAAATTATTACAACCTGAGACTGACGGCGACCATTGTTTGTTTGACGGGATAGCGTTCGACGTTGCCATGGTGACATACTTATTTAGTCACTTCAATAAAATAATATGGCAAATATATTATGGCAAAGCAACGTTTGCCGGGACAGCTAGTAATAATATAATAATAATAATAATACCTATGGACGCTTCACACCACGTCAGTCTGGCCCCGTGCTAAGTACCTGAAGGACTTAATGTGTTACGGGTACCAGACAACGGAAATATATAAAATTTAATACTTTTATACTATACATATATTTAAGATTTTTATTATACGATACACATATTTAATACACATCCATGACCCAGGAACTTTTGAAAACTTTTTGTTCCGTCGGCGGGACTCGAACCCGCGACCCCCGGCTTCAGCTACCAACAGCCCACCAACTGAGCCACAGAGGTCGTCAAATGTACGGTAATGTTTCATTCAATATTTGTGCCTTTCACTAATAATAATAATCTATCTATTTAAATGTATTTTATCTTATTTCAGTATGAAATAATTTAATACATTGGTAAAATCTGTATTTATTTGGATTCGACGTTCGGAACAAAAAAAAAACATTGATGAGTGTTACATTAAAAAAATTGGCTTCAGAATAATATAATCTTATATCTTTAAACGAGCAATTGTTGTATATATATTTATACAGGATGCAATTAAACCTTCCTGCCAAATTTTTTCCAGAGCTTAGGTATCATTAGGAGAGTCCATTTAACAAAAAAGGGTGATATTTTTTTTCAATAATATATTTTATCCCATTTAAAATCGCTGCAGAATGCTCACACACGGCGCGGGGGAATGAGAGGGGGTGACGCGGGAGGAGGCGCGCGCGCGGGGGCACATCACGTGCGGTCGACGCATCGTGTCCATTAATTGTAGTGTTTTTTAGGATAACTTTCGGGAGCTATTTCTCAACATTTTAGTACAGAGTGACTATAAAAGAAAAAATACGTGTATTTTTATTTTTAACAAGGATCAATATATCAAAATTTGGTAGGAAGATTTAATTGCACCCTGTATATAATTGGAATCTCGGAATCGGCTCCAACGATTTTCATGAAATTTAGTTTAAAGGGGGTTTCGGGGGCGATAAATCGATCTAGCTAGGAATAATTTTCATAAAATGTCGTTTTATGTGTGTTTTTTTAATTTTTTGAATACCGAGCGAAGCTCGGTCATATAGCTAGTTGTATATTATATACTTATATTATTTTATGCTAACTTACCAAATGAGAATTAAAAATTTTTGGACCCCTTTTTTTTTAATCGTTAAAAATATCTAAAACGCTGCATATTTAAAGTTAATTTACTATATTTTCGTATAAAAATAACATTTACATTGAAAATATTGTATTCTGCTAACATTGAAAACAACTAAGACCATCTATTTTGCTTGCTAACAGTTTTAGTTTTGACTTTTCAAGGCTGAAAACTTTCAAAGTCACCCCTAAACTTTCATAGTCGATACATACAAACATGCAAACTGTGTTATATAAGTCAAATAGAATAGAATTTCGGCAAATGTCGCATTATCGAGACACTGGGCCAAGGCGAGTTGCGCTATATCGTCCGACATAGATGTATTAGAATAGATATGTAGAAGACAGAATAAGGAGTGTAAGACGAATGTGTGAAATTATTAAGGCGACGCCTTGATAATTTGGCTGTAGCGATATCGATTTTTCTCAGCAATGACTAAAGCTAAGAAATTAAAGTTCATTGTCAGTATTCATCATGTCTTTGTCTTTGAAATACCCATAGCGTAACACGATTGGTCAACTTTTAAAACACAGAATAATCAATCAAAAAGACCTCTGTAAGAGAAGGGATTCCTATTTTTCCAATAGAGGAGAGTGATTTAAGCTTCCAAAATTTGTACATAGATTGGTTCAAGCATACACTTTAGCTTATATGAAATGTTTTTATGGTTTTTAAATTACGCGACAAAAACCATTTTGTCGCTTACGCCCTTTCCATTTTTTGCTGTTCCAGTTTAGATTTAGGTTAGTTTAACAATAATTTAAAACGTATCCAACACGGTTTTTTACTTTAACGCGGCGTCACCTTACAAGCTAAAAGGCTCGCGTCGTCACACCTTGACTAACTGATGATAACACATCTACAAATAAAAAACCTTGACTGACCGATGATAACACATCTCCATATAAATAAAAATAACTATGTTGAAGCAAAAATAATTGGGCAGTTTTTCCCTAAAGTGTACCACAAAATGTACAGGTTGTGGGATATATAATACGAGGCCTCGCTTCGCTCACCCTGATTAAAAAAGTACGTGTGGCACTCAGGGATATCCGCTGCAAAGCTGTTCCATAGTATTATTTATCAACTTCTGCAATTATAATTCGCCCACATCTAGTCGCACGCACGGGGAGGTTTTTTTTCATTACGGAATTTCTTGATTTGCTCACCGTGCTTAAAGACCGTAATAAAAACAAAACCTTAAAATTATAAGCCCCAAATTTTCCAGCAGTGAGCAGGCGAATAATAATTATTAAATACTGCAAAAGACCAGTCTCGATTACCTAAGCGAGACTGGTCTTTGCAGTATTTAATAATTATTATCCGCCTGCTCACTGCTGGAAAATTCATCCATTCAGCATCATTCATCATGGATCCAGTTTTGTTTGTAAACTGACCTCAGTTTACAAACAAAACTGGATTGAAATCGGTCCAGCCGTTTGGACATGATATGCCACGGACAAACACACACACTGCAGACAGACAGACCCGTCAAGTATGTAACTTAGGGGTTTTAAAAAAAGACGGGGCTTATTTTTTGTAAAAATAATTACTACCATAGACTAAGGAAATGGTCTCTGTTACTACGATAATTTCATAAATTTTAGCAATGCCCGTAAAATACTATGTTTTTTCTTAATTATACAATAAACAAGAGCAGACATGATATTCAATCGACGATTAATAATAATTTTAAACTAGTATAATATAGTAAAAAAGGATAATAAAATAAAGACGTTAAATAATTAATTAATATATTAGTAAAATATAATATCTGCAAAGGCATTATGTACATAATGTTAGCTATTACGCGCTATAATAAGGAAGATCAACCTTATTGCTTCCACAAGTTATTGCTTTGTTTGTTCGTTTTCTGAATCAGCGCCATATTATATCATTAGCCAATATTTATCTAAACAATCACTACGGACGGAAAACTCGCTATAAAAAGATTTTATTGCGAGTAATCATAACTTAGCTAAGGTTGTGTTTACGAGGTACTAATTTATGTGTCTTTTGATTTGTGTGTGTTTTACTAGATGTTGAGCAATAATGTATCGCACGGGAACCGTATATCCAAGATAAAAAAATCCACACCCGAACATAATTATAACCACCTCCTTTTTGGAAGTCGGTTAAAAACTATCCTCTATCTTTTCCCAAGGCTCAGTATATCTGCATAATTGACAAAAAAAAACTGCTGAATCGGGCTTAAGCGTAAATTATTTTCTTTTATTTTCGGTTCGGCAGTAAAAGCATGAAATTTGTAAAGGCTAAAAGACAAACGCAATGTATATTTCGATATTATAAAATACACTTAAACGATATTCCGATTTTTTAATACTTATTTTTTTTCGACTAACATAAAATCAATTCGAATATTTGTCATACTCAGATGAATCTAGCTATCCACACATCGTGGACGGCGCCATTATAAATTCTGTCAGCACTATTTATACCGGCCGGCCGTTGGAACTTTCCTACATTACCACTATTTATTCGCGGGTATGTCTCTAACGGCTTTCTTCATCATCAACAGGCAGCACATGGCGCCAAGGAAGGGTACTTTTTACAGTAGAATAGCCAATAAAGGCTTATTTTGCGGCCGCGGTATAGAATAGATAGAGTATAGACAAAACTAACAGTAATAAAGGATATCTGCCATTGTGTCCCTAATTTTTGTTAGTTATGAAAATTGGCTCGTGCTAATCTCACATACTCGTAAGTTACTGTATAACATAGTCATGTTGATATACAATTCTAACTTTTTAGCTTAATTAGATAGAAGAATTATTTAAAAAGCAACAATTTAACATAATATTTCGTGTTCGCGAATTGAAATAAATTAAAAATAACACTTAAAAAACTCAAGTAATAAAACACCGATGCAATAAACGGCAACAAACTTTTTGCATTTCCCACATAAACGCTTAACGCAGTTTTTCTTCTCTTTGCTAATAAACAGTTCATAAACTCGAGAGGATTTTGTTCGGCGCAGACGAGCGACTGTCGCTGTCATAGACTATGCTAGCCATGGCCCATGCTACAAATTTTCCGTAAGTTTAAAGTTATAATATGAGACTATAATATTTTAATAGTCTTCGCTATAACGTGTATTATAAGTGCTCCTATTAGAGAAATAGAGGCACTTATTAATACAAGTTAAAGATGTATTTATCGCCTTTATAGACTTGGAACATTTCGACAAAACTCACTCGTGAAATCCTGCTATAAGGGTTGTTTGATTTGAAGGGTTGCTTTTAGCACATTTTCGTGTTTGGAATCAATGTTAATGTCGCAACTTTTTCACTACACGAAAAAACACAGGTAAACGACGATGCCTATTCAAAATTTAAATCATCGCTACATACCTTCCTAGCACAATTAAAATAAGATGATATTGTTTTATCCCGATAATATCATGTCCGGTTAACTGGACTGGAATAATGTAAGCCGGGCATTTAAATTATCTAAAATTGTCTGAAATAAAAATGATCCGTATTTATTTTACTTAAATCTACATATTTTAAAATAAATAAATTATGTAGCCGAGAAGCCCGTCTGCGCAGGCTCTATATCGCTCGGTACTCGCTTATGGAAATTTGCGCTTAGCGACACACGCCTTGATTTAAATAAAGTTAATTGCATGACCTCACACGAGCCACCTGCGTCCCCGCTCACCTGGCATTCCACCCGATGGGGTGTATAATGATACTTACTAGCTGCCTCAACTCATTTATTAAATTGCGCTTACTTATTTATTAACTGAAAACAAGCGTTGCGACCTGTGTTCGCAACAGATGCTGAGTAGGTGCCAATTTGGTAAGACTTATATTAAAATGTTCTTGATTATTTTAATGTTCATGTATATTGTTTTACCAAATAAAGTTTCTTTCTTCTTCTTCTTAAAATTCAAAGTTTGGCGCAATAAAGTCCAAAATATTACTATAGAAATACAGATAGATAAATATTACATACTTCTATATCCACACTAAAAAATTAAACCAAAAAAATATTCTACATCCTTTTCCTAGTTTACAAAAGTAATCTATATATATAAAAATGGATTTCCAAATGTGTTAGTCGCGCTAAAACTTGAAAACGGCTGAACGGATTGAGCTGATTTTGGTCTTAAAATATTCGTAGAAGTCCAGGGAAGGTTTTAAAGTGACACGAAGTTCACCGGGACAGCTAGTAGAACATAATATTTTTTTTCCACAGTAGGTACGACTTATTCAAGATAAGTGCCATCTTTCCACACTTTTCTCCTAAACCTCATTCATAAATTCTTGTATTTTATAAAAGCGAAGGTGTGATGTGTATGATTGTTACTTCTTCACGTAAAAACTACTTAAGTGATTTTAATTGACTCTTTCACTAGTAGAGGCTCCGGCTACATAGGCTTCTTTTTGTCCCAATAAAGTGCAGTGTTTTACAGTAAACTGTACTAGCTTTGGGGTAAATATTGTAGTATTTAACACACAAGAGATCTCAAAGCTGACCCTTACGGGGGCCTGTCAGAGATTGTCGGAGCAACTGCCTTTGTGTGAATCACTTACTTGAATAAACCCCTAATTCTCCCTACTGCCTGCTAGGCATTCACTGAAAACATCGTTATTCATAACTATAAGTAATTTTGAATTACTACCGTTATTTTATGAGATGTAGCTCTTTTTTATGTGCACATAATAACATTATTTTCTCTCAGCGAGGTACAGCAAAATTGATTTAAACATATCTTTATGTGCCACAGTTACAGCTTTTATTATAACAAAAACACTAAAGCATTTCAAATGAACAAAATGTTATCATGTTTACAAATATGGCAACGTTTTTTTTTACATTTTCTGCGTGCGAGCTTGGAGGAGGGCTAAGGGGCTTCGGAAAATATTTCGAAACTCCTCAGCTCCCAAACTTGACAATTAATTATTTAACTCACTGAAATTCACGTAAATAAACATAAAAACTTACTAAAGAATATCTTTTATTACTATACAGCACGGAAAACAATATATTACAGTAGAATGGACTTTATACAGCGCGTAACAAAACAAAGTGATGACACATTTATAGGGTGTGTATATTATGTTCCTTGTAAAGAGTTCACTGTGAAAGTAGCAGCGCTGAAACACCAACATTTTTTTCACTGTTGTATGGGCAAGCGCTACAACGTGCAGCATCACCAGTTTCCCTAAAGTTCACTTAGTTTTGTTACACTCTCAAAAGAGTTAGACATTACATAAGTTATAAAGTTAACTTCTTAGGACTTAGGACTCTTCTGTTCTTGATTTTGAGAGTTAACTTGAATGTGAAGTTAGTTGCGATGTTCACATCAGCTGCACTTTCCTCGAGTTTTCTTCCCGGTTTGTTACACACTTCAACACAATATGTACAACAAGTTCACTTGTTGTACAATGTACATATTATTATGTTGTTTTACACAGGTTTTCTGTGACGTGAGCTCTTGGGTTACTTGTTCATGACTTTTACTAGTAGGTACATAATTAGGTAACTGACTTCCAAAAAGGAGGCAGATATAATACAGATTACTAAATAAGTAAGGCATAATAATCTGCTTTATGACGTGTGTACGAATGAATTTTTTAAGAAAATGCATGATGGCCAAAATTTGATACCAGGGGAAAACCTAATTTAGTTTTGGACTTGAATGCTGAACCGCTGAACTGATTTTGACTTCGCCAAATATTGTATTATGCTCTTTTTAAAATTTTAAACTGTCTTTACATATTGGTTCATTAGCGCTGAATCTCATAATATCAAAAAATGTTATTTGAATTTTTTATTACCTACATCTTTCAAAATATTAAAATTTATTTTTTGTACAATGGAACATAGAATAATAAATTTTACAAATATAACAACTACAAGCTGTAAGCTGTGATTATATACTGTTTTGTGTACAATATACTTTTTTTTAATTAAGATATTTTATTTATTGGTTATTTATTTTGTTTTCAGTAGCTTGAAATGATTTCGTAGGAAGTATTCATGTTTAATTTGCTTTGTACGTATTAATTTAAAATTATTTTCAGGGACATTACCTACCATATTAAAACAGGATGTGTAAAAAGTAGGGGTGGGCCGAAATTCGTTTTACATTCGGTTTAACCGAACTTCGGCAACTTGAACCGAACTTCGTCATTCGGCCGAATTTCGGTTAAAATGCCGAACATTCGGCACTATGTATATACTTGCACTATCATAATAGAAATTAATGAAAAAATCATATCTGTAGTAACAGTGAAATAAAATAAGTCTGATACAAGAACTATACTCATTCATAGTCATTTAGAATTAGAAAAAGTAATCATACGTGATAAACAAAAAACTTAAATAATTGGTCTTTTTAACGACCAGTCTCAAAAATTTTTGGTTACTTAAAAAACAAAACACAAAATTAAACCACTCTTCTTACTAACCAAACCAGCCTTAGAAATCTTTCTTACTTAATCAAAAAACAAAATTTTACTGCCCTTCTCAACAAGTCTAAGAAATCTCTCTTACTTATTCAAAAAACAAAAATTTTGACTTTACTTTTACTTTACAAATGACTATAGCTGGCTAACGGCCACACGGGGAAGCGCGGAGTGCGGGCGGGGCACATCTAGCAATATTTGCAGCAAGTGCGTAAACAAGTCACGACACGAAAAAGCGCGGTGCAATTAAACCGAAGTTCGGCCAAACTTCGGCCCAATTTTTCATTTTTACCGAACGAATGTTCGGCCGAAGTTCGTATTCGGTTCAAACCACATTCGGCCCATCACTAGTAAAAAGCAAATAAGCGAAGTAACCATTCTACGAAATGTTTTGTATTTATTGATAGTAAATCAAGCCTAGATTTTATCGAAATACTTTATTTGTATTTTGTTTTAATATTTATATTTTATTCAAAACGTTAATGATATCCATATTATCTATATATAAAGTCTGTCTGTCTATCAGTCTGTTACCTCTTCACGCCCAAACCACGGAACCGCTTCTGCTGTGGCATGGATGTACTTTGAGTCCCTAGAAAGAACATAGGATACTTTTTATCCCGGAAAAATGTACGGTTCCCGCACGATAAACTAAACGCCTTTTGGCGCTGTGGAGGCGTGAAGGAGGTATGGAGGTTTATTATATCAGATAGAGATGCCGTTTATCGCGCTTATCGCACGGGAATCGTACATTTTTCCGGGATAAAAAGTATCGTATCTAGTCCTTAATAAAAGTTAAGGAAAATCCACGTGTTTAGAGTTTGAAAGGAGCGTTGAATGTGTATGTAATATATTTATGAGCCCCCCGAGACCTGATGAGGCACCTGGTGTCGAAGGTAACGCTTCAAAATGTCCGCCAGCTGCGCCCGCCAAAATATTTCCTCGATATATTGTGATGGAGAATTTTGGTGAACTATAGGAAAATATACTAGCTTCCATGAATCTTCTTAGTTCTTTGTTCCGTTGAATTATTATACCAATTTTACTTGAACGTTGAAAAACTCTTTGAAGATGATTTGTTTACTAACCTACTAATTAATTAATAGAAAATAATATTATAAACTAGATAACGCCTAACTTAACAATATGTTTATCGCGCGGGAAACGTAGGTACATTTTTTCCGGGATAAAAAGTATCCCTATACCAAATTGAACCAAAATCGGTTTAGCGCTTTGGGCCTGAAGAGGTAAAAGACAGACAGACAGACAGACAGACAGACAGACAGACAGACAGACAGACAGACAGACAGACAGACAGACAGTTTATAATATTAGTAAAATAGGGATACGATAGGCAGACCCTATCATTACCTTTTTACGCTCCTACCATATTTTTAATCTCAAGAAATGACATAGTTGCATAAGCCAGCAAAGTGTACGGTTCCCGAGCGAATTCCTGCTAGAACAAAGTTACGGTAAACACCTAGCCGGTAAGCTAGAAAAAGACATTTTACGATGAAATGGATACATCTGCAGATGAAAGTTGCTAGCGATGTAACGCGCAAACATCCCGTTACTGCGCTGAGAAATGACGTTCCTGAGAGTTCCTAACTCCATCCGTCTGGAATATGAGACTGCTGGATAGCTTTGAAGTTGATATTTTGAATGCACGACCGCATCCACATATAATGCTATCTATGTATTTTAGTAACTTTGAAGTGCGAGATGTCAAGATGCAAGATACCAAAAAACACGTTAGGGCCTTATCACACTGGCGATTAGCGAGCGGTTTGAAAGCGACGCGATTGCGCAGCGCGCACGCCGCGATTGCGCGACGTGCACGCCGCGACAGCGCAACGGCGTCGCGGCGTGGTGTGGACGCCATTTTGTACACTCGTCTAGGGAATTCCATAGACGAGTGGACTCCATTTTGTACACTCGTCTAGGGAATTCCATAGACGAGTGGACTCCATTTTTGTACACTTGTCTAGGGAATTCCCTAGACGAGTGTACAAAATGGCGTCCACACCACGCCGCGACGCCGTTGCGCTGTCGCGGCGTGCACGTCGCGCAATCGCGGCGTGCGCGCTGCGCAATCGCGTCGCTTTCAAATCGCTCGCTAATCGCCAGTGTGATAAGGCCCTTAATGTTTTATTTCGTGGTGTCTTTAAAATAATAATGCTCGTTTTCAGCAACCTTCTAAGTGCCCAGGGGACATTAATACTTTAACAAACTTTGGTAAAATCTGAATAGATGGATAGGTATTATACTCCTATAAATATAGTTTTCCATTGACCAAATGTTTATATATTAAGTAAGGTAGCTAAATCCTCACTCCTCAGATGACATAGGTGTTCATAAAAATAAAGAGATAAAATAAGTCTACTAATCGCAAACACGAGCATAAATGACTTATCATAATCAATCTGCCACCTGTTTTACACTATAAGTCTGTACAGGCAACAAGGCAGCATCACTCCTAAAACTTGAACCCGCTTCATTTATTCAAGTAACATAATTTATATCACAAAACATCGCACGGAGTCGCTCGGTCGTGTAAACTGAGTAATTTCTCCCCAGAGAGCTCCTCCTTCACTCCTCGCTCCTCGCAGAAGACACGCTTATTTCATTTTTTAAATTTAATGAATGAACAAATTTACGATTCTCGCTTTGAACCGATCACGCCAATTTGCGAGTTACAACGGGATTTTAAAATATAAATTTCGAGAGTTTTGAGTCGTTAGACATTTTTTATTATCTCGCGGAACTGCACGCAAAATTTTTGTTTTTCGTTATTTGTAATTGAACGTATCTTTACATTATAAAGTAAATAAAATTGGGGTTCTCTAACATACTACAACAAGTGAAACACACTGAAGGCGCACGAAGTTTCTAACAAAAACATGCTTTTTCGACTATTATTGACTTTTCTCTATTATTGATTTAACGACGATTAACTCTATTTTTGATTAGTGACTATCTATTTTACATGCTACTGCAGATGCATGATAACATACTAATGCAGATAGTACATGGGAACAGAACCCGGCAACGTACTTTTGAATCAAAGGAAGATCATTCGACCGAGCGAGATGCTATTTCTGACCTTATAAATTATAGTTATGAAATATGCATAATATGTGTCAGAACCTTTAATAGGCGCTGTAGCATACTGTAGTATTCAGGGAATGAAAAAATATGTTGGTATTATAGTACTTCATAAAGCGAACCCTTCACAGCCTGATAGGCTTTAAGTGCGATCTAAACGGCCATCGTAAAACAGAAATTGCCGAAATTATGAATAATAAATGAGACTGCAATAAATCAGGGCGCTCAACACTAACCGACGGGCTCGTTACGACCGCCACGAGATGCGGTCATTATATTAATGAGCCCGTCAATGTAACACCCACTTACTGGGGGTCTTTTATACCCCATCACTTTATGTCTTCATTAGTTTTAGCATTAACGTTTTATATACCAGTTGTAAGTTTAATCTGATTTTATTGGAGGAATAAATTCTTGAGCATTTTTCTGTAGATGTAGGTTGGCTGATCAAATTAAAAATAGGATTGTTCTATTTAAGGCTTCTTACAGATGAACGGCACTTGTCGACGGCGCGGCAGTCGCTGGTTTTTTTTTATTAGGCGTGTCCGCCCGAGGCACACGCGCTTGCCACGGGCGAGGCACGTCCACACTCCGAGCTGCTTCGCGCGGCGAATGCCTCGCGAGGCTGCTCGTTCTGTGTGGAGCCGCCTATAATTTTTTTTTGACACCTGTCGACGCGTGCCGTCGACTACCGTCGACGCGGGCCGTCGACAAGTGCCGTTCGTCAGTAAGCGCTCTAATGAGTGATGGGTATATAATGGGGTTTTTGAGCATTCGAAAGTCTGAAGTATTTGCTACTCATCTAAAAAATTATATGTCATGACTTCGTTGTCTAAAGTCACGTCTTAATATTATGTATTAAGTCTTAAGATATATAAATATTGTATATCGTAAGATCGGTTACGAGTCAGCCCCAATACTAGTGAGTGTGTGTTCGTGATATGACACATTTGCATAATTCCTCACAGCTCAACATCTATTATCATCTCGCGACTCTCAGACGAAATAGAGGGAAGCGACGCGACGAAGTTTGAAAATGCTGTTATTATTCGTACGCTGCGCTGTGTGGTGCGTTCAACTTCGAATTCTTCAAGCAAAACTGGATCCCTAGCCAACACATTTTCTTTATAACTTCTTTATATAATCGCCATCAAAAATGTATGAAATTGACATGAAATTGAATGACGACTTCACAGTATTATATATTATCGAACGCTTATGTCAATTTCACTTTTGAACAAGTGGATGGATTTCGAATATCTAAAGAAGCGATAAAAAAAAACGTGTTGGCTAGGGGCTCTGGATTTTCAAGCAACGTTCAGTCACGTTTAATTATAAACTGGCTGACAATATATTAACAAGCGGACAAATTAGAGGTAATCCAAAATTGGGAATGAATTATGCCTACTCTGCAGTTGCACATACGTTACATACTCAGGTCGTAATTCTGAAAAACAGATGTTTCCCCCGGGATAGATTTTAGTTCAACGCGATGGCAGTTGAAAGCAGTACCCAGATTAGTTTTAGATCATATATTGTGTACTAGAAATGTATAAAGTTACTAGATGACGCGCGGGAACCGTACATTTTTTCGGGATAAAAACTATCCTATGTCCTTCCCCGGGACCCAAAGTATCTCCATACCAAATTTCACCAAAATTGGTTCAGCGGTTTGAGTGTGAAGAGATAGCAGACAGACACACTTTCAAATTTGTTTTATAATAATATTACTATAATAACATAATATATGGATTTGTATTACAAATGTGTATAAAATTATTGTAAAATTATATTATATCACACCTACGAGTAGATGTTGCCAGCAACACCTTTGCCGAGAAATTCATTTATCGCGCTTGAACAGTATATTTTCATAGGATAAAAATAAACCCGTGTCCTTTCTTGGCACCAGAGATAAACAAACAACCTTTCGTTGGAGGATAAGTAAAGTATTTTTACCATTTCTATTTTAATCGAAGACATGACCTGATGAAGTGAATATATAACACGCTCAATAATGTCAACTTTCAAACAAAAAAAGGTTAAAATCTGTCTACCTATTCGAATGCTAGAGATAAACTACGATAACATGGCATATGGATATTCTACAAAGAGATACTAATTGTAGAGCAATTTAATCATGACTATCAAACAGAATATGTATACTTTTTTTTTATACAAGATAATATAATGATGTCAAAGTACAGAAACAAAATATTTGGCGAATCGTGTGTTCGAATTCTCCTGGGAGTTATTAGCAGCGTTGTTGTATCACGCAACGTGATCGGCGAACATTTCTATGATTTTCTAATTTATCTACATTCTGTTATCGTCCTATCGTATTATACTAGGCGTTTATAATACAAGTAGAGTCAAACTCAAACCCCTCATTATGGAAGTCAGTTAGAGATAAACTACGATAACATGGCGCCCCCCCCCAAATCAAAACGTTTGAAGTGCGTTGTCAAAACGTTTGAAGCGCGTTGTCTTGCGCGGTCGGCTAGTTATGATTAGTTGACCAACAAATCTTGGTAATAAGTGACATTAAATGAAATATTACGAGTACTGGTTGATTGGTTGAATACTTACAACTACGTACAAACTCTTTCATAAGGATGTGACTACACACATTGAAACAGTAATTTGGAAGGGCGCGCCATGATGTCGTAGTTTATCTCTACGATGCCACGGACATACACAGAGACTGACAAAAAGACAAAAAGACACGTCAAACTTATAACACCCCTCTTTTGCCGGGGGTTAAAAATATAAAAATCATGAAAAACTAAACGAAATGTTGCGAATGAGAAGTCGGTCCCTTGGGTCCTTTTAGACATACGCGGCGTCGGCGGGGTTAAGATTTATACTGTAGTAAATGTCCCCGGCTCTCCACCATTACGGGTTAATAAAGGGACAAAAACAACAAAATATCCTCGTCACTAAACTAGACCAACTCGTAGTCGTGATAATGATAATAATCCTTCTGTGTTAAAATCACTGCTATTAAATGTTATATACAACTAGACGTTCCGTACGGCTTCGCTCGCGTAGGAATTTCAATATGTCTCACGTGGTCTACTCTATCTATCTGTGCCAAATAATATAAAAATTGCTCCAGTAGTTCGTGAGATAAGCACTTATAAATATTTTTCCTCGCTTTTTTTCACTTTTTTCTCTTTATCTTCGCTTGACTATTAGTCTTAGCGTAATAAAATATAGCCTATAGCCTTCCTCGATAAATGTTCTTTCAAACACTGAAAGAATTTTTCAAGCCGGACCAGTAGTTCCTGAGATCAGCGCGTTCAAACAAACAAACAAACAAACCGCTTTATAATGTTAGTATAGATATGCAATAACTATTACTTCCTACTCCACCTAGTTTCTTTTAATTAATTTCGTTGCATGTCCCTCGGGCTCTCTGAGATCATAAATATAGAGTTTTCGTGTTTGGATACCGCTGTCGATCCTGGCGACATAGTGGTGGGAATGTGTGATGGGCCTAAACCCGTAAAAATGAATGCTACTCGAGAACCTCTAGATGGGGGAATATTCCTATTTCGGAATGAAAATAGCCTGTGTTTATTTTAGATTTTAAGTCATCACATCAATTTTCTTCAAATACGTTAAGTAGTGTTTGCCCAAGAGAGTCCACATTATTCCGGGATAAAAAGTAACCTATGTCCTTTCTCGGGACTCAAAGTATATCCATAGATACCCAGCAAAATCAGTTCAGCGGTTTGGATGTGAAGAGGTAACAGACAGACAGACACACTTTCACATTTACAATATTAGTATGGATATTAATGCAATCTAATTTACTATGTTAAGTATTTGCGTATTGTATAAATTGTAAAATATATGATTTAATTTCAGTGAGTCGCACATAAAGTAATATTTTAAACCCGGCTCAAAGTATTTTCGAGTACAGGGCTTCGGGCTTAGGGCTCCAGATAACAAATTGTTTACGTTTTATTGCTGAGGTTTCGCTTTTATTGACGATGGGTCCCTTTCAAATAAGGGTCGGCTTGAATCCTTTCGAACAAATCAAACATAAAATAAAGTGGGTGTAAAAATAACATTTTACTATATAAACCAAAAGTTAGTATATCTAGGTGTATACTTTCCGTAGATTCTTTTAGAATACAAACCAAGAGTGAATTGAACTCTCTCCAGTATAAAATAAATAAATATAAATAAAATATATTTTTATTCAAAATGGGTATCATGATACTCTTTTTGAAAGTCGAACGAAGAAACTAAGTATAAATTCTATTGACACCGAAATATAGTATATGTTTTTATTACTTTATCATATCAGCACTCAACCAAAAAAAAAAGACGGGTTGCACTCCGGGAGTGCCGGCAGAAGTGAAAACTTGATTATTAACGTTGTGCATTATTTTTTTAACCCATTTTTTATGAAAATCAATTTTAAAAAAATCGATTTTTTTAATTAATCGAAACCCTTACAATCGATTAAATTTTTAACCCATTTTTTATGAAAATCGATTTTTAAAAAATCGATTTTTATAATTAATCGAAACCCTTACAATCGATTAATATTTAACCCATTTTTTTATGAAAATCGATTTTTAAAAAATCGATTTTTTTAATTAATCGAAACCCTTACATTTTTTAAACCCATTTTTTATGAAAATCGATTTTTAAAAAATCGTTTTTTTTTTTATTAATCGAAACCCTTACAATCGATTAAATTTTTAACCCATTTTTTATGAAAATCGATTTAAAAAAAAACGATTTTTTTTAATTAATCGAAACCCTTACAATCGATTAAAAAATATCGACAATCGAAAAAAAAAACAATCGATTGTTCGATTAATCGATTTCGATGTCACAACACTGTTCTCCAACCGTCTTACGGTTTTTCGATCAGCACGAGAATCTGACGCGAGTTTTACAGTTTTTACCCATCCCACAAAAGTGTTCAACACCGCTAAAGAAGTTTTCACTTCAAAATACTAGATCAAAAACGGTCTAACCATTAGGATGTTACGATGCCATGCACACAGACAGACAAGTTAAACTTATAATACTGTTTTTGTTATGAAATACTGCGATGAATGCGGTGCATAATTACATTAATGGCATTTCATTCAACAAATGAAAGTCCAACGGGATCGTGAACTGAGCCGCGAATATCAAGCGAAATGCGAAATCATTTTAACACTACTGCTCAATTCGGCATCATTTTCATCATATTATATTCTAGGTTCTATTGGGACATTGTCTGCTAAATTCCATGTTAAAGGTTTGCATACAGCCGCTTCACAATATGCTGTCGTATTTCTGTCAATGTATTCATGGCATTGCTATTTAAGAGTCCGTATACGAAATTTGCCGATTTCGCTGATTTAACAGACGTGATTTAACAGTTAAAATACAGTATTTCTATAAGTTTTAATGCACAACATGTAAGATCATTTCAATTATAATCTAATGTTGGAGCTAGATTTTTTTAAAGTATTTTTAAATAATCCAACTCAAACCCGCGACAGTTTTGTGATTTTTGCTGTAAAAGGTTTAGAATATCACCTGTTTATGGATTGTATTGACGTCTTAACGGTATGAAAAAATGCAATGTACTGTTGAGAAAGTCGTCTATAAAATGTTGGAATTACTTTTTACCACTTTAATATGAAATAGTTGAGTAAAAAAATATGTAACTCGGCAAAATTTTAGAGAAAATGGGCAAAGAATTGCTGTTAATTTCGGCAACTTGGAGCTGTAATTCATAAAAAGAAAACGACAGAAATAATCTATATATAAAATTCTATCCAATTCGAGAAAAAAAAAATGTGCCAAAAACACGATTCAAAACAACCTAATTATATTACTCGCCACAAGGCTCGAGTCGGCTTTCCGCGCTTAAATATATTTTAACTCTAATAATTAATATATTATATATATTTTTTAAGTCTAATAAGGGGAAAAAACCTAATAATATTTTTGTAGCGAACCTTTGCAATTTCGTATTCATCGGCAAAATTTCGTATACGGACTCTTAAGTACGTATTAATTTGCATCCGAATCAAATTATTATTATCATAAGTGTCAGAAAATGTATGGCTTTTAATGCCTTTCGAAGGATGATAAAGTAACAATGATGAAGAATTAACTTTAGATAAACAACTTACAGTTTGTTAAGGTACCTTGAACCAAAGTTGAGTAGTTATTGTAATCTATACATACATATTATAAAACAAAGTCGCTTTTTTTCCCTCATGTCCCTTTGTTCCCTTTAATCTTTAAAACTACGCAACGGATTTTGATGATTCTTTCAGTGTTAGATAGCCCATTTATCGAGGAAGGCTATAGGCTATATTTTATCACGCTAAGCCCGAGCGCGCACTAGGGGCCAGGCCGCGGCAGCTAGGTCGCGGCGGCCATCGAAAGTATGGTGTGGCCGCTGGCCGCGTTGCGGCCAGGTGCGCGTGGTCTATGGCGGTTTTATACTGAGGTAGCTATCTCGATGGCCGCCGCGGCCTGGCCGCTGCGACTTGGCCGCTAGTGCGCGCCCGGCCTAAGACTAATAGGAGCGAAGAAATAGAGAAAAATGTGAAAAAAACGGGGAAAATTATTTGAAGGGCTAACTTGGACGTGATAATCTCAGGAACTACTGGTCCGATTTCAAAAATTCTTTCAGTGTTAGACCCATTTATTGAGGAAGACTATAGACTATATTTTATCACGCTAAGGCTAATAAAAGAATGTCGAAAAAACGGGGGAAATTATTTGAAAGGGCTTATCTCGCAAACTACTGGAGCAATTTTTATGTTATTTGGCACATATAAGAAGTAGACCACGTGAAGGATCATAGGCTATCGATTTTAATCATTGTTTCAGTGGCTTTATATTTTATACCCTTGCAACGCCGGGGCGAGTCGCTAGTATAGTATAATAGTACCCAAGTGTATGCGTAGTACCCAGTGCACTCTCTCTTCCTTTACCCCCATAAAACCCAATGGGACGAATGACCGACAAGACTGGCGAGAGTTCAGGCGCAGAACCGACTTTTACATGCCTATCCGACGCGTAGATTATATCGTTCTTGTCAGACGACCTGATCACTTATATTATCGAAATCTTTGGAAGAACGCGTTGGCAAAATGTTGCCTGCAAAGGGAACCGAGCCGACGACCTTCGAGTCAAGATGCCACGCTCTAAACTCTAAACCCAAATTATTCCAGCCAGTGGCGAAGCCTCCATAGAACACGATTCCTACCGGCTTACCTTGGCCAATTTTAATATATACATTTTTTATTATTAATAATTATAGCTTACCCCGCTTCCTACAATTTCATAAAAATAATTCGCCATGTATTTAAAATCACGCAAACGCACACATACCCGTTTTTACGATCGCACTCAGAACGCGTACGTACTGCTCCATAGTGTGCGGCGGCGGTGGCCGGGGAACTCGCTCAAAACATCGGGAATCCAAACATTTGAAATGTATGAAATTCACGCACACATACACATTACTACTACATGCAAACGACTCGTCGATATTGTCGAACAACAAGCCGATCCCACATAGCCTACCTAGTCTTTATTTGTCATGTGTTAAGGTTTAATTTCGCATGTTTCGCTTTAAAAGATTTCGTCCAATCACAACAGAGCTAATTGCAGCGGCCGACCGGCGCGTGCTGTCATTTTTTCATTTTAAGCTAAATTATATTACTAACAATTATATTACGCGCTCATTTGCACTCATTTTGTACTGTTATTATTGTAATATGCATGTTTATTAAGTTAGTGGGCTAGCTTGATTGTAATATTATATAGTTTAAAAGAATCGAAAGTAGTGAAATTTTACTTGCCAAGTGTTGTGTTGTGTTTTTGTTTGTTACATCGTAAAGGTTGGTTTGTTTTACTTACTTTGTAATTTGTCGTGACACGGTTAGGTGAGAAATGGCAGCATTAGTACAAATTGACTGTTGTCTTACGGATTACCTATTATATTTTATAATAATATTAAATAACGACGACAGACGACAAATAACAAAATTAAACATTTAGGTACGTATTTCTGCTGATATTTCTTTGCTACTAGCTTTTGCCCGCGATTTCGTCTGCGTGGACTTCAGACAGGTAGCCTATGTTCCTTTCCATGTTTGACATGGGATGCATGCAAAATTTCATCTAAATCCAGTTTTTGCATGATTGAGTAACAAACATCTACACTGGCAAGTCAGGATTCACTTATTTTTGGTGTGTGAGTGTGAGTGACGTGTGCTTAAAACGGCTTTTTTTAAAGCCACTTTTATCATACTCGACATGCACTGTTCATATAATACCAGTGATGTCATGTATGGTGAAGGTGGTGAATACTAACAACACTAACACTGCATGCAACGCACACAATGCAAGCAAAGCACCCTAGTAGTTATGGAAAAGGTAAACTAACACACTTAATACAGGTATGTAATTTATTGCACGTTTTTTTTACAAGAATTGAAATTTTGCTTATTCACGAGTTAGCCGTTTTTTGGTCCGGCTTTACCTTTATTTTTTTTCACCCCACGCCACTGATTCCAGCTATCAATATGTATACCTAAGGCACTATTTGATCGGCGTGACGTGACGTGACGATAAGCCGCGTGATTGACAGCATCATTATCTGAGGCTGTTTACCGCCGCGCTGCCACTGATCATACATCACCGTATTGACTGACGATTGATTGTGAGCAGTTGGAATTGGACTGATATTATTGTACAAATTGCCATTCAGTACATCAATAATTCGGCTATTTTAAAACAACATTCATGTGATGGTATTTTCGAATTATTTATGTTTAACCAGCAACACTATCATATTTTGAGTGTATCATCATTTCTACTGTTTAAGGGGCCGGGTACCGTCGAAATTCTCATACATACGTAATTCCAAAATCATTTTGTCATACGAAAATATTTAACATATTTGAGTTGTTTTTCAGTTTAAAATAGTAATTATCTAGGTTCCTGCACAAAAATTTACTTCAAAATATTAAAACATTAAAAAAAAATTTTTGTTTTTAATTTTTTTTAGTAAATTTAGTACTTAATATTTAAACACTATAAAATAGAGTAAAACACTAAAAAATATATAAATAAATAGTTAGTTTACTACAAAATATTTAAACTCTAACAAATATTTTTTAGTATTTAAATATTTTGTAGTAAATTTACTATTTATTTATATATTTTTTAGCGTTTTACTCTATTTTTTAGTGTTTAAATATTTAGTAGTAAATTTACTAAAAAAAATTTTAAACCAAAAAAAAAATTTTGTGTTTAAATATTTTGAAGTACATTTTTGTGCAGGAACCTAGGTAATTACTATTTTAAACTGAAAAACAACTCAAACATGTTAAATATTTTCGTATGAGAAAATGATTTTGGAATTACGTATGTATGAGAAATTCCAAGTGTACCCGGCATCTTAATGCATTCAAGCAATGGTATTTTCATGAAATGTTCAACCAGCAACACAAATATTTTCATAAGAATAACTTTGATCGGATATTGTTATCAGATTTATACTCGTAGTAATAGATCGGGATAGGATCACAGGATACACTGCGTGGTTATGGACAGCAAGCGTCAGTATCAAAACAGTAGCGGACACGCATCGGCGACGTCTAGTGTCCATTAATTGTGTTGTTTTTTTTTGGAATACTTTCGGACGCGATTTCTCAACAAATTTAGTACTAAGTGATCATAAAAGAAAATTAATGTATTTTTATTTTTAACAAGGATCAATAAGTATATCAAAATTTGTAATTAAAACTTATTAATCAGGACTTAACGTGACTTATTCTAGTAGTAATGCTACTTGGGGCCTCTGTTCGGCCTAGGGGCCAACACCCCCACCAAGAAGAGGGGCCTGCGTAAGACCAAGCAGGCGCTGCCCTGACGGAACAACGGAGTAATGCTCGTCGGGACCCTTGTATCCGCCAGCTGCAGGAGTCAGGAACATCGCAGTGTTTTAGTGGGTAGGGCCGCGGCACTCACCTTCTTTGCCGCGGCGAGCCCCACATATCCGCAGCGGGAGTCCCCATCCCCTGCGTTGAATGCGTCACAGCATTTCACTGCGTGAAAAAAAAAGTAGTAATGCTACTATGAGTACATACATACTTTTTCTCGACGTTTCGGCCGTGGTCACGAGGGGACCCGACGTAATGCAACGCGAAAGTTTAAAATGTTAAATCGAAATTCGGCCGGCAGGTTTAATTGCACCCTGTTTAACTCACTTTATAATAATGACACCTAATCTCATCTGTATTTCAGTAGTGGCGTTCAGCATTTCAGTGACCTCGTCCACTTGGCAGCAACGCCGGTCAAGGTGGATGCGTCGGCCGTGTGTCATACGCGCAATGCGCATGCCCAGCGCGTTCTGTAGATCGGCCAAAAAAGCCAACGACCACTGAAGTATTTGATTCAAAATCAGGAGAAGTTTTATGACGTTCCGGCATTCCAGCATTCCTCTTGAATTATAACTGGCATTCCGGTATTCCACTTGAATCGAAAGAGAAAATTATTTTGTATTTCGATTCAAATGATTTTCCTTTTCCAATCAAACAGCAAATAAAAAAAAATATATTGCTCTCAACTTCATTCGCGTTTGTCGTATGGTTAGAAACATATACAGATAGTTTATACTTTGTTGACCATAAAAAAGTTTACAAGCTTTTTACAAATAACGGACCCCCAAACTATAGGCAAGGCCTAAAAACGTTTCTAAAAGAGAAAAACTGAGAAAGAACCTTACTTATTCAATAATATTTGAGGTCCTCAAGTTTCAAAGTAATTACCAAATTAATCGGATTTACATAATTTATTATGTAACAAAACCTTAAAGATCGATGGTAATAATCGGTTCGGTGCTCAATACATCTATAAATTGGCCTGTTACCTTTACAAGCTTTTAAGCTCATCTTATCTTTATTGATATCAATTTATCAACGATAGTTTCAATTGTACATTTGCTATTTTTGCAGCTCAATTTCAACCAAAAGACTCATAGAAGGAAAATAGATTGTTCTTTTTCATTTCTTAATGGATAATGTGGCGTACCTAATTGAAAATGAACACTGAGGTTCAGGGAGACGTGAAAAGACTTGCGCTAAACGAATCGTTCTCCTATTGAAGGATATTGAGTCGTGTCGCCCTGCTTAGAAGTGGCTAAGCTTAAGCGGTAATTGAAAATGTTAGTAGAGAGAAAAGTTTGTATGTAGCATGTAGGGTGAATATGTAGGATCATGAATGGTTAGGTTTCCCCTAACTATCCTCATAAGCTTTTAATCTGCGCTTCTATATTATGTAAAAACCCAAAACTTTCATTGATGCATCTAGTGTCTAAAACATAAAGCAGTATACGTTTTTCCATACTAATAATATAAATGCGAAAGTGTCTGTCTGGCTGTTACCTCTTCACTCCCAAACCACTGAACCGATTTTGCTGAAATTTGGTACATAGATACTTTAAGTCCCGGGAAAGGACATAGGATACTTTTTATGCCGAAAAAATGTACGGTTCCCACGCTATAAACGAAGTTTGGCGCTACGGAGTTGCGGGCGTCATCTAGTAAATATTTTAAAAATTAGAAAAATTTATTCATAGTCCGATGGCGGGCCTGTCGGGTTATGTGTATGTAAAGTCAAATAATTAGAAGGCCGGGCTTTACTCAATCCAACCGTACTACGTAGGTCTGTCTGAGTCAATTCATCTTCTAACACATTGCCTCATAGCAATTTAATAAAAAATAATTAATATTTCTAAAAACAGTTTCAAACTGGCTTGTTCTTATTTTTCACGCTATTTCATTTTAATAGAAAATTACTCCGCTATTTTCGAGCTTATTTGAGTTGTAAAAACCAGCCAAAATGCGTCTAAAAACACAGGCTGCATTCATGCTGTAATATTTCGTGAACTGCTTACAATGCGCTCGCAAAAACACGCGGGCGAGTTTTCCTAAATTAATGAGTTCTTGTTCAGCATTGGCATGAGTGAGTGGATTATAAATTGTGTGTTGCCAGTTTTCAAATAATGGCGCCGGGTTAGCACAAGTGCACTTTCCAGCTGTTGGGTTCTGTTACTTGGCGGATTCGGAGAGACTTTTTAAAAAATAAACTTTTATTTAAACTGGAATTATTTTATTCAAAAAAACTTAATATTAAACTTAAAAGAAGACCTGCACCCGACGAAGGTCCAATTCGATCTAATGAAAAACACCGCAAAATGAAATAAAGAAATAGCAAAAGTTTCCAATTGCAATTCTATGAAATGCAAGTGAAAACTAAGCGTTTTTAATATACATATAATCCCATTCGACTTTCGATATAACAACCCCCCCGTTAAGATCGATCATCACATCTCAAAGTGATGAGAGATAAAACTGAAATTACTATAAACGCGAGAAATTGGACTTTCGTTTGGAGTATACAAGGAAGTAGCTAAATTATAAACTAAGTATTTAATTACTAACACATTTTATTCAAAAATAAGAACTTAACTAACACTGTTAACTAACTAACACATAGTAAAAACACAAAATTATGAAAAGACAAATATTAATATAGAAATTATTATCATTATTATTAGAATGAATGTTAATTATTATTTATTCATTAATCGAATAAAATTATACAGTATTAAAAATTTTAAAATTACATTTCATGATCCTTTACAACATTGGTTATGACAACATTTCTTTTTAAAGGAGTCGGCGTACTTACAAAATTTGTTTCTTCTAACATAGAATCATTTTTTACACTGTTATTATCTTTGAACACCACAAGAGATGTTGGGTGATCGGTACGAGTCTTTGAATTGTGACATTGATTGAAGATTTGAATACAGCAAGGATTTTTCTGAGAAGTAACATTTTTCCGGCATTTATATAAGAGATAAAATATGAATAATATACTACTAAATAAACTTAAAGACATGTAATAATTTCCATATGTATCAAAATGAGACGGATTTTCTAAATTATACAATTCATCTTCCATCGAGCGAAGATGGATGCTGGCATGAAGTAGAGAATCAAGATTACCAATGTTCTTTAAATTAGAATGTGGAAGTTTAGAAAGAGTTTTATTAATTTTATTTTGTTCGCAACAATCATCTAATAAAATATTAAAATTTGAGATAACGTTTGTAACATTACCGAGTGACGTTTCGTCGACTGCGGTGAACTGCAAGGTTTTATAAAATGATTTACAGTGTTTCGGTAAGGTCAAAATACCAGTACCGAATAAAATTACATCTAAATTAACGTCAGATTTTCCACAGGTAATATGACATTTTCCTGGCTCTGATTGTACAAATATCCAACGGTTAAAACTTAATTTATGAAATACATCTACAGAACCATGAACAATTTTAGCTACACAAAAGTCTGGAAGTTTAGTTACCACTTCAGTTAATAACACTGTTTCACACGTAGGGTTGGCAACGACTGAGAACAAGTCGGCGAGCACACACACATAACACTTTTCACTTATTAACTTGCACTTGTCAATGTCCCTTAATAGTGAATAGAACATGCGATCACCTGTTACTGCTACATATGAGCTAGTCGGCTCTATTAGAATGTATGTGTCTGGTTTCAATATATCGTATGGGACAGGTAATGGTATTATATTATAAAGATTATAGGTTTGAGGTAGGACTAAAGGAATGTGGAGGACAAATATTATTTTATTTTGATGATAATAGCAAACTAATTTCGAAATATCGGTTAATTCCTGTATATTTTGTAGCGTTAATGATATAGGCAAATCGTAATGGCTAGGGAGTTTATTTCTATGCTTATCTAATTCATTATATAACTGATAGGGACTGAGTACAGTCGGGTGTAAAATATTAAGTTTCGCAAATAAAATAGCATTATTTATGTCATCGATATCGAATGACGACGTTAAAATTATAGCTTCCAAAGAGTTAGATAAGGAATTAATTTGAGTTTTTAAAGTAAGCTTATCATTAGTATTTGAAACTGAATCTAGTATTTTATGTATTGTTTCCATATTTTCCAAAAGATGTTTTTCATTTAAATTTACTTTTGATATAGAATTATTAAACGATGAAATAGTGGATTGTATGACATGAATATTATCTTTCATAAGATGAGCGAGATGTTTCTCGTCTGTCTGGACACTATTTATAGCCTCTGAATATTTGACAGCATCTTCGGCATCCAATGTACCGAAGATAGTTTTCAAGATAGAACCTCCTAAGTCAATAAGACCTCTTTTAAAACGCTGTTTTGTGTTATTGTTTTGAAGCAAATATGAAACCGAAGAAAACTTATTAACATTAATAAGGTGCTGATTTTTCAGCGCCGTGAGTGAATTTATGCAATCCGACTGTATCTTTGACGACGTAAGAGAATTACAGAATACACTTAATTTTTCTAATAAAAATTCTATCTTATCTAGATTCGGTTGAACATGACTTATATCTAAATATGCTAAGACTTTCCAGTCATTATTAGTAAACTTAACATCTAAGAGCTTATCGAAATAAAGGCCCGGACTACTAATGATGGGCGATACGTAATCTGATATAGCTAGCGGCGACAGCGCGCATCTGAAATAGAACGAAAGGACTTATGTAACAATTATGTTAATATACTTATTATATCATAGTTACAACTATCTTACTGACCTAGGACACTATGATGTGTCGTCACTTGCTGGCTTTATTTCATCGAAATGATGACGTACGTGCTTACGATTAATTAACAACGTAGCCGTATGATTGCCATTGAGCTTTATTATTTTATAAGGGCCTTTCCACACTGGGGATAAGGCTTTATTTTGTTTATGGTGGCAGCGAACATACACCATATCACCAGCATTATAAATAATAGGCTTTGTTCGTATATCATAATAATTTTTAGATTTTTCTTTAGACGCTTGAATATTTTGTAGGGCCTTTTGACGGCTATAATAAAGACGATGATTTAATGCTCGAATATAGTCTGTATATGTATTATTATCGAGGATATCTATGCTAGATGGTATGTAGGGCTTAAAACCGAATAAAAGTTCTAGAGGGGAATAACCCGTTGTACTATGCACATTTGAATTATAAGCTATCATGGCGCTCGGGATGTAAAGGTCCCAAGTATTTTGATTTTCGCCTATGTAAGATCTTAAATATTCTTTGAGGGTGGAGTGGCTCCTTTCGAGAGCTCCACAAGTTTGAGGGTGGTATGGTGAAGCAAAAATATGTTTAATACTGAATAATTTAGCTAACTGTTTAAATAGATCTGAACAAAAATTTGTGCCTTGGTCTGAAATTATCATTTTAGGTATTCCCATGTGAGCAATATAATTAACGAGAGTTCTAGCTGTTTCTTCGGCTGAACATGACTGCATAGGATAAGCCTGTGAAAATTTTGTGAGGTCATCCTGTACGGTAAGTAAAAATTTATATTTGTATTCATAGGTTTCAGGTAATGGACCGACAAGATCCAAATATATTTTTTCATTAGGCCGCGATGCTGTGGAAGTAATTATCATTGGAGCCCGATTGGTTTGACGTAAGGGCTTATTAATTTGACAGGAGCGACAATTTTTAACATAATCTTCGATGTCTTGCCTCATGTTTTTCCACCAAAATTGAGATTTTATTCTTTCTAGCATACGCGATATACCGGGGTGTCCGGCTACAGGTGAGTCATGATTATCTTTTAATATTTGCTTAATTTCACTAGGTGTAGGATATTTTATACAATTATGATAGATATGAATTTTAATACTACAGTTATGAAAAAGAAACGAAATAATATTATATATTTTTGTAAATGAAAGTTTAGAGAAGGGATCTGTGAAATCTGATATTGCTATCTCCTTTTCTTCGGAATACCAGTATTTTATCATGTCTCGGTATTCACGAAGGACATTAAATATATCTTTGTAAGTCATTTCATCAAAATGATTTAATTTAATAAACAAATGAGTAAATACATGATTATCGTTAGATGTTGAATAATATGAATGAAGCTCACGTTCAATATTTCGGATATTAGGCTCACTAGTAGATGCGTCTATAATTTCGCTGCAATAAGGAATAGAATCATCTAAATCGACTGATGTAGGGTACGCGATTAATTTTATTTTAGTTTTTAATAGGTTTTCATTATGTTCCTGAATTACGGTGTCAAATGTAACACCGATTTGTTTTGAGATTTGAAGAAATTGTTCGTAAGTTTCAGATATTGACGGAAGGTTATGAGAGTCGATGTCACTTCCGGGTGACAGTGTAGGATTACATAATAATGAATTATCAGTTGCATTTTCATCTAAGGCGAGTACTGGATAGCGAGATAATGCGTCAGCGTTAGCGTTTAATTTTCCTTTTTTATATACAATTTCATAGTCATACTCTTCTAATTTAAGGCGCCATCTAATAAGTCTGGATCCGGGATCTTTGACACTAAACAGCCACACTAAAGGTTTGTGGTCTGTTATTATTTTAAACTTACGGCCATATAGATAGGGACGGAATGTTTTTACACCGAATAAAATCGCTAAGAGTTCTTTCTCTATGGTAGAGTAATTGCCTTCGGCATTATTTAGGGTTCGTGACGCATATGAGATAGGTTTATCTTTGCCTATGTCTCCTTGTGATAATACAGCACCTACCGCGTAATTAGAAGCGTCGGTAGTTAATAAGAAAGGTTGATTGAAATCTGGGTATTGAAGTAAAGGTGCTGAGGTTAATTTATCTTTAAGGTTATTAAAAGCTAATTCTTGTTGATGAGACCAATTAAATATTGCATCGTTTTTTAATAGGGATGTCAAAGGTTTTGTGAGTTGTGAAAAGTTATTTATAAAACGTCGATAGTATCCGACTAAGCCTAGGAAGGATTTTATATCCTTTGGATTTTTAGGAGTTGGAAATTGAGTTACGGCCTTGATTTTATCCGGATTTGGACAGACACCTTTGTCTGTGATTATGTGACCTAAATAAGCAACTTCGCGCCTGAGAAACTCACACTTGTCTGGTTGTAATTTTAAGTTAAATTTTCTTAAACGATCAAAGACTAATTTAAGTTTTGAAATATGACTCTGAAGGTCGTGACTATAAATAATAGTGTCATCTAAATATATATATGCATGCAACCCCTGAAGACCAGAGAGAACCGTATTCATCAGTCTCTGAAATGTGGCCGGGGCGTTTTTCAGCCCAAAAGGCATTCTAGTGAATTCGTAATGTCCGGAGACACTCGAATTTGTATTTATAGTGAATCCCGTCTTCGGGGCGTCTTTCGAGCTCATCCTAACCTGGTGAAACCCACTAGACAAGTCGAGGGTGCTGAAATATTTACAATGTCCTAACTGATCTAAAATATCTGTGATGAGAGGTAGCGGATAACTTTCTGATACAGTGACGTCATTTAACTTACGATAATCTATTACTATTCGCCACTTCTTTTTACCTGAAGCGTCCATCTTCTTAGGGACGACCCATACAGGAGCACTCCAAGGTGAAACAGAGGGACGTATGATATTTTGGTCAAGCATTTTACGAATCTGTGAATCTACCTCTTCTTTATGACATTCTGGGAAACGATATGATTTTACGTGAATAGGAGGCGCGTCTCCTGAATCTATATTATGTTCGATCGCGCTTGTAAATGTAAGAGGTTCACCTTCCATATGAAAAATATCTGTGTAATGTGAGCAACATTCCAAAAGACTTTCTTTTTCTTCTTGATTTAAATGTGAGCAGCGAATAAGATCGAGGACTTTTTGGACTCTATCGGAACTAGAATAAGAAATAGAATTTACGGATTGAGACGGAATATTACACGAAGAATTATCTTGTTCAAAAGGGCTTAACTCTACGGAATAATCTTTAATTTCGATAGCTTAGTCGGTAGTATTTAAAATTGAAACATTAAATCTTTTATTTGATTTTATTGTAACAATACTATTAGCAAAATAAATACCATCTTTTAAAGTGTGATCCAATAATAAACCTTGATTGTTCGGATAACGCTCAGGTGTGTAATTAGATACCGCGCACTCGATGACGGCTTCGGAACGAGCTGGAATTATATAAGTTGGCTGGACATAGTTCATATCCATGGTTTGCCCGCAGATATTAATTGTTTTAGAATCATAATTAATGTTGGCTTTAAAATGACCGAGAAAATCACTACCGATTATACCGTCATATTCTAAACTTACATCATCATTAAATATATGAAATTTATAATTATAAATATTATTAGATAAGTAGAAATTAATTTGAGATGTACCTAGAGACTCAGAGCATTGCTCGATATTATTTATTCCTTTTATTTTAATGATTTCGCGAGACAAAATGTATTTATTATTTAAACTAGATTTTTTAATTAGACTTATACTTGCGCCCGTATCAATAAGAAAACGTAAATGACGGACAGAAAATTCGGTTTTTAATTCTATATGAGGCAATGATATTTTTGTTATAAAAGATTTTATTTCATAAATTGGAGTTTGAGATTGAACTTGATTTTCATTATGAGATTGGACACTTATTTGGGACTGGTTACCCGTGGCTCTGTCCATCGATTTTTTATTTTGGACACATATTTGGGACTGGTTACCCGTGGCTCTGTCCACTAAAATATTATTTTGGACACTACTTTGGGGCTGGTTACCCGTGTCTTGGTCCATTGAACAATGATTTTGGACACTATTTTGGGGCTGGTTACCCGTGTCTTGGTCCATTGATTTTGTATTAAAACGAGTAAATTTATTATTATATTTAGAGGGAATTTGCAATGTGCCTGAATTAGTCGGAAAACGGCGGCACTTTTTCGTAATCCGATCATTTAGTTTAAAGCATTGTCGCCGACATTTTCACAAGAAATTTCATAAGGTGTTGGTGACGGTGGCGACGGCGGCTCGTATGTAATATGATGCGCGTTTGCGGACTTATTGTAATTATTAGAATGGTTATTATACGAATTACGATTTTCATTATTATATTTCCGTCTATAACAATCTTTAATGTCATGACCGTCTTTTTTACAATATCTACAAAAAGCCGGAGAACTGGATTGATTATTGTTATTCATATTAAATGACCTTTGAACTTGAAATTTTGAAAAACGCCTATCTTTATAATTACATTCAGATTCCGTATGCCCTGTCCTTCCGCAGGTTTTACACCTAGATTTTGTAGTATTAGTTTTATATAAAAGATTTTGAATTTTTTCTTCTTCTAGGGCAATATTAATAGCGTCATTTAGATTTTTAGGACTTCTACATCTAACATTATTACTTAAACGCGAATGTAACCCTAAGGAAAATGAAAATAATGCTAAATCCTCTGTCATAGCAATGCGACCAGAGATATCTTTTTTAAGAGATTCGGAATTATAGATTTCGGATTGTAAATCAGTAAGGCAACTTTCAATACGCAGGGCAAATTGTGCGACAGGTTCATTTAATTGCTGCTTACATGACTGTAGATCTAGTAATAAATGATTATAATGTTTTCTTTCGCCGAAATTTTGTTTAAGGAAAGTTTTTAATTGATTAAAATCCTCAATAACTTTATTCGAACAGGCAATTTGGGCCTTGCCTTCTAGACGCGATAAGATATATTTATTTAATAAATTCTTTTGAGATGGCGATGCTAAATCTAAGGCGTTTTGACAATTAGTTATAAATGCAGTTAGAGTTTCACGATCTCCTTTATAGGGACTAATAAAATTACATAATACATTAATAGGGAATTGTTCGCTTGCTGGGACTTCTGCCTTTTTATCGACCGACATTTTAAAATTAGCTTAAAGAATTACTAAATTATTTTAATCCTCAATTAGTATATATTATGTAGGTAATTTAAGAATAATATTGTTACTTTAAGGATAAGAGATTGGTAAGGAATTTGGTAAGTATATTGAACGACACTATAATAATTATAAAATATAGCTGAAATGTAGCGATAACAAATAATAATATGTTTGACTCACAGGGACAGGAACACTAGGAACTTGAGCGGCATAGCAGCACGGCGAGCGACAGCAGGCAGCGGCGGCGCGTTTCCAAACGCAACCAACGTCAGGGACAACGAGAGCGACAGCGGAACGGCAGCACGACGACCGGGACGGCGGCGAAACAGCAGCAGGAACAATGTCAGGAACGACGGCAGGAACGGCGGCGGTACGGATTTATCGTGCGCGAGATGTCGGGGTGCAGGGGTACAGAACTGGTCTGCAGGCTTACGACGCAAGGCTTATTGTCGAGACACAGTGTACTTGAGTTTTTACGAAGTGGACAATGCACAATCACACTCCGGAGACGAATTGGTTCATAGTTTTTCTAATCACTCAGTTCTCTTTTCACTTTTCAGTTCAGTTTTCGCGAACCGTTAAGGAATACCAGCGGAACGACGGATTTAATAAATGCTGATATCCCACTTACACTTCTGACACCACTGTTACTTGGCGGATTCGGAGAGACTTTTTAAAAAATAAACTTTTATTTAAACTGGAATTATTTTATTCAAAAAAACTTAATATTAAACTTAAAAGAAGACCTGCACCCGACGAAGGTCCAATTCGATCTAATGAAAAACACCGCAAAATGAAATAAAGAAATAGCAAAAGTTTCCAATTGCAATTCTATGAAATGCAAGTGAAAACTAAGCGTTTTTAATATACATATAATCCCATTCGACTTTCGATATAACAGTTCGCTAAACGATTTGTACGCTATTCGTGTAAATATCAAAGGTATAAAAGATACTATATGAGTGTAAGAATCCAAGAAAGCTAATTTTTTTTTATGCTTACAGACACCTACATAACGGCGTACACTCTCTTTCAGATTCTGCACTAACGACACCACGCTAGACGCCTATAAATATAGGTCAGCATTAATTTCGCCAATATTTAGGATCATTTATTGTATTAACAGAGGCAAAAGAATCCATAATATATAAATTTCAAACTTAAAAACTATACTTACGAGTCCGACTCGAGTGCCTACTTACTAAATATTTAGAAAGTTCCATATATTATATCGTTTAACTTTTATTTCCATAGGTAATGATAGTATTACTTGCTAGTGGGGGCGGAAGGGGGCGGCGGGGGGGAGCACGTCCTGCTACGTGCCTCCTTCGAAGATCTACAGACGAGCTGCTTGAACTCACTTGATCCTTACTTTGCCTTTTATGGGCCGTTTTGTGTACTTTAGACGCTAAAATGAGTACTTTGTGTAAGCTATTTTAAGCTTTAAAGTGGCGGATAAAAAGTGAAGGGCCGATACTAAAAACTAAAATTCGAGTTCTACTCTCACGGCCAAGACAGATGATACTTCTGAAGACGGAATCCGACAAGTCGTTTAGGTCCAGGGGTCATCCCTTGCCTCGAATCTCACTTTGATCCCATAAAATTACACGCGTGTGTGGGACGAGGCATGAGAATACGAGCATATTTTTTTTATTACATAAAATAAGGGATCAAACGTGCAAACGGGTCACCTGATGGAAAGCAACTTCCGTCGCCTATGGACACCCGCAACATCAGAAGTGCTGCAGGTGGGTTGCCAGCCTTTAAGAGGGAATAGGGTAATAGAATAGGGGAGGGTGGGGAAGGGAATATGGTAGGGGATTGGGCCTCCGGTAAACTCGGAGAAACAGATCGCAAGCGCTGTTTCACGCCGGTTTTCTGTGAGCCTGTGGTATTTCTCCGATCGAGCCGGCCTATTCGTGCCGAAGTATGGCTCGTCCACCGTACATTTTTCTGGATATTAAAGTATGTTATGTCCTTTCCCGGGACAAAGTATCTCCATAGCAAATTTCAGCATCGGATCAGTAGTTTGAGCGTGAAGATGTAACAATCAGACACACTTTCGCATTTATACTATTAGTATGGATTTATAATTTCTTCTGCTCGTGTTACTCCAAAACAATCATAATAATAATTCATCAAGTAAATCAGTTTTCCATGTATTCCGGCTTATATCGTCTTAGTTAAAATTGAATAGATATTTGTCGCTCGCTGGGGGATGTAAAATTTATTACAGCGTGAGTGCTTGAGTAACTCCAGGCAGGTTCGTATCTAGAATCTACATTGATAATATTGATATCATACACATACGTCGTACACTTAGGGTGGGTTGCACCAACTTACTTTAACTGTAACTGTAACTTTAACTATAACTTTAACTTTAACTGCAGTGCAAAATGTCAAATCACTGGTTAAGGACGCCATATTTAACTTTAACCATAACCGCTCATACCTACTTAATTCGACATTTTTTTGTGAAAATTTACTGTGTAACAAGAAATATTCTTCCTAACGATTTTTACGGATAATTAATTTTTTTATACTCTCAATCCTATTACCTGTAGCTTTATTAAAGAAATAAACGCAACAGACATCTGTCAATTTCTCCGGTTAAAGTTAAGGTTAAAGTTAAAGCTAAATTTATCCTTAACTATAACCATAACTTTGACCTTAACTTTAACTTCAACCACGCCTCTGGTGCAACCCTCCCTTAACAGTTAACACAAACATCGAAATATTATGATTCAAGATCATCGTTATTCGTTAGTCATTAACCTAACTATACATACGTCTAGGACTAGTAAATTATCACAGATCGCGTATTTCTGTTGCCGCTATAACAACAAATACTAATAACAAAATAAAAGTAATACTCTAGGGGGGGCCAACAAACGTGATATTTTGCCTGTTTTGCTCGTAATCAGTAATGGTAACAGCTCGGCACTTGAAATATTCACAATATGCTTGCTTATACTTGCATTTCAATGATAATTAATAATAGAATTAAAATAAGACGTTTCGTGGAACAGATATTATTTTAGCTACACACCCGTACGGGAGATAGACAAAGGCGTATGAGAAACACAAAATTTGTTTCCTCTATTCTTTATCAATGGAAAACGGAATATTCAAAGAGACACATGTTGTAGCCAAGGTCAGTGATCGTTATTCTGTATATAAATTCAAAAAATATCCATTAGTTACTTTAGTTTTAAACAAATATGTTTAACCTTAATTTGACATTCAATGACGTCATCACTGGAAGCCAAACGTTAAATTAGCAATAAACTCGACCAACATTACGTTTTGAACTTTTGGTATGCTTCTCGAGTCAGTTTTCACATAAATAAGAGAACTTGCATTCATTTAACACCTTGTTGACACTTGACAATGCTCTTTTTAGGGTTCCGTACTCAAAGGGTAAAAACGGGACCCTATTACTGAGACTTCGATGTCTGTCCGTCTGTCCGTCTGTCCGTCTGTCCGTCTGTCCGTCTGTCCGTCTGTCCGTCTGTCCGTCTGTCCGTCTGTCCGCCTGTCCGTCTGTCCGTCTGTCCGTCTGTCCGTCTGTCTGTCACCAGGCTGTAACTCGAGAACGGTAATAGCTAGAGAGTTGAAATTTTCACAGAATGTGTATATCTGTTGCCGCTATAACAACAAATACTAAAAACAAAATAAAATTAATATTTAAGGGGGGCTCCCATACAACAAACGTATTTTTTTTTTTACCAAAAATGGCTCGTAATCAATAATGACAACAGCTAGGCACTTGAAATTTTCACAATAATATATTTATCTGTAGGCTAATAATTAATAATAAAATTAAAATAAAATAAATATTTTAGGGGGGCTCCCATACAAAAACACAATTTTTCGCCTATTTTTCCTCTATAACCGTACGGAACCCTTCGTGTGCGAGTCCGACTCGCACTTGGCCGATTTTTTTAATTTTTATGTATTCAATGCTGCCGGCCGCCGATGATGACGTCATAGATCCGAAAACTTTAAAAATTTATTAAAAAAAACTAGCTAATGAATTAAAAAAATATATTTAATTTATATTTTTAAAATACCCTATTTCAACGAAAAAAAAATGAAAAGTACATGTGATTTTTTTTGGACAATACCCAGTTTGCAATGGAGGTTTCTTACCTTTTATTTAATTAATTATTACACTGTAATCTAAATATCGAGGTACAGAGCTACATACAAATTTTAACATTTTACCTTTATAAAAATTTTATGTCTCGATTCGCCGTTTGGGCATTAAGTTTGTTTTACTTCTACAAACCTATAAGTTTAAGCCCTGTCAACGCCGATTATGCTTTTTTACAGAATCCACATTACAGCATTCTTATTTACAGGGAGTATCTAGTAATAACTTGACACTGCTAGGGTCTACACAGACGGACTGCATTTCAACTGCAATCCAACTGCAAATTGCAGTTGGATTGCAGTTTGAATGCAGTTGTCACGACTGCAATACGACTGCAATAGAACTGCAAGCCAAACGCGCAGTCGGATTGCAGTTCAGTTGCAGTCGGCGTGCAGTCGTGTGAATTGTTTGGTTTGCAGTTCTATTGCAGTCGTATTGCAGTCGTGTCCACTGCATTCAAACTGCAATCCAACTGCAATTTGCAGTTGGATTGCAGTTGAAATGCAGTCCGTCTGTGTAGACCCTTAAGCATTTGTGTCCTAACCCACATTTTTTTGGTAAATTTTTAATGTTGTCTTGTCGTAGAGTCCTCTTCTAAATCATCTAAAGATCATAACTGCATTAATAACTGAACACAAAATTTTTTGTGAGTTAATACACGAATGCTTAACAGCGTCCAATTATAATATATTATCCATCTCTAAAATATCTCAATACAAAAATTCCCATTTATTATTTGTTGAATGTATTGCTCGAGGAATCGGAGCCGCCAGTATAAATGTATGAAGCGCGCCAGGGCGACGTTATTAGACGCTATTTGTTCTGTTCGGTATTGAGTTTGCTGCCAACATGCTTTACATTAAGCGCGCGTGCTTTTATGTTGAATTGACATGGTTCCCGCAATCTATCTGAAAGGATGCTTTAATAAGCGAAGATTCGTCGCAAATCTTTGTGAAATTTCTATATTTCGTATAAAATTTTATCAAGAAGTTAGGATGTTGGCAGTTTTGTTAATAAAGTAAGTTAAGAATTATCATTAAGGTGCATCACCGGGAGCATTCGCTTGTAAAATAACGTTACAGAGTCGAGCATTACATCAATGAGAGAGGAGGAGAGGAGGAGAGCCGAGCATTACAATGCGCACCTTGTAATGATACAGAGTGTATTATCTTGATACAACTCGTAAAATCAATTAGCTATGGAATGTTCAAAGTCTTGTTACATTACACGTGAAGGCTCCCGGTGAGGGAGAACCTTTACTTTAATAATTATTATATAAAGGTTTACTTTAAGTATAATTTTAAACGATTACGTATTAAACGATTACGTTGTGGTGTATATGTCGCAGTCATCTGGTTTAATCTGCGATTCGATCGAATGACTAGCTCATTCATTGAAATTTGAATGACACCATTCAATTGAATGACTAAAGGACAACTCGTCAAGACGTTGACTGTAACGTTTAACGTCTTGACTAAGAGTTATATATTTATTTAATTATTTATTTATTTATTTATTTATTTATTTATTTATTTATTTATTTATTTATTTATTTATTTATTTATGTATTTATTTATTTATTTATTTATTTGGAACAACAACAGCCATCATTCTTAAATCACTAACACTTGTATAGCTCATGCAATTATTTTGTAAACTATTACTTAAGCATACATTTTAGGCATTTAAAGCTATACTAAAATAGGAAATAGGGCCAATAACAGTTGTTCACCTATTACAAACTTATATAGATAATATTAAAATCTTAATATTACAAACTTATGTAAGAATATAAGGAAGTAGTTGAGTAAGATTACGTTTATTACATACTAGAGTGAGTGACTTAAAAAGTGAACATATTACAAGCTTATATAGGTAATATTACAATCTGAATAGTACAAATTAATATGAATAAGTTTCATTTTCTAACCTACTAAATTGAGTGACTAATAAGTTACCTTTACAATAGAGATTCATTCTTATATCACTAACACTTGTATAGCTTAAATACATATAATTTTTTACATAAGCATATTACATTTTATGCATTAAAAGCTATACTAGGTAACAATAGGAAACAGGGCCAATAACAGTTGTTCACCTATCACAAACTTATATATAGATAGTATAAAAATCTCAACATTATTACAAACTTATGTAAGAAATTAAGTTAAGTAGTTGAGTTAGGTTATGTTTATTACATACTAGAGTGAGTGACTTAAAAAGTAAACATATTACAAGCTTATATAGATAATATTACAGTCTGAATAGTACAAATTTATATGAATAAGTTACATTTTTTAACCTACTGAATTGAGTGATTAATAGAAACAAGTTTCTATTGGTAAGTATAAGTTACCTTTACAATATAGAGATACAAGAAGACAATAATTACAAGGCAGCTACGAATTACAAGGACTTATAAACTTTATATAATATGTAAAGTGTACTAGTGACAGAGTGACCCCCAAGCCCTACGACATAGTCTTGGGATCAGTACATAATGACTGCTAGGGTGTCACACTGGGTGAATGTGTGTGTGTGGAATACTATTTTATAATATAAATAGATACTGAATACATACAAATGAAAGCAATGAATAAAAGGGCTCAATGATATTTAGTAAGTTAAGCTCTAGTAAAACTGTAAATATACAAGAACTTTGATATGGACTGCGAACATCCGCGGATTAATTGATACCGTGGTTCATAGCAGTTTGAGACAGTTTGAGACAGGCTCATACGTTTGCAGTAATCTCTGAAATTACTTTAGATTTAACCCATCAGTCGTGGCAAAACGAGACACAATAGCTTTTTCATTGTTATCGCGGCCGGATGTGGCCGCTTGGGGCTTCATGAATTAAAAGTATTTTTCGAGGTTATAAGCGGATCAAGCATAGAGTATTTTTTATTGTATGTGTGTAAGATTCTAGTGAGAACACAGTTTTTGCCATAGTTAGTGTGTCGAAAGGGGACATTAAACAGAGAGGTATTGCGTGTCCTACGTCGAGGTGTGTTGAAAAAAAATAAGTTTCAGGAGATCGGGACAGTCTAAATGTCCACTTAAAATGTCGTGCAGAAGGCACATGTCCAATAACTCCCGTCGATCTGATAGCTTCAATAATTTACCATGAAGACACTGAGTATCATAATCAGACGGAAGTATAATTCCAGACTTGAAATTTAGAAATTTAAGAAACTTTTTTTGGATTTTCTCGATACGTGATTCGTGCACAGTATATGAAGGAGACCAGATTGGACTTGCATATTCCAAAATGCTTCTAACGTATGCGCAATATAATACTTTAATGCAATGTGTGCTTTTGAAGGGCTTACAAGTTCTCTGAACGAAACCAAGCATACGATGAGCCTTGTCGATGATATAGTCGTAGTGCATATTAAGAAGCATTTTGGAATCAAAATAAATGCCAAGATCCCGTACAAAGTTAGTTCGGTCTATAGGCACGCCACCAAAGTTATATGGAAAAATTAAAACGTTCTTTTTGCGTGTGAAACTGATACATTGGCATTTGCTTATGTTGACTGCAATGTGATTTCTACGGTAATAATCGAATAAATTATTTAAGTCCTGCTGTAAGAGTTCGCATTAAGAGATATATTTTCTTATCATCGGCATAAAGCAAATGTTTAGCATATGAGAGGCACCTATCGATATCAAATATACTAGCACTGTATAGTAATGGCCCAAGGTGCGATCCCTGTAGCACACCAGAGGGTATCACAACGTAATCAGATCTAAACCCTCCCAGGATGACAGCCTGTGAACGTTTAGAGAGGTAAGACTTTATCCATCTCAACAGATCACCGTGTATACCGAGTCTATGGAGTTTTTTGAGCAGGAGACCGTGATCAAACGCGTCGTCAAGTAGCCGTTTACGGGGTAGTTATATGTAAATCCACGCTTTCATATTATTTTATTAGTTATTACAAATAAAGCACTTTAATGTAAATGTAATTGATAAAATATCAACACAGTGCTATCAGCTTTGCGAGCTGTTTGACGCCATATTTGTTTTAGTGACTAATAGCGCCGCAGTAGGAAGAAAATTAAATACGTTCATTTACCTGACTGATTTCATGTCCGATATCTTCAAAACGCTATGCTACAAATCGCTAACTAGTTGAACGTTGAGGGACGTCGTTCAATCGACGTTCGGCCGAGTCATTCAATTGAATGGTGTCATTCAATGAATGCGCTAGTCATTCAATCGAATCGCAGATTGAACCAGATGACTGCGACATATACAGTGATGATCACTGGAAGATATCCTGAAATCGCACGATCGCACTCAACTCATACGAATTCGCCAACGTCATTTTACCTATTCACTAGCTTTTCATTTTAAACAATTAACCACTCAAAACTTCTAAAGGTACACTGGACTCGAGTAAAGTTATCTTTTATTACCATCAAATTCACCAGTTAACTGGAAAACTCAATTTATCTGACGATGATGATTACGATGACGTTGATTACAACGATGATGATGATTATGATGATGATGATGATTCCCCGCCGATAACGATCGCATCAAAATCCACTTTCACGCGTCGTCCGTCACGCTGCAGCAGAGTGATTGCAATAATTTGACTTTATCGTCGCCATAAAACAACCGAATCCGAAACAACTTATCTGGAACGACCGTATCCGAAACATTTCACTCGGCTCGTTATACGTAATATCATTTTATGGCTCGAAGTCGAACTGCCTTCATCGATGACAAATGAGGAAGCTGTGATTTTTCTTTTTCTCGACGCGAAAACGCAAACTTTTATACATTTACTAGCTGTCCCGGCAAATGTTGTTTTGCCGTAATATAAAGTATTTCGCCATTATTATTTTATTGAAGTGACTGAATAAGTATGGCACCATGGCAACGTCCATCGCTATCCCGTCGCACAAACAATGGTCGCCGTCTGTCTCGAGTTGTAATAATTTACTATTATTTATTCAACAAATGTACTTATCAATATAAAAAGTATCCAGTAGCTGATTCTCAGACGGTAGAGTACGGTAACTAAAATTGTGACACGAGAATTTTATATATAAGATATAGGCAAGAGAAAATACGAGTATTATGAAATACAGTAAACACGTATCTCGCGCGAAAATATTGCACGGATTTTGATGGGTATGGAAGTGAAACAAATATTTACAAATCGCTACGAATAATAAAAAAACTAAGGAAGAGTAACTCCGTCAAAAAACATGCCCCAAAATACTTGTCAAAAAAGTGAACCTTAGGTTCACTTTTCATACATTCGCAATATTTAGGTGACCTTGAGCGGTACAAAGGCTGACGTTACATGACAGTTCGAATGGAACCAAATTTAAAACTGTATTAGTATGGGAGTTACGTTTCCTGGTTTTATTATTCGTAGACAAATCGACATTTAGATTGCTACTATCCAGCAAAATACACAGTTCCAGTAGGATACTGTATTTAAACGGATGAAATAAAAGTAAAATAAAAAAGTTACACGTTAGCGGGCCCCTAGACGATCAATATTATTGTGCAATATACAGTATGACAATATGTGTATGACCGTCTAGGGTTCATATTTTTTTTGCAAATGAAAAACGCAGCCGCCTTTCAATCTTATTGTCAAATAAATAGTTCAATAATATTTTTCAATGAAATTGCACAAAAAAAAAGTATTAATCATCTCAAATTACACTGCCGACATTGAAATAAATGAAAATATATCAACACAGACCGCTACGTGTTATTCAAGAACGCTTCTTAGAATTTCAAACTAATTAGCCTTCGTAAACTCAAACCTAGAAACTAAGAAGCTAGATCCTAATACCTAGTTAACTAAATTATGTAGAGCCTCGTAAGTCGCAAATAGTTGGTCGGCGGCCAATCAGTTCTGCGAAGTTCGTTACAAGTCAATTGTTTTCCGTCGCGACACTCTCGGCACGCGGTGATGTATCTTGTGTGGCTAACGATCAAGTGATAGAGCTAACTTAGATTTATTTTATGTCTACACAGTATACTGTATATAAATAAAAAGAAAGATTATATTTTATTACGGTCTACACCTTCTTAGCCATGACATTTGAAGTACGTATAAAAGGTAAAGGTGTAAAGTAAGTAAAGGTGTTTGAAATACTTAGATAAAAAATAGCCTTTTTTTCAAAGAAAATGAAAATCGCATATAATAATAAAATAGTGAAATGCTTAGATACGACTGTATAATATAAGTATAAGTGAAAGTATTATCTCTGTAGTAGGATCAGTAATAATAATATCCATACGAATGTGTCTGTTAACTGTTTGTCTATCAGTCTGTCTGTCACTTCTTTACGCCCAAATCAATGAACCGATTTTGTTGATGAATTTTGATCGGGTTCCGTACCATTGTTATAGAGAAAAATAACCAAAAATGTATGTTTTTTGTATGGGAGCCCCCTTAATTATTATTAAGTTTATTTTAATTTTACCACCAATTTTTAAAGTATAAATACAATTGAGTATTTTGTGAACATTTAAAGTGCTGTGTCATTATTGGTATAAAGCAAAAAATAGCACTAGCAACAGCATCAGCATCAATCAGTTTCTGTTTCTTTTTCAATCTTCGTCTTAATAACAAGAGGATAATCCATCGCGATCGATATCCAGACAAGCATTTTCGTTCGAGCGCGAAATATATCGACTGAATAGGGACATGGGTCAGCGCACCGTACGCGGCACCGTGACACGGTGCGGCACCGTACCGTGTCACGGTGGCGGCGTCGTGCCGTAACACGGTGGCGGCGAGGCGCCGCGCCGTGTCTGATGGGGACGCGGCCTTAAGAAGCTATAAAGAAAATGTCTTGGCTAAAGGGTCAGTAGTTTCAAAGCTTACACCAGACAAATCTTTCCTCTCTAAATGTAGATAATGAACCAACACTAATCAATTGTACTGACGATACATCAGCAGGGGGCTATCACCATAACGGATTCCCCGGTCGGTGGTCGGTGCGGGTGACAAATATCGCACACTAACGACCTCCTCATTACTTACGTCTTTAGTATAAGTGTAATGAGCTTTTTGTGATCTTCCAACAATTAGTTAGGGTACTTTTGTCTGTAATCAGATTTAATCATTTCTAAGGTCTACCACACATAATTGTGAATTTGCATCGCATCGCAAATATCTGCTACAAAATTCATTATTAAAATGACATTACGATGCGATGCAATGCGAATTCGTAGTTCTGTGTGGTAGCCCTTAACCTTAATTTATTGAAGACTAGGTGACGCCCTCAACTTCGTTGCACTAAAATCGGTTTATCGGGAGGGAACCGTACATTTTTCAGGGATAAAAAGTATCCTATATCCTTTACCGGGACTAAAAGTTGTCCATACCCAGCAAAATCAGTTCAGCGGTTTAGGCGTGAAAAGGTAACAGACAGACAGATAGTCATACACACTTTCACATTTATAATATTAGTATGGATATGGATTTCCAAGAAAAATAACGTCATACATGTTCGTTAAACTTTTTATTATATTTAAAGTAATCGCTATAGCGTCCCTCAGTGGGATGCTCCTAAAATTAACCTTTTCATGGTACCACTTGCGCCAGTCTGGTTATTATTGGTTGATCTAATTATATTATAGTGTTATGTCATTTATATAATTGGGATTTCAGATTTCTCGAAGATATTGGCAAAAATTTTGTAACCTTTAAAGTTACTGTACTGTGTGTACCTAATTTTAATCATAAGTACAGGTTAATGAATTCGAAGGCTAAAAAATCTTTTTTATTTTTATTTTCTTTATTAGGAACAATAAACAGTTACATGTTAGAACTTAGTTACTACAATTACTTATATAGAAGTGGTAAACACATAACCCATACCATTGTTCACAGATTAGAAACGGAAAGTACAGAGTATAAAATGGGTAAAAATATATAACAGTAACACTAGATACAAAACAGCAATAGCATAATATTATTAAAGAATTAAAATAAATTAGAGTTAATAAAAAGAAACAAAACAAAAGATATATTCTACAATGTAAAGTTAAAAAGAGTATAACAGAGGATTAAAATCTACATTATAAAAAATTAAAACCACGATGCAAAATAAAACAAAGTTTTTAATAAATAAGTTAAGAGTTCATATTCAGACGCTAATTTGATCAATGTTTCCATGGCTTGTTTTTTAAATTTTTTACTATCTGATAAGGCAAAAATATCAATATTATTAAAGTACTTGTTCTACGTATCAACAAGACGACGTAGGGGAATGCGGAGACCAGCATTAGTCTTGCACGTTTTAGTGAAAAGTAACTGAAATTGTCGCGCTTTTCTCTGATAAATTGTTCTCGGCACCGAGTAGCAGATTTGATTGGTAATTAATGGCAGAGGAGTCATATTTATTACGAGCTTTTGCCCGCGGCTTCGCTCGCGTTAAGAAGTATTATTATATACAAACTTTCATCCCCTATTTTAACCCCTTGGGGGTAGAATTGATCAAAATCCTTTCTTAGCGGATGCCTACGTAATAACATCTACCTGCATGCCAAATTTCAGCCCGATCCGTCCAGTGGTTTGGGCTGTGCGTTGATAGATCAACATGTCAGTCAGTCACCTTTGAGTTATATGTATATAGATTACATAAATATTTATTATTACATAAACCATGTAGCATCATGATATCAAGAAGCGTACGTCTGGATTTTAGGCTTAAAAGTTTGAAGTGGTCTAATAACTCATTATATGGCAATTTTGATTGTTTAAATTTAAAAAATATGGTGCGCAGGCATATTTTTTGTACCAACTCTATTATATCAGAATATTTGACGTTGAAAGGATTCCAAACAGGTATAGCGTATTCTAAGGGAGATCGCAGACGACAGACTTTGTGCGATCAAAGTCTGCGGCTTACATACATTCCGCATGGCGCGCGCCATCAGATTGTATGGAAGCCGCAGACTTTGATCGCACAAAAGTCTGTCGTCTGCGATCTCCCAAATTGTGATCTAATAAGGGTCTTGTAAAGCAGCAATTGTGTCGATGGTCTCACAAAGTCACGGGTGGACCTTTGTATGAAACTGTGCATGCGATAGGCTTTGTTAATTATATTGTCAATATGTGTATCAAAATACAGAGAAGAATCTAGCAACAACCCTAAGTCCCGGACTAGGTTTATTTTATTCAAAGGCACATTGCTTAAAGTGTATGTAGAGTCAAGTTTTACCTTTTTTTAGAGAAAGAAATAGTTTGGCATTTAGGGAGATTGAGGAAAAGCTTATTACGAATGCAGTAATCATTTAGTCTGCATAGATCCTGTTGCAGAAGCTGACAGTCCTGTATACTTTTGCATGATTTAAAAATCTTCATATCATCAGCGTACATTAAAAAGTCTGAGTGTAACATACATTGTTTAATATCGTTGATAAAAATTATAAATAGAAGTGGACCCAATATTGATCCCTGGGGGTCACCTGAGCTCACAATGAATGATTCAGAGGAGAAACCATTGATCACAACCCTTTGCGAAATCATTACACGACATGCGAAAATCATTACACAAAAAGCCAAAACGTTGGCAAATTAACCAAAAAGTTGCGTGTTCTAGTATATTCTGGTCGTATTATAAGTTGCGAGATCGCACGAGCTATTTTTTATTAAAACTCTGGAGCAAACAAAGTTTTATTGGCAAACTTTTGCTTAGTGCCTTTTAATATAGCGGCAAAGTAATGATTTCTACACTCTATATTGTTTCATTTACTATCGTCTCGAGGGAGTCTGCTCGCGAAACTTTTGTAAAACTCTCTCGTATGGTTTGAGATTTATTTGTAATAATTTTCCAGTAGTTTCCTTTTATTTTTTCAACGAAATAGCTCAAAAATTGAACTATGAATATTGAATATGTATACAATGTTTAAAGTAAATATTAGTGCGCCTATTTGCACAAGGCTTTCGCCTTTCTCTTAATATTTATTTCAGAACATAACTTAATTTTGGTAATATGGGACAGACATTAAATGGCAGAATGCAAGCGCCGTCGTCAATTATAAAAAATATAACGGAATTTTAGTAAGAGTTGCAGTGTGTTCTTAACACTTACAAAAATATTTATCTTGAAAGTTGTGGGTATGTTACAATGATCGAAAATATAATATGGAGACTAACTAACTAACTAACTCCGCTGGCTCAGCGACCCAAAGTGGATCTTGGCCTCCGAAATGAGCTTCCGCCATTGAGCCCTGTCCTGCGCTACCTCCTGCCAGTTACTGACTTGAAGGTCACGCAGGTCAGCCTCAACAGCATCTCTCCAGCGATACCTGGGGCGACCAACTGGACGACGTCCTGTCGGACGGCCCTTGTACGCTCTTTTTACCCCGCGATCCTCTCCCATTCTTTCCACGTGTCCCAGCCAACGGAGTCGGTGAGCCTTTGTTTCTCCGATTATATTGGGTTGGGCCACCAGTTCTTCAATTTTGGCACTCTTCCGGATTCGCCAACAGCCGTCATTTGTTTTGGCTGGGCCCAGGATTTTTCTGAGGACTTTCCTTTCAGCGACTAGAAGTTTGTTCTCCTCCTTTTGTGTCAGCGTCCAAGACTCACAGCCATACATTAGTATAGGCCGAATAATCGTGTTATAGATTCGGATTTTTGTATTTTTGCTGAGAAGCTTGGACACGAGCACCTTGTGAAGAGCTGCGCTGCATCGTAGGGCATTTTTAACGCGAATGTCAATTTCGTCCTCTCGACTGTTGGTGTCAGTCACAGTACACCCGAGGTACTTAAATTTGTGTACACCCCTATACGTTGTATCTCCAACATGCAGGTCTTCACAAGGTATACGCGTGTTTTTGTAGCGTCTCATGTGGAGATACTCCGTTTTATCGTGGCTGATCCTGAGCCCTACCTTCTTCGCTTCAGTCTCCAAAGTTGTGATGGCCTCTATGACTTCTTCACGAGTTTCACCTAACAGGGCTAAGTTGTCTGCATACCCTATCACCTTATGGAGACAGTTTATTCAAAATTTATAAGGTCATCGCATACTACACAGACTCGAGGCCAACCCAACTCACAGTTTGACATTGAATTTTTAGCTTTATGTAGTGTAACTTACAAGTAAATTTACTAACTTGCGAACCCCTGGTTGACGACTAGTCGCTATGCGCTATCAGTTGCCAATTTTTGCTCGTAAGTCCTAACAATAAAACTTACATTTCCATACCATGCTGTGAGTTGGGTTGGCATTGAATCGGTGTGGTGTGCGATGACCTTTATTCTGTACGACATAAAACCTCCAATTGCACGGAGGGTCATCAAGGTGATGATGAGTTTGTTACGTGGAACGATTAAAAATGCAAGCACGATAATGATACTGACCAGATCAGATCAAAGGCAAACAGTTCCGAGACTTATAACTCGCAGACATTTTAAAAGTCGACGATTGTAGTTGACAAAAGGACCCTCGAAGCGCCTTATGAATTCGTGAAAGGGCCGAACCCTTTTGAGAGGCTCCAGAATTGAATAATACGCCGTATTACACCTAATGGCTCCTCGGGACATGAGCTATGAAAAGTTTAATCTGACGAGACGGGTGATGGATGGAGTGACTTCGATGATATGCTAATCCATAATATTAATACGTGACCGGAAATCTTCGGAATATCTCGTGGAATTTGTGCATAATATTTGGGCGCATTGACATGGCATTTTATGAAAAATAGTTGGCACCTTATACTCCATCATTGTTGAACTGAGACGTTATAAAATGGTATATTTAATTCGCACACAAAAATATTTTTACCGCGTTCTCAGGCTTCAGTCTCTTCTCTTTTGGACAAACATTGGATGAATTTCCCTCCATCCTTCAACTGGTCATTATTATTTTGACAGCGCTCTAGGCTGTTGTTACCATTGTTCCCCTATTACACTATTCCCTCTTAAAAGGCCGGCAACGCACCTGCAGCTCTTCTGATGCTGCGAGTGTCCATGGGCGACGGAAGTTGCTTTCCATCAGCTGACCCGTTTGCTCGTTTGCCCCCTTATTTCATAAAAAAATAGTTTCCTTCTTTAGTTTGAGTAACTCGTCAAAATGATTCACCAGCGATGATGATGCTCAAATTATTTAGCATCAGATCATTGCGTATTCCGATAGAGATCTGGAGCGGTCTGCGGCAAACCAATAAAAATCGGCGGGGAAAGGAAGACGTTCTCAGATGGTGAAATTGGTGCCGGCTTATTTACATAAATACACCTGATTCCGACCCCAATACGCCCGCAAACATAATGCCCCGCCACACCGACTGCGTGACAGAACTTTTAACAATAAACCAAACTATATTTATTGAATAGCGGATTTAAATATTGGTCGGGTTATGTCAAGCCAATAGGTTTGCGATCTTTCGGCTGGACATAACCCAACCAAAACTTCATTTTTATGGTCCGCAATCTGGTGATGAATCTACCTGATTGAATTACACAAAAAGTGACAGCGATTTTGCATGTTACAGACAATTATTCATAATCATGTTTAGGTTTGGTTAGTCATTGTGGTCTAACTTGAAAAGGCAAACAACCACGCAAATGAATGTAGGAACTTAATATCGATGGTACACAAAATATTGATTTAATCTTTGCTATATTTTTTTAATTAGCTTAATACCTCTATATTTAGTAACTACCAAAACATTGATGAGCAAAAAAGTATTCCAACACCATCACAACCGTAAAAATTTGAAGTACAAAAATAGTAACAATGAAACAAAAGTACATTTAAAAGACAAATTGCATCATTCAGGATATAACGAAGACGCAGCGTATCGAGTGACTCGTATGAAAGGTTCTGTTGTCTTTTATTTAGGCAAAACATGTTCAGGAGACATTCGCTTGTTACGGATACTAATTTATCCAGTCTTGCGGATCTCACCACCTAAGGTTAACGCTGATCTTAGTACTGAAACCTTCCATCTTTTATCTGGAGAATTCCCTAAATTGGTTGGGTAGGATTTTTTCAAGAATCGTATTACGAAGGATCAACATATATTATACATATATTCTAGTAAAGGTAATCTTTACTTTACTAGTTTACTTACAATTGTTCTCCTTGTTTCAAGAAAAAACAAAATCAAAATATTTTTAGGGTTCCGTACCCAAAGGGTAAAAACGGGACCCTATTACTGAGACTTCGATGTCTGTCCGTCTGTCCGTCTGTCTGTCTGTCCGTCTGTCCGTCTGTCTCCAGGCTGTAACTCAAGAACGGTAATAGCTAGGGAGGTGAAATTTTCACAGATTATGTATTTCTGTTGCCGCTATAACAACAAATACTAAAAATAAAATGAAATAAATATTTAAGGGGGGCTCCCATACAACAAACGTGATTTTTAGAAAATTTTTTGCTCGGTATCAATGATGACAACAATTAGGCACTTGAAATTTTCACAAAAGCCATATAATTAATATGTACTTCAGTAATTTATTATAATATTTAAATAAAATTAAAATTTAAGGGGGGCTCCCATACAAAAAACGCAATTTTTGGCCAATTTTTGCTCTATAACGGTACGGAACTCTTCGTGCGCGAGTCCGACTCGCACTTGGCCGATTTTTTTACATTTACGTCGCCTTCGCATTAATTTATGAGTACCTACTCTTAAAACTTAGTCCTGTAATCTTACCACAAAACTTATCCTAGGTGGTGTTTGTAGTCCTAAAATAGTGCATTATTAAGTCATAAGCCTCAATCTACTTTAGTACTCATCACCAGCTCGCTTACGTAATTAGGTCTAGACCTAGTCTAGGTTATAGACTATTAATTCTGTCTGAAATGTGGTTTCTTGAGCGTCGACCTCGTTTATTAGGTTTACTTTGAACGCTTCGACAGCCATTACACTGGTTTTATGAAATTTGCGATAAAAAATATTTTCACGAGCTGCGTTTATGACTTAATATGTACGACGCCTCAATTTGACGTGGTTACATTTATTAGGATTCATTGAAACTACACGCTGTATAAAATAGTTAGCTGATCCAGCAAATCTTGTTTTGCAAAACATTTATAATTACGTGCGTTGAAATGGAAACTCGTTATGTAATAAATGCAAATATATAATAGAAAGAAATAAAGAAAATCAAAGAAAGTTAACAGTAAAATATGCCGCCATTAATTTATTTGACAATCCTGCAGGTAAAGGTTTTTTACATATACATCTACATACAGGAATTGAGAGTCAACTAGAAAATAAACAGTTAAAAAAATATTCAAAAAAGGGAAACAACGAACACACAATATTCAGACAAAGATGATCGATGACAGACGTCCCACTTTAGAACAATAACTTGAGGCTCTCGCCAGCCCTCAGCCCTTGTCCTTGAACTAATTGACTGGACTGTAACTCAGTTACAAAGCACACGTGCCCTTGTGGATATCGGTTGATACGAGAGGGAACATGTAGATGCAATTGTTTAGAGTCGTCCGTGAATTGCTTGGGAATTAACGAATTTATACCAACTACTTACTAACCAACTGCTCAAATTATGGTCGAAAAAATTACGAAAGATTTCCTAAGAGGAACTTTAAGAAACAAAGCTAATTTATTAAACATTAGATAAACCCCAAATATCACGCGTAATTTGTATAGTTGCTCTATGCCTGGGAGCTGGATCCCTTTTAATGTGTAAAGTCCTTAACTTCTCATTACCTGTATAGATCTAAGCCTTAACCAAGAACATTCAGTTCAGTGGTAAAGGCTTCGATCCGATCCGATAGAGTCCTCTAGTTCAAGGACAAACCAGACAAATCAAGGAACGTTGATGGATTTTTTAGTCAGCCATTCAACTTCGCGTTTTGCATCTTTTCAGTAATAAACCTAAGAACACGTGTGCACTGTGCATCCATATTAAATCGTCCCACTCAAAGTTTCCCTGCTTCGGGCTATGACACAACTGCAATATTAGACCAGAACTGAGCCATTTTTCTACGTCGTGCAATTCGGCCCAGCTGCACAACAAACTTCGCGCTAAGCTGCAGCCGCGGGGGTTTTACGAAGTTGAACGAGCACATGGGATTACACCGTCTGGACGTTGACGTCATTACTGTGACGTCATTTGCCTGAGAAAGATGAGGCAAAGTATTAAAAATTTGATACCAGATGGTTTACTAAATCAACCGCTTGTCCCAGCTAAAGTTTTGATTTTAAACAGAGGTTAAGGAGCAGAGGCGAACTTAGTCCAATTTAAAGTCCGCTGTGTACAGGGCTAACTCATTGAGCCAGCACATTGGGCCAATTTGTAGATAATGGCATGTCGCTCCCAACTTATTGCCAAGTAGGCCTCTACACGTTAGCCCAATGTACAGCTTTAAATTATAGAAGGAGTTCTACGGAAAGTATAGAGAAGCCGGTTTTTATTTCATGTGTGAGTCAAACTATGGTTTGCCAGTTGACCAAACATTTTATGCATATTGTGCGAAAACACCTATACATGTGATCATTACAATTATAACAAAGGCCACGCTATCTTATTTTTAAGCATTAATCGCGGGCTCTAGGCGCGGTGACCGAATCAAAAAATTTCGCAGGAAAAAAACCTGACACACCCCACTCCGATCGGCACAGCGGTGCAGCGTTGTCACGTCTTGTCGCACCGCTATTGCCGGTCGGTACGGTAGCTAGACTTCGGTACGATGTTTGTGTGCGTGCGACTAGACGTATGCGAATTAAAATTGCATAAGGTAATAAAAATGCTACATAATAGCTTTAACGCGGAAATCTCTGAGTGACAGACGTAGAAGCACAACATGAACACATTAATCTTCTTCGCAAGGTAAGTTACAAACTAAATAATTTGTAATGTAGATTTAACACAATTACCTATGTAGATTGCGTACGTTGCGTATAATTCTCAGGCTCTCTTTACTTAAGTAAGTAATCTGTCGCATAAATTATTCTTTCCTCCTCCGTGAGGCGTCAATCCCCTCCCCTCCTCCCCTCCCTTCAGCCTCTCGACTTACCCGGGCCCTTGTAACTTCAGTACGACTTGATTAACTGAGTTTCGTTATATATTTTAATTTTTAACCCTCGACGCAAAAAGAGTGGTGTAAGTTTGAAGTGTTTGTATAATGCATCATAGCTCTTGAACGGATGGAGCTTTAGTTTTTCTATTATGGTTCCAATAATTATTATGTCACCACATATTAATGTGCGTCGAGTAGACATACGTTATGAAAATCGATTGAGTTGTTTTAATGTTGTGGGGGCAAAAGGGGAGAATCAGACAATTCTGCAATACTCGAGTCAGATTTCAAATAAAAGCACATATCCCAAAACCAATATTCAATACTTTTAGAGTTTTCTGTCGAGGTTTTTCAGTTAATTTAATTTTTAGATAATATAATAATAATAATAGTGTGAATAATGGTGTGAAGCGTCCATAGATATTGAGATAAAATCCATACTAATATTACAAATGCGAAAGTGTGTCTGTCTGTCTGTCTGTCTGTTTGTCTGTCTGTCTGTCTGTCTTTTACCTCTTCACACCCAAACAGCTGAACCGATTTTGCTGAAATTTGGTATGGAGATACTTTTAGTCCCGGGAAAGGACATAGGCTACTTTTTATCCCGGAAAAATGTACGGTTCCGGCGCGATAAACGAGTTTTGGCGCAACGGAGTTGCGGGCATTAACTAGTACGATAATAATAATATGTTCAGTTAGTTTTTCTTACAGTTATGTATTTAACTCTTAATCTCGGTCTTTCAGGATGTTTTTCCATCAATCAATCAATCAATAATTCAATAGTCAACTCGTCTGAGCAGACGGCGAGCAGATTACTGCTCAGCTTGTCAATCCCATTAAACGCTTCACTAGCTTGAGCAATTACTCCATTACCAACATTTCTGGAGAATTTCAATTTCTTTTCGTACCTACTGTATTAGTTTTTCTGGTGTAAAATCAAAATAACCAGGAATAGAATTTCATCGAAATTTTGACATCTTATGAATTTTTGTGGATTCGTAAAAAAAATTTCGCTACCCAGTATCCACCCATTCCTTACTTAGTTTGGTATGAAATTACTACGCTCTGTAGATTCTACATAATATGTTACGTACTATAAATAAAACTATGTTACCCGCTTCCTATAGGGACGGAAGCTAGAATCATTAAAAATTATTTATATTGTATTTATATTGTTTTACAGAATAATTTATAACAATACTAGCGGCCCGGTACGTGCCTCGCTACGTATAAAGTGAAATAATACAAAAATCACTTAGAACATCGATTCATTTCTTAAAAAAATACATTACTTAATTGCTAGCTATTTAAAACTTAATCCAAAACATTTGGATAAAATATATTTTTTGTTTTTCCCATTTTGAGTGTGAATCTGTAGTACCGACTCTGGAACAGGCAACATAAAGTTGGCCATGTGAAAAACATGATTCTTCAAAATTCACGCCACAAACGTTAATTGTGATTATCAGATGGCATATTAGGTATATAATTATTATCGAGGGCAATTTTAAACAATTGAACTAATGCGTATTGTAATTTGTAGCTCACGAATAATTTCTCGTCTTGTATTAGAAATAATTGCACAACGTTGATCCAATTCATGATTTTCATCACCAATAAAATAAATTAGCAAAAATTGATGATCAGCGTCGGGTTACGGCAATAACGAACCAACTTTATGATAAATCTGGCCCTGAATCTGTAACATGTAGGTATGCAATTTTAGGTTGTTGGATAAGAATTCTTAAAACTATCGAATACTTTATGATTTAGATGACATGGGACAATCCAATGTGTTCTGCTTATAGATATCCAGGATACACTTTCATAATACGGAAACTCATAATCACTAATCAGCTGACTTCACTACCAATTTAGAATTTTTGACGTGACAACGTCTTATAATTCGATATGGGCTGCGCGCACGAAAAAACATGACGCAATATGCGGCGTTACCTCGCGATCGCTCTGAAGGCGTTCCAATATAAAGCCTAGTATCCACTTGAGCGGCTCGGCCAAATGAGCGGGCTCATTTGGCCGACGAGACGCCTGAGCACGCTCGAACTCGCACGAATGAGCGGCTCATTCGCCCGAGCATGCTCAAGTGGATACTAGGCTTAAGGCTGTAAAGACGTCATACGCCTAATACTGGTCCAATCCGTTCTGTAGGGTTACCCTGGGACGCAAATCCCTCTGGCGTAATAATAAATAATACAACTAGTGAGTGTCAGCGAAAAGACAAGAATGTATTCCATTGAATTACATATACCAAATGTTGTCGGGTAAGCGATAGCGCGATCTAGAGGCCTAACAGCGACATCTGTTATCAAATCGCGGAACTAAATTTACTTATAAAATATTATGAAGTTTACAAATCTCAACAAAGATAGTTGTCACGTTCAACTAGCGTCAGTAAACCGACTTTACAGACAACCGATTTTTTTTAAAACTCCAAGCATATTATACTACTGTATACAGGGTGCAATTAAACCTTCCTGCCAAATTCATTTAACGAAAAAAATTGGGTGTTATTTTTTTTAATGACATATTTTATCCTATTTAAAATCGTTGCAGAACGGTCACTCGCGGCGTGGGGGAATGAGAGTGCGCGGGATGAGGCGCGCGCCCGCGGGGCATGTCACGCTTGTTAAACTAATATGTATTCTGTGGTCACGCGCGGCCGACGCATCGTGTCCATTTATTGTAGTGTTTTTAGGACAACTTTCGGAAGCTATGTCTCAATATTTTAATACTGAGTGACTATAAAAGAAAAAATACGTGTATTTTTATTTTTAAGGTCGAGTGGTTCTTAATTTATCACGTTTTTTGTAACAAATGAATTCAATAAATGGCGGGTCATTTTGTTCATGGAGATTTTTTAGTCAGGGAAATTTTTGTTTTATTGTATAGGCCATAGGGTATGATCGTGGATTGGCACCATGTTCATTAGAGTGGTGATCTGATGATGGAATCCCCGATCCTGGAGTAATCGAGGGAACTCCTCAAAATTTAAATGGAAACATAATAATTATGGTGATTTTGGTTTCTGAAGTATTTTCGGCAAATGTTACCAAAAAGTCAGATATTGATTGATTGCACCAAGATATGCCATGGTTCGAAAGTGGTAAACAGAACTCCAACCTCCTTGTAGATACATGTTTGGGGGTTTCGGTGTTGTTTTAAGAACTGAAAGCGTATGCTACTAAGCATATTTGATTATTCATCATCATCATCACTTCCCTCATACCACGCAATACGCATCATCGTATTTTGATTCGTATTTTGATATTGATCCTTGTGGAAACTTCACATAAACCATCTACTAAATAGTCCAAACAAACCCTGAAAATTTGGTTTGGATAGGTGAGCCCGTTCTTGAGTTATAAAGTGACAACGAAAATTGCCACTTATTTTAATATATTAAGATCAATATATCAAAATTTGGCAGGAAGGTTTAATTGCACCCTGTATACTTCGAGTTTATCAAGCAATGCTGAAAAACACCTATCTCTAATTAGGCTCTAGAGTTATAGGTTCTCTGACTTTCGTTTTATTATTATAGCACTAATTCCGCATGGAAACTCATCATAAAAATATGCATAAACTACTTAAAACTACATTAATAGATTATATTAAATTAATAGTTTCCATTTAAACTTTGAGGAGTTCCCTCCCATCATCAGATCACCACTCTAATGAACATGGTACCAATCCACGATCATACCCTATGGCCTATACAATAAAACAAAAATTTCCCTGACTAAAAATTCTCCATGAACAAAATGACCCGCCATTTATTGAATTCATTAATTGTTACAAAAACGTGATAAACTAAGAACCACTCGACCGATTTTGTGGAAACTTCACATAAACCATCTACTAAATAGTCCAAACAAACCCTGAAAATTTGGTTTGGATAGGTGAGCCCGTTCTTGAGTTATAAAGTGACATATATTGCAAAATAACGATTGCCGGGTCAACTAGCTTACAAATAAATTATTGTTTTATATTAAAACAACTACGTTATAAATCCTCATTGGCTTCCGATTTTTATATGACACGTGCTTTTGTGAATTGTGCGTGAACGATCAATCTATTCCAAATTTTGTCGGATAAAACTAAGCCAGGCTATAAACTGGATGCGCGGAATTTAATTTGCCCGATTTAATAATGTTCTGCGGTTTGCCTAAATTCGTTAATGGTTAGCTAAGCATGACTGATTTTTAACCCGCAGTTCCGCCCGCGTGAAATATATTATCCCATGGGGTTTTATTTTTGGGGAAAAAATTTGCCCAAGACACAAGAAATGTGCTAAGCCACGGCTTACGGTGCGTCCACATTTGTATCATTTGCGCGATCAGATCTCCGATCAGATCTCCGTCGCGATCATCGCGCCGTATCAAGTATGCGTATCATAGTGTGGACGCCTATTAGATCATTCTGCCGATCATGCACGTATTTGATACAACACGTATCAGATACGCGGTTAATATCGATCGGGGCGTATCATGATACGCGTATTATTTTGACATGCTTCGATGATACGCGACGGAGATCTGGGTGGTGAGCCAAAATCTTTTCGTTTTCGCTTCGTTATAGAATCGCCGATGAAAATGTATGGAATTGATATAAGCGTTCGTTAATATGACGTTGACGTTCGACTCGTCTTATGTCAATTCCATACATTTTGATCGGCGATTCTATAACGAAGCGAAAACGAAAAGATTTTGGCTCACCACCCTGATCGGAGATCTGATCGCGCAAATGATACAAATGTGGACGAGCCTTTATACTTAACTACCGCACCTTTTATTAAAATACGTTTAAAAGTTTCAGCGTGAAAGATAAAATGACTGAAATACGGACGGACAGATAGACATACAGACTTGACGAATCTATAAGTGTTCCGTTTTTTTGCCATTTCATTACGGAACTACTTCAATTTCTAAAGATTATATATATTAAATTATATTATCTACCCCCGGTTTTCTCTTACTATAGTATTTTGATGTGATTTAAACCCACAAATTACAATATAGCTCATCTGCTGGTTTTGACTATTACAGGATTTTTGTAAACCATTAACAACTTATTACACCTTCAACTTCTTTAACTTTTTCCAAATATCCAGTCGATCACGCTGTGTCGCGTCGTGTTCGACACCGGCGAACACCGGCGAACACCGGCGCGGAGTTGTTCACAACTTTCCCTCGGCTCAGCCGTTTCCGCATCTTTTGTGAAACTTCCTCAAATTCTCTTCGTTTCAGATTACTTTTTGGTACATGATGAGAAATAATTAAATATTAAACGAGATTTGAGCAGCTATGTACCAAAGTAAATACTGGGTGAGTGCCGTAAATAGGACAGTGCCACCGGTGCCCAGGCACAGGGCGTAAAATCTGGGGGGCGCAAGAATGACCAGACTAGGCAGGACTATTATTTTTTCTGTTTTCTCCCGATATGTTCCCGCTGCGCTCCTAGTGCTCCAAATGGAAAAAATAGGCCTAAACATAGCGTTAACTTTCGGTACCTATAGTTTCTAAAAAAAACCAAGGGCGTTGTTATAGAAGCTCGCACAGGGCGCAGTTATAGAAGTTCGCACAGGGCACAATTATAGAAGCTCGCACAGAGCGCAGTTATAGAAGATCGCACAGGGCGCAGTTATAGAAGCCCGCACAGGGCGCAAAAAAGGCTATTTACGGCACTGGACTGAGATATTATTTAAATAAGTATAAAATGTATCCTGAACCAGAATATTGTTTGAAAACCAAAATGGATCCTATCATCCTTTCCGCAAGTTTCCGTTGTTTTTCTGCCTGTGAATTTTTGTCAAAATCGGTCATGTACCTACTTTCAGAGCATATATTCGATGAAAAGAGGGAGGAGAAAAGAATAAAACTTTAATCCAATGTGTTTTTTATAACACAATACTTTTCAATTTTGATCTGAAAGTAGAACAAAAATCCAGATTAAATTATTTGCCTAAAGAAAAACAAATTATTTATTGAGCATTGAATAGGTGGTATTTCAATTTAATAAAGCGGAATAAATAAAAAAGCATTACTCTAAAGTTTAATTAAATGCAGCTCAAATACTTTACCGTTTAAATTGAATATTTTTGTGGCTTCAAAATATCCAAGAGATAAAAGCTATAATTTAACAGGATTAAGTGCAAAATGAAATAAAAAGTCTGTTCAGTTTCGTGCCTCCACTCGAGAAAATGTAGATTATAGACTTACGAAACAAAAGAGAACAAAATGGCGACAAAAAGGCAACGTAACAAAACGCATTTTAATTACAATCAGCCCAACATGGTGGAATCTGATTTCAATATTTTTATTTTCCCGCATTTTCCCCAACATGGCGCCAAGATTGACAGTTGACAGTGTAATTATTATGCGGTTACTTCCGTGTAGCGGAAAGGATAATTTGAAATAAGAACAAGTTTTTTTTATTTTGTCCTGGATCACTGGCTTTAGAGAAGTAGTATCGTTAAATTTTTTTTCATTTTGCCAGTTAGGTATTTTAAAATTGCGTTTTAAGTAGAATTCCAGTATTAAGAAATTAGCGAATTTCGTGATGGACGAATCGCGCGGCAACCGTAATTTTTTCCAGGAAAAACTATTAAATGTCCTTTCCTGGCACACAAAACCGTGCGACAATACCAGGCAGACGTACAGAATGTTTCATAATTTTGTTCCGACCGCCGCACTGTTCCTTCAAAACTCTTGAATAACATAGAATTACTTTTTGTATAGCGTAGATATAATGACCCGAAAGTTTATGGGTACACAGGAGAGAAAAAGAAATATGCGGTATGTAAATATGTCAGAAAGTTGGCAGATCTCGCAAACGAACAAACGTATATTATGTGTATTACATACAAACACATACACACAAAAACCGGATATTGTTAGGGAAATACTCGCGGCGTTCATATTTTGAGGAACATCTGATATAAGGGAGTTTTATTTCGTTTTGGTGCGTGTTTGTAACAGTCATGTTTCAATGTTGAGTTTTTCCACAATGTTATTTCTATATTATGTGATATCTCGCTTTTTTTGATGAAAAAAACAACTTTTGTTTAAGGTTTTTTTTTAATGCTTCAACTCCCAAGCGGCCACATGCGGCCGCGATAACAATAGATAAGCTATTGTGTCTGGTTTTTCCACGAGGTATTCTTAACATTCCTGAAATAATGTAAAACTCTGATTTAGGGCTGGATTGGACGGTGGAGCAAAATCTGAAAAGTTGTTAGAATATAATGGCGCATTTTCACTGGTCGATAGGGCCCGCATGCGGGGTGCGGGAGATTTCTGAAACGCATGCCACGACCAATGACAATGCGCCATTAGTTGTCAATTAGTTGTCATAGACTCCCCGCATGCTGTATACCGTACGAGTTAACGACTAATGAGAATGCGCCCTAAGTGTCCTATATTTATTTATTTTGTATCTGCATGTGCACTGTAATGCTACGTTTTGATGCTTGCCGAGCCACGGCAAGCCTCCACAAGCCACAAGCCTCCACAAATCTCGCTTTGCATTTGTAAGTCGTTTTCACGCTCGTGAACGCGTCAGTGTATTACGTACAATATGCCCTTTGATCTCTGTCCAAAAACCGACACTACTCCCGATCGTCTACAAGCGTCCGCAAGCTCACGCAAGCCAAGCCATTTCACCTGTTTTCACGCTCGGGCTTGTGGAGGCTTGCCGTGGCTCGGCAAGCATCAAAACGTAGCATTATGAATGGGTATATAAAAGAGTTTTTGATTGATTGACTTAATCTTTAAATTATTGTGACTTCTTAAAAAAATGTTGTAACATAAAAAGGCAATAGGTATGCATTTAATTTCAGGAAAATTCATCAGAATTCCTTGTAAATTCTTCCCTGAAAATGATTTAATTAACTTAATACAATCGCAATCGTAATTTCGGTCCACCGAAGAATCTTTTCAAACGAGTCCCCTGAGAAATTATAAGTACGCCCCTGGCGCCCCTAGCTACGCCACTGTTTCTCCCTAGCTACGCCCCTGGTACCTGTCGAGGAATTAAAAGTAGAAATGATATATATTCCGTGGAAATCCATGAATGACGTAGCCATCGGTCCGTTAAGTCGGGGGAAGGCCGTGAAAGCCCACCTTTTCAACAAGATATCATATAAAATGTAGATATTTTTTTTCTTTTGAATTGAAATAAATATAGATTGCGCGCTTTTGAATTCATTTTTATTCGAGTTGGGAGTAAGTAATCCATACTTAATAGCGTGTGTCTGTCTGTTACCTCTTCACGCCCCAACCGCTGAACCGATTTTGCTGATATCTGGCATAGAGATACTTTGAGTCCCGGGAAAGTATATATGATTCTTTCTATCCTAGAACAATAAGGGTTTCGCGCCATAAGCGTATTTTGGCACAACGAAGTTGCGGGCGTCATCTAGTGATCTGCACTACACATTGCATTCACTTGCAGACATATATTATTTTTAACCTAGTATAACGCGATTGATTTCAGGTGAAAATTCAAAATAGTTTTAGCTCGAATTAAAAAATCAATACAATAATAATATTATTTCTCAGAATCGCGTATCAAAAGTAATTTTCCATAACCAGTATTTCGATATTATTATTTTAATCCTTTACAATTATATATAAATGATAAAATAAACTTTGCGATACCGTGCTCCTGTATTAGAGTGAAAAGAGAATTTATTAATAATTTAAATTCATTAATTAATTCAAGGTTTGTATTTGTGTTAATTACATATTGAACATTATGGCTTTTAATGGAATAATCATTATAAAATATAAAGCCATAATGTTGAATATATAATATTATATAAGTATAATTATTCAAATCGAGTTATTAAGTCAGCTGTATGCGGATTTTATCTTATATATAAAAATGGATTTTCAAATGTGTTAGTCGCGCTAAAACTCGAAAACGGCTGAACGGATTGGGCTGATTTTAGTCTTAAAATATTGGTAGAAGTCCAGGGAAGGTTTTAAAGTGACACGAAGTTCACCGGGACAGCTAGTCTTATATATAAAAATGGATTTTCAAATGTGTTAGTCGCGCTAAAACTCGAAAACGGCTGAACGGATTGGGCTGATTTTAGTCTTAAAATATTCGTAGAAGTCCAGGGTAGGTTTTAAAGTGACACGAAGTTCACCGGGACAGCTAGTCTTATATATAAAAATGGATTTTCAAATGTGTTAGTCGCGCTAAAACTCGAAAACGGCTGAACGGATTGGGCTGATTTTAGTCTTAAAATATTCGTAGAAGTCCAGGGAAGGTTTTAAAGTGACACGAAGTTCACCGGGACAGCTAGTAATTGATATAAGTTTCATATGAGTCCCCTTCTTAATAATTATAATATTAACTTAATGAGTAATTACAAAATATTTTATTCGCTATATTTTCTTGTCTGCTTGTTTTTGTCTAGACTCTAGCGCATTGAAAAGCCCTTATGACAGACAAACGCTGCGAAACTTGTGTAGTTGTTAGCTACTTAATATATTATGTTTTTACTAAAAGAAATAGTATTTCTAATTTTGGATTTGTTTATTCAAAACCAAATCATGAAAATATATTTTGACCGGAAAAGAGTATACGATGTCCTGGCACGTGACACCAATCATCAGAGTTTCTTTTTTGAAATTTTTCGTAGATTTGGCGCCAGCAAAGGCGCGGATGCATTTTATTTCTAAATTCAAAATCGATACTTGTGTGTGGCCAGCATGCCAGCATGTGATTTCGGTATAATGTTGCCAGGTGCAGATTATTAAATTACACTGAAGTTTGCCGAGTTTCAGCAGAGTTTGAAAATCAATACCATTTACTGAAGGCAAATTGTTTTAGCGTATTGTACCTTACATTTCACGTATAGTACTTGGAAAAAACTTGTGATGCTATTGGTGCTATGCAAGCAAACGGATAATTTCTCTAAACTAATACTTTTAACCTCGTGTGACAAGTTGGAGGTGTCTGTCTGCTCGTAGGTCCCCCTAGGAATGAACGGTTTTTGATTTAGAGTGTTTGAAAGATAACGTAATCTTGTTTCTATAATTCATTACCGTTTTTTAGGGTTCCGTACCTAAAGGGTAAAAACGGGACCCTATTGCTGAGACTTCGATGTCTGTCCGTCTGTCCGTCTGTCCGTCTGTCTCCAGGCTGTAACTCAAGAATGGTTAATAGCTACAAAGTTGAAATTTTCACAGATTATGATTTCTGTTGCCGCTATAACAACAAATACTAAATACAAAATAAATTAAATATTTAAGGGGGGCTCCCATACAACAAACGTGATTTTTCAATCATTTTTTGCTCGGTATCAATTATGACAACATGTAGGCACTTGAAATTTTCACAAAAGCCTTAATTATATGTGTAATTTAATAATTAATAATAATATTTTAATAAAATAAGAATTTAAGGGGGGCTCCCATACAAAAAACACAAAATTTGGCCTATTTTTGCTCTATAACAGTACGGAACCCTTCGTGCGCGAGTCCGATTCGCACTTGGCTGATTATTGTTGTATTTAATTTTACGAGTAATTTATAGTAGTTCACATAACACTTAGCTTTTAAAGTAGCAAAATATATCAGTCTATTACATCTGCACCGCGCAAACCCGAGTGCTTTTAGAAAGAATTGAAGAGGACATAGTTTTTATAGCAGCCAAATTACATCCGTCAAATGAATTTTTACGGACAAAGTTGCGGGCAAAATCTACTCTTATATTATAACGTATGCCCGATTATCCTGTCACAATAAACAGGGCCGTGGACACGGGGTGACAGATAGCATCAGTAATCCGCAGGTCGGCGAAAGGCTTACGCTAAACAATGCCGAAATATGACCCCGTTGAGTGCCGGTGTGAGGCATAAGCTGATGATTAAATAAATAATGGCAGATAGTAATGTTGGTCGGATCTGTAACAGAGAAAAAGAGGCAACGTCAATATGATACAACCCTAAGCTCTTGAGTTTAGGGTGGTGTCTGAGTTTAGTCAAGAAAATGTCTGTGTAGTGTCTGAGTTAAGTTAAAAATCAGGAATTAGAAATTACCCTTAACGAATCGAGGCGCGACATAGGGTCAATTCAGACCGCAAAGTGACGAGGCGAGACGCAACGCGGCATAAATTCGTATGGATTTGACAAATTTCAATTGCGTGAGACGTTTTGCGAATCTGTCAATTCCATATAAATTTAGAAATGCATCTACGCGTCGCGTTGCGGTCTGAATCAACCCAACAAAATCAGCTGCCTTACTCCCAAAAGTCAGAATCGAATCGAGAATTGAATCAGCTCGATCTCAAACCGACATATTTTATTAAAGGTATAATATACTAGCGTGAAATCGTGCTGCGGCTCAATTTGGAACTAATTCGATCTCAACGGCTTTTTAGCGCTACTTAGTACTGCGATTTGAAACTAATCAGACTCATAAATCAAAATCGTATCAGTTCGGAGGTATGACTGCAGTTCAAATAATCTATTATAATTTGACGCAGCTTCACAATTTAATTTTGCATCATCGCGTCGCGTATCATTTCGGTGTGACCCTTACATGGTCAAAGCTAATTAAGAAACACAATCATGTTTATTTTAAATTAAGCTACTATTTTACGTCGATTTCTCTTTTTTAAAACATAATTAATAACAAAAACGCTTACACCTTACACCTTGCACCAACGGACCCGCATTAACTGATATCAGGGTTTTGCTGAAAAGATGCCTATCTTTATCTTTTCAGATAATGAAGAGAGCTATTTAAAATTCATCGCAGCCATATCTTAATAAGATCTAATTCCGGAGCCGTGGTAATTATTTAATTAAGACCACGTTAGCGGCATATTTAAGTAGCTATAAATGTGTCGACGTCTTTGAAATTCTTTTAAAATGTTACATAAGGGGATAGAAAATACTTTTACTCTAAGATAAGTGAGGAAACACAAAAAGTAGCTCGTAAGCGAGTGGTGAACACATAGTTATTTGTGTCTGAAGTATGTCGGTTTGATGCTGGCTAAAAACTTGAATCCAATTAAAATTATGAATCCAATTTCAAATCCGAAAGTGTGTCTGTCTGTTATCTCTTCACACCCAAACCCATTTTGCTGAAATTTGTTACGGAGATACTTTGAGTCCTGGGAAAACGACATAGAATCTTATGCCATAAAAATGTACGATTCCCGCACAATAAACAAATTTTGGCACAACGGAGTTGCGGGCGTCATCTAGTAGGTATTTAAAAATATACTATTTTTAATGCATATTCATATTCATATATCCTTTATTTCCGAGAAATTGATACAATGGTGTTCTTAAGTTTTACAATTTCTAAGTCAATGAGGTGTGGAAATGTTAAGAGTTTATAATATGTCCCTCCTGGTGACATACCTACCTAATCTAAAAATAATTTATTACGTACATATTAAATCAAGACTTAATATTAAAAATTATAATATAAATTCACCTAGCTAATTCAAGTATTAATGAATTATGACGCTATTATGAAGTTCACCTAGCTAATTCAAGTACTACTACTTTTCATTCTACGGTTTGTAATAATAATTTACAGTAAAAGTTAGCGTAACATAATGTTACTATTTAAACGAAAAAACTCGTCGTGTGGGTCGTGACCACCTGCACCCTAGGGTTTCAGAAAAAAAACAAGAAAGATCAAAACTTGTAGTTAATTATATACTTAAAAGATACAAAAGCTTGGGTGGGGTTGCGTCTTCATACCACTATAGTATGGAGGGTCGCACTATGAAAAAGGTTGAAGAACATTGGCTTTGATAGACCAACTCTCGCATCGAACACGACTATTGGAATACCTGATACCTCTCAAACTCTAATACGAAAAGCCCTTTAGATACTGGAGAATGTGGTGAATATACCTTACAAGATAACGTCTGCAACTCCATTGCTCCAAAATTCGTTTATCGCACGGATACCGTAATTTTTTCCGGGTTAAAAAGTATCCGATTTCGTTTTCCGGGACTTAAAGTATCTCGATACCAAATTTCAGCAAAATCTGTTCAACGGTTTGGGCATGTAGAGGTAACAGACAGACAGACAGTGTGTCTGTCTGTTCACATTCGCATTTATAATATTTGATATTAAAAACTATAGATAGTACAAGCTTTTGCCCGCGGCTTCGCTCGCGTTTAGAAGTTTTTTTATATATACATTATACAATCTTTCATTCCCTATTTTATCCCCTTAGGGCTGGAATTTATCAAAATCCTTTCTTAGCGGATAACATCTACCAAATGCAATGCATGCCCAGCCCGATCCGTGCAGTGGTTTGGGATGTGCGTTGATCACTATGTCAGTCAGTCACCTTTGAGTTGTATAATATAAAATATTAGTATGGATTTTGACTATGAGAAACTGAATATAAATATTAAATATCTAAATGAAAGTAATCATGTCAGATGAATGAAAATGATGTTGCGCCTGACTGGCGTGCAGGTTTAAAAGACATAAAGAATATAGGCAGTTCTTTCAGCGGACGAGGCATTTTGAGGTCAATTAACCGAGCTTAATGCTCGCAAATAAAAGCTCATTCTAACTTTACAGCTTTTGTGGGTCTTGTACAGCTGCACTAAAAGCTTTATTGAAATCATATTTCATGTTCAGTTTAAATTGCTTTTATCTTAAACTAAAATATTTAATTGATGTTAAAGTTGTTTAAATTTTAACGAGTTTTACAACTTTCTAATTTTGAACTCATCTAAGAAGGTAAGTTTATTAAAGTTTTTAAATAAGTTTTGTTTAATTTAATAAAAGTTTCCAGATGTAAGAACTTGACTAGATGGCACAACATTAAGATGAAATCTCGCATGTTAGTTAATATTATGTTTAAGATGGTGCTAGGTTTTATTGACTATAAAGGTACAAGTTGGAAGCCGGCTACATGAAGGGGCAGCAGACGACGTGTCGTCGCGACATACTGGATTCTATGTATTTCTATGAAAAAGTTCGCTAGCTTCTTGTCGCTAGCTGAGGTGTTTCATACAAATACATAGAAACTAGTGTCGTCTGCAGTTGCCGCGTGTCGCTTGGTTCCAACTTGTACCTTAACGCTAAATTATTTATTATTTAGTATTATAAGATCTAAATTATTACAATCAATTAATATCACAGGTGTCAAATACTGTCCATTGATGGAATGGAACGTTCATCCATCCATTTTTGACATTACAACTGTCTTCGTTACACTTGCCGCACAAACTACATGCTTGATGCAGTCTTATCCCAGAGCTTTCTAGCACCGTTGAAGAACTACGAGAAATCTTAGTAGGTTAAAATCTTCACACACCGGCTCTCATCCCTAAGAGAGCTTAGGATGGTCTTTTAAAGATTTTTCCTCAAGATTGAAAAAGTAGTAATGTAAAATCAAAAATCTAAGGTAGTTATCAATTTATCATAGTACAGAGCTTGCTTAAGGTGTTTTCAATTACGGATATTTTTGGTATCATTGGCAAAGATTTATTTTCGACGATAATTTTCTACCTAAGCGTCTATATCTAAGCAGTAGATCATGTGTCTAAAATATCTGTACTAAATTTTTAAACACCTCATATAAAATTTTTGTATCTATTCTCACTCAAGAGAGTGTTCTACTATTCTCACGGCTATTCTCAGCCAAAAGACTGTAATATCTGGCTATGTTTGTGCATATTATCGTTAGAAGATACCAACACCCATTTAAATTTTTATTTTCCATTGCAAAGTTCTTTCAAAGTTCTAGAACAATATGAGATATTTGTTTATCCGGCTCAAGTGTTCTTTCTCCACGCCTCACTGGACACAACTTGGGCGGAGTCGTGCCAAAAACTATATTATTACTTACATAGTTTTTCTCGATGTACCTGCAAATAAAAATTTGATTTTAATATACAAAAAAACAAAGATTTGTTTAGGTCTTATTAACAATAGCGTTAACAACTAAACAGTGCTAGCCCTCTTTATTATTTATTTGCAAATAATGTAATAGGAAACCTTCAAGATGGGAGCGTATTCTTTCTTGAAATGCCGGCAACACACACCTGCAACTCTTCTGATATTGCGAGTGTCCATGAGCGACGGTAGTTGTTTTCCACCAGAAGACGCGTTTGTTCGTTTACCCTTTAATTTTATAAAATAAAGGAGGGAAATTCTGGGGAAACGCACATTTTGCTTACAAGCTTTAAAGTAATAAGGCCGCCTTTGTGTGCAGTTCAATTATTTATATTGTACCTATTTGTATTTGTAATGTTATCAATATGTGCACAATAAAGTATATTTGTTTGTTTGAAGTCATTTGTAAGCAAAACGTATGGTTCAAAATTTATTTCATTTTAGAAGAATAACATTAATTTTAATTTGGTAGTCATAAAATATACAGGGTGTAAAAAGACCACTTCCGATAACTTTGGGGTATTATTATACTACATTTTCTGATTACAAAAATGTAATTTTTTTTAATTTTTTTTTTCAAAAAAAAATTTTTTTAATATATTTTTTATAGTAAATAACCTTTAGTCAAAACGATAAACCATTTACAAAAATTTTTAAAATATTTTTTTTACTTTTATTTTTTTTATCCCGATACGTAATGTAAAAGACGCGAGTCATTGATATCAAATGTAGCGCGCTTAATAACATAAGGTCGTAAACGACCATACTGTACGGTCGCGGCAGTTTTTAACCTTATGCTCTTTCCAACCTATCAAGAATCATGACATTCAACTCTCTCAAGTAACTCAGAACTTTGACCTATGATCTCTTACCTAGGCTAATTTAATCCTTCGATCGCGGATTCTTGGAAATGCTATTGTATTCTAGAGTTGTCTCGATCACCGGTACTCGTATGGGCCTTAATGAGTTAAAACTTTAATCCTGACTCATGTACAAAACTGTAAGTAACTTTCTGAGCATGAGTAACAACTTATTTATCGATTAGTTAAAAAGTTATTCGTAAGGAACAAAACCGATATTGTGTGATATGCGGATGCACCGTCTTCCGCAATCTCAGGAGTCAGGCTTTCTATCGAAATTACAGACGATGCATGAAAACTTCCGTACGTAAAACTATGGTAATAAACTTACGTGTAAAATGTTAAGTTCTTAAAGTGTTCTTATTTGTCTAGACTCTATGCATTTTGTAAGTATTCTTTAGCACTAAGCAATAATACCACCAACAACAACACGTTTCTTACATGAAATCTAACACAACACAAAGTTTAAACAAAAAATAATAACACATTTTCCGTGTTACGCAGAACGATGATTGTGGATGGACAGTACCTAGATCTGCAATTATCGCTTTTTATCTACTACAGACGATACAGTATGAAAAAAACTAGCAATTAATTACTTACGTGAAAAATGTTGAATTCTGATTTTTGAATGTGCTCTCTATGCATTTTGAAAATAGTCCATATCACCAATAAATAATACCACCAATAACAACACATCTCTTTTTACACGATATCTTACACGACACGTCTTATTTTTTAACGCAAACAAATAAGAAATAATAGTTAATTAATTTACATTTTACACATTTAGTTATCACAATAATACGTTTTAAAAAGATCGTAATACGCTTATCAATTAAACATAACTCAACGGACAACCTTCAACCTCAAGATGCAAATTGGAACTAGTCTAATTATGCGAAAATCGTCTTTAAAAACATGTATCGACTTTCGATCAATTCAAAGATACCGACGGGACGGCCAGACCGCTTGGCGGCAACGTCAAAGGCGCCGCCGCACGCGCCGCCGGCCGCTCTGTAGGTGTACGACGCACGTGTCGCTAATCCATTTCAAGGACAATCTAAGTGTTGTACCCTATAAATTCAAAACGATGTAGTCGATATTTAAATTACCATTAAATAATAAAAATTATAACTATTATTTAGTAGGTCTACTATTCTCATTTTTAAAATTAACTCTATTAAGAGGTTATAAATCCAGAAAGTTTTTATCGGGATACATAGTCAAGTTGCATTCGATAATTTCGATACCGACATTACCGTGATAAAGTGATTGATAAGCCATGGCACGCGTTATGCGCGTCTACGTACGCAATGAAATTACTTTAATAATACCTAATTAATTAAATATCTTTTAATTATTGTCGCTATTCTTAACATTGAGTAGGTATTTGCTTATTTTTAGTTTGACTACAAATCAAAACGTACTCGTATGTAAAACAATACGATTTATCGATAAAAATTAGCGACAACTCAAAATATGCACAGGGATACATCCCTATTATTTTACAAAGTTTTTTAATTCAATTTTGTTCAGTCGGCTGTAAACACGCGCCGCGCTGTGTACTGTGACGTTTTTGTTTAAGTTTTGTTATTTTATGGATGTTTGTAATTAATATTTTTTCTATGTTTGTAATTAATAACGGGCCGTGACATGATACGTGTCCGATGAATGTGCGATGAAATGTGAATGAACTTTTAATACTCGTAAACCTTTATGGAACGGGGGTGAACATCGCGTCGTCGTCGATACGAGACGATAGTGCGGTTTAAACAGTGCAGTAAAAAGTGTTTAAAGAATTGGAATGTCTCCTGTTTACTTTTGTTTCGTGTTGAAAAACTCTGCAATCTACATTGAGTTAGATGGAGCACAGCTCGAACTGCATTTCATAAAAGCAGACAGCTGATCACAGGTCAGTGAACATGTTATCAAGTATTTTTTCCATAGATAGGTGTAAGTAACTGTATATTGTATTTTTACAACCTGATTCGGATGTGAATTATGATTTTTTTTCCTTTTTGGCCGGAAGTAAAAACTGAGTATTTTTGAGTAATAAACTAATAACCTAAGAAACGGTAATTAATAAATTCTAACATTATGTTATCTAATAATTATTACAATATTGGTGGTTTATTCACTACCTATGGGCTAGGGCACACCACGATCAGCTGTTTTGTCTAGCGCAGGGCCGCGCGCGTGGGACTCGGCGCGGGCCGGGCGGCGCGTGGGGGCTGACTCGGCCCGGGGCTCCACTGGCGTGCGATACTATTGCGCATTTACATCAGCGTTATACATTGCGTGTTGAAAATTTTGACTATTTTAAAAACTGGCGATTTAAAGAAAATTACTTGCACCAATGGATATATCTCATGCCCTATAATAACCCCACGAAGTTATCGGAAGCTGTCTTTTGACACCTTGTATTTAATAAGCAGAACGTATTCGATAACAGTGATATGATATAATGAGGTCATTAGCCGGATCCACACCAGACGATCCAACGCGCTCGGATCGCGCGCGGCATGAATAACGTGACCATACGTCCCGCTTTGGGCGGGACAGTCCCGCTTTCAGGCAGTCTGTCCCGCTGTCCCCCGCGAGGCCGAAACTGTCCCGCTTTTGCAAACAGACCAAACGATTATAATTATTGAAAATTAGGTATATATTTTTATGTTTGAAATGCCTGAAAGTTACGCATTACATACAACAAACGAGATTATTCTGCAATAGCCCATAATATTTTGCTCGATATCAATAACAAGACGTTCAGCGCGGCTTCGCCCACGTAAATTAGGAATTTCACAGACAAATTAGCCCACAAAAAGAACCTATAATCCTTCACATGATCTACTTTTTATTTGTGCCAAATAACATAGAGTTGTTCATGAGATAAGCTCTTTCAAATAATATTTCCCGTATTTTCACATTTTCCTCCGTTTCTTCGCTTCTATTAGTATTGGCGTTGTCGAATCGATCCAGTAGTTAACGTTAGGAGGGGGGGGGGGGGGGGGGGGGATTCTGTATTTGTCCTGCTCTAACAAAAAAAATAAATGGTCACGTTAGGCATGAAGCGCGTTGCATGGAGCGTTTGGTGTGGACGTGCCGCGCGCAATCCATGCGCAAGTTTTGGAGCGCGCGCTCCCTGGGGCTCGCGATCCGTTCGTTGTCGGTTTTCTTACCCGCTTCAAAGGTGCCTCAGGAAACGTGGCGCGCACGGTGTGGACGGTTATGTGATTCGAGCGATCCATCACACCATGGATATTTCGCAAAGTCGTCGTCTGATATCGCTTTATAAGCAGCTTAAATGTTTATGGGACCCAAAAGATGTTAATTTTACGAATAGAGGTGCAAGAGACGATGCTTGGGCTCAGATTTCTCGCAAAATGGGGAACAAGCCAATAGAAGATCTAAAGAAAAAAATGCGGTTACTGGCGGGAGGATACAGAAGGGAGAAATTCAGAGAGAAACAAAGCCGTATAACTGGATCAGGTAATAAAACAAATCTACTTATGCAGTAAAATCAAGGAATATTTATTTTTCAATAATTAGTAACATTAAGGTGCAATATCAGTATCAATAACGGATCGCCTTCGGATCGCTTGGAGCGCATATTAGGATCGCAGTTTCCAAGTTCTTGGATCGGTCTAACGCGCTCCACGCTCCTCGATCCTGGATCGCGGATCGCGGGATCGCCGCTCCAAGATGGATCGTTTGGTGTGGACCCGGCTATTGGCAGCCCATGAGGAAGAAAAACTTTATCTAATAAAACTATAGTGACGAAATCCATACTAATATTATAATTAATGAGAAAGTGTATCTGTCTGTCTGTTTGTTACCTCTTCACGCACAAACCGCTGAACCGATTTTGCTGAAATTCGGCATGGAGATATTTTGAGTCCCGGGAAAGGACAAAGGATACTTTTTGTCCCGGAAAAATATACGGTTCCCACATGATAAATGAGTTTTGGCGCAGCGGAGTTGCAGGCGTCATCTAGTATTATTTTATAGAGTAGATATCAGAATATTACTGTAGCTTTTGCATTTGTAATAATATACGAAATGCAATGCAGCTCGCACTTCCAAAACCATAATAAGTAATATTATTATGATGTTGTTATCGTAGAGGTGCTACGGCGTAGCAGTTCTACGGTCTAATGTGTAAACTGGAAGTATATACCTAATATACCCGTAAGTAACCACTTAAGGTACAATTCCGTGCATTGCGATCGATCGCGGTCGCGCACGACCTACGACTGTCGTCGGCCGCTCGCGACCATAGTCAGCGTATGAAAATGTATGGCACCGCTTCCGAGGCCCGCGACTGACGCGCGCGGCCTACGACTGTCGTAAGCCGCGCGCGACCGTGCCATATAACTTAGACACGGTCGCGCGGGGCCTACGACAGACGCGCGTGACCTTTAGGTCGTATTCAAAATGTTGCTAACAGACCCTTACACAAAAAAGTATAACAGTTATTAAAGACATAGTAAAATACTGGGTGTATTTTTTTAATTACTATCTGTTTGTCTCTCTGTCTATCTGTTACCTCTTGGCGTACAAACCGTGAAACCGATTTTGCTGAAATTTGGTATGGATACACTTTCAGTTCCGGGAAAGGATACTTAAACATAGGATACTTTTTATCCCGAAAAATGTACAGTTCCCGCGCGATAAACTAATTTTGGCGCAACGGAGTTGCAGGCATCATCTAGTGGTGTATAAAAATCTTTTCACGAAGTTTTTCAAATTTTTTTCAGGTTTGCAAGCCCTCAATTCATCTATATCTATACATATTATATAAAGTCGCTTTTTTTCCCTCATGTCCCTTTGTTCCCTTTAATCTTTAAAACTACGCAACGGATTTTGATGATTCTTTCAGTGTTAGATAGCCCATTTATGGAGGAAGGCTATAGACTATATTTTATCACGCTAAGACTAATAGGAGTGAAGAAATAGAGGAAAATGTGGAAAAAACGGGGAAAATGATTTGAAAGGGCTAACTTGAACGCGCTAATCTCAGGAAATACTGGTCCGATTTGAAAAATTCTTTCAGTGTTAGATAGCCCATTTATTGGGGAAGGCTATAGGCTATATTTTATCACGCTAAGACTAATAGGAGAATGTGAAAAAACGGGGGAAATTATTTGAAAGGGCTTATCTCGCGAACTAATAGAGCAATTTTTATGTTATTTGGCACAGATAAGAAGTAGACCACGTGAAGGATCATAGGCTATCGATTTTAATAATTTTTTCAGTGGCTATATATTTTATACCCGTGCGACGCTGGGGCGGGTCGCTAGTTAAAATATACAACACTAATGTGAAACCCGCGATGACAACTCCATGTAAATGAGCCATAATGATATAGTTCAACTCCGACCGCCGGACGGCAATGATAATTAATTAAAGTTGATACCGTTTAAACTGGAATATTCGGGACTTCAATTTCGTTAAATATGTTTATACAGTACCCTCGTAAAAAGTTATGTTAAAAGTTGTATTGTCACAAAGCATTTAATTTTAATGATTTTCATTTAAAAGGACTTGTTAGCTTAATGCGTAGGGATGTGCTGATGTTATCGATGTGCCATTTATTACGTAAATACATTATCGATAAAGTACAATCGAACTTAGTGAAATTCGTTTTTTGATAATACGTTGCTTTTAAAGGCTTTTTTGCTAAGACGTTGAAGCATCATTATTTTATAATTAAATGATTTAGTAAGAAAAAAATAAAATTTAATTTGTTAATCATAAACTTTTAATATACGAACTCGATAACAGCTTAACAAAGATTCAACAAACAATTCAGAAACAAAATAAAACAGCGAGTGAGAAAATATCGTTTTAAAATGGGCAATATTTTGGCGGCGAAATGTGAATATTCGACGGAACGAGCGCCGTTTCCGTCTCATATGCTGATCTGGCTAGGCTGACAGGGGGAGAGGGGGGGGGGCACTTCGCGAAAGTTGTGAATACAAACAGCCTGGATTCCTGCATCTTTGTTTCCGAATACAACTGAATTGTTCCGAATTGCGATCGTTTACTATTTAATGTTAAAGTGAAGAAGTGTTTAATTTACAGTTTATCATATTGAATTACACTATCCTATTTGACAAGTATTCACCTGTACATATTGACGTAGTAAATAGAAGCTATTGCAAAAAATGTTACAGATTGTGTTACCAGACCATAAACATTAATTGAAAAATAATAACTATTGACCGAATTGTAAATTTAAGCCATTCTTGAACCCCGAGAACTTGAGTCAACTTAGAGTTGAACACACACGAAAAGTTTAATCAGAAAGAATCGGTTTAGTCACGTTCTTCGTCCAGTCCGATCTTATTTGATCGGCCTTCCCACTTATTCGCCTACTAGATAACACCCACAACTCCGTTGCGCCACAATTCGTTTATCGCACAGCGACTCTATATTTCTCCAGGATAAAAAGTATTATATGTCCTTTCCCGGGACTCAAAGTATCTCCACACTCAATTTCAGCAAGATCGGTTGAGCGGTTTGGGCGTGAAGAGATAACAGACACACAGACAAATAAATAGACACACAGACATACTTTCACAATTATAATATTAGTATGGATTGTCAAAGCTGAAAGCAAACAATTAGAATGCACGCACCATCCTTAATCAACTCTATCGATAGATTAATCAACTTTATCGATAGATTTATCAACTCTATCGATAGATTTATCAACTCTATCGAAACATTTTTCGATATATTCCATCCCTAACAAGTATGGAGGGGCTCCTTGTGGTCTGTCGTTTAATTGTGTTATCTTGTAATAAGGTAGCTAATGCCAGTGTGGAGAGAGTTAATTGCGTAGGTCAAACTTCACTGGTTGTCAGCCAGCTTCGTCCTTATATCAGAGAATAGAACGGCTCTCTCTCTTTGCTAGGTAAGGTGGTAAAATGGGGGTGAGGGTAAATTTTTTTGCGTATGTGATATTTAAGCATTGATTTTTGTGATATTTGACTATTGATTTAATTTTCAACGATTATATATATTATTTCCCCTCTTTTATTGCTATCGGATTTTCATTTACTTAATAAAATTATCTCTAACCGTAGAGGCAGCTTTGACTGTATCTTAGTCCGTTGAAGTACACCAACCCACAGGAACTAAAAAAATAGAAAGTGTTAAAGAAGAGCAAAAGTATGGATACTTTACTAATATTATAAATGCAAAATTGTGTATTCTGTATAATCTGTCTGTTACCTCTTCACATCTAAGTGTCTAAACATACTAGGCCGAAGTTACGCGGCGTAAATTACGTCCGCAATGTCAAACGCATACAAAATACGGATGGAACGCGACGGAATAGTGTCATCGGTAATTTAAAATACATTGCGGGCGTAATCATGCGGAATTTACGCCGCGTAACTTCGGCCTGGTGTGCTTAGACACTAAACCGCTGCACCCATTATGCTGAAATTTGGTATGGATATACTTTGAGTCCCGGTAACGGACATAGGATACTTTTTATCCCGGAAAAATGTACGGTTCCCGCGCGAAATACTAATTTTATCGTAACGGAGTTGCGGGCGTCTTTAGTAATTTTTATATCTAGTAAAGCATAACTAAATATATTTTTTAAATTCTCTCAAAAAATAAATAATGTTCTCGTCCAGTTTTAAAAGTGCCTAAAAGCTAATATATATTCTTCTTATTCTTCTGCGTTATATTTGATGTACTACTCAGACGTAATCTCGAGAATTTCCTTATTCTTGGAATATGATAATGAACCTAAACCTGTAATTGTATACAGAAATGTATGGAACAAACAAAATTATATTAAAATGTTTCTGTGTAGGCGTTATATTATTTAATATTATATTATACTTAGCTGTCCCGGCAAACGTTGTTTTGCCATATAACGTATTTCGCCCTTATTAATTTATCAACAAATGCACTTATCAATATAAAAAGTAGCCAGTAGCCATTCTCAGATCTACTGAATATGCATATAAAATTTGGTAAAAATCAGTAAAGCCGTTTCGGAGAAGTACGGTAACGTGACGGTAACTAACATTGTGACACGAGAATTTTATATATAAGATGTACCCACTTAATAAATAGGAAAATTTATAATAGTTTCATAATCTGAGGATGGACGCAAAAATATTTTCAATCGTAAACTTAAGGTGGAAAGTATAAATTAGAATATTATTATTGTCGTTAAAATATTGATTGTATACGGAAAACATTAATTAAAAAACGTTCAATACCTTTTGAAGGAAACCATTTAAAGAGTATAGTATTATGTATTACAACAATATTTACATAGCTAGCAAAGAATCATTCCTATGTGAAAAAGGAAAAACTCTTATTATTTAGAAGAAATCTCTTCCCTCGATATCGAAGTTTACCTCAGCTCTGACCGTTTCCTGTTATTTCTTTGCATAACAATAATATCCCTGAGAGTATAATAAATTTCCCAAATTACACCGGACATTTTTCTTTAACGCTGTTTTTAGCGAGCAGGAGGAAATCCTTCGTGTATAAATTACAATTTCATCGAAATAGAGATTTTACATTGATATTTGGGTTTTTCCTCGGTATATTTACAAATAATGCAAATAAACACGTAAATGGTAGTTAAGCTGACTTCGATACGGACGCGGAATATAGACGAAATTATCTGTGGCTCTGTGTGTGACGACCTGTGTGACGACCTGTGTGACTCAATGGTTGAGTGTGTGGCAGCTCAAGCCGAGCACTGAACAAAAAGTTTTCAATGTTCCTGGGTCATGGATGTGTATTAAATATGCGTATGATAAATATAATAAAAATCTTAAATATAATATGTATAGTATAAAAGCATTGAATATAATATTTCCGTTGTCTGGTACCCGTAACACAAGTCCTTCAGGTACTTAGCACGGGGCCAGACTGACGTGGTGTGAAACGTCCAAATATATTATTATTATACATAATATATTATTATATTATCTATTCGAGCGGTAATTATTATATCTTTCACACGCACAAAGGTGCTCGGTAGCAATAATTTTCTAAAAACTCTCACTATATGTCCCAATTCAATTCTTATACTTCCAGAATTCGTTTCAACTTCATCTATTGTCGTATATCATAATATGAAGGCGCAAAGTCAATATTTATTGACTTTGTACCTTTGCGCTAGTCTGGGTCAAAGGATATGCTTCCTTTTCTCTCATTCTTTGAACTTATGAGAAATCGAGATATTTCGTCTCCAGTTCAAATTTTAGAAATTAGCCCTTGCCAAGAATTTGCAATAACCCAAGTAGCCTTAGGCTATTACCCAAGTAGGTATACAATAAGTAGGTGTATCATGACAAGACATATCCGTTACCTCTCGAAGGCATACGGGTAGAGTTACTTTGAGTTCTGACACCCTACATCGCATGTTCAGAAACTACGAGAAATGGGTAAAACAACTAATGAGAACTAATGTTGATCACTATAAGCATTGCCTTTAGAAATTAATAAATTAAAATAGAAAATAATTTAAGATGATGATTCCTAGGCAGATGGTGGACCTACGTCAATTGGTGGCGTTACGTCAAACCAGTCGACAATTAATCACGAATTACTTTAACATATTAATAACTAATTGACATAGTCCGCTGTCCAATCAAGTGACGTAGAGCCATCATCTTTTTTTAAATATCTATGGACGCTTTACACCACGTCAGTCTGGCCCTGTGGTAAGTACCTGAAGGACTTGTCTTACGGGTACCAGACAACGGAAATATATTTAATTCTTTTGTACTTCATATATTTAAGATGTTTTTTATATGATACACATATTTAATACACATCCATGGAACTTTGAAAACTTTTTGTTACGTCGGCGGGATTCAAACCCGCGACCCCCGGCTTGAGCTACCAACAGCCCACCAACTGAGCCACAGAGGTCGTCACACATCTGCCTATGAATCAATTTCTTTGATAGTACATAGCTAAGAACACTAACTAGCTAAGAAAACTAGATCAAAATCGGTCCATCCATTCCGATGCAATGGCACAGACCCACCAAACTTTTTTTGTAAAAATCTAAGAATCTTTTATTAGTTGTATATTATACTTCCTAACAATGTCAATGTAAAATATATCAATTTGTATGTTGCCAAAATATGAATGCTGGTACGAAATACAAATATATTAGTTTAAGTTTGTTTATTATTGTTAGTATAAGTTGTACGGTTGTAAACCACCGAAAAGCTAGGCCGAGAACTTTTCAAACTGCCGAAGTAACCACTAACGTCCTTTTAAGTGGCATCGGCTATGTACCAATACCATAAACGCGCCAAAACATAGCCAGTCTACTCACTGAAACCAACATAATATCTCCTGTATCAATTGGCCGTTGTTTTTTGTGTGAAAAAACCCGTGATGTGTGGAATATCTGGAGTGCATCAGTGAAGTGGTGGTCGTAACGGCGCGGACGTCCGGACCGACCCGCTATAGCCCCGACAGTGATGTACCAGATCATACACGTCGCGTTTATATTAGTTAATATATTAATAACCATACATTAAACCGATACAAATAGAACTCTTTTACGGCAAAAATATCCTTATAACCAAACCTATGACTGCCTATAGAAAATCTCACATCACAATATTACAAAAATGTAAAATAGCTATATAGCCCTACCATTATAAAATCCACAGTCTGACTGAGAGTATACGTATACGGGTCTGTCAGCTAATTTGTAATGTCTAATTTACTGTATTAGGCCCATTTTAAATAACAGTCGGGTCAAAAAATTAATATTATATCCTTGTTAATAAGAAATAATAACATGTAAATGTTAATTTTTCAAGTAAGTATATAAAATATGTCAAACATTACTAAAAATTTAAATAAAAAGAGTAAGTTGTTTGAAGAAACTCTTAGCTTAGCTAATTGTTTAGTAGCAGTCAGCACTTGCTTTTAGAAGTAAATAGTAACCCAGATACAACAACTTTGTTGTGTTAGACCGCAGCATGACATTAATTACTCACTTAAAACTTGTCAGTGCAGAATGATCACTTACATCATAACTTGATAAATGAGAATGGCATGAATTAGTACATTACGCACCAAGGGCAGGAAAATAAGAAATGTCTCAGACCACATGTAATTGTTGGCCGAGGCGAAGCCGAGGTCAGCAAACATGTGATCTGAGGCTTTCTTATTTACTGCCCATGGTGCGTTACTATTTTTCTCATCGACGGAGGCGGAAAACGGCAATATCGGTAAGCGCAGCGGGAAGAAAGTTGACGTTTTCCGCCCGGAGGTGGGAAAAAAATTGTAGTAGAAAAGTGAGCGAAAATGCGTCGTCTTTAACTATCGCACGTCGACGTCGGGCTGTTATCTGTCCGTTCGTTACGGGGAATGCGAAGACATTTCGTTTTCCGATTTTTGTGGCGGCCATCTTCGTACCCGTGCTTTACGGCCGGCATCATGCAAAACGTGTTGTTACTTGTTACTAACGTTTTATTACAATTCTCACAATTTAGATAATCTGAAAAAAATATAAAATATGGCAAACTACTTGACCACCGCAACACCGTTGAGTCGAAGTGCCTGTCCAGGTGAGGCGTTTTACGCGCGAAGTCCAAACGCGCGTTGCAAATTCTATTGCATCAAGATATTGCGTTTTACGCGCGTTTATACGCTACAAACCTATACTCGAAGTTATCACGCTCTCGCTCCAATCAAATTTTAATTCGCAACGGACTCGTGCGTAGTTCTGGACGCTGCAATGGCACCCAAGTATCTCGACTCGCGCGTTGCTCGTGCGTTTTACGGGTCAGTCGAAAGTCCCGCTCATTGCAACCGGTTAACGCGCGAGTTAGAAAACGCACGTAGGCATCTGGACGCGATATATTAATATGTAGCTCTAGTATCTCAGGTACGCGCGTAAAACGCGCGATTCGCTCACTCTCGCGTAAAACGTCTCATCTGGACAGGCTCGAAAGTCGTATATCGCGCAGAAACCGTACAATTTTCCACAACAAAAATTATCCTATGTACTTTTCCGGAACTCAAAGCGCATGCCAAACTTCATCAAAATAGGTTCAGCAGATTAAACGTGAAGACATAGTAAAAGTGAAGAGGTACAGACACACTGACAAACAAATTTTCGTATTTATAATATTAGCATGAATTGTATATCCACAATATATTGATAGTATTATTATGGATTATATGAATAATAATTATCCAATTAATATCCATATAATCGATACTAATATTAGTACCTAAATCGTTGCAGAATGGTCACTCGCGGCGCATGGCGGCGCGGGGGAATGAGAGGGGGTAATGCGGTATGAGGCGCGCGCGCGGGGGCACGTCACGCGCGGCCGACGCATCGTGTCCATTAATTATAGTATTTTTAGGATAACTTTCGGAAGCTATTTCTCAACATTTTAGTACTGAGTGACTATAAAAGAAAAAATACGTATAAAAATTTGGCAGGAAGGTTTAATTGCACCCTGTATAGTGGTATAAAATAAAGTGAGCATGAATACAACGACCAAAACGAGACAGACCAGTAATACATTTTCGCTGTACTAAGAGAAGTAGTTATGCCCTCCTTTTATACGCCGCGCCGGCAGTAAACCGACTTTTGATCCGATCACGTGTAGTGTGAGTAACATTTTTAACCCATCCACGAAAGTTGGCAACGCCGCCAAAAAGTTTTCACTTTTCAAAATTTTGATCGACTTTAGTAAGATCTTTTAATATTCTTTTTTCCATAAATCATTTTTTTAAAACTAAGGGTGAAAAGGGTAAAGACTAAAGGGTGGTTATTATAATTTTTCATCCTCATTTTTGCCGGCTAAGCTCCATTCTTCATACTCGGTTGAGCGTATCATATATTTTCCATTAGAAAATGCAATTTTACTAATGTATTGGCAACCTTTTATACATTAAAACTGTATTCATTTAATATAATCAAAACATCTGCAAATTAAATGTTGAAAGCTTTTATTAATTTCTATGAAATCTTGGCGTATGAATATTACAAAAAGATACTTCAAATATAAACTTTGTAGAATTAAGTGATTGGGTCCCTACTTAATTACATAACCTTTACCGTTTTTGTGAACCCAAAGCAAAATACCTAACTTATTCTCAGCGACTTTGTTCTCGTAAGATAAAATCTTGCAGGAATCTTGCCATTCCATGCGATAAAGATATTACCTGTTCCGTGATTTTCGCTATATTTGCGCCAAATTTTAATAAAATCTATTTAGCCGTTTACCAGAATACTAATTGTAAAATATTCGATGCTAATCGCAACTTCGTTATTGTTTATTTTTTTATTTATATCAGGCATCTTGGCCCATATTATATATTATATACCTTACAGACTAACATACATACATTTATACTAAAACTTAACACTAACACTAAAACACTAAACACGTATTGTCTGCGACGTGGGACGCGACGTATTCGGAAGTCGTCCTCGGAACCTCCTGTAGACGACTCCAATTATTAGGTTATTCATTTAAAGCGAAAGAACCGTTAGTTTTTCCGCGAGTAAAATGTACCTAATACTTTGTCTGGTGTGTTAGGTCCCTGGAAGTACCTAGAATACTAGATCCTTCCCGGGACTCAAAGTATTTCCAATATATTTTCATCAAAATGGGTTTAATAATTTAGGCGTGTAATACACAAACCTCCGTGTTTATAATATGAATCCTTCGATCGCCAATTCTTGGAAATCTTTTGTTTTTTAGGTTAGGGATAGGGAAAGGAAAAATTATACTAAATTAAGGTAATAAATATTGCTGCATAATACTGTGTTCTGTTAAGACCTAGGTCGTAATGAGACGCTTATTAAGAACATAGATCTAGCACTAATACTAGGTATTACTCAATAATACAACTATTATAGGCGCCTAAGCTCCTGAATTAGTAATATACATAAGGCTTTGCTATGGTGTACTGTCTATAGACACTTGTCTTTGTGTAGATGTGCCATCTGAGAAATTGATTCGTTGACAGATGGAGGAGATATAACATGTGTCTAAACACACCAGGCCGAAGTTACGCGGCGTAAATTCCGCATGATTACGCCCGCAACATATTTTAAATTACCGATGACACACTATTCCGTCGCGTTCCGTCCCTATTTTATATGTGTTTGACATTGCGGACGTAATTTTCGCCGCGTAACTTCGGCCTAGTATGTTTCGTAATTTGTGAGTTGTGAATTTCGGTTGCGTAAATATCTTTTCATATAAATCGTGACTCACAAAATGACGCTCGTGTAAATCAAACAGGACTTTTGTATGAAGCCGAATGCAGCAGTATTTCTGCCAGCCGAAATTCTGTGACTCACAACTCACAAATTACGCTCGTTTGGCTTCACCCTAAGCCAGGTTATGTCAATAGGGAATATCACGCAAAGGCAGAGGACGCTATAACAGTAAAATAATGCGACCAAAATCCGCCATGTTGCACACGTCATATCAGAATATTGACAGAAATGTTATCAAACATCGAACATAAATTATTGTGTTTCCTGTTTTATGCTGGTGCTGACGCCTGGCTTGAAAACATTACATTAATATATCCTATTACATAATTAAATTATAATATGAATATAATACTATTAAAATAAAAAAGAATTTGCAAATATAAGAAGCGCAAAACCTCGCGGGGCTTACGAGCTTAAGTCCGGAAGATTAAGCAAAAGCTTAATAGATTTCTACAATTCAGCCAATTTGTTCCTTTATTAGATTTTTTCTAATAAATTTTATTATAAAACCTAGTAATCATGGACTATAGAGTAGTAGTGGCTATCAACCGTGCTATGAAAATAGTTAAGGTAAGATTATTTTCGTTTTGGGCACAACGCGTTTTTTTTTTTCTTGTTTTGTTGACCTCAGCCAGACATGGTAAAGTAAGTAGTAACCAAGCTTTCGTAATTATCATCTTCATAATGTTTTTCAAAGCCATTATCAGCCTATCACCGTCCACTGCTGAACGCAGACCTCGCTATCCATACTAATCTTATAAATGCGAAAGTGTGTCTGTCTGTTACCTCTTCACGCCCAAACCACTGAACCGATTTCGCTTAAATTTGGTATGGAAATACCTCGAGTCCCGGTAAAAAACATAATATACTTTTCATCCCAAAAATGTACGGTTCCCGCGCTATAAACTCATTTTAGCGCAACGGAGTTGCGGGCATCATCCAGTCGTAATATAACTTCGGCTAATGCAAGAATTCCTGCAGGTATTTATATTTTAAATCCTGCCGAAGATAATTACCCGGATAAATTATTAATCACCCGGGTATAACCGGGATTAGTTCAGCTAATCTAGATTTAGCACGTTATATACGACCTGGTTTTATATTTTGTATTGGAACGGATAGAGTACAAGGGTGAAGCCAAACGAGTATAATTTGTGAGTTGTGAGTCGCAGAATTTCTGCCGCGTAAATATCTTTTCATAAAAAACATGACTCACAAAATTACGCTCGGGTGAATCAAACAGTACTTTTGTATGAAACTGAATGCAGCAGAATTTCTGCCAGCCGAAATTCAGCGACTCACAACTCACAAATTACGCTCATTTGGCTTCACCCTAAAGTGAAGTTGATTGTATGTTTATTTTCATTGTATACAGTAAGGTAAAGTTTGTAAGTGTCCGTTATATTGAGTTCACTGTGAAAGTAGCAGCGCAAGAGCAAAGTTTTTTGTGATTTGTATGGGCAAGAGCCCGAGTGTCAGGAATTTTCCCATATAAAACCTATAAAAAGTTACTCTTTCTGCGCTGCTACTTTCATAGCGAACTCAATACAGGGAACTAAATACTAATACACACCATAAAGTATTAGCACTTAGTTTTGTTACACCCTGTATATTATGTTCTGACCGTGGTCCGTGGGTAGGACAATTTATCCAATAAGACCCCCCGCGCATTAGGCGGCCAGGTCGTTGCGGGCAACTAATTGCAGTGCAACCAGTGCAGCGGCCAGCAGCCACGCTCTGGTCGCGTGGCCAACGAAAAACATCGCGACACACGCGGCCACTTGGCCGCCGCGGCCAATGAGATACGGGAATTTGTATGAAATTACTCAGTGTGCGCGCACTGGTCGCCGCGGCCACACGTTTTTTGTATACAGAAAACAAAATAATATTCAAAGTTTACTCATCAAATCACTACTCATACGAGTGTTGGCGCAGACGTGGCCGCAAAGTGCGCGGGTTGGTCGCAGCGATCTGGCCACACGACCTGGCCGCCTAATGCGCGGGGGCCCTAAAGGTAATAATACAGAAATTATTAATACCTACACTTTTTGCAAATTGAGACCTCGAGATGTCTATTATTTAAGTAAAGTAGCACAGAGCAATAATTTAAAAAGTATAATTAACTAGATGATGCCCGCAACATTCCGCAAAAATTTGTTATGGTGCTGGAATCGTACATTTTTCCTGGGTCCTCTCCCGGCACTCAAAGTACCACCATACCAAATTTTAGCAAAATGAATTCAGCTATTTGGGCGTGAAGAGGTAACAGACAGACACACTTTCGAATTATAATATTAGTATGGATGTAACTTACTAACTATACATTTGCATAGTATTGGTGAAGACTTCTTATCAGAGACAACTACCAATACCTAGACATGGTAGCTGCCTTAAGATTTGTAAAGAAAATCAAAGTAGCCTACTTTGATTTTCTTTACAAATATTTGCTCCTCGTACTTTAAGTAGGAGAAGCAAAGTTTCATTTACAAAACTGTGATCATTATTATCATTTTCCTGGCCACATTTACGAACATCGTATATTGTTTTACCAAGTTAATTTAATCAAGTTTATAAAAAATATTTTTCAATATTTGCAAAACATTAATTAAAATTGAGATGATATTATAAGTTTAAACACTTACGGATTTTGTCGCGGAGCACTTTTATTAATCCCGACGTTTCGGCTACTTTACAGCGGCCGTGGTCACGGGCGGACTGAGGTGACAGGTGTCCAATTTCTTGAAGTTATCCAACTACCCGACGACTCATCAATATTTGTTTGCGTTCCGATCTACGCAGAACGAACTCACAGTGTCTTGAAGCCGAGGTATCATAGATTTGTGCTTTAGTTTGTTTATCACTGGATCCCAACTAGATGGCAGCACCCAACCATCTTCGCGGTTGAAATTAGGGTGTTTTTTAATTTCTATGGCCTCGCGTATCATTCTTGGGCGGTATCGTGCTTCTTTTGCCAGTACTTGTGGCTTATCAAATCTTATGTAATGGCGAGGTTGATCCAGTGTGTGTTCACAAATTGCGGACTTGTTGTTCCTACGGTGTTTGACATCTGCAATGTGTTAACAAAATAGGAACAACAAGTCCGCAATTTGTGAACACACACTGGATCAACCTCGCCATTACATAAGATTTGATAAGCCACAAGTACTGGCAAAAGAAGCACGATACCGCCCAAGAATGATACGCGAGGCCATAGAAATTAAAAAACACCCTAATTTCAACCGCGAAGATGGTTGGGTGCTGCCATCTAGTTGGGATCCAGTGATAAACAAACTAAAGCACAAATCTATGATACCTCGGCTTCAAGACACTGTGAGTTCGTTCTGCGTAGATCGGAACGCAAACAAATATTGATGAGTCGTCGGGTAGTTGGATAACTTCAAGAAATTGGACACCTGTCACCTCAGTCCGCCCGTGACCACGGCCGCTGTAAAGTAGCCGAAACGTCGGGATTAATAAAAGTGCTCCGCGACAAAATCCGTAAGTGTTTAAACTTATAATATCATGAGTGATACTCGCGAAAACTTAACTTAAGAAATCATTATAAAATTGAGATTCTTGGCTTTGACTAGTTAATTTTATAAAGCTGATTTTCCAGAGGTACTTTTAGAATTAAAACAGTGTTTTTAGTCGGACGAGAATCGAGAGCACTACAGATAAATTAGCGCTTCTTTCAAAGTGATATTCGAAAATATTACAATAAATTTTGCGTGAAATACCGTAGTAATAAAACATTGTTTCTAATGTAATGCTAGAGTTATGTTAATAATTGCAATATTATTTGCATTAACATGATATTTCCATTATTAAAATTATTTCAGTTAAATGCGTTAAAATATGTGAATCAAATTCATATTATTATTTCTAGTTTAGTCATGAACTCATGACTTATGAACAACATTATTTTAGTGACTGTGAAATATAATAAACCTTCTATGATTTTGCATAGTCATTATTCTTCTTTATATAAGAGTCAGTAAAATTCTGACCATATTATACTGTTAGAGATGCAGAGGACCGAACAAAAAGGAAGTAATTAACAACCGGAGTAGAGTAGAACTTTCGCGACCTTTAGTATTATGAAGAATACGGCCAAGAAGAAGGAAATTGTGATAAACTGTAACATTTACCTTAATATTTTTAGATGTTGAACTCTATAGTTATTTATAACATCAACTTTAAACATGTTCCCTATCCACAAAACGGGTAATTTAATAGGTTTTCGACCACAGTCTCATTAAAGCCGAAATACTGTCGAAATTGCGCACAGAAAGCGCTAAAGCCAATGAATAATCACTCAACTAATCTGGCTTAAGCATCAATCACACTAACCGTTCTGTCGTCGACAGAAGCCGGAACAAATAGTTTACGTATACCCAACATTCAACCTTAATTTCTAAGACTGACGGTTCAATTTAGATACGCAATGTCCACTCAAAAACCGCCCAACTATGCGCATACAAAAATTATTATTAACAGACCATTAGTTGAGTCAATTAAGCGCCGGATCGCAGTGTGCGTGCAGCGCGGACTCCAATATCCGGGTGGAAGCTCGCTAATGAACCGGACTGAACCGGACTGGACCGGACTGAGCCGCCTCGAGCCGGATCTAAGGCTGCGCTTACACCAAAGTGAATGTCAGCCGCTGACTGTGAGCAAACTCACTAGCTCAATAGCGTAATAACGTATTGTCGGCTAGGTATGAACGAAAAACTATTGAAGTATAGGTTTATCTGTATCTGTACTGTACTGTAATCTGCGTAAGGGCACTTTTCCTGTCATGCGTGTCATGGGCCTCACGTGGATGGGGCATGAAAGTTGCATCCTTTCATGTTGCATTCCGTTGATATTTCTCCTGTCACTTCCTCCTTCCAGACGCATGTTATCACGCGGGTAACAACACTCATGATAGGAAAAGCGCCCTAAAGGTGATCGCACATTTATCAGCACACACGCGCCGAACGCGCCGCAGTTTAGAATTCGTGGTATGAAATCATGTGAAACCTCGCACATTCGTCCGCACGCACCGCATTTCGTGTACTATGCGGTGCGTTCGGCGCGTACGGTGCTGAGTGCTGACAAATTAATACTCGCTAAGGCTCAAATCACACCGAAATGGCAGCGCAGCGGCGAGCATTTTCAGTGTCATATGATTTTAAACTTTATCTTCATTATTGTATTACATAGTGTCGCTTGAGAAACTTGGAAAGTCTCGCGGCCGCCCGCGACGCCTCGAGCACTCTACGCGAAGATAAAGTTTAAAATCATATGACACTGAAAATGCTCGCCGCTGCGCTGCAATTTCGGTGTGATTTGAGCCTAATACTTTCGGCGGCTGACAGTCAGTTTAGTGAGAACGTACCCTAAATTTTGTTACGTCACTTCTCAGTACTTTGCACTATTTATCTCCGTTTTAACAACGGCGCTAAGAAGCTATTTATTTCAAGCTGTTCTCCGTGCTGTTTATTGTCTTATTTTAATTCGCTTCAACAACGTCCGTAATATACTTATGTCTGATTATGTCGTCCTTTTATTTAAGATTTCATTTAATGAAATCCCACTGAGCAGTTGTCGGAGATACTTACATTGCTTAGCCTCCAGTCTCAAATACATTGTAATTATCTTTGTATGGTTATGTTATACCTATGTATTTGGTTTTTGCTTGAAAAACTTGTGCAGTTGAAATAAGTAGATCAGAATGGTAAGATCCATACTTTACTAATATTATAAATGCGAAAGTCTGTGTCTGCCCGTCTGTCTGTCTGTTACCTCTTCACGCCCAAACCACTGAACAGATTTTGCTGAAATTTGGCATGGAGATACTTTGAGTCCTGGGAAAGGACATATTATACTTATTATCCCGGAAAAATCTACGGTTACCGCACGATAAACGAGTTTTGGCGCAACGGACTTGCAGGCGTCATCAAGTATGGTATTATAACCCACAACAGTAGTAGTCAACATTAATTGTAAGAAATTTTGTGACTCGTGGTCTCATTATAGCAGAATCACGCATTTCACCCTTGTTCAAATATTAATTCACTCACGGCAATGTTCTATATAATGAGTGAATGAGTGAAATGTCGTGAGTGATGTAACCGCAATAATGGCAGTACACGCACGGTAGTGCAATAGTACACGTTTGTATTTATTTTATTATTTTATTACTCAATTCCCGTGTTAACTGCCTGTAAATGTGCTATAACTATTGTCGTACACTGTGTTACTTTGGAATGTGATCCTGATTACCACGGCGTAAAGGCTTTCAGAGCGTAAATAATAACAGTAATACTGAGCTTTATTTTATTTCATCATCTCGTGTTATTTTGCTTTGTGCTTCTTTGCTTTCGTTTCTATGGCCTTCGTATTTCTTTATTCAAGTTATACAAGTTTTTTTCAACATTGAATCATCCGTAGAGGAGTAATTTAAAGGTGTTTTTCTTATGATTAACCTACGACGACTTTAATACCAAGTTAAATTTTATACAGCGCTGGTGCCAATATTTTGGTCACAGCCAAAATAAAAAAAACATCTATCTACCTATCGCAGTGCTTGAAATAAACAGTTTGGTGACAGACCGACGAACAGACGGACAGACACGGAAGTCTTAGAGCGTTTTCACATCATCCGATCCGATATCGGTGTCGGACGCCGATCCGTTATCGCGGTAAGTAAAATGTATGAACCGATAATATCCAATATCGGGCCGGACAATTTTATGAAAAACAAGTACATATTTCATACATTTTACTTACCCCCGATATCGGATCGGCGTCCGACACCGATATCGGATCGGATAATGTGAAAACGCCCTTAGTCCTGTCTCGTTTGTATCCTTTGTGTATGGATCCCTAATAATAATACCTTAATTTCGTTTTAAACACATTATCCCACTTAATTATTATAACTTAATCTTGTCTAGAACATAATATAAAAGAACTCACGAACTCAGAACTGTTCACGAGCGATCAAAATAGACTTCCAAAGCGAACTTAATTAAATTTTCGATTCACTTAATACAAAGTTACAAATACTATATCCGGAGCTAGGGTTGCTGGATCTGGATAAAAAACCAGTCGGTCCAGTCCGATATCCGATATAACAAAGAAACCGATATTGATTTAACAAAGAAAAAATTAAAAGAGTAACTTTGGAGGTCTAACAAAAGCTAGATTGATAGTCGATGCAATTCATTTTTGGCCATTCAAAAGTGTAAAAAGTAGCCCTATACGGTATACCGTAAACGGCAAGACTGTCAATCAGGATATAGCACGTGTAACAGAGCATACTAACATAATGTCATAAACTATCCCATACAAAACGTGTTGTGTTATACGTGGGAGAGCCATGCTTCGGCACGAATGGGCCGGCTCGACCGGAGAAATACCACGTTCTCACAGAAAACCGGCGTGAAACAGCGCTTGCGCAGTGTTTCGCCGAGTGAGTGAGTTTACCGGAGGCCCAATCTCCTACCCCATTCCCTTCCCTACCCTCCCCTATTCCCTTCCCTTCCCATCCCTACCCTCCCCTATTACCCTATTCCCTCTTAAAAGGCCGGCAACGCACCTGCAGCTCTTCTGATGCTGCGAGTGTCCATGGGCGACGGAAGTTGCTTTCCATCAGGTGACCCGTTTGCTCGTTTGGCCCCTTATTTCATAAAAAAAAAAGTAAAAAAAAAAAACGTTAGCGTACTCTTTCTGCTACTTTCAAAGCGACCTACATTATACTAGGGGGCCCATACACTGCACACACTAAATGATTATCGCTTAGTTTTGTATAACTGCAATGTTCTCACGCTAGAGGCAGCACCAGCATTGGGCGTTTGCACACTGCACGATAACGACACGACACGATACCACAGAATAGAGGGCCACCGCACATTTTATACAATTTCAAGTTGGCCGACTATCGTACAAACTAAATTGCGTAGTGTCACAATTTAATTGGAGAACTTCATCGCGACGGCCCCGAATCACATAATAATAAAAAAAAATTAGTATGGAAATATGGATTATTATCACATTTTTATCTGGATTTTTTCATTAAAATTTATCTGGATAATATCGAAGTTTAAAATGCAAGGTATGATCAATGATGTTTTCCTAATTCTAATCTGTCACTTAGTATTGAATGCACCCAAAATATTCTCCTTTCTTTTCGCCTTCATTTTATTAGTGCCACAATAAAAGTGTGCTTTTTACGCATTTTAACACGCACGTCGCTAGGCTAGCAACACCATTACCAACTAAATCTAAAAGTCTGCGGCTGGCAGCGTACACGATGAAGTTATCCAATTAAATTGTGACACTACGCAATTTAGTTTGTACGATAGTCGGCCAACTTGAAATTGTATAATATGTGCGGTGGCCCTTATCTATTCTGTGGTATCGTGTCGTGTCGTTATCGTTGCAGTGTGAAAACGCCCATTGACAGTAAACAAAAAGTTTTGTTCGACGTAAAGTACCCCGCAAACGATCAAATTTGTTTGACAAACATGTTTGATGTAATTTACGTTTTCATCAAACAGCGGCGCAGACGAACAAACGTGCATCAAACAAGTTTGTCAAACAATTACCTAGAATCGGTTTGAGATCACGAGATCTTGTTTGACAAATACAGCGGAACACGTTCAAACACGTTTGTCAAACGCTACACCAATGCAAATTTTCTTCAAACAGGTCAAACACGTAGTTTGTTTGACAAACGCTTCAAACAAAGCTGTACACTATCAAACTGTTTGACAAACACGTAAAATTTGACAAACAATTTGATCGTTTGCGGGGTACTTTAGACAACGTTTCTGTCAATATTCTGATATGACGTGAGCAACATTTCGGATTGTGGTCGTTTGTGCTTGTAGCGCCCTCTGCTTCGACCTTTGCGTAATATTCCCTATTCAATGTGTATATAAAATCAGTTTTAAATGGATCATCACATGCACCGCGTTGCATCAACGTCACGTAGCAATGTCAACTATAGTCTGTCAAGAAAGAGTAGACGCTAAAATAATTTTTCAAAACATAATCACGATCAAATGGTAGTTTTTACGCCTTGTATTTTCACAGAGAACATAGTAAAGCTCTGACACATTTTTTATTTGCAATAATAAGGTTTTTGTACTTTTTATGTGATTTAAAAATTATGTTCGGCGTCTACTCTTTTTTGTCAAGCTGTAACCTTTTTATCTTGTCTAAATCATGTTGGCTTGTGTTCGAGGCAGCCCTACGAGCCAATGTCAATGAAAATAATATTCAGAGTTACAGTAATCAAGATCGTCTATCCATCAGGGACACCACCAGGTAATAAACTCCTTGATTGTTCTGGAACTGTATGATTAATATCCAAGTGTTCGGTGAATTGATTGGGGTTCTAATTCCAGCTTCGCTGCGGTGTGCCTCAGGGAACCGTTCTTGTACCGCTTCTTGTAACTTGTAATTTCATTATCGAGAAAATGTTATTAATTAATATTATATTATAGCGGTTATGAGCTAAAACTTTATTTTAATGTGTTACTCTGTCCTGGCATATCACGTTGTTTTGCCCTACCTATTATACATTTTAATATATTAATATTAAGCATATTATTATCTTTAAACATTTGTTAAAACAAAAACGCATCAACATCTGCTGCATAGTTTTAAAATCTAAGCATATCTACATAGCGGGAAAACGACTTTGTTTTACACAATGGAACGTAAAAAGAGTCCTTTCACGAACGACAATATCTCCTGCAAGGAAAATAGGATCTGAATAATCTTATCGCGCTAACCTCTTGTCGCAATAAATTCCGTCAATTTACAATCTTTTAGATATTGTTCGTGGATAGCGGCCATTCCCACCGCACCCCGGTTTATGGCTGGAGCTGGCAAAGAGATTTTATCGAAACTATCATTCGCCTTGTGAAGACTTAAAAACCGAAATCTTTTGTTATGCAAATATGCAAGAAAATGAAGAATAGTCAGGGTGCCCTAGAAATTCTGTAATTAAGAAAACTTGGTTGACTATCGCACCCTAAAACGGAACCCTAACCAGCATATTTTTTTGTATATTGGTAGTTTAATAGTTATATAATTTAAGAATAACATTGTCCTACAAATAGAACAATCCATATTTTAGGACCATCAAATCAAAGTATGAAATCCTTTCTATCTCTGTTAGCTACCACTTCAAGATTTTTCGCAGATAAAAATGTTGTTTGCCTTATCAAAATGAAGCTACTCACAAAAAATTTGCTTGATAGTAATAAAAAAAAATTGTTCTAGGGCTTTCTGAATAGAATGTTATCAAGCTTTTAAATTCATCCCAATTGAGGTATATCTAATATTACTAATGTTAACCTCACAACAAGAAAAAACAGTTATTTAAAAACTTAACAAGGTAGGGCAACAGTAGGATGGACATTCTGAAAATAATTACTAAGAAATAAAACAATTTTTATTAAAAAAACCTAATTCCCCAATGTCACTTACTCGAATTACAAATATAAGGACATCTCTCAAGCTAAACGCGATATTGACATTCAGCCCGTAGAGTGTGCTAAACATTTATACAAGCATACATACAACCATACATAGAAATAAACTACGATAACATGGCACGACCCTCCAAAATTCAAAACGTTTGAAGTGCGTTGTCAAAACGTTTGAAGTGCGTTGTATTGCGCGGTCGGCTAGTTATGATTAGTTGACCAACAAATCTTGGTAATAAGTGACATTAAGTGAAATATTACGAGTACTGGTTGATTGATTGAATACTTACTACATAAGTACCAACTCTTTCATAAGAATGTGACTACACACATTGAAACAGTAATTTGGAGGGGCGCGCCATGTTATCGTAGTTTATCTCTACATACATAATATACTTTTGAAAAACATAACCTCTTGACACAGTCGGGTAATAAAGCATACAACGGCATGTTAATTTGCCGTAATAAATGAATCAGAACAAAGTAGGCTACCAAATTCAGTAACATCCTACCGTAGCTCCCGTGGCCGTAAATTTTTCTTAATGCGTATTGATCCTCTCGGGGCACGGAATGTGGCTCCGTATCCCTGATTGCCCTGAATTAAATAAGGATTATCCGACCGAATACATTTAATTGAATTACTTCCAATGTCTTGGAGGAGATTATGAAGCCGATCTGCCAGGAAATAATCTTTAATTTAAAACTGGGGCGCCATCATCAGATTCCCAATTCTCGCAACGATCTGCTCATCATCGAGATATAATAATACTACGGAAGGGTTCTGTAATTAACAAAACTTGGTTGACTACGGTACAAAACGGAACCCTAACTAGCTGATTTTTTGCATATTGGTAGGTTAATGGTATAATTTAAAAGTAACATTGTCCTACAAATAGAACAATCCATATTTTAAGACCAAATCAAAGTATGAAATCCTTTCTATCTCTGTTAGCTACCACTTTCAAGATTTTTCGCATATAAAAATGTTGTTTGTTTTATTATATCAAAATGTTGTTTGTTTTATTATATCAAAATTGTTCCAGGCCTCCCTGACTAAAACTATCTCCCGCCGAGACGAGCCTACCTTTCCTCGAAGTGTTTCGACGTTTTTTGAACCTCCATAGATACTAATATTATACTAATAATATTATAATATAAATATCTATTATAATTAATGTGAAACTGTGTCTGTCTGTTACCTCTACACGCCCGAACCGCTGAACCGATTTTGCTGAATTTTGGTATGGAAATTGGAGATATTTTGGGTCCCGGGAAAGGACATAGGATACTTTTTATCCCGCAAAAATTTACGGTTCCCGCGCGATAAACTAATTTTGGCGCATCATCTCGTACAGAATATTATGTCGATCATTGTGACATAATTTTATCAATTAACGTTATAAACTGCGTTCTAAAACGTAATCACATTAAAATCGTCCCCATTATACCTGTATACAGCGTGTTCACAAAAGCATAATGAAATTTTCGTCTGTCACAGATTTTTTACAGAAATTCGTTTAATATTTATTCGACGAGTCGGTTTTTGTTGGCTGACTCGCCAAAACACATTTTAATCTAAATATAAATATTCCAGGAGCAATCATCGTATTTAGCGAGCGGAAACCGCGGCACATTCGCGTTATTGTGCGCGCAGCCGTTACGCCTATACAATTTTATTTTTCATTGTATACTCCTTTTTATTAACGAATTTTAATAACATGGAGTGTTTTCGTATAACAATATAATATAATTTTTATAAATTATTGCTTTCTAAAACTGGGTTTGAAGTGATAAAATTAGTTTGCCGTATGAACTATCTCAATACGATAAATCGAAATTAAAAAATAACCAATGTGCCCTTTTCTCCGATAAATACAATAAAAGGGTTCCAACTTCCAGCTACTGTACCCCAAAAGCAAAATTGAAAATTCAATATACAAACCCAGTTGCCAGTTGGGCAAAACAGAAAAATCAAGAATGACGCATTCCCACCGGCTGACGACTCTCTGTTGAGGACAGGATGAATGAAGTGGGTAACTAACAATTATGGGTAACAACATAAGAGCAATTACTCTTATTTTTAACCGACTTCAAAAAAAGGAGCTTATCAATCCAACGCGTATGTATGTAATATTTCCAGGACTGCCCAATTTTCGTATATATCTTAGTCTATATCAGCGTCTGAACAAATGTGCCAAATTTCAAAAGTGTATGCATGTATGCAATATAATATATGTTTTTATGTTTGTGTTCGGATATCTCTGGAATTGCCATTCCGATTTCAGTAATTCTTGTTTTGTTGTACTAGGTATTGTTCAACTAAGGGAATAGTGCAAGTTTCATCAAAATCGGTTCAGTAGTTTTGGAGAGTTTTAGTTCTCAATTAAGTACAATTTTGAAGTCGGTTTTATCTTTTTAAATTACAGTTATCTCTTATGATTTGAACAATCCTTGTAACTTCACCATCTAGCCAATATATCTAGCTATACATAGAATCCACATTTTTTGATTTCAGATTATTTCTCCCGTTCTAAATTATTAGTTACACAATTGATCCACTCATGTCCTCAGTTATTCTGGAATGTTCGCTGCGTTGTTGAGCTGGAAAGCTCTGTACTAAATATCTAGGTGACCGCTCCGCTTCACATTATTGCGTTCCGCTCGCGATCCACGATATTTTGAATTTAAAAGAATTTGTGACACTGAAGCGTTTGAACAAAATGTTTCAGTGAACCTTTGAAAATGGTGACCCTTGTAAAATGTTGTATTTTTGTATTTTTTTTTCAAATGTGGTACAACACGTGTCGTTTGTCGTTGTCGTGATCTGTCAGCAAGGTTTGATATAACGCGACCAAATTACGTAGGCCCGCCAATGAATCAACTTCTCTGATAGTAATATCAGGTATCTACTTCGTCTTCATGCCAAATTGAAAGTTTAATTGAGGTAGAATAATAAGGCAACATTGATGCGGAATTGATTAACCACTTTAATTTTAGAGTCAGTAATCATATTAGGCGTAAACAACGATTATTTGAAATTCCAACCTCAACTTTTAATACCACGTACAACAGTCCACTAACACGCATGGCACGACTTTATAATGAAAAACTTTCCACTGTAAATGATAATAATTTTGATATTTTTAATATGAAACTTTCCTCATACAGACACTACCTTTTAAATATTAAGTAAATAGTTAAATAGTTAAAATATTTTGTTGTCTCGAATGTTTAATTAAGCTTAATTTGTTAAATGTCATGCATACCTATGATTTGTGCATATACTGCTTAAAATAAAATTGTATATGATATGTTTTCCAAATGTGCAATTGTATATGTACTGTTGGTGTGCTAAATAAATTAAATAAATAAATATTTTTGTCACAGAAAAATGCACCGCGCGATATACGAATACGAACACAAATAAGAGTATTGTGGCCAAAATCTAATTTGTTACGAAACAGTCATGTTCTTGGCTGTTATTAAATTAAATTAATAAGCAATATGTTACCAATAGATCAAATTTTATTATCATAAAAAGGATCATGGGCATTTTGGTATATTGCTCAACAGAGATAAAATATATACCATTAGATAGCTCTTAGTGAGTAGGTCAAAGAGTTAAATGGCGCCCAGCCCCTAGCAACTGTACTTTTTGAAATAATGTACAGTCAACGTACAAGGCCGGCGTTACCGACGTAGTTTTTGTCGTCTATGTGGTAAGATTTATTTGCGCTTAGAAAGGTTACGGATGTCTTGTCTTAGAGTTTAGACAGTACTTACACCTTAGATTTACGCTCACAGTAGTAGTTTAACCCCTCCCTCATACTGCTCACCCTTGGACGGCGGAGCAGGTAACGATGACAGTACAGAAAATATAAATAGAAGATAAGTGTAGACATATAAGACTGTTTAAGTGTATAAATTGTATTAAGAACATAAATCCCTCAACTTAAAATCAGGGACAAGAGCATCATAAAAAAAACGCTTGATGTGTAGGGGAGCCTTAAAAAGTATATATCTTAAAGATTTTATACACCATTTAGTCGGCATCATTAATATGTGCATTCGTGCCGAATTACAGCTTTGTAATTTAGTCTCTGAGAAAAACCGCGGACAGACAGACGGATGGACAGACGGACAGACCGAATCTATAATATCCTTGTTGACTACGGAACCCTAAAAATAATCATGCTATAATGTAACTTGATGTTATAAACATGAAATGTATGAGCGCTGATGTCACTTTTAACATGGCTTTACTCAAAAAGTACAACGAATCTTGACAAGCGCCCTATTGGTCATTAATGTACATAGGTATACCTTCCTAAAAATATACAATCTATTCCTGTTGAGCCCTATACCAGAGCCCATACACTTTTGCCCATCATCATTTAACTTTTAAAAATTACTTGCATTTTTTTATTACCGACAAACGTAACTTTTATAGCCTGCAAAATATTTGAAGCGTAAACAACATACACATGAAATGGGTAAATAAGGCTTAAAAACCAAGCTTAAACACCTAAAGTAACCGTTTATGAACTGTATAAATTGCGCGTAAAATAGCACCATTACGCGTAATGCGCGTATAAATCCGCGAATGTGTACGTGTTGAGATCCTCGCCTCGCTGATAATAATTTCCAGTTTAAACACTTGCCATTAACTTAGCCTTATCAGGGTAGATAGCGTCTCAGCCTACACCCTACAGGATTCGTTAGACATTAGTCATGGAAATTAGGGCACTCTGTGTAAATAACATTATTACGCTCACGTGTATAGAATCTTTTTAAAGTGTGATAATAAGCGTTGGCCGACTATCGTACAACTAAATTGCGTAGTTTCACAATTTCATTGGACAAATTATACGATTGGTGTCCAATTATTTAGTTGTACAACTTAGTTGGATGCAATGTGCGAGCTCTCATAAGTCTTGGTATACTATGCGATTTAGTTGGCCAACTTGAAATTGTAAGTCTGCGGTCGCTCTAAATGCGAAAGTGTATCTGTCTTTCTGTCTGTTACCGCTTTACGCTTAAGACGTATAGTAAGTAGTTCGGAAATAATATTATGAAAAACTCCTACAAAAAGTATGATGTGGGCAGCGTCCTTATATTACAGAGAAAATGAAGTCTTTATTCATAATGAAAAAAATGTAGTGTTATTAAAATATTTTTCTTTGAAGTAAAATCTTTGAAAATCGATTAGTAAATTAAAAGTTGTTAGACTGTTAGAACAAAGCCGATTTTCTCGTTATTTCGTTCCATTGTTGAATATTTCCCCAGAGTGTTTCTGAGAAATCAAGTTTTATAAAAAATATGAGAAATAATAGTATTTTTATAAACATCAGCATTACCAATTAGTACCTTAATAATATCTACAAAATGTTGAAAAATATGGCATATATGAAACAGAAATTAAAATAGGTATAATTTTGTTATGCCTTTCAATTACACTGCTTAGGCCGTGTTCAGACCAAACTGACTATACGCTGAATGTGAGCAGGCTCACTGTGAGCCCCAGTGTGAACGTTAAAATCATACAAAATATACGGTATCGAATGTTCGCGCCTACGCCTAGCGTAATGGCGTATTGTCCGTTAGGTGTGAACGAAAAAGTGAATATATTGTATGGAAATACAATAAACTGCGTAACGCTCGCTCACATTCTGCGGCGTATAGTCAGTTTGGTGTTAACACGGCCTTAACTTTATTAATGAATGGTCCTGGAAACACATTAAGGTAAAGCATTCTAAACACACCGAATTCCGAAACTAGTTTTCTACAACGGCTACAAAGCTAAGCGTAATTCTTTCGTACTTTTCCCATTACAGCGCTCACCGCAGATGGAACAATTAAGCACTACCAACATTCCCCCTTCTGCATCACGGTTCTCCAAAAGGGGATTTATTCTTGCTCCCTTTTCTCTAAGACTATTCCGAATTCTTCAGGGGGCCAACTTTTTTCGCTTCTATTTGAGTGCATTTCCGATTCTTCAACAGTAAGACTTTTCTTGCTACTGCCACAGATGATTCCCGCTTCTTCAAAAGGTAGACAATTTGCGCCTCTCGCGCCTAAATCTCTTTCAGTTTATTTAAGACTATTTGTGCTTCTTTCCTGAGACTGTTCCAGTTTCTTCAAGAGATGACTACGGTATTTGAGCCTCTATCCTGAGACTATACAAGTTTCTTAAAGAGGGGACTATTTTTGCCTCTCGTGCCTAAAACTGTTCCAATTTCTTTAAAAGGGGGAATATTCCCCTTGGCTAGACTACTCCTGATTCTTGGAGTGGGAGATTTTCCAGCAAGGCGTGTGCACTAGAGTGTAATAGTCGCTGCAATTAAAGTTATTCGTGGAAGTTTCTTGCGGCTGCTGGTCTTGTCTCATCAGTCATTTGCGACACAATGTAAACTATTAAGGCTAAAGTTTCAGACGCTGTGGTATCTCAGATGTGTGACTTACAAAGTGTCTGATTCGCAAGCCAGAAGTTTCGGTAACTCTTATTGTGAGGAATACCTACAAATTGCAAGTCCTTAAAGGGGTTAAGATTTGTTAATTTAGTGGTAATACTTTAAGCAGTTAAGAATTTATAAATAATACTCTGTATTTTTTTACGTTTGGCATTCATAGCTATAGACCGCAAAGAAAGTAATTAACTTTGTATACAAAATGTATAGTTTCTGGAGAATATCAATTCTCCAGAAAGCATACATTTTATGTGCTTGCAGTAATCATACACAAGCACGAAATCGTAAAAAAGCTGTCCTGGATAACTGAGATGTGTTGCAAGTTGCAAAAATCAATTACAATCTCCAATACAAATTCGTAGCTGCAGGTTTCATTTTTTTAGTCGATGGAAATTAAATATTTGTATATCCACTCCCTGTTTGGACTGTACGTAATATTGTTCGAGTATCGTTTTTCAGGAAACCGCGGCAGTGATTACTCGACCTACACTCTGCAATATTCGATAAATTTTAACCATTTTACGGTTTTTCTCATTATCGTTGTGTTTTACAATAATTATAAATCTTTTTAGTTGTGTAAATTTTTCCCAAGTGAAGATATTACTTTGCTTCAGGTTATTTTTACCTCCAATTGAAACATCATGTACTTTTTATTTATTCATTTATTTTTTATTTCTTTCACGTCTATTTCTGGCTACAGGAGGCTAGGCCCATGCAATTGATTCCTTAATGATGACAATCATAACAATATGCATCCTAATTTTACTCTATACCTATAGTATCCATGCTAATATTTTCTATATTTCTTCGCTCGTTTTCTTAGGGGAACGGATTGAATGTTTCAGACATAATATTTCCGGCTACAGATATCATTGGTAATGTTTCAATAACGTTACCAATAATGTGTATGTGTATACAGTGTATTAGTGTAAACACCGTTATCCTTGAAACCATCAAATGAGCCCGTCAAAATGAACAACTTTTTCTCTGAGACCAATTCTGGGAACTCAAAAAAATCCGTCTTCATACCCATACAAATTGCCGGAAGATGGATTTTTTTTGAGTTCCCAGCATTGGTCTCATAGAAAAAGTTGTTCATTTTGACGGGCTCATATTTTGATGGTTTTAAGTTTAACGATAACGATAACGTTAAGGTAACGTTTACGTTTTAAGGATAACGGTGCTCACACTAACACACTGTAGACAGTGACAATATAATATTGTTGTTTCTAATAATGATTATGATAATTTTGCTGATCAAAATGATTATTAACATAACTAAAATACTTCTGCTGTTGTTGGTGACGATGATGAAAGTAATATTATATTATCCAGGAGTCTCAAGGATCACTCAGTTAATTTGAGCGAGCGATCCCTAGATATACTTCTGACAGGTTCATTCCGCCGGATTACTGGGAAATGAGTTCGCGATGGACAGACATACATAATTTATACAGTAGTAATATCAGAATATCCCAATATGGATAAGTTTGAGGGTCAAACTTTTGTCATACCGATACCCAGTAGTTATTACTTTCTAAGTATTATTCGATAAGAAAAGTAAGAATGAAATATGAATAAGATTACCTAAATATAACAACGTGAATGTTTTGTAACTGTTTAGTTAACAACTGACTATGACTAGTGCTAAGAAAATGGCTTTTCTTTGAAGCTATTGCATAGATTTTAATGCGGGGTTTGAGCGCGGTGACCGAATCAAGAAATTCCGTAACGAAAATAAACCTGACACACCGTCTATCGTCGGTTCAGTTTGACACACTTCGGCACGGTGTTCGCGTGAGTGTGACTTGACGTGTAGACGAGCTAGTAACTGCGTTAGCTCTACCTCGGCAGTTCACACGTATTTTTTTATTTAATTCAAACCGATTCCTAAGGTTGTCTTAATTGCTATTAATCATTTCAGTACTGGTTTCATAAGAGCTTTGTTAACTTCTCTTACTATGAAACCATTTCATACTAGTTTATTGGCAAATTATCCTCAATCCCTTATTTTTCTTTCATCGGGCCTACTTTGAAGAACGGACACTATACCGTAACAAGCGGCCCGTATATCAACAGTTATGGCGGCTAATAAATATTAAAGGATTTATTCGACCGCAGCGGCCTCACGGGCCATCGCCGTAATAAACGTCCAATTGAAAGAATATCGGCGATTATTTAGGGGCCGGCTTACCTCACGAGGACGACAACTTGAGCCGCTGTTTTTGCACTTATTATACACGCTTTTATTAGCTTGGGCTGTATGTATTGTAACGGAACCTTTGAGGCTTGAGCACGATTTTTACCTATCTCCAGAAATCTAATTGATTCTAAACTTTGCCCATGTATAAAAAGCCCATGACAGTGCAATAATTTGTTTGTTTTAATCCTGGTTTTATTAAGGTCAGCATGGGATTTAAGACAGATGTCATTAAGTAGTTGGCGCTAGTTGCTACTTCTATTATCCAAACTATCTTTTCTACTAATTAAAATGACAGCGAGTAAAACGAGTAGGCCGAGACAGTTTTATAGTGCCCAAGTGTGTGCGCAGTATCATCTTACTTGTCAGACAATCAGGTGATCAGCCTGCATTGTCCTAACCAAACTTGGAAATATTTATCATGTTTCCAACGCGGGAATCGAACCCTCGACCTCCGAGTCAAGAGCCGCGCTCTATACCACTAGACCACGGAGGCGTTAGAATATCATTAAGGGAGTGCCTCCGCTGCCGGCGCCGGCTCCCAAAAATATCAGTAATTAATGGGAACCGGCGGTAAGTATACTGCCGGCAGCCGAGATATAAAACAACGGCTGCCGGCGCTGGCACTCAAAATGGGAGCCGGTGATAATGCGTAAAGCGCTAGGTTCCAGTGCCGATACACAAATTAAAAAAAAAATATATTATAATCTCAAATATATTCGACTCCACCGACTTCCAAAGGTGAAGGTTAGGTACCTATTTGTTCGGCTGTGGATATTTTAGTTTTTTTGTGATGCATTTTCTTAGCTTAGCTAAAGCTAAGGTAAACCTTAGCTACCTTTTTTCAGCTACCAAAAAGTAAGATTTTGCACCACAGCTACAGTTATAAGCCCCGTGGTATACTTCCGAAGGTATTGAATAGAACTTCAAATTCCTTAAACATGAACTAGAGAGTTTCAGCGTTGTTTAAAGAAGCAAAGATATTGTATTATGCTACTATGCAGATCACATTTATCAGCGTCATCATCACCACCATTAACCCATCAAGATTCAAGCTCCATACGAGCACCGGTGATCGCGACAACAATAGAATACAATAGCATTTCCAAGAATCCCCGATCGAAGGATTCAAATATGCATCCTTAAGGTGAACGCAGATTTGGGCCGCACCGCACGCACCGCAGTCGCCGCATTCGAATTCTTTATATGAAGTTATAGGCAAGCTCGCATACCTACCTACCCGCGCCGCAGTCTTCGCAACTTCATAATAATATGAAGAATTGCGAATGCGGCCGGCGACTGCGGTGCGTGCGGTGCGGCCAAATCTGCGTTCACCTTTACAATATAACTATTTATGACCTTATTATTTGTACTTTTCATAGCCCTTTAAGCTCAAGACTGATGTTTTTGATCATTATTCTGTCATTTGACAAGCGATGTTTGCCGAATAGGCGCCGGCAGCCTATTCGGCAATCATCGCGTGACTTCGGCAAACTTCGGCAAACTCCGTTCGGAAAACGGCGCCGGCAGCCATTTCAGCAACCGGCGCCGGCAGCGGAGGCACTCCCTATCATTAATATAATACATAATAATATTAGTACAAGTAGTAGTATGTCATATAGGCCGGAGCGCGCCGAGCTTGCGTTACTCAGCATTGTGAAACACGTTGAAAGTGACAGTCGCGTAGGGTTGTCACCCGTACTTTATAATAAAGTATTGTACGTTATTTCAGGCAATTGTACTCTGTACTTTATATTAATAATAAAGTACACGAAAATACTTTATTTCTTATAATCTGGGGACACGGTAGTGTCCCCGCCGAGACGAGCAAAGCGAAGCGCAATTAGGGCACTACCTATCTTTTCTTGAAGTGTTTCGCCGTTTTTTTAACCTTCATAGAATTGGTTTCCGGTAAAGCAGATAGTTCATATTTTCAGGATATTATGTCATCAATAGACTTATTAAGCATACAAATTAATCAAAAGTCTCAATTGAATAGCTTTAATACTTTAGATTTTATAGATATCTAAAATACGCCGATGACGTCACTGACACACTGATGATCATCAAAACGTTTGGCTTCTTGCTAGAAAGCTGAAATTTGGTATGTAATCTAAGTTTAGGATACAACCAACAAAAATTCATAAACTTGTAATTTTCGCCCCCCATCCCCTAAAATAATAAATAAGGTGGAATTTGACCCTCAAAGACTTGGTTTCCGATGTATCATGTATCAGGTAGTTTATATTCTCAGGATATGATTTCAATAATAGACTTATTAAACATACAAAGTCTCAATAGTTGAATAGGTCTAATACTTTAGATTTTATTGATATCTAAATACGCCGAAATTTGGTTATACGCCGTAAAATAAGTTTAGTTATAGAAGTTTAAATATGAGACTTTCACCAATTTTATGAATTAGGATATGAAAGTTTACACGGGACTGTAGACAAAACTATAACTGTAACTAAAAACCTATTAGTAAAATAAAAAAAATAAACACTAAAAAGACTGCCCAGCAAGTAGCAACTTACAAAAAGGACTGAAATCCCACCAAAAACATTTCATGTAAAATGTTACCTCGACGACCGCAAAAGGATTTCCCTGTGAAAAAGACATCAGATCTAATGTAGAGTCAAGCTTCTGAATCTACGCGGCCTAACTCCAACAAATTCTACATATCAGTATGTATGTCTTGGCTGTTTCGTTACTTGCTACAGAAATATTCACCTCACCTCCACGACGCGACGCGACGGTAGCGAAACAGCGAAGCTATACATACTTTCTGATATGTAGATCTTGTTGGAGTTAGGATCAGAGCTGTTACACCGCGTAGATTCAAAAGCTTGGCTCTACATTAGATCTGATGTCTTTTTCACAGGGAAAACCTTTTGCGGTCGTCGAGGTAACATTTTCCATGAAATGTTTTCGGTGGGATTTGATTTCTGTTGAAGCCGTAAGTATTTTTCGTTAAACGAAATTTATCGATTTATCGATCGAAAGATACTTATTTACTGCAAAAAGCAATAAAAATTTATCTTTAAATATAAATAATAAAGAAAAATAAGTTGTAAGCACTTTATTTTTATACTGTGTACTTTATTTTTCTTACTCAGAGGAACCAATGTACTTTAAATGCAAAAATAAAAGGTGGCAACCCCGGGCAAAAATATACGAGAGTTGGGCGCGAGTCACTCGCGCCCAACTCTCGTATATTTTTACCCGTTTGTTTGAAGTCGAGGTACTCCTTAGTTCTGTCTACTCTAGAGTTAAACTATACAAGTTACAAGCTCTGCACGTATGACATATTTTAACGCGACAGGCTAAGACAGCGGGCCTTAAATTGGTATAAAATTATTATGTCTACCTTAATCAATAAGAACTATCGCATAATATTAATTATTCTTTAACTGCGAATTCCAGACGACTAAATCAGCGACTGAATCTTGTAGTTCTGATCACCATTCAAATCAAATTTCAGGCTAAGTTTCCAGTTACCATTTTTTAATTACAACCTAAAAACGTCACATGTTAAGTCGTGTTGTGTTATGGCGTCACGTGTCGGACGTTCGGCGTACAAATGGGCCGCAGCGGGCCGTATATAAAGGTGGGTTTACACCAAAAGAACATAGAGCAAGAACAGCACAAGAACATTCTTTCGTATTCGTTTAGTGTAAACTATAATTCGTTACAACATACTTTAGATCGTTTACACCAATCGAATCAACAAGAACATCAAGAATAAGAATTTTTGCTCTATAGATGAGAATCATATAGCTCCGTTTAGACCAAACGAGCGAATGCTCATTGCTCATTCGTCAACGATAAGTAGTTAATTTATTTTTATAGTCATCAAAGGTTGGATCCCATAAATATCTTTTGTTATGGTATAATTCTATCATTTGTAAACATTTTTCATTATTCCAATCCATATTTACGAAATAACCTTTGATAAACTACCTAAAACCAGCCGCCAAAAAGTAAAAATATCAAGAACACTAGAATCCCTTTGAAGAGACCGCCTCGAAGAGCGAGCACGTCCGAACACGAAAGAACGCTCTAGGCCAGTGTTTTCCAAACTTGTCGGGACCGCGACCCATCTACAAGAAAGTTTCAAGCTCGCGGCCCACTTTGCGTCATGAAGACAAAAAAGTAGCGGTATGTTGCTGGCGCAGCATTTACCCGTTAATTCTTATCGTAGTTCACCACCAAATCATCATCGTCAGCCTACTGACGTTCACTGCTGGACTTGGGCCTTTTATTAGGGTTCCGTACCCAAAGGGTAAAAATGGGACCCTATTACTGAGACTTCGATGTCTGTCCGTCTGTCCATCTGTCCGTCTGTCCGTCTGTCTGTCCGTTTGTCTCGAGGCTGTAACTCAAGAACGGTAATAGCTAGAGAGTTGAAATTTTCACAGATTATGTATTTCTGTTGCCGCTATAACAACAAACACTAAAAATAAGTTTCGATCAAGTTTCGATCAAGTTTCGATCAAGGTTTCGATCAAGTTTCGATCAAGTTTCGATCAAGTTTCGATCAAGTTTCGATAAAGTTTCGATAAAGTTTCGATCAAGTTTCGATCAAGTTTCAAATTGAGTTCAAGTTCGAGTTCGACACAAAACACTACTCTCCAACCGTCTTACGCGTTTTGTATGGTTTTTCGATCAACACGAAAATCTATCGCGAGTTTCACAGTTTTTACCCATCCCACAAGTGCTCAACGCCGCTAAAGAAGTTTTCACTTCAATAAACCTTTTCTAAAGCTCGTCACCACACCCATTTTAATTAAGAAACGTACGTAAGTACGACAATCGTCCTATAGTTTCAGGGCCCACCCAAAATCTACCCGCGACCCACCAGTGGGTCGCGACCCACACTTTGGGAAATACTGCTCTAGGCAATTGCTCGAGCGCTTTTGCGTCGTTTACACCAAACGAGCGAGATTCTTCGAGCATTCTACCTATTTACCGCCGAACACGTGGCGAGCACACTAGAACAACGAAAGAATGCTCGTTGTTAGTTTACATCAAAAGAGCTTTACTAGAATGAGCATTCGCTCGTTTGGTCTAAACGGAGCTTAACGCGCCGCCATTTGTATATCGCAACCAAAATAGCAGCACATCGCCGCGTATCACGATAAGGTATTACCATAAACAAAACGATTAGATAAAACTTTTTGAAATGTGCAGTTTTTTTATTGATTAATTCTAGTTGCAGGCCAAGGCTCTACTCCCTGTCCCGTTATGTCTTAAATTGGTTTTTAATATTTTTAATTGTATCAAAGAGCATTAAAATAGTTTTAAGTAGTTTTTAAGATAAAGCTAGTTTTATTTTAACACTCTATTGTTTTTTTTTTGGGTCAAGAAACTTTGTATGGATTTTATTAAAATATGTAAGTACAAATTGAGATCGTATACTCAGTAACTACATAATATTATCTTTTCCTCAGTGTCATATCGCCTTATAACTTACAAGATGTTAGATACAGTAGGTATGGTGTTTGTATCTGACAGCAATTTCCGATTGGCAGGTTCCGTGATTTTATCAAATGAAAAATATATTCCGTGATATTAACAAAGAAAAACGAAGTGTTCAAAATCAACATAAGAATTCCTAATGCTGATCTTTCATTTTTTTCTAAGTAATCTCCTTATCTCTCTCTCTCTCTCTCTATCGCGTTAGAACAAAAATATATTTGAAGAAAAATGGCTCATCGAGTGATTGTTCATTATGGAATCTGGCGTCTTAAACTAGCTTTGAGAGATTACCTTCAAATGCATAACTGACTAAATAGCTATCTATACGCTGTCTTTTAAATCCTACCACTCGTAAACCAATAAATAAACCATCAATCTAACAAATAATTCAATATTCCCGGTGTTATATAGGTTTCGCGATAAGGCAATTTAAGATGAAACATTGCATCGTATATCTGCATCCACAGCCTCTATAACGCCAGTAGAGAGCCAATCTAGCTATTTAGCCGCTCCGGGCGAAGATGATTTTCGCCGCCCTTTACATACAGAAAACTAATATAAGTCATAAGTTAGTTTTGTTGGTAATACGGGGAACATTTAAGTAAAATACTTAAATATTTCCACTATCCAACCTGAAGTAGGTTTGAAGGTAAAATCGTCAAACTTTGGTGGTGGATGGCTAATAGCTAGGTTAGAAGACAGGAATAAGTTTTGCCGCCCTTCATTTTTTGCCGCTCTGAGCAAAAGCTCGCCTCCCATAGATCCCGATCTACAGGGCCCACCCTGGCCAGTGGAAACTAGCGCGAGTGGAAACAACGCTAGTGGAAACAACGTCAGAACAAAATATAGTTCCAGTGGAAATAGCTCCAGTGAAAATAGCTCCATTGGAAATAGTTCCAGTGGAAATAGTTCCAGTGGAAATGTTTCCAGTGGAGCTAACGCCAATGGAACTAGCGCCTCTAGAAACTAAACAATATATTAGGTAGTGGCGCTTATCTAAAAGGTTCGCGCAGATTTATTGACACAATTTCACGTGGTGAAGCCACGGGTTCGAATGCAAACCAAATGGAGGTCAATATTAATTTATTGACGAGAGATGTGCGACTGCCCTTTCCGTTACAGCCTAAAATATTTTATACCAAAAAATGTCTCGAACTAAACATGAATTTTATAGATTCGTATAACTTATTATAAAAACGATTATTGAGTAATTAATTTTAATAAATCAATAAAAATACACCAAGCCATAAACTCTATGTATGTAAACAGAGCATATTTTACTTAAACAACATACTTTCCATTTTTCCCCTACAAACGCAAGTCGCAACGCAGACATAATTTCAAAATCAACTCTCCCAAAACAATACTTAATTTGAACAACAAATCGTAGTCTCGTAATTTTGGTTTGTTTAAATAAGTTTAAATACCTAACTCTCATTGTAAATACTGGCGCTCCACCGATCAAAGGGAAGGCATTAATGTAACCACCACAAATAAATTTAAACTCCTCGGAATTCCGAACATGAATCTTTCAGCAGTCTACCGATCAATTAAAATTAATAAGATGTTTATTATGTAGCTGTACCAAAGTGTTGAATGGTTAAAGCCATGTTGCGATAGTTACAATGCCGATGTTTGAAGATGAAATGAGTATTTACGAAAGCCTTAAGGCCGTCACGGCGAGGCCGAACGATCCAATCGGACTGCTAACAGGCCGACTTGACCGGACACTGCATAAACGGAAATACGATACAGTCGGACTGTTAAGCTGGTCGCATACACACGTTTTCCGTATTCGATTTCTGAATTCGTTTTTCGTATTCGGAAATCCGAATGCATGGAATCAGTAGAAAATACATTAACTGTCGCACAAGTTAGCTTTTTTCCGAACGGGACGAATTCGACACCGTACGTTTCGGGTGCAAGCCAGCGCGTTCGCGAGTGAAAAAAAAAAACGAACGTTTGCGCTAGTCTCACGGAATTCCAAATAAAATTCCACATTAGGAAATCGAATACGGAATACGCGGCTAGCCTCTACAAGCCTTTCTTACCGGACTTGTTTGGTAAATTGTCATGCCGTGTGCACAATTATTCAGGTCGGCCTGCGACCACTTCTACCGGTTTCGTTAGGTCTCCCCAAAGAACTGCACAAAAAATCGCATAGAGTATGACATAATATTAATATGAATATTAAGCGCCACGCGGCAATGCGAATATTATAAAGAGTCTTCGTCTTCATTCTTCATAATATTGGAACGCACATAATATCTGCGGCCGCAGTCTACGAGAGATGAATATGTCTATTGCTATAATTTATAACTGTGAAAAAATGCTATAAGTTATAACTGTGTAGTTATAATAGAAATGAGTTAGTGACATGACGTGACAAAATCCACCTTAATTAAGACAAACTAGATTTAAGTAAACATATTTATTGTATTAATTATTAAAGACCCCTCTTTCCTTCTTCAAAATGGTTGAACATCAACACTACGAGTATCTGCAATCGACGTCGATATTCCATACCAATATAATTATTGTCAATGCGAAAGTGTGTCTGTATGTTATCTCTTCAGACTTCATGCTAAACCACTGAACCGATTTTGCTGAAATTTGGTATGGAGATACTTTGAGCCCCGGGAAAGGGCATAATATTATACCATTTATCCTGAAAAAAATTACGGTTCCCGAGCGAAAAACGAATTTTGGTTCAACGGAGTTGCGGGTTTCATATAGTGGGTAATAAAGGCAAAATTTAACCCTTTGTTCGTTACATAACATAAACACTTGAATCTCTACTAGCTATATTAAACAAGGGTAGAAGACGGACGGACGGACGGTACGGGGCTAACTAGTAACTCGTTAAGTTGATAATTAACTTTTAATGGTTTCGTGTTTAGTTAGCAGATAACGTCGGTCTGTTCCCTTCTACTATTCCAATGCAATATTAAAGCGGCTTCGTTATTTGTTTGGTCCAGTTTTAAACTACAAAATAATAGTTTACAACTTGTAGTATGTGTAATGTTTTATTTGTTAAAAAAATGTATGATAAAAGCATAATAATTTCAAAACAATATTAGCTCGATGCACTCTTTCATTATATAAACTGTAACTGTGCAAAATTTCATTCACCTACGTCTCCGCATTTTTCGTCAAAAGGGATCCAAAGTTTTTCGCTCGCGTATTAATATATAGATTATAATTGACAGACATTTAGGTACTACATAAACATTTAGGTACTTAAATAATTACTTTACAAATTCCTTATATATTTCAGCAACGACTTTCTTGGAAACGTGACTTAGAGCCTACTTATAGCTGTTTAACATAACTCAATACCGCGGAACACGCGCCACGCCACGCGCCAAAACAGCCTGGTAGTACTGTAAGCTGTTTGATACTGACGCGTGATTGGACAATTTTGACATTTCTCTAATGACGTCACTTCAATTCAAGTGAAGATTAACATCATAAATTAAGCGCTCGATTTTCTTTTTGGACAATTAATTTATGCACTGTAACAGCGGGGCAAAAATGGTCGCTTTGGAGATTCATATTGTGAATCGTAATATGATTATTTTTTTATCGTAAAACTCACACTCTGTTTGCAATTCAGATGTCTAAATTCGTACTAATTTGGCATTTGTGAGTTTGACAGTTTTGACAATTCATTTTGTGGATTGATTGAGAGGATTTGCTAAATGTGACCGTTTTAAATCCGCTGAATAATGAATATTATGTTGCCCGCAGCGCAGGCCACAAGTTGCAACTTTGCTGGGTCAAAACTTCGGTATAAAAACTGTCCTATGTCCTTTTCTGGGACTCTGTGTGTATCTTTACCTTTGTTAAATACTTTCTTTTATTAAAAATATACTTCTTCATATCCATACGTTCTTTCATAAAAAATACTTCTTTACTTAAATACATTAAAACAACCGAAAGAAGAATAAGCAGACAGACTTTCGCAACATAAATTAGTATATATTTTATTTCTTTGTATTGTACGATAAAAGCCAGATGAAATATTATGAGCAAAACGATCGTGTTTGAACAACAGTCGCACCGTGCAACAATTATATTATAGGTAAACGGTGTTTGCTGAACTACCAATTATATTAAATTTTTCCAACTGATATCTTTCAATTTGTCTATAACAATTCGTCTAGGGAACGCTATAGATCTAAAAACCCATACTATTATTACAAATGCATGTATGTCTCTTACCTCTTCAAGTCCAAACCGCTGAATCGTTTTTGCAATAATTTGGTAGATACTTTGAGTCCCGGGAAAGGACAAAGGATAGTTTTTTTCCTCGAAATGTATACGGATCTCGGGCAAAGGTCGAATTTTCGGCGTCATCTAGTATTTAAAAGCAATTTAGTTTTTGTACAGAACCAACGTAGAGCGGGCTTTAGACTGCCTTAGCCTTACAATACGAGCTTTAGTGTCTAAACACACTATGCCGAAGTTCCGCGGCGGAAATTCCGCATGATTACGTCAGCAATGTCAAACGCATACAATATGACGCGACGGAGTTTCGGCATACTCGTAGTGTGTCATCGGTAATTTAAAATATTACATTGCAGGCGGAATCATGCGGAAATTCCGCCGCGGAACTTCGGCATAGTGTGTTTAGACACTTAGATCATGATTTACTCAATGTAACATACACTTGCTAAATATAATATATTAAGGACGAACAAACATAAGCCCCGTACATGTCTAAATATTGATCATTGTGTAGCCGTTTTAATGATATATCAACACGCCTCGTACCAAAGCTGTAAGGCTTTAAATTTGCACAGAAATTACTTTGTAAATTATACAAGATAATATTCTGGAGAAGAAATAGAAAATCTTTCTGAGACGTCTGATATAACCCGAAAAGGAAGTGTATTGTTTTTAAGAAGGTACTATCAGAGAAGTTGAGTCGTAGGCAGATGGCGGACCTACATAATTTGGTCGCGTTTTATCAAACCTAGCTGACAGATCACGAATTACATTGAATTGACACAATCCGACCAATTGATGAAGGTCCGTCAACTGCCTATGAATCAATTTCTTCGATGGTACATGGTACCTTTTATGCATGGAAAATGTTTTGAGTAACCCCGGTAGGTACATCGGGATATGTGGGACTCCCCGTAGGATATACCCACTAAAACCTCAGCGTGCTCTACTCCCCGCTTAGGCAAAGTTCCGGGCATCAATCAACCAACAATCCCACAACCCACCGAAAAAAAAACATGTCGTTCCTTTCATAGTAGGTATACAAGAAAAACGAGAGACAGACATTTTTATGAATACTATTTAATAAATTATATTATGGCTTATCAAGGCTAAACAAACGAATGGTCTAGCTGGGTTGTTTTAAGGCTATTAAGACATTTGATAAATATTGACGGAGATGACGTTATAGTGGTTTTACTTTATTCCAATCCACTGATCTATTCCAGCGCTGTAATGGATAGCTACTGGATTGGGCGATAATATAAAAATTTGTTGTCATCACATCCTGAGTTTTGAAATTTTTGCTTTTAAAGTAGGCAGGCAAATCTGGATTTATTTAAAACCTGAATTCAACCAAACCAATAAAATCTTCAAATCCAGATTTTTAACTCTAAATTGAAAAAAATATTTTAAGATGGCGAAATAAACAGGTAAACTGCGTTAGTTGGCCACTTCTTACCTCCAACGGCAAACTTTGGTCATTAAACTTTCGGTGTCAATACACATTATTCCCGCTGTAGTTAGACTTCGCGACCAGACTTCGCGATATCAATTTACCTGGATCTACCTAGATTTTAATAATGCTTATATTTGAAATTTCTCGAAACAGATTTTTTAGTCTCGATGAAAATTGAACCCCGATTTTCGTATTGAACATAGCCCGGGATCAAACTGACTAGACATAAACTAGATGACCCGGCGAACTTCGTATCACTTCCTTCCTAATATAAAACTTCCTTGAAGTTACACAAATATTTCAAGAATAAAATTAGCCAAATCGGATCAGTCGTTCTCGGGTTTTAGCGAGACTAACAAAATTTAAAATTCGTTTTTATTCACACAGATGATTGCACACAATACAGGCATACGCTGCGGACTGCGGCACGTCCCTCCTTTCCCACTTTGCTAGTCCGATTTTGATTATTCTTTGTGATCCGTAATCCCGAACAAACTCGAATCAAGATCAACACTGACAAAACCGAAACATCAAAGTCTTGGTCCTAATTAGTTAAAAATTGAGTTACCGTGACCATGCCAGTGTCCCGACACTCGACAGTCCTAACGATTCGGCAGTACAAAATTCTACTGAGATCGTGTAGGACTGTTGGTTGTTCGATTCTCGATTGTGTCGGGACTCGGGAGTAAGGAGGCAAGTTGCGGGCTGTGATACAAGAGTCAACATGTAATAACGTCAGTTGGTCATTGTGACTGTCGCAGTGGGCCATCTATTCCCGTCACTGCCGCATGCCGGCTATTTCGGTCGCCCCACTATGAACAATATATTCCACTGCCTTCTTGGACATAATACTTGCTAATTGGAAGTTTGTTAGCTTCTGAAGTGTAACTTCCAGCGATATTACTTTAAATGAACTTTCATTTATGGTTTAGTATACAGGGTGTAACCAAACTAAGTGATAATACTTAAGGAGGTGTATGTCCCTGTATAGAGTTCGCTGTAAAAGTAGCAACGCTGAAAGAGTAACTTTTTTTTACTTTTGTATTGAATAATTCATGACGCTGGGGGCTTGCATAATGCCCATACAAATCACAAAAAAAATTTGTTCCCAGCTCTGCTACTTTTACAGTGAAGTCTATTTAAGGAACACATAGACATGCTTATGTATTATTACTTTGTTTTGTTACACCTTTTATAAGTGTTTGAGTTTTGTAGCTCATCTCACGATTTCTACAAGACCGGCCATAGACGGTCCACATCTTGCAGTCGAGGCACGGCGATCTGCAGTTTCCATACTAAATTCATATCCACAATACACGGACCGCTCGAGCAGTTCTTGTGCGGTCGGTGCAAATTTCAACGCGACCGGTCTACAGCAGTCGGTCCCGACTGCAACTTGCGGTCCGTCTATGGCCAGTCTAAGAAGCCTTGAAAAATTCTATGCGTTGAAGTCTATACAATCTCCATTCTTCGCATATTGAAACCCACCACCTGTATTACACATCTTAGTCTGTGGTATCGGTATGCAATACTTTATTTCTGAAATGAAATGAAATGTGTGGTATTAGCGATACGCGTATACAATTTTAATAAACCCAACTACTAAATACTACCGTACGAGTACAGTAACAAAAAGCAACTATAGCTTTAAATACAGTTTATATTCTATAGGTTTATATTCTATAGATAGGACTATCTTTATGCCCTAGCAGATAGGATCTATCTGACTCACAGATACAACTTATAAACACCTTAAATTTTATCGTAACCTAAATATTTTTCGGAAAGGTTTGGGGTTATTTATTTAGTTCACAAGTTATTGACCTGGCCTGTGGTCGAGAGGTCGTTATCTGAGGCTACGGCCTCGCTCGAGCCCTCTCGATGCCTCTATTTATAGCATATCAAAACAAATTACATATAAAGTTCAGTTTTCCCACGAAAACGTCTAGGAAATATTTGATATCGGTTACAGTGACTCTGGCCGATGAAAGCAGGCTGCGTAGGACTAATTATGGTGTCCAAATGTGTACAATGAAGTTTTCTCTTTTAGAAATATCTAGGAAATCTATACATATAAATTGATATCCACACTTCCATAATATCCATAACCATACTTCCATACTAATATTACAAATGCGAAAGTGTGTATGTATGTCTGTCTGTTACCTCTTAACGCCCGAACCGTTTGGAATTTTGAGTCCCGGGAAAGTACATAAGGTACTTTTTATCCCGGAAAAATGCACGGTTCCCGCGTGAGAAACGAATTTTGGCGCAACAGAGTAGCCGGCGTCATCTAGTGGACATATTAAGTTCTCGAGTCACAATGTTATTTGCCAAACCCCATCAAGCCCCACAAGCTCACCGGTGAGCGAAACACAATAGAATAACAATAGATTTCCAAGAATCCACGATCGAAGGATTAAACTCAAAGCGCCTGGACTTATTGTGTTGAAAATTTGTGTGCTTATCCTGTAGGTCTGAGAATCTGCCAACATCTATTTTTTCATACTTGAAATGTTCACCACTTTTTTGACAGATTCTCCATACTCTATCTGTCAAGTCAAGTGGTGGATAGCCTATCCAGCATATATCAGGTACTGGTGAAACAGGCTCTAAATTATACTAAACGGCACACAGTTATTAATCTCGCTATCGAAGTATCTATACTCGTACTTAGTTTGCATGACACCGTCGAATATTATAATGTCACCACTCACCAATATTGGTGGTGGTAGCTAGTAAAATCACTCCAAACTCATGAAAATAGTGCCCAAGAGTTAATTAACTCCTAATTAACTGCTACTTATATTTTGCCGCCGTGTACAACAAACACGACCACTGCATTGTTTTCAATGATCCAACATTACATTGTTCACTTAAAAATTAACTCAACTAATTTATAATTATTTTTATTGTTTCAAAACTCAGTTGTGCAAAATATAAATTTAAATTAACTTTTACCATATTTAACCTAGCACATTCTACAGTACATTTAACTAACTAGTTATAATTAAACAACACAACTTTGTATGTAAACTGTTGCATGTACACACTTAAAGTCATTGTGGCTAGCTTATACAGAATAGTTTCAAATTAAAATACATATAGCATAATGGAACATACAGTAGATAGCCATTCACAAAGTCTGTCTGTCTGTCTAACTATCTGTTACCTCTTCACGCCCAAACCGCTGAACCGATTTTGCTGAAATTTGGTACGGAGATACTTTGAGTCCCGGGAAAGGACATAGGATACTTTTTATCCTGGAAAAATGTACGGTTCCCGCGCGATTAACGAATTTCGAAGCAACGGAGTTACGGGCGTCATCTAGTAAAGTGTAAAGTATTACATTTAAAATTATTTTCAGTAGATATTTCTCCAATTTATTCACATGTATAGTCTACATTTGTTAAATTAACATACCTCTTGAGTCAATGGATTAAAAAAATATATCAAAATCCGTTGAAAAGTTTGAAAAATCAGAGAGGAACAGTCAGATCAGGCAATGTGATTGTGAAAATAAACAAGCTGCAGTTCTTTAATTAAATATTATGTTATGAATACTTAATAAAAAAGTAATGAAACAGCAAAACTTGTGTAAATGGAATCTGCACCACAAAGAATACTTAATGCTTGTTTAGTTAAATTAAAATGCAGCTAACTGCTACGTTAAAAGTTAAAGTCGTAGGTTAAAATACGAGTAAACTAGCGGATTTACTATACATAGTTTGGGTTATAAAGATTATATTGTCAATTACAAAATTAACACCCGCCCGCCGAATTGCCCATTTGGATTTTTTTGACAAAAGTTTATATATTCCATAGAATTGTGGGTTGATTATTATTTTTACGTTAGATAATAATCAAAATAGAATATAGACAGTTTAGCCAAAAAGCAGGCATCAGTCTAATACGAAAATTGGGGTTCTAATGTTTTGCCTGACATGGCGGACATTCGTCACGCTGGGTTACAAGAATAGATGAAAAGTAAGCGCTCATCCTTCGATCGGGAATCCTCGGAAATGCTATTGTATTCTATTGTTGTCGCGATCACCGGTGCTCGTACGGGGCTTGATGGGTTAAGTACTGCGCACACACAGAGGCACTATAAAAAAACTCTTGCGTAGCATGGTTTAATAAAACCGGTCGACACCGAACCGCTGTGAAAAGCTCTTGTTAACCTTATGTTTTATTTTTTAAATTTCACTTCGTTAAAACAGCTACTCAAATTTTGATGAAATTTAACATAAATAATGGACCGAAATATGCATTTTACGCTGAAAAAAGTATCAATACGTTTTTCGTTTCAAACACTTCAGCCATTAGCGTTTCAAAGTACCGCCATTTTTCATTTAATTGCGTCACGTCAAAGCTGATCAAAGGTGTTTCGAGACTCACACACTCCCCCCTTTCATAGCTCCCCCCTTTCATACCTTCCCCTCTTTCATAGTTTTCCCTCTTCCACCCGAGTTCAAACCGGGTCATTGCGTTTTAATCGTTTTTTGCGTAGTGAGTTTTAAATACGGATTCAAGAGTTGTTTGAATTTAATCAGAGCCCTTAGCCAATACGTTTTCTTTAGCGCTTCTTTATAGAATCACCAATTAATAATGTATTATTGACATAAGGGTTCGATGAAATGAATTCGACCGACTCATGTTATGTCAATTCCATACATTTTGATCGTTAATTCTATAAACAAGCGGTAGAAAAAACGGATTGACTAAAGACTAAGAGATAACCTAAAGTCTAATGCTAAGTACTCACATACGGTTTTGCTCGGTAGTTTTTCTCCGAATCGAAGGAAATGACATATTTGACATATTTAATTCCATCGAGCCGGCTCGAAGCGAGCCTTCGAGCTGTCAGTTTTGGCGGTCCACACGGTGGTTATTGCTCGATTTGGAGTAAAACTATCGAGCAAAACCGTATCTGAGTACTTAGCTTTAGAGATAGCCTAAAGCCTAAAGAACTATTACATAATAATAAAATACTCTATATAATTAATACGTATGTAATTATTAGCTAGTAATCCAACTGTCTGTAAGAGCAAGGACAATAAAACGTGCCAAATTGTAAACTAGAACATTGGTTGTAAACTATCATAGTCAGGGAGCCCTAGAACAATTATTTTTTTTATAACTATCAAGCTAATTTTTCGTGAGTAGCTTCAGTTAGATAAGACAAACAACTTTTTTATCTGCGAAAAATCTTGAAAGTGGTAGCTAGCAGAGATAGAAAGTATTTCATACTTTGATTTGATGGTCCTAAAATATGGATTGTTGTTACTCTTAAATTATATAACTATTAACCTACCAATATACAAAAAAATCTTGTCTTAAATTTTGTTTGTCTTATCAAAATGAAGCTACTCCCAAAATTTTTATATTATTTTTATATATTATTAGCTTGATAGTAATCAAAAAAAATTGTTCTAGGGCTCCCTGACTATTATTATTATTAACTATTGCTTACATCAATAAACTAGTTATTGCTACCCTCCGAAGTTACCGGAACTATTACGAAAGGAAAAATATAATAAATAAACACAATAACGATAAAAATACGTAGTTAGAGTTACGTACAAAAACTGGGCTAGCGCGAATCGAAGGCTGTTTTCGTGGGTTCCGTACTTAAATAAGAGTTTATTAAGGAAGTAAAGATAATCAAGCACGAGCAAATCACATTTTGATAAAATAATTTAAGGTTTTTCGTTCGATGCTTTATATTAATAATTTCTAATTTCTTCGTTAATTGAATTGTAAGGTAACAATAAAGCTAGAATTTTGCCACTGTTTTTCGATCGCTACATAATGTCACAGCTTTTCTAACAAAACAGAGCATAAGCACTTCCAATGCCAAGTTTTTCCTACAATTTAACTACAAATAGTTTAACTAATAAACTCTACGTATATTTCAAGTATTTTCTACAACACCGTCTAAAAACTGTTAAACTAATAAACTCTCTTAATACTTATAAAGTAATATAAGTACAATCTTAATATATAAAACTCAAAGATGACTGACTGACATGGTGATCTATCAACGCACAGCCCAAACCACTGGACGGATCGGGCTGAAATTTGGCGTGCAGGTAGATGTTATGACGTAGGCATCCGCTAAGAAAGGATTTTGATCAATTCTACCCCCAAGGGGTTAAAAAAGGGAATGAAAGTTTGTATATAATAATACTTCTAAACGCGAGCGAAGCCGCGGGCAAAAGCTTGTATTATACATATATTTAACTTATTATCTGGAAAAGGTACAAGAATAGAGACACCGAATTTCTCAAGAAGTGAAATTCTTCCGAAATGGCCCTTTCATGAAAGCGTGATTCCTCAAGAGGCTTTTGCGAGGGTCTGCCCTGCGGCCGTTTGAAGGGACCCCAAGTTATTATGTACTTATATTCTTTGAAGATATGAGTTCACTAATAACTTTCTTTTATCATGCATAAAAATGCTGGCTACAAATATTTTTTAGCTACATTTATGTAAGTAATATAAAATGACAAGATTACTTTTTTGCGATTTTTAGACATTACAACTCTACGTCTGCATAGCGAAATATTTAGGATCCTTTGATATTCTCGTGAATGAATATACTCGTATTATATAGGCCATAGTCTACGCCATAGTACACGAATTCATAAATGAGTTAATAGGCCGAAATTCAGCGTGGATTATAATATATTAAATAGGCCGAAATTGTGCACGAATTCTTAAGAGTTAATAGGCCGAAATTCACCGCGGGTAATGAAATAGGCCAAAATACATCCAGGTCACGGAGACGGCAAGGTGACGTGGAAATAGCCGGAGACGCCGCAGCTGTTGGCAGCGCGCGCGCCATTCACACATAGTACCGATTATTACTAGATTATCTATAATTTTAATTGCTTTAAACTTTATTTTTAGATAGAAGAAAGGTTACTTGTGTTCAATTATTCTTGGTGATGATTTGATCACAGAGCTGAAGCGACGCCACATGTTTTTCGCTAAAGCATAATATTACATTTATGTCAATTGTTCTATTATTTAAGTACACATTTCTGCTATGAAAGTATGCGCGTGATAGCATATTATTACGAAGGTACTTAATCAATAGAAGTTAGAACTAAGAAGTGAACTTGCTGTAGTCGAAAAACATGACGCCACGCGACTTTGATTCTGTCCCAATATGAGTTGAAACTATGAGCTCTTTCAAAGAAAAGTGACGATCTACATCGTCACTTTGCGACTGCAATTGTTGATTACCATTCACATCAAAACCATCCGTCTCTTAAGCAACTCAGGTATAATGGTACTATAGCTTAAACATTATGTTCAAAATATAGGGTCTACTACTATGTATAATATACTACTAAGGGTTTTGCTAAGTACCAATAAAGTATAATGTTTACTTAAATAGTCCTACGTGCGCATAATTCCATCCTTGTTAATTTAATTTCGTTCCTGACGAGTGTGAATCGCGTTTGTCTTCTAAACTTCCGTAACTCGAGGCTTCTGTAGTTTGGAGTTTATTTACCTCTGCCCCGACTTTATGCTGACGACACAAGAATCATTATCATAGAACGAGGTAAATAAGTCGAAGTTGCTTACGAGATATTGCGCTACAGTAAATTAATTTTGCCTTTGATTCCCCCGTAACTTTCATATTAACGTGTTTCAAATGTTTAAGTGAGCAACTTTCATTAAACATGGAGCTGTATGTTGGTTATTACTTAAAAGCTTCTATTTCGAAACGACGAGAGAATCGTACGTTTTGCTTTCCCTATGTTTTCCTCCATTTCAACTTTATGTCTGACTTCAATCAAAATTGATCCTGTAGTTATGAACCAATCTAATAAACATTTTAAAATACTTTATTATTATTATTACTAAGATACGTTGATCACCTCGCTTATTTTATTATATAAAATTTTCACATTTCTCTAAATAACTTGAAATCAACACAATTAGCCATAGTAACTGTATAAAGCTGCAATCTAACTTCTTACATCAGTTTCTTCTGACTTTTTATAAAATAAGGTTGCAAGCAAGCCAACCTCATGGTAAGCAACTACCGTCACCCATGGACACTCGCAACATCAGAAGAGTTGCAGGCGCATTGCCGGCCTTTTAAGAGGGAATACGCTCTTTTCTTGAAGGTTTGCAGGTCGTATAGGTCCGGAAATACTACTGGTGACAGTTGATTCATTTTTACAGTGCGCGGCAGAAAGTTACGCTAAAAACGCACGGTGGAAGATTGCCACTCATCAAGGTGATGAGGATGGTATATTTTTTGCGTGGAACGATGATGATGACTGTAAAATGTAAAAGCTTTAATATACTTAAAATTCCGTGTCCTAGATGTTTAGACGTGACTGTACAAATTCTGAACGAACGTCGGATTGTTTCAATAAATCGGCATTTGAAAATACCTTGTCGCGGTGAATAATCGTCGAGACACGTCGGGTCACGGGTGTGCCAAATATATTACAATTTAGACTATACCCACTACACAGATACTCCCAGAGTCCCTGTGGTGTGTGGTCGCTTGTAATAGTAAAACTAATGTTTGACGCTATAGAGTGTACATCTTGTAAATTCTGTTTTCTCTGCTTTTCAAAAGTATAACTACATGTCCAAACCGTGAGAGTTCATGGAATATCAAACTTTTTTGAAAATTTAAGCACAATCGGTCCAGACTTTTATGTAGAGTTTGGCACCCGAGACTGCGACAGATTAATTAAAAATAATTAAGATGTAAGTCATGTAATAATATAAAGGAGAAGGTGTTAATGTGGCCCCCCACTTTGTTTATCAAGCTTTATTAAAATTATTATTTTTAACAACAAATTAAAACCGACTTCCAAGGTAAAAACAATAGTAATATGAACTAAAAAGTATTAAATAACTCTTACTCTTTAATAGTGCCTTTTTCAGAATTCGTCTAAATCTCAACTATTTCTGTACTGTATACTACAGTCTTCATTATTTTGAAGTCGGTACCAGCTAATTTAATCGTGAGTTCAGTAATGTCAGATTATCTGAAACTTTTGGGACTGTTACCGACTTCAAAGTAATAAAGATTGTAGTATACAGTACAGAAATAGTTGAGATTTAGACGAATTCTGAAAAAGGCACTATTAAAGAGTAAGAGTTATTTAATACTTTTTAGTTCATATTACTATTGTTTTTACCTTGGAAGTCGGTTTTAATTTTTTGTTAAAAATAATAATTTCACTCTTTTTAGTTAAGTATCTACAAAATTAGGCTTTATGCGTAAATAACCAATACGAATGTTAACTATTCACATTATGTCACTGTAAGCGAAATTGTGGTAAATGCTTGCAGTTATCTAAGCGATGCTGCAATTTCCATACTTTTATCTTTAAAGATTCAGGAGTTCTGTTCAGTGCCTTTGGACCAAGAAACACCTTCGAATAAAATTTCTCTTATTCGTAACATAATATGTTTAACTTACTAGAAACAACATTTTAACCAGTACGAGTGTTTTGATAAAATTCAAGGATTTTCCTCGATTGCTCATAGATCCCATCATCAGCTCACCACTTTCGTAATTGTTATACAAAATTAAGATTATATCCTAAACAACAAAACGAGAATTTTGAAAATCGGTCCACAAACAGCGAAATCATTATCAAAAACGTCTGCTTCGATGCAAAATGTCACGAAAAGTACCAATAATTGGGTCATAGTGTGATGACCCATGGTATAATTATGGTTGTGATGATGATGATTAATCAAATTGATGTATTAGCTTATGCTTTCAGTTGTTTAAACAACGCCGAAATCCCCGAACCTGTACCTATAAGCATTCAAAAGTTCTGTTCGGTACCTTCGGATCCAGGGTATAACCTGGTGCAAAGTCTTACTTTTTGGTAGCATTTACCTCGAATGCTTCAGAAAAAATCAAAATCACTATATGTTTCCATACAAATTTCAAGAAGTCCCCTCGATTCCTCAAGGATCCACTTCACATTACCACTTTTGTGAACATGGTACCAAATTCGAGTTAAACCCTATACAACACAAAAAGAATTTTGGAAATCTGACCACAAACGGCTGAGTAATCGTGGAACATACCAAAAAAAAAAAGATACATATAGCCGAACATATTACCTCCTCCTTTTTGGAAGTCGGTCTAAAATATAGGAGTCAGAAACCTAAAAAATACATTATGGGACTTCTCATTCATTTGTTTAAACATGTCTTATTAGGGAATAAATAAAACTCGTCCAGGATTATCTAAAAAAATATTTATTCTTGACTAATCACATTTGGTATCTTGAGATCAAGTGATGGTAATGTGGCCCCCTGGTCACATTAAATGTATTGCAGAAGTGAAACTTAACGGCAAAAATCACAAATGTAATAGCCACCTTCAGAACCTATACAGGTTACATATTAGCCCATAAGTCACAACTTTGACACTGTACCCATGGCTTTCCAGCTCTGTCATTGGAACAAATTGTGTCGCAGAACATACATGGCACGTCCGCGTTTTCAGGAACCATATTTGTATACGAGTCGTCATAATCGGTATTTACGGCGTCTTCGTTACTTTCAGAGCTACTGCTGGATATTGTAGTGCCTCTCTGGCGTCAAACGGCATTCCTACCAAAGCCTTCTCCATAGTGGTTATGTCTTCCACGTCATGAAACTCTCTTACATGTAATGTGACCCCCGGGGCCACATTACGACCAATGTGAGGGGGCCAAATTACAATTAGTATTGCTAACATTTAAACAAACGTTCCAAAAATATTTATTAAATGTCTAATTTTATATTTACCTTTTAAATTCCGTAGGAGAAGAGTTTCATGTATCCGTTGTTCGAACCCAAAAGCCAAATCTTTCCATTTTTTAACAACTATCGAAACAAAATCACACACACTTATAAGTTTCGCCGGTCGCAAGTTTGAACTCGATCAAATGACAATCGAACGTGACAGCCTCTGTTGGATTTGTACGGCACTAAATTAGCAGCATGCCGCGAGCATCCCGTTGCACCAAAATTGTATTAGATAGCGTTGTTAAAACATTAAAATATTGAAGGGGGCCAATATATATGCAGGGGTCACATTACCACCTTTTCCCAATACTTATCATATTTTATTCCATACGCATTAAATTCTCTTGATTGTACCAATAATAATCTAACTTCCCCATTATTATATTAGGAACTGTTTACCTAAAGCGACTTGGACAAACTTCCCGTGCGCAAAACTTATTTATTCCCCTCATGGAGACCCTTTGGGGATCAACGAGTCCCGATTGGATATTAAATAATCAATTAACTGAAACTAAACAATTTAGGAAAATGTCGCAGGTACAAGTTGGAAGCCGGCTACATGAAGCGGCAGCAGACGATTCTATGTAATTTCTATGAATAAGTGTCGCTAGTTGCGGAGGGTATAATTCACAGAAATACATAGAAACCAGTAGTGTCGCGAAGACACGATTTAGCCGGTACACAGTGAGATCACAAGCAATTGTATGTAACGATTTATTCAAATGGCCGCATTACTTGTGATTTCGTGATGTAGCGGCCGGCCGCCTAGGCCACTTATTCGCACGGACGCATTTAAATCGAGCCTAAGGCTGATTTTTTAGAACTTATTTTTTATTAAGGCCGTGTTTCCACTGACGCGGAGCGGAGCTTAGCGGTGCCGAATTGACCAATCACCATGCTCGAAATCTTCGCTCCGCTTCGCTGTCATTCCGCTGGAATAGCACGATTGGTCAATTCGGGCACCGCTAAGCTCCGCTCCGCTTTAGTGAAAACGAACCCTAAGAAGCGTTTTTGAATAACGCGTAGCGGTCAGCGCTGATGTTTCATACATTTCGCTATCGGCGCCGACGGTCAGCGAGCGGTCAGCGTGACAGGAAAATCAGCCTAAAGTGTTAAAGCGACAAAATATAGTATACGCATAGTTTTTTTAAATTTTAATTAATAAAGAGGGATGTTAAAGACGTGTCTGTGTGTGTGTCCGTGTCATCGAACTCCAATCCAAATGGGTGGGCCGATTTTGATATTTTTAAGCTATTGTATGCAATAGCTTTTGCTAGACTTCAGCATGGTGTTTGTGTGCGTATGACTAAACGTATGCGGATTGTAATTACATAAGTTGATAATAATGCTATGCAATAGCTTTACCGCGTTAGTTCCCTGGTATTTTTTTTATTATAACAGTTTTTTTTTTATTTGAAAGCTGACATGATTGAGAGTGTTCTTAGCAGTAGTTCATTATCAGCTTGCTCAGTGCTGGAATTTGGAAAGGGTTTATTTATTTCATGTAGCGAGCAACTTCCAGCGATTTGATCGGTTCAATCTTTTTCATTCTTACTTTTTATTTCCTTCTTCTTCAATCTGTTTCATGACACCTATTAGTATCGAGTCAGGATTTTTTAACTTTCTCAATTTAAAATTCTTGCCCAACTGCGCCAAAAGAGTTCAGCGCGCTCTGCAGCCTAAATGGCTTGATGGTACAAGCTTTTTTTAACGGAAATTGGCTTACCACATATTCCCACCACTGCTATTTCGACAGCCATGGATTTAGAGTCAATACAGACCGCAACGCGACCCGTAGATGCATTTCTAAATTTGTATGGATTTGACAGATGCTAGACGTCTCACGGAATCTGCCAATTCAGTACAAATTAGAAATGCCTCTACGTATCGCGTTGCGATCTGAATTGACCCTTATCCTGAGAAGTCTCGTTAAAGGAGTAACAGTAGCACGTGTAACTCCTGTAGTGTTGTGAGATATATACAATAAATTGTATAATTACACATCACATGTGGTCTCATTCAATGAACAACAAGTAAAATTGTTTGACGACAGATTTTCGTGAGGTCCTTTCTTGCCGAATAGCCGCGTACTGACCAAGCGAGCCGCCTCGCCGTGGCAGCCTCGCGCGCAGTTGCTCGGTCGGTCAGTACGTGTTAGTGCGCGGCAAAGGTACCGAGGCGCCTTTGAGCATCGACAAAAACCGACAACTTTTGGCTCGGCCGCGGCACGCTCGGGTGAGGCAGTGAGGCTGCTCGCTTGGTCAGTACGCGGCTGATGATGGTTTTCTCGCATTTGATGAGATCCATATCCATACTAATGCAAAAGTGTGTCTGTCTGACCTTTTCACGCTTAACAGCTTAACCGATTTTGATGAAATTTGGTATGGAGATAGTTTGAGTCCCGGGAAAGGTCGTAGAAAATATCAAATATACGCAGCGGAGTAGCGGGCGTCCTATGTAGTATAATAATATTATTATTTATACTCTTAATCTTGCAGTAAAAGTAGAATAGATAGCTACGGTCATAATATACACGGAATTAAAAACATGAATAAATAAAAAATGTTTTTACATTAAAAGTTGTGGATTTACAACATGTGGATTGCAATAATGGGAGAAAAGCAAGATGTATTGAATATCATTATTATGTTTAAGCTATTTGTAATAATTTTAAAGTATGAGCTTATTTTGCTCTACGTAAATAAACAAGTGTTTTAAAAAAGACGGGTTGCACTCCGGGAGTGCCGGCAGAAGTGAAAACTTGATTATTAATGTTGTGCATTATTTTTTAACCCATATTTTATGAAAATAGATTAAAAAAAAAAAAACGATCGTTTTAATTAATTAATCGAAACTCTTACAATCGATTAAAATATATCGACAATCGAAAAAAAAAGCTGCTGTAAGACAGACTGTCAGACACTTCTCGCGACAGTTGTCTTGCAGGTGGAAACGTGGCCTTAATCAGCGCGTCTGCTGAAGAACTCATTTCCCCGACTGTACATTTTTGCTTAGCACAATTTTCCCCGACTGTACATTTCTGCTAAACAACTCATTTCCCCGACTGTACATTTCTGCTAAACAACTCATTTCCCCGACTGTACATTTCTGCTAAACAACTCATTTCCCCGACTGTACATTTCTGGTAAGGACAATTTTCCCCGACTGTACATTTCTGCTAAACAACTCATTTCCCCGACTGTACATTTCTGCTTAGCACAATTTTCCCCGACTGTACATTTCTGCTAAACAACTCATTTCCCCGACTGTACATTTCTGCCAAACAACTCATTTCCCCGACTGTACATTTCTGCTAAACAACTCATTTCCCCGACTGTACATTTCTGCTTAGCACAATTGTCAATTTTCCCCGACTTTACATTTCTGCTAAACAACTCATTTCCCCGACTGTACATTTCTGCTTAGCACAATTTTCCCCGACTGTACATTTCTGCTGAACAACTCATTTCCCCGACTGTACATTTCTGCTAAACAACTCCTTTCCCCGACTGTACATTTCGTTCGAGTTCGAGTTCGACACAAAACACTACTCTCCAACCGTCTTACGCTTTTTCTATGGTTTTTCGATCAACACGAAAATCTGACGCGAATTTCACAGTTTTTACCCATCCCACAAAAGTGCTCAACGCCGCTATTTGAGAAGTTTTCACTTCAAAAATCATACTTACGTTTATAGTATGTTTCATTATCTATTGCACATTCTGATATAAATCTGAGCCTAAGTTAAACATTTGGGTTCAATATCATAATATTGTTTTAAGTTTACTTTCAATAATAATAATATATAGATGTAAGTTCCAAAGCCCTGATGTGAGATGTCACTCTCTTTCTAACGCGTAGAAACTTACAGATAACTTTGAACTGAAAGAAAAGAAGACAATGGAAAAGTAAGCCAAGTATCTTTTATATCTATGCTACACTGTAATTATTTCTAAAGATATCCTTATCTTGCGGCTTCCCTCAACAGAGCGATCACTAGAATGGGAGCCAATTAATTACCCTGAGGGACGCCCGCTGTCACCACAGTCCCCTAAACGATGAGGTTTTTAAACAACTGACACAGGAAAAATGTTTTCAGAAGAAAGAAAATAATATGTTCTTAAAAAAGCGATTTACGCTTTAAAATGAAGGTAAGAATATGTCGGAAAATTCTTATTGGCAGTTTTTGAACGCTTTGTAAAAAATCGAAAATTTCGGATATCATTGACATTAAAATATTTAGTCGAAACTTATAACGTTTTCGACATCTAGAACTGTCCCGGTGCAGGGTAGACACGGTAGGCCGAATGCGTACGGAAATAGCCGAACAAAACCGGTGATCCACGAAGCACTTAGATTAAGTACTAGTAAATTTACGTAGTTAGTAATAATTTAAACTTCGGCTATTTTCGTATAAATTCGGCCTACCTTGTCCCGGGGCAATTCTAGATGCCGAAAACGCTATTAGTGTAAGTTCACCTTAATCTGTTGCAGCCTGCAGGTCGTTCTAATGTTTTTTCCTTTCGAGACGTAAGAAGCCTACAATTCTTGTATACGTTTTCTGTTATTTAATCATAATATTATGGGCCCCACAATAACAGTATCATAATAAGTATTTCCGGAAAAATAACACGAATGAAGTCAACGAATGAATGAATAATTTATTCATAAAACACTCGTAAACGTTAGGGGGCGTCCACATATTACGTGAGGTGTTTAGGGGGGGAGGTCGAGTCAAATCTAATCTAATCTCACGTTGGGGAGAGGGGGGGTCTCGGCAAACCTCACGTAATTTTTTTCACAACAAAATAATACCATTTTGGTCCATTTCATCCAGATTGTACGTATGCTTAAGATTTAATCGTAAGCGTACCTAATCGTTATACGATTAAGATCATTCACAAATTCGTTCGAAAGACTGTCAAACCAAACGTTTACGTATACAAACCCACATTTTGAAAAATCTCACGTGAGATTTGGGGGGGAGCGGCGGTTGAATAAAATCTCACGAAATCTCACCAGGGGGGGAGGAAGGGTCAAAAATTGGGGACAAAAAAACACCTCACTTAATTTGTGGTCGCCCCTTACATCAGAAGGAGTAGGGAAATAAAAATATGACAATATCTATCACTTTTTATCACCGTCGAGTGGGTATAACTTTTTTACACATAAAAACTTGATACAATCCTTGAATAACAATTGCTGCTTTTATAAGGAAATGAAGTTTTCTTTTTTCTGGAAAAACCAGCCAAATATATAAAAAGATATAGATGCTTCCAGACATACTCGTACTAAAACCTATGAATGTTATTCTAGGTACCACCTATTATTAATGCTGCGTTAGCTCTTTCCTATAAACGCAGGACAAGGTTAGACCTCCTTGGACTATCCAAGAAGGTTTAACCTTTCACGACAAGAAAAAATACTACGAAAACCCAAACAGATGGCTTCTAGCTTATGCCAAAACAAAGTAGGTAATTAGAATTCACTTTTAAAACGAATGTGATTCTATGCTTTGTTTTAACTCATTAGGCGATTATATTGCTACCCATTTTCAAACGTATTCACTTTGCAACAAAGAATAACAAAAATAACATAATACACATTGTTAAGTTGGTCGAGTTTCAATTTCCTGTTATCATTAAGATCAAAGTAAGCGAAGTCCAGTTCCGATATCATCTAGAGGGTAAGGCCAAATTAGCCTCGAAGAAGCTTGGTGTTCTTAACAGAGCAACGCCTACAACTCTACAAGGCGCAGGTTCGGCCTCATATGGAATATTGTTCTCATCTCTGGGCAGGGGCGCCAAAATACCAACTGCTCCCTCTGGATCGTATCCAACGAAGGGCCGCTCGAATTGTTGACTGCCATAGTGTTTCAAACAGCTTGGACCCCTTGGAATTACGCCGAGATGTAGCTTCACTCTGCATCCTCTATCGGTTGTATCACGGGGAGTGCTCTGAGGAATTGTTCGGAATCATACTACCTGCAACTTTTCGCCATCGTCCCACGCGAAAAACATACCATCCTCGTCACCTTGATGAGTGACAGTCTTCCACAGTGCGTTTTTCGAGTAACTTTCTGCCGCGCACTGTAAAACTCTGGAACGAACTGTCACCAGCAGTATTTCCGGACCTATACGACACGCAAACCTTCAAGAAAAGAGCGTATTCCCTCTTAAAAGGCCGGCAACGCACCTGCAGCTCTTCTGGGCGACGGTAGTTGCTTACCATTAGGCGACCCGTTTGCTCGTTTGCCCCCTTATTTAATAAAAAATAAAAAAAAACGGACTACTTTTTTCATTTGCACTAACATAATAAATGTTATGAATTTTATCAATCGACTTCTTCCAATTTTATATAATATCATTTTGAAATTATAAAACCGAGTACGAAATGGAATACCAATATTAACGAAATTCACATTTGAAAAATGTTGCATGCACGCCTAACGAAATGTTTATTACTGGAGAGCCTGTGAAATATATTTTATGATATTATGATAGCTGGTATGTAGTTTGATCGAATAAACCATTAAACTATAATCCGACCAAAGTTTAACTGGGAGAAGTAAATATAGTAAAAAAATAATAAAAAAAAATGTCAGCTTTTGAATCTGTGAGAGAAAAGTTTAAAGAAATTGGTATTCTAACTGTTGCTTCTCAATACATTTTGGATAATCTATACATATAATAAAACTGTAGAAATGACGATTCTGTACATTAAAGATATTCAAAAAATAATAAGCGGAGGGTGTCACTACATTGCTATACAAGCCAAAAATGTGGTCAGTTTTTTTGTCTGTCTGTCTGTCTGTCTGTATGTTTGTTCCACTATCACACGAAAACTACTGATCCGATTTGAATGCGGTTTTCGCAGATATATTTGTCTTCTTCCAACTTAACATCTGGTGTATAAAAAAAATTCCCCCCACCCCTCTAAAGGGACGAAAGAGGGGGTCAGATTTTGTATAAGACTTTTGCTTTAACACGAAAACTACTGATCTGATTTGCATACGGTTTTCGCAGATATATTTGCCTTCTTCCAACTCAACATCTGGTGTATAAAAATCACCCCACCCCCCCCCCCCACAGATTTGGTATTAAGTAAACTTTTTTCTTTAATGGACTTACTTTATATTATTTACTGTTTTTCCAACTTAACATCAGGTGCTACATAACATTTTTCCCCCCACCCCTCTTAGGGGACAAAAGAGGGGGTAAGATTTTGTATGCTGATGAAGTAGAAATACTTTAAATGGCAAAACAACGTTTGCCGGGACAGCTAGTGTATTAATATGACTGATAGCGATGGTGAGGTGGACTGTATGAACGATAACGAGGATAACTAATAACTACCAAATGATACACAATGTGAAGCGACAACTATAATGTTCAAGGTTCAGAGCAAAGAGGATGTAAACTGTATACTACGTAACAAGAGGTCAGACTTAGAAGAAAAAAAATAAACATCCGTTATTTTTTTAATTTGAAACTGAAGTTAAAATTTTTAAGTGCAAAACCTTTCACTCTAAACATACCAAAAATTTTAAAAAATAAAAATAAAAAAGAAATGAGCTCAAATAAATGTTTTATTTCAATAAAAAATATTGTACATAACTTAATAAATAGGGTAATAAGGTTTGTGAATAATAACAAAGAAATGAGCTCAAATAAATGTTTTATTTCAATAAAAAATATTGTACATAACTTAATAAATAGGGTAATTAGGTGGTTAATTTATAACCAATAAAACAGATTTAATCCACAAGCTTTTGTTAATTTCTATTATTAAATATTATAATATTACAGTACAGTTTTATGTATTTTATTTATAAATATAATAGAATAGCTGTCTATGCTACTCTACTAACTACTTGATTGGCTTATACAGTAAACTCTATATAGGGAGGGGATTAAAGCTGCGCGTCCACCAGGTCGGAATCGGGACGTACGGTGCGGACGGCACGTCGTGTCGTCATATACTTGTCAGGCGCAGAATGACGTTCCAGTACTTCTAGTGCAGTTCATAGTAGTCAGTACCATACATACAAAGCAACAAATCCGTCCACTGCGTACCTACGCTCCGATTCCGATCCAGTGGACCGCACCTTTATACATACACACTTTGTTTTCTTACACCCTGTATACGACAGCTGAAATCTATCGCGTGGGCTCAGGCCAGCTGCATACCACCTCACTTGATCAGAGGATTTTTCCTTGGTGGCCGTACCACTCATTATCCCATACCTTCCTTCTCCTAAAATCTCCTTGCTTTGAATCTCTTTGCTGCTTTCGTTCCCAAGCGGTCGCATGCGACCGCGAGAACAAAAGATTTCCTACAATCCGCGATCGAGGTAACAGCTATTGCTTGCAGACTAAAATGTTGCAAACTAGCTGTATAGGGACCTAAAAATCTGAAATTAATGAAACATTTTTCAATTACTACATTTCCATACAGTTTACATATATTATTAAGTATAGTTAATAACCTAATGTATTGTTACAATAAAACAATATACACATGATACACATTTCATCATTTTCCAAATTAACTGCATACTGATATACATTATAATAATTTCTATGAAATAATAATCTATCTTTTTCATATTAATATAGTTTAAGTTGTAAATTATTGTGCAATTAGGCAAATAATACTACGACATACTTTGTATTAGAACATGGTATGATATCGTTATGTTTTGCTTCAATTTATCAATTTACGGTTACATTTACATTTTACAATGGCTTACCTTTCGTTTTTCAATAATTAATCCACTTATTTTAGAAAAAAAAAAATCAAAAAACAGAATGATTGGCTCTGGTCTGTCCAGCCAGTCGCCAACAATGACGTTAGAAGGAATCTTAGTAAGTTTACAACCAAAAGTGACAGTCACGGAAGAAACACTAGAAATAAGTACAAACTAGAAATACCGGTGATCAGACTTAGTAAAGTTAGTAAATCTTTTAAAGGTCAATGTGTAGGCCTTTAAAATACCGTCGGTGGCCAAATTATTATACTCACTTGAAAAACAATACGTTTTTGTGCCTCATAAGGAAAAATTGTTATCTTTAAAAAAGTTAATAATTTTTTAGCCTTATGGTAAGGTGCAGAGTCCTGCATACATATGCAGGTCCCGTCTGGCTGCTATTCAGCCATCTGGGGATGGAGATGACTTTGTGACCACCACAGCAAAGTGCCAGTGTCCCATGATAGGATTGACAGAGTTATGTGTCACTCGGTGACAATATTATTTATGATGGTTAAAAATATTTTTATTATGATTTACTTACAACAATTTATTTGAGAAAGTATTTAATTTCTATTCAAGATAATCTTACTCAATAAACCGCGTTGTAAAATTAATATATTCACCGGTCGATCAGTGCCATAAATCTACCTTAAACTACTAATAAATATCTAAGAGTTTATTTTTAAGATTTCTTGTTACTCACATATTTATTTATATCGCATTTATTTCCGTTTAACACCTAATAACTATATTTAAAAGCTTACCCAAACTCCACACTAATCCTTGGATAATCCTCAAAAAACCAACACTTGGAAACACTTCACTGACTACGAAAGTTGCACACACAGACCGACAAAAGCGACACGTGCGCTCGCCACGGCAGATCGCGCGCTACTGGATAGTGAAGTCTGAACTCTGAAACTGAAATTCAGAAACAAAATTCTAAAATATGCCTGAAACGAGACGGCCTATCCTCCGTCTCATGTCCGCCGCGATGATCTTTTACTGAAGTCTGAAGTGTTAAATTCTGTAAACTCAATTCCAGTTGACACTAGAACCAATATTCGTTTGAATTGAAATCGAAATGAATTTATCTCTGCCCTGCTTTTGATCTGAGGATCTGGCTCAGGTTTCTTAGGTAGATCTTATGTATAAAATTCTCGTGTCGTGTTGTTTGTTTCCAAATCTTTTGCAACGGCTGATTGTTCTTAATATTAAATATTAAGGAAAAATCAGCTGAAGAAGAGAAATTTTCTCTTCTTAACCCATCAAGCCCCGTAAGGACACCGGTGACCGAGACAACAATAGAATACAATAGCATTTCCAAGAATCCCCGATCGATGGATTAATACCGGAAATAACGATTAGGGTAAAACAAAGTCAACGGGTCAGCTCGTACTTCAGTGTGTTTCATCACTCAACCGATTTTGATGAAATTGTGTATAGATACTTTGAGGCAGGGGCAAGGATAGCTTTCATCCTGGTTTCCGGACTAAAAACTAACCTCGGTACAACACGGTTGCGGCCGACATTTAGCTAGGTACCTACTATACTAAAGTAATTAGATAAAGAAAAATGGCATGTATTTAACGCGGCTACAAATTAATACCATTTCGGGTCTTAAAAAAACTGAAAATGGATAGTAAATAAACTACTTTGGCGACTAATTTGAGGTAGCATTTTAACTAGAAAGCGGCGGCTTTTTTAATGAGTTTTGAGGTTTTATTTAAATTTTATCTGGCAGTGATTTTCTTTTGTGGCAATTGAATTTCTTCTAATGCGACAAATTATTGGCGGATAAAAAAGTTAAAATAGGCTTTCTTAAATTCTAAAATGGGGTTGTCTATAAACTTGACCAAGGTCTGAAATAAATACAAACAAGATCTCATAAAAAATTCTTTTGGCTACATTTTTAGGGATCTAAATAAACCAAATTGTGACATGCAAAAAAACTATTCTTGGTCTATTTAATTTTTTCTTGACTATCTTAAGTGTAAAAAAGGGAGTGAAAAAATTATGTATCGAACAGAAAACTAATCTAAGTCAATCAAAATCGATTAATTTAATTAGTTTTGATTTAATCATGGGTGCCGGCAGGGGGGTGCACTTGCACCCCTTGGGAATCTCAGGATTAAATGAACCTACTTACTTTCAGTAACTTACTTTTTAACGCCTTTAACCCAACCTACAACGTTTTTTGTGACGGTCGCCGGCGGCTGCCGCAGCACAGTCACAGTTCTAACCTAACCAGCTTTTGGATTTTCTGGATTGTGTTTGTTTTTGATTTAGCGGGGGGCTGCGCCCCCCGAGCCCCCCTTTTACTTTGTAACGGTCGCTGGCTGCTGCCGCAGCACGCTCGCTGCGCTCGCTTGGCTCCCTCTGTGTTGTGGTCTAAGTTCTAACCTAACCTAACCTACTTTTGGACTTTCTGGATTGTTTTTTTTGTTTTGGCGGGGGGCTGCGCCCCCCGAGCCCCCCTTTCGGGGGGGCTGCGCCCCCCGTCCCCCCTCTTCCGTATCCGTGGTTAAGTGGGCTTTCTGTTAAGTCTATTCAATAATAATGAATGCTCCGCAGCCCTCGCACTGCTCAGACACACGAGCGCATTTGCCGCCTTTTTCAAGAATTTACGAATCTGCAAACAATATTCTAATATCCAAATACATTATTATAATACCCATTTTCAGTTTTAAAGCTACCTAACAATCGCTGCCAAATGTGTATTTTTATAATGAAAGCTAATAGTTGCCAGTGAAGAATGTTTGATATCCCCTCGGAAAAATTAGTCGCCACATTAGGTTTTATAATACCTTAACCAGTTTTACACTGATCCCGCTTGATATATTTGATACCTTACAGTAGCAGCCGTTTTTTAGTTTTTTTGATCCTAGCCTTTTGTTGCTTGTATAGTTTAATAGTTGCTAAGATATTTAATCACTGCAAAGTTAGTTTTTTTGTGACTTAATAGAAAGTCGCCTAAAAAATATATCAGTTGCCGTGTTATTTATTTGTCCAGAAAAATTCTTTACCTAACTACTCCTAGCTAAATTCGTTCATGTCACGCCAGTAAAAAATGGTCGCCATTAATTTTTAAACGCCAGTTTCATACAACACAGCTTCGTGCAAAACGAAGAAAAACGCAGAACTTAAATCCAACTTCTGCTGCAGTAAAAAGTTTATTTCAGCTAAATCCATCCACGATCTCGACTCTTGCTCTTATTTTCAGATAAATCGAGATGCAAACGACAAACTACGAGTATACCCCGCAAAAACAGTGTTCTGCGGGATTCATATTTTATTCAATTCATATTCTTAGTTTGAATACTAGGTGTTGCTCGCAACTTTGTGCAAATAATTCGCGCAGGAACCGTTCATTTGTAGCAGAAAGAGCACAATATATATTACACATTTATAGTGTAAGTCTTGTAGATATAAATAGCCCTGTATATAGTCCTCTGTATCATAAATGTTGTCTCTCTATATGACGACCTCTGTGGCTCAATGGGTAGAGTGTGTGGCAGCTCAAGCCGGGGGTCACGGGTTCGAATCCCGCCGACGGAACAAAAAGTTTTTCAATGTTCCTGGGTCATGGATGTGTATTAAATATGTGTATGATATAATAAAAATCTTAAATACATGTATAGTATAAAAGTATTAAATATTATATTTCCGTTGTCTGGTACCCGTAACACAAGTCCTTCGGGTACCTACTTAGCACGGGGCCAGATTGACGTGGTGTGAAGCGTCCATAGATATTATTATTATTATTATTATTATTATTATTATTATTATTATTATTATTATTATTATTATTATTATTATTATTATTATTATTATTATTATTATTATTATTATAGTCATTTATCTAAAATCTAAAGAGTTTCGTTTTTCGAAAAAGGGCATTTCGTACCCAATAATGTAGCACGTTGAGACAGAAAGGGCTTGAAAAGTTGAACATTTTATTGTATTACGAAAAATCTCTAAACCATGGGAGAAAAAAGTTAATGAGGGTACCTACAAGGTAAGAAAAAATCACAAAAAAACACCCTGTATTATTGCATCAATTTATAGTATTGCTGGTAAGGAATCATTTCTGGAAAGTAATTGTATATTATGGCAAACTTGAGGAAAGTGTTGTATTTTACTATATTGTTTCAAATTTTAAAAAAATGTATAAAACAATAAAACCTTAAAAATCTATCCTTTCCTGGATTTTATCGTATATTGTTACCTTGGAGAAATTGTTTATTATATGTAATAAGCAATCCTAGCGAATAGTGCAATAATAGGGGCTGTTTTATTTTTCCTAGGAAATAAAAAAATATCCTTTATTATTGCACTACTTATAAAGGTATTAGGAGAAAATCGAATTTGTTAAGTAGACATAGGTTTGGTATATGTAGAAATCTGTTACAATGCTATTGTTTAACACCTCCATCGTGGGTATCGCAGACACAATAGAATTTCAATCGCTATGCAGCAGCCGGCTGCCTAAGGTTAAAGCAGCCGGGTCGACAAGTAATTTTAGGTGGGGTCCGGATACTGTGGGAAAATTTTAACGAGGTCCAGAAAAAACACTAAATGTAGCTTAAAAATATTATTTTAATTAATCCTTCGATCGCGGATTCTTGGAAATCAATTGTTATTCTATTGTTGTCGCGGTCACCGGTGTCTTTATGGGGCTTGATGTGTTAATAAGGTATACGTATACCTTATCTATGTATTAATTGATACTTGGTATAAAATATATTACAATATGTGTTTCGCGGTCCGAGATTCACCCTTTCGCGGTCCGAGATTCACCCTTTCGCGGTCCGCAAACGGACCGCGGTCCGCCTGTTGCCTACCGCTGGGTTAAAGCCTACGAATAATAAAAACTAGTTATTAAAGCGATATAATATTATACTTACTCATTACTCAATTGTCGTAATCATAATTTGTCAACGCAGAAATTCGTTTATTTCGCGCGAACCATGCATTTTTCCGGGATAAAAAGTATCCTTTGCCCTTTCCCGGGATTCAAACTATCTCCATACCCAAAATCGGTTTTACGGTTTATGAAGACGTAACAGACAGACAGACAGAAATGCGTTAAATACTATTTCGCGTTTTATAATATTAGTATGTATTTTCCATGAGCCTACAAAGTAGCGTGCAAAACCATTATTTCTACAAAATATCCAACGAAGTAAAAACGCGGGGCGTTTTTCAGCGCGTGGATTAATCAAGAATAATGGCTTGTATTTGATGCGGATTAGCTGACGCGGGCCTCCCCTGTTATAGGCGTAAGCACATACATACAACGACGCGTTACTTTATTATTTACATACATTCACAATACCTTGAACATTTGATGTGATCTCTACATTTCAAGCTCTTGACGGAAGCTTTATCTTAGTCAAAATACGACTCTTTATATCGATTTTAGGGTCAGTTCACATTGCATGGCTCGGCAATGCGATACATTTTTGATGAGCCATTTAACCCATCAAGCCCCAAGCGGTTGAATTCGACCGCGATAACAATAGAGTAACAATAGATTTCCAAGAATCCGCGATCGAGGGATTAAAATTGTAATATAAGTCTGTCAATTCAATGTGTATCTTCTTGCGTAGTACCTAAAAAGTACAATTTAAAATCGCTCACTTAAAAATGCATCGCATCACATCGCATCGCAATGCTTAAAGTCACAATACTGTATTTTGTACCGACCCAAATGATTCACGACTTAATGACAATGTCAGAGCCGGGCCAATGAGAGGCCACTTTTTGCTGCCCCTATGTACGAACTCTGCCGCCATCCTAGGACGCCATAGGACGCTGCCGCCCATAGGCCATGGCCTTTACTGCCTAGTGCCTATACATAAATCCAGAGTTGGACAATGTCATTAACATCTCTAGCTATTTTATACTTTTATTTTTGGCTGATCACCATTCATTGTCTGACAAGTAAGATGATCCATGCGTCGGATGGACATGTAAAAAGTCGGTCCTGCGCCTGATCTCTCACCAGTCGTGTCGGTCGCCCGTCCCACTGGGTTATGAGAGTAAAGGAACAGAGAGTGCTCTTGTGTACTGCGCACACACTTGGCACTATAAAATTACTCCTGCGTAGCTGGCCTGGTTTCAATGAAATCGGCCACCGTCACCGAACCCGGTGTGGGAGCTATTATTTTATACCCCCACTTCTTGTAAAACGAAGCCTAAAAGATTAATCATAATATACAATTTCAACAAGATGATAATTATTACGCTTAATTGTATTAAAATAATGTAAGAATGCTTTTACCTTCAAAGATTAAATAACCCTTCCGTTTAGGGTTTACGAAATTGAAAGTGGAGTAATTAAATTACGTTTGGGGCTTTATGTAGAGGCATAATATTATACTCATATCTTAAAGAAGTAACAGACAAACAGACACACTCTCGCATTTCTAATATTATCAGTAATTCAGTATGGATTATACTCATACCTACGGAATACTGCAGACGGCCAGCAAGGTTTTCATGGAAGCTAGAGCCCATGACTGTACGCAATACACATCTCGGGCTCTACCCTCTTGTAATTTAAGTCGGACTCTAGTGGTGAAAACAGAAAATGTTAGTCCCCAACCTTTTTTTCATGCGGGCCACAAACATGTTTTGGTCTTGACTCGCGGGCCGCAACAAAAATTTTTTAGGGTTAAGAGCGGGCTGTGCAATTTTGCTGTATTTTCGCATAAGTATTACGATCCCGGAAGACGATTGACTCAAATGAAATTGAGATTTATTTAATCATTGTATATATTTTATCTGATATTTAGCGAACGGAAAACACGATTCACTTATTTTGACTCGATAGTTTTATTTTTCGAAATTATGAATATTTTTGGGTGCATTTCAACAAATATCTGTTACACTTATTAAGTTACACTTTATAAAATAATAGCTAAAGGAAATATTAGTATTGTATTTAGTTTTTAAGTAATCATCAAAAAACAGTTTTGGGAATTACGACCTTTACTTTCGTGCTATAATGCGGGAACCGTTGTTACGCGATATAGTTTAGCTGCAGCCTAAAGCACATTGCCCGAGAGCACGATTCATGGAATTATTGTATCACGATTGGAGGATAGCGTTGTGTGTAGGCGGGGCAAGCGTTTTCACAGTAGGCTCTTAAAAAATAACATTCTTCAAAATTAACGATTTAAAAGTGGGAAAAAATTGACGACTATCAAGTAGATTTTACGTTATTTTGCCGGTGCAGTGGGCGTGAATTTCAAAATTGTTTAACATTACGCGAAGTCCCGCGGGTCGGGGATAGCGGAGCTAGGCTCATTTTAAAATTTGTTAATCGTCTCATTTAAATATTCACACTGCCTCGTGCCGTTACAATGTGAACAGACCTTAAGTGTCACTTTAAAGCCAGTATACAAAGTAGAGACCATGACTGTCATCTAAGTGCCACATCCTCGTAGATTTAAAATGCATCGCAACGCCTTTATATCTACTAGGATTTGTACATTGCAACGTGAACTGACCTTATAATGTCATTATAAAGACAGCTACTACAAGAGTCACTCCCATGACAACGTCATTTAAGTACCACATTCTCGTAAGATTGCACACTGATGATGATTGACAAACAAACAATAAACTCCAACAGTCATCCGTGTAACTTTTCCTATCGGCCGGGCGTTAGGTCCGGTCGTTACCCCCTCTACCGGATGAGGGGGCAGGAGGGGGGGAGGGTAATGAGCCATTACCCCGCTTACCTCTCAATCATATCGCACGTACCCACTTGTTATTAAATAGAGTATCACTTTATGTGTGTGCCGCTGTTGCGAACGGAAAGCGATTTTGAAGCTCTATTTGGGTGGATGAAAATTGTAGTCTTTTTTCGTAAATCAAAACATCAAGGAATAGCTTAAATATTATTATTAAGCAGATATTATGTAAGTTAGTATTCGAAATGCAATTTTACAAAAAACTCGGGAGCATAACGACGGTTAAAAGGAAATAGGGTATAAGCGCCAAAAAGTGAAATGTTCAGGAGAGTCGTTTAAAGTTTTGAGTTTAAGAAAAACTGACGTATCTCTGTTATTTATTGACGTATCGTGATAATTTAAACAGTTATAAAATGACAAAAAAATGGGCCTCTTACCGGTATTATTAGTTTTAATGATTTGGTGCTTTTTAAAGTATTTTTTATCGCTTATAACAATTACTTTAAAATTTTGAATGAGGTAATATGGCATAAGAGACAAATGACAAAAAAAAAATTAGAGGATAAGAAGCCTAAACAACATTCTGATTTCTTACATTGCAAAGTAAAAGGGTATACGAGACTAGACGATTCAGTAAGTTTTATAGGAAAAGAAGGATAACGTACTTTTTACAGTGGTCGTTTATTAGTCTGCTATTAGCAGTTAATAGAACACAAGTAATAGTAAACTTTCACAAAAAATAGAATTATAAGACTTAAGTGACACACATGTGACACACCATGTCGTTTGGAAGTGAAGGAAAAGAAGAATAATCAACATCTGGCGACTGGCATTGCGTGAGTCTATGGAAATATGGTTGAAAAAGGTTGTAGGGTATACGAGGGCTGCTATTTATGTATCCGGAACTGGCCACTTACAAGAACAATATTTAAAAAGTAATTACAACATTTGAAAATAGAACTCTTTGGTTGAAGAATACATTTTGTTTCATGTGACTGTCAATTATTTTTCCATTGTGGCGTCATTTTGAAAATTGCGTGTCTTCATTTGCCATGGATTTAACGCGTGAACATTTTAGGTGCAATGATTTACTACGATTTTCGGCGTGGGCTAAATCAACAACAGTGCTTTATTCAACTCACCGCAACTTTTGGAGATGAAGCACCATCAAAAACCACTGTTTATCACTGGTACAGTGAGTTTAATCGTGGGCGGTCTATGCTCACGGATGAAAATAAAGAAGGTCGCCCAAAAACAGCTGTTGTCCCACAAAATATAGATGCTGTGCGGGAACTAATAATGCGTGATCGTCATGTTACATATCGCGAGATAGAGGCGTCCTTAGGCATAAGTATGACGAGCATACATAAGATATTACACGAACATTTGGCTGTAAAAAAATATGTTCGCGTTGGATTCCGCACAACTTGACAATCGATCAAAAACGGGCTCGTGTCGATTGGTGCAAAAAAATGATAAAAAAATACAACCGTGGTACGTCAAAAGCCGTTTATAATATCTACACAGGTGATGAATCTTGGATCTATGCATATGACCCCGAAACTAAACAACAGTCAACGGTGTGGGTGTTCCAAGATGAGCCGAAACCAACAAAAGTTACTCGTGCAAAAAGTACTTTGAAGCAAATGGTCGCCTGTTTTTTTTTGGAATTAATGGACATGTGGCTACAGTGCCATTAGAGAATCGTAAAACGGTTAATTCTGAATGGCATACGACCATTTGTTTACCAGAAGTCTTTGAAGAAATAAGAAAGGACAACCGACAACGCAGAATCATATTACATCACGACAATGCTAGCTGTCACACCTCAGCTGAAACAACTCAGTTTTTGGAGGGTCAAAAGATCGAATTGACTGGTCATCCGCCGTACAGCCCTGATTTGGCACCTAACGATTTCTTTTTATTTCCATACGCGAAGAACAAATTACGTGGTCAACGTTTTTCGAGCCGCGAAGAGGCTGTTGATGCGTTCAAAATGCACGTTTTGGAGATACCTCAATCAGAATGGAAAAAGTGCTATGAAAATTGGTTCCAGCGTATGCAAAAGTGTGTCGATCGCGGCGAATATTTTGAAAAGCAATAAAACCATATTAAATGATATATGTTTGTTTCTTTTTTTAATTCCGGATACATAAATAGCAGCCCTCGTAACCGACAGAGTAATATGAAAATAAATTTTGGATATATAGGGTACAAGCGCCAAAGCTATGATCAATTACGAAATGGAAGAAGGCTATAAACGACGTTTGTAATTTTTGAGAGAATTGCTTAAAAGATATAAGCAGCCGAAAGCTGTAGACAAATATTTTTTGCAGGGGTACAAGTACCTTTACAGACAAACTGACCTGATTTTTTGTCGGTTACAAAAAATACTACAAGGAAATTTCTTTTTTTTTTGCTAGGGCATAAACGCCAAACAACTCATCGTAGAACTATGAGAGTCAGCGCATTCGAAAGAGCGGGAAATTTTAAGTAAGATGGCATTTAAAACTCATTTTTGACAAAAATGTCGCTTATTTATTTTATTTATTTATTATTTATTAATTAATTTATTTATTTATTTATTTATTTATTTATTTCCTTTTAACCGTCGATAAGAATATATGTTAAAAATACATAATATTATTTTTTGCTTACACATGAGTTTTTGTTAAGATAGATTAATATAAACGAATGTTATAAAATATGTTAAAGTGTGTATGTCTGCCTCAAACATCCTCCAAAAAGTCTGTGTTTCAAAAAATATTTGGTATCCGCGGGTTTTAAATTGCAATGTTACAGATAACATCCACTTTGAAATGATTTAAGCACATATATGAAAATTATTACAAGTTATGGTACGAACTTATTTCAGCCGCTCCCACTGTGGCCCCACCTCACCCTCTTGTAAGCCTGCGCTTAACTACCATACCTATTAAACAGCACGTGTTCAACTCCGGGGGCTCGTGCTAACTTGTCAACCCGCTAAGCTGTTTACCCCAACTTCGCAAGTTCTAAGCCTTTGTTATCACTATCCTGTACTAGGTGGGAAATTAGGCAGATCCTGTTAGGGTAAGTAAATTCGTTACTGTAATTATTCACTTACTGGGAATTATTTTTCCGTTATCTATCTTTTATTATGTATAGTAAGTCATGTTTTGCCGTTTTTAACGCACACACACATAGTTTTAAATCTCATCAAAATCAGTTTAAGCGTAACAGTGATATTTTTGCATTTATCACTTACTTATCACTTTGCATTAGTAGGGATTATGGCTGAAGTACCCCATTTATTTCGAATTTTAACGTAAGCAAACGAAGAGCGCCATATTTTATTAAATCACCACTTTTATCGTTTTATATTAATTATACGACTAATATCCGATTTGTGACCTTTTACCAGGAGTTTATTTACTATCGTTTTTGCTAGCGTTTTTTATTGGCTAACATAAAAACGTAAACTTATCAACTAATCACCAATACTTTTAAACAGATAAAACTTATGTCAGCAAACCTACAAAACTGAGCATTACAATGTAAAATTAAGATGAACATTAAATAAACATTAAATGAATTACAGCGTGAAGCGCCACCTGGCTTGGGCAGTAAACTGAATGCAAACGCGCAGGAAGTGACGTAATGGGGCGTTTAAAAATGGAATTCAATCGATTATGTTGCGCCGGAGTTAAGCCGGGTTCAATTGGATTTCAATCCAGCAGACGCCGCGGGGACACACGGGGAAAAAATGACCTGAATACGCTGCGATAAAATAATATTGTACTGATGAATAAATAATAATAAATAATGGTATGTAGGTACTTACTTAAAAAAAAAAAATTTAAAAAACACTTTTTTTTTCAAAAATTATTACTATTTTTTTTTCAAAAATTTTAACAAATTATTGTATTGTCATTGGCTCTTAATACGTATGCAAAGTTTCCAATTAATTAGACGACTGAAAATAGGTAAAAATCGTGCTCAAAACATCCGTTACATACATACAGCCCAAGCGTATAAAAGCGTGTTAAAAATTAAATTATTTTGTAGCTTCACGAGAGAAATGGTAAAATACAACAATAACATTATTAATAGTACTTAATCAATGACATAATTATTGACATAATAGTGATGATATGCTCTTGAAGTTGAATACAGCATATTTCTTCGATTATTTTATAACAGCCTGTGTCAACTTCAACTATTGCAAAGACTCCAGCTGCAATATTGTCTATTCCTCTCGTTCTTATGGGGCCTTAGCCAGACTGATATGTACCTAGGCCAACTTTAGATTTCTAAGAAACATTACATTGTTCCGCAGCGGAAACGTTCACAATACAATACCGTGTGTTTCGACGACAAGTCGGCGCTCGGTAAACGTATGACGCGCCGGCCGCAATAAGTCATATTTCAATAAATCAATCCCAATAAGATATTATCGGATTTGAGTCCCGCTTAATGATCAATTTGAGGCCCGACGCGACGCGGCGTCATTTAATAACGCGTTGAGTGGGTTTTAAGCGGAATGAAGAAAGGTTTTTGGAAGAAATAAAAATGCGCAAGGGTTGCCAAGGGACTTTTTATTAGGACAAGACTGGCAACAAAAAAATACAGTATTATAAGCAAACTGTGCCTCAAACGTAAACTCGTCGATATGTGCATTCTGCCCATCCTAATCTACGGTGCTCAGTCTTGGTCCTTGACCGACTTACAGAAGTCCCGGCTCGGAGTTTGTCAACGAGCTATGGAGCGCAGCATCTTAGGTGTCAAAAGGACGGATCGTATCCGAAACACTACTCTGCGCTCCAAAACGAGGCTTATGGACGTGGGCAGGCAAGCGGCTGGCTTAAAATGGAACTGGGCAGGACACGTCGCCCGCATGCACCTGGACAGATGGGCGCGTCTAGTTACGGAGTGGCTACCAAACGGTCGGCGAAACAGGGGCAGACCCAAGAAAAGGTGGCGCGACGAGCTAGACGCTGCAGACAAAGAGTGGCCAAATACAGCGAAGAATAGAGACACGTGGAAAGAGGCAGGGGAGGCCTTTGCCCAGCAGTGGGACACTAACGGCTGTTAATAATAATTATAAGCAAAGGTACAAGGTGTTTGAGTAGGTACTGACGCGAAAGTAGATACTCACGGAAAATCGACACAGCCGAAAACTTTAAAAGGTATTCATGCCAAATACATGATATCAGTAACGGCCTTAAGGGTTGGCGAATCGGTCTTGCAGGGGTCTCGCGTCAAGCAAAAAAAATACAGATTTTTTTAAAACTATTTTTTAATGATAACTTTTTAATGATAGATTTTGATTCTTATTTATTAAACTTATAGCTAACATAACTGTAAATTAATATGTTATACATTCAAATCATAATCATAATTGATAAACACAAATATTTATTTCTAAAATTTGAGCATTTATCGACAAACATAACAAAAACCAAACAGCCAGACCTATTTTCGCATCTATCTATATACTTATTATAAAACAAAGTCACTTTTTTTTCCCTCATGTCCCTTTGTTCCCTTTAATCTTTAAAACTACGCAACGGATTTTGATGATTTTTTCAGTGTTAGATAGGCCATTTATCGAGGATGGTCATAGGCTATATTTTATCACGTTAAGACTAATAGGAGCGAAGAAATAGAGGAAAATGTGGAAAAAACGGGGAAAATTATTTGAGAGAAATCTCAGGAACTGCTGGTCCGATTTGAAAAATTCTTTCAGTGTTAGATAGCCCATTTATTGCGGAAGGCTACAGGCCCGCTATCCCCAACCCGCGGCCCGCCGGGACTTTATTTGTGACCCGCGTGATGTTTTGAAATTCACGCCCACCGGCAAAATAACGTGTGTTTTTCCACTTTTAAATCGTTAATTTTGAAGAATGTTATTTTTTAACCCAAAAAAAATTTTGTTGCGGCCCGCGACATTAAGAACAAAACATGTTTGTGGCCCGCATGAAAAAAAGGTTGGGGACCACTGCTATATTTTATCACGCTAAGACTAATAGGAAAATGTGGAAAAACGGGGGAAATTATTTGAAAGGGCTTATCTCGCGAACTACAGGAGCAATTTTTATGTTATTTGGCACAGATAAGAAGTAGACGTGAACGATCATAGGCTATCGATTTTAATCATTTTTTCAGTGGCTATATATTTTATACCCGTGCGACGCCGGGGCGGGTCGCTAGTTACATAATATTAGGTACTTTCCTGTAGCCCGTAGGACAAAGGGCCACGCAAAGGCCTGCCGCCCGGGGCCTCGCAATGGGTAAAGCCGCTGCTGCCTGATATGAAACTGCAATAGTGAAAATAATCATCGCTTGGAGCCTTCGTTTCCGGGCTCAATGCTTACAACACAATATTATGTACACAGAAAACGGTTTTAGCAAAAAAAGCAGATCAGACTCACAATAAATATTATCCGACAGCAGGTGGCCAAAATGGAAGGGTTACACAGGCTACAGTTTTAGTTTACTGTGGCAAAACATACGGTTAGGTGATTCATTTTTATTGCCTATAGTAATGGGCTATTCTGCGACCCATTTCATATTATTTATATATCTCTTGTACAATGTAGCGTTTGGACGTGCGGGTAAATGTACCGAATACTGACTAATTCCGAACAAGATGTACCAAATTGTACATTAAACAGAATACTCGTATCAAAAATAATTTCTTTTTGCATAGCTCTTATCGCGAGCTTTTAGCGCGGTGACCGAATCAAGAAATTCCGTAACAAAAAAACCTAACACCTTTGACATTGCCGTGCATCGTCTAACGTCGTTGCAGTTTGGCAGTCTTTGGCACGGTTTTTGTGTGCATGCTACTAGACGTATGCGAATTATAAATGCCCGCAACTCCGTTGCGCCAAAACTCGTCTATCGCGCGGGAGCCGTACATTTTTCTCTGAAAAAAAGTATGCTATGTCCTTTCCCGAGACTCAAAGTATCTCCATATCATATTTCAGCAAAATTGGTTCAACGGTTTGGGCGTAAAGAGGCAACAGACAGACACACTTTCGCATTTATAATATTAGTATAGATATTATATTTTTTTTGTTATTTTATTTGTTTGTTATCAACTTACATATGTAAGTTGATAACAAATGGTATGCAATAGCTTTACCGCGGAAGTCCCCGAGTGCCACACGATTTTTTGTGTCAAAAGTGTACGTACGTCTAGATAAACATACAGACACACCACATCCTTAACAGACCGACGTCTGATCGACGACAAAATCTGTTCAGTGGTTTAAGAGCGAGCTGTCAAATTTTGCTGTGTTTTCTAATAAGTATTACGATCCCGGAAGACGATTGACTTAAATGAAATTGAGATTTATTTAATCATTGTATATTTATCTGATACTAGCCTAACGGAAAACACGATTCACTTATTTTGACTCGATAGTTTTATTTTTTGAAATAATTATGAATATTTCTGGGCTTTTCAACAAATATCTGTTACACTTCTTCAGTTACTATCATTAACTAACTTGCACTACTACAATCATTCATTTTGTAAAATCATAGCTGAAGGAATTATTAGTATTGTATTTAGTTTTTAAGTAATCATCAAAAAACTGTTTTGGGACTTACGACCTTTACTTTCGTGCTATAATGCGGGAACCCTTGTTACGCGATATTGTTCACTACTAGCTGCGGCTCAAAGTACAATTCGGGCACGATTCAGTGAAGGATAGTGGGGTATGTAGGCGGGGCTAGCGTGTTTTGATATTTTGGCAGCCCGGTCTTAAGAGGTAAACCATCTAATAAACCACTGAACTGATTTTGACTCAAAGTATGAGGATACTTTGTAGTTTTTCAAGTATTTTTTGTGCGATTATGTCTCGTGTTTTTACTAATTACAAGTTGACCACTACTTTAGTGGTCATCATAAGGGTTAATTCAGACCACAACGCGGCGAGGCGAGGCGAGGCGCTGTGTGGCATAAATTTGTATGGATTTGACAGATTTCGATTGCGTGAGACTTCTTGCGAATCTTTCAAATCCATATTATAATACCGCATCTACGCGTCGCGTTGCGGTCTGAATCAACCCTTAGAGTGTATTAAAGTGTATGTTTATAGAATAAAACAGTTCACAAACAATTGTGTCCTACGCAAAAGCAGGTGCAAATAATCCGTTGTCAGTAACACACCTCGATTGAATAAAAGCAATTAGTGGACCCGCGAGCGTTATTGTCATTTTTAGCGAATTAATCGGCGCCATGTTTGTTCGCCCCTCCCCAACTGAAGGGGTTGTAGAGGTTGAATTAAAAATGCAATTGATCGAAGTGCTAAGTTAAATTAAATTGTTTTGTTGAGTGTTGATTGCATTTGTTTGTAGAAAGTATAGTTGGTAATTTATCTGTCACAGTAACATATTATAATATCAAGTACTTACTTAATTGTTTAGTAATGTCTTATGTCATATTATATCTAGTAATACTGAGTAATAATAATTTTCGATATCTCTTACTCCTCCTACCATTCTTCTGATTAATTTCGTTGCGGGTCCCAAAACAGATTTAGCTTGTCCCTTGGGCACAGCGACCACATATCCTAACTTGGGCACCCCTGAGATCATATCAAAGAGTTTTCGTGGTTGGTTACCACTGTTTATTCTGGCGACACATTAGTTGCAGTGGTAGGAATGTGTGGTAATCCATTTGCCCGTTTAAAAATATTGAGTAATAATATGACCAGTTGTAGATCCTCATTCCTCAGACAGATATAGTACGTCGCTCGGCCTAGGGCTCAAATGTTTTTCATGGTTGTTTTTTTATGAAATAAGGGGGCAAACGACCAAACGGGTCACCCTGATGGTAAGCAACTACCGTCGCCCATGGACACTCGCAACATCAGAAGAGCTGCAGGTGCGTTGCCGGCTATTTAAGAGGGAAAACGCTCTCTTCTTCAAGGTTTGCAGGTCATATAGGTCCGGAAATACTGCTGGTGACAGTTCGTTCCAGAGTTTTACAGTGCGCGGCAGAAAGTTACCGCTGTCGACAGATGTTGAAGCTGGATTATGTCCAAATGCGAGTTGAACTCTCTCACGAAGGGTTCCGTTCCATTAAAGAGCAAAAATATGTTTAACTAGCGCGGTTTTTGAGATCCAGCCTAGAGACCGACAGATATAATATTATGAGACAACGAAGTCTAAGGCCCGTATAAATAGTCAATACTCAAGATGCATCTCGGTCTCAAGACACGGTTCAGGCTCTGTGATTGGTTGGCTGTCAAAATTTGGACCAATCACAGAGCCGAACCGCGTCTTGAGACCGGGTCGCATCTTAAGTACTCACCATTTTTACGGGCCTAAGTAAATATGATCCTTTTATTACCTTTTGAGTACGGAGCACTTAAAAGGTAAGATGTCGCATCTTGTTGTAACAATTATTCTAACATTTAGCTCCTATCTACTGCAGTCTAGCTTAAGACTTATTAAATTATACTAGAAAACTAAAATAGTACAACGAAAAGACTCTAATATTAACTCTTTAATTTCAACCAGCATAACCGGGCATAAGTTTTAAATTGGTATCGTACAGTTCTAAATTAAATTACCTCCGCAATGACCTTTATGTCGATGTCCTAAGGATCACAATTAAACAGGTAAGATGTGAAGAGATAAAGGGTAAAGGATGTGTTTGGGGCAATTAAAGTTGGGACAGGTGAGGGCTTTGTGGCTAATTGTTGGGTCCTTAAGTTTTTAATGTTCGCTTCGTTTCCACAAGAGAGCACAAGGGTAACAAGACTTACGTATTCGATTATTTCGATAGAGAAGTTAGAAAACAAAAAGCATAGAAATATAAACAATTCTACAAGGTGTATCCCTTATATATAGAGTTCACTGTAAAAGAAGCATCGCCGAAAGAGCAAATTTGTGATTTGTATAGAGTATAGACAAACGCCCGTGCGTCAGGAATTTTCCCATACAAAAGTTTCAAAAGTTACTCTTTCAACGCTGCTACTTTCACAGCAAACTCTGTAAAGGGAACTCACACACACCCTAAAATTTACTAATTTACACTTAGTTTTGTTACAATCTGTATGAGTAAGGTGCTTTATAAAATCGACTATCGGATACTTGCACTCTACGAATAACAAAACTACTTGCACTGATATTAAGTGATAACACGTACATAAAATTAAATTAATTAAATATATCATAAATGCGAAAGTGTGTCTGTCAGTTACCTCTTCATGCTTAAACCACTGAACCGGTTTTGATGAAATTAGGTATGTAGATAATTTGAGTACCTACTGAGAAAAGACATAGGAAAGTTTTTGCCGCGAAAAATGTACGGTTGACGCGGTATAAACGAATTTTGGCACAACAGAGTTGCGGGCGTCATCTAGTAATTATTATTTTATATTTAAGTAGTAGTTAATCTTACAAAAGACGGGTAAGAAAAATAATAAATGTTGGCTAAAAAATCGTATTACCTACTTTTAAACATCACCAAGTCACGCCTTGTCTTTTCGTCTCGTTTCTGTTTTTAAAGTCACCCTTAGGGTGAAGCCAAACGAGCGTAATTTGAGAGTTGTGAGTCGCAGAATTTCGGTCGCGTAAATATCGTTTCATAGAAATCATGACTCACAAAATTACATACGTTCATATGAATCAAACACGACTTTTGTATGAAACTGAATGCAGCAGAATTTCTGCTAGCCGAAATTCTGCGACTCACAACTCACAAATTACGCTCGTTTGACTTCACCCTTAGCTGATTCTATCTTACACGAATAATAGATCTCACAAGATTCGGCTTTAATTGAAGTGAAAACAGGCTGCAGGCGGTTGTAATAACTGACAGATTGAAACCGAGCTGTTCCTATAGCTGCATCGTACAACAATATGACCAGCTATGAACAATAGCAGCATTGTGCTATTCCATGATCAGCACCGCAGACAACTTACTTTTAAAAAATTAGGGTACAAACGAGCAAACGATTAATCTGATGGAAAGCAACGACCGTCGCCCATGGACACTCAACATCAAAAGAGTTGCTGGTGTGTTGCGGGCCTTTTGATAGGGAATACGCTCTTTTCTTGAACTTACTTCCTACTCCTCCTATTTTCTTCTGATTAATGTTCTTTATATGAGAAGAAAAATTATAGGAATACTTCCTTCTTCTATTATTTTGTTTTGATGAATTTCTTTCCCAAGACAGCTTTAACATGTCCCTCGGGCTCCTTGAGATCATATTGAAGGGTTTTCTTGGTTGAATACCGCTTTCGATCCTGGACGTACAGAATACAGATGTTGCAGTGGTGGGAATGTATGGTGGGCCAATGCGGTCAACGTGAGACTAAAAACGGCCTTAGGCCCCGCCTGACTCTATGGGCCAACCCACACGTACCACAACCATACGACAACCACAACCACACCACGTGGTCGGGCGTATATTTCGTATTGTAAATTATCTGGACTATTCACACGTACCACATTTTGCAGTCGTTGTCGACCACTTATGTGATACCGACCACATCGCAACCACAAGCGAACTAGTGGCCGACCACATCGCAACCACAACGTTGCGTCGATGCAACGATTGTGCGCGCACACCGCCCGCGCTCTTCACCCTAATATAAGCACATCGCAACTACTGGCGACAACGCAACCACGTCGACATTTTGTGTGTACCACAACGCAACTACAAAAAGCTGCAGCGACACCATTCACACGTAACCACTGCTTGACGGCATTTTGTCGTTGCGACATGATGTGGTTGTGGTACGTGTGGGTTGGCCCTATGATCGCTCGGCAAAAAGAAAGGGTAATGATTTAGATTGTAGGTCTCTTTGGCACTTCACTGATTATGAAAGAATTGCGCCAACTCAAACACGTATTTTCATCATTGTTCCATTGGTACATCATTAGGACACTAACATTTCAATGATCGATCGTATTAACATAATCATTCGCCACAAATCTGAATCAACTTACATATTCAACAGTTTACTGTTCACCACCAAACTTTACATTACAGTCGTTATTGCAAATTGTTTTAGTTTGCTCGTGTTTGAGGCTTTAGTTTTGAACGGTAGCGTTTTGATTTGTACGTTATTTGTGAGGTAAATTCGGTAAATCGGTACTATAACAGTTCTATTTCAAAACTTTTCCATGTGACTGAAACGGCGGTATCTCTCTACTTTTGGACTGTATTTATCTCTAATTTGTTCCAACTTCCATGATATAATTATTTGCCATTAGGATTGTGAAGCACAATTACTGACGTCGATTATGGGCGATTGTAGACAAACAGTCTACACGTTTATTATAATATATTATATAATAATAACTTAACACACCGGTTTCGGTGACGGTGGCCGGTTTCGTTGAAACCAGCTCACTGCTCAGTTACACACACACAAGAGGACTCTATTCCTTTCTCTCATAACCCAGTGGGACGGAAGACCGACACGACTGGCTTGCTTATATTGGAACAACACGGACCATCGTAAAAGCCGCATTACACTGTTGAACAATTCAAAGTTTTTCGTTTTTTTTAAGTTCAAAAAAATATTGCCCGATCCATCCATCTATACTACAAGTGTGTCTGTCTGTCTGTTACCTCCTCACGCCCAAACCGCTGAACCGATTTTGTAGACATTTGGTATGTAGATACTTTGAGTCACGGGAAAGGACATAGGATACTTTTATCCCGGAAAAATGTACGGTTCCCGCGCGATAAACGAATTTTCGCGCAATGGAGTTGCGGGCGTCATCCAGTAATACAATATAATGTTTAAAAAATTGCCTATGTCATCATTACCAATCTATTGACACGTCGTTTGTGAAAAGTTTAATTTTACATACATACAAACTGTCAAAATCATTTCCCTACCTTTAGGCTTCGTTGTAGTCGGGTAAAAAAAGTAAGTACCGTACGTACTTCAAATATCAAAATAGTTCCAAACAACCACCAAAAGAAGTTTCTTCAATGAGGGATGTTTGGCGCTATATAGCCGTAGGGTCTACTCGTAACGTGTCAATTGCCGCTTGAAGCAGCTGTCATATTATGTCACGAAATAGCTTCCACGTATAGCTGTCATATTATGTCTGACGCGACATTTGACACGAAATACCCTACCGTCCCTCAGCCGGCCTAAGATGCGCAAACGAGAAAATCTCGAGATATCTCACTCTCGTGTGTAGTTATATTGTCGATAACGACATAATGTCAAAATCATTTTTTTACATTATGTCAATAGATTTTTACGACAGATCTACACGAGAAAAAATTTATGTCATGTTAGGGTCAACAGAGATGAAGAGAAACGCCATCAAACATCGAGAAAACGTGTGGACAAAATTTTCTCGTTGGCGTTTGCTAGAGGGGCTGGAGGCAAATTATATATCGACAACCCTCATTATACAATCATTAACCATTGTCAAACATAACATTCGAATATCGAACATAGAGTTTAAAATGGCCAGGACATTTTAAATTGCTGGCGTCTTTTTGTTTGCGGAGAATCGTGTTTCTGCAATCCTAGCTTTGTTAGAACGTAACATGATCTACAGTAAATACTGGATTACGATTGTGACATTAAATCTAGAAAACTAGATCTTGATTTATCACTGATTCGTATTTCATGGCGAGTTAGATCAATTTAAAAAATTCAATTCTTTATTCCTTCAAGAACAGTTTGTTAACATAAAGAACATCCATCTGAACCAATAATTATAAAGATGAAAAAGTTTAAATGGAAAAACCAATTATTATAAAGGCTCCGAAACTAATGGGCCGATTTTGATTAAATTTGGCATTGACATAGAATGGTTCGGCGAGAAGAACATAGGATACCGTACTTTTAATCGCGGAAATATGTGTGATTATGGCAGTTACTAATAAAACTACTAATACTGTTCTGTAATAAAAAAAACTTATTCACATTTTTACAATTTTCTTGACAACGTATTTTAAAGAAAATATTCCCTGTATTAATTTACGTATCCCGTTTTATTTTCAGTTCACAGCAAACACCTAAACAATTAATAAAAAATACACATAAAAAGTGCAATTTAAGTTTAAAAATCTTTAATGTTGGTATTCCCCGTGTTGGCGGATTAAAATTCATTTCCCTCTGGCCCCGTTACAACTCCTGCCGTGGACCGTCTGTTGACATTTACAACTTCCCAAGATTGTGAAAAAACATCTTTCTGGAGAGATTGGAGACCTCTTTGTTTTAGATAAGCTATCAGAGCCCATAGCCAACAAGTTTTCTTCGTCGTTTCTTTATAGAATCGTCTATAAAAACGCATGGAAATGACGTAAGCGTTCGATAAGTCAAAATTCGACTCATGCTATGTCAATCCCATACATTTCGACGATTCTATGCATAATGAAGCGATGAAGAAAACTTGTTGGGTAGAGGCTCACTATTGTTATAGGTAGAAGTCAAAAATATAATTTGAGAAACTTAACACTGTGTGCTACGAATAATAAAAACTAACTGTGTGGTATTATTTTACTAAGCATTTTTATTGCCAAAAAATTACGTGTGTTTAATATGGTTGTTGCTGTATGGCAGTGCAATAAAGAATAAATATGATGCCAAGTTCAATTGGTCAAGTTTAAATTTCTTCCGAATAAATCGAAATGAAGTACTTACATAGTTTCCCGTGTCTGACCTTAAAGCAACAAACAATTGCACAAAGGAATCCAAGCGAAAAATAGCACAATAGAAAAAATATATTGCTGATGTTTCATTGTATGAACTATAAAGGGCATTTTGTAGATAATAAGGCTGTCCCTTAGAATTGAGTCGTTTATTCATCTCGTTAGCTGGCGGGACCAGGAGGACCCTCAGCCCTTTGTCTTGTAACCTTTAGTCAACCCATACTATTTCAACATTAGCTTATCAATCATGTTTAAAGTCACTTTTTCGCAGTTTACATTTTATATTTTTGTATAAATCAACCCACCTTCCTTTATCATTAAGGGGAGCAGGTGGCAGGATTAGTCAAGAAATTTCCATCAGAAGTTTACTGCTGGTTTCTATGGCCGACCGACATATGACCATTAAGATGGAGCCGGTTATTTGAGCCGCATCGTATAGACACTATAACATCGTATGATGCAGTAAAACTACACTCGTAAAGTGCAGCTCCTGGAATTGACGATTGGAGTCGTAAAGTTTTGATCATATTTTAACAGACGTCAGAAAATATTATAATAAAGGTGTTGGCACAGATAGCCAAAATAATTTTGGTCAGAGTAGCTTCTGATGGTCAAAATTACATTGAGATTTTGATGCGAAAAACCTACCAGACATCAAGATTCAAGAGCTACAAAAAAGGGGAAAAAACTTCCTGATTCCTAGTGATCTACTAAATACTACCCAAGAAGGTTTAAAAGTCAAAAAGCGCCGATACTCTACTAAGGAGCTGATCTTATACCTTTACATCTTGCACTTAGCGTATCTCTCAAGCACCCTTTTAAAGACTATATTTTCAAAGTTTTATGTTCCTGTTTCATCTGGAGTGTACGCAGTATATCACAAACTTAACCGCTACGCCTGCTTCTGAACTGGCTTCTTACCCGAGATTTACCATGAAAGGCTGCAGAGCCGGCAGTAAAATTGACGAGACATGCAGGCCGTAAACTTTATAGCCTAGCTCCCTTCGACTTCTAGAAATTTAAGGGCTTTTCGAAACAGAAATATCGTCTCAATCTGAGTACTAAAAATTTTAAATTCCATTTCAACATGAATGGCATTACGTCTTTATATGTTGGCGCTGTGATTGGTAGTGGCCATAGTGGCTACTAAAAAATATTTAGAAAATGTTGAACAGTATCGTCACTGCCACTATATTCCAAGCCACGAGAACTATGCGATGTAGGACCCTCACGACGTTGCAATATGAATTGACCCTTAAAGTGGATAAAGCCCTGGCAATAATTTCACCAGCCCATCCATTCAACGCATTAAAAACTTCCGTTTCCCGTTAGCATGATCCTGGTCTTTCGAAGATCATCCCGTACAATCTCTCACAAACTGTATTATTGAATGGACGAATCAGTATTCCACCCGCGAGCGGCGAATTCAGATAGCCGCTATCGCGTTACGACATTCCGGCTCCGACGTCCCATTATTTATGAATACCTCGCAAGAGGGTGTGGAATTGAGGAAATAGCTGGTCAATAATGTGAAAGTATTGCCCTAGAAGATAATGTAGGTGAGGCATCAAGAGCAGGCAAAACTAGCGGCTGAACCCTAGCTTCTCTCACCTCATATTTTTTAGGGCCACCTTTCAAGCCGTTACCTATTATACCAACAGTTTAGAGGCTTCCCTTTGAAAAAACTACAGTCTTTTTTACTTGAAACGCTTGTTATTATTAGAGGCTAGCTTTTTACTGGCAACAGGATCTTATGTCCTTGTTGACGAAGTCAATCCAAGCGGAGAATAAGAAGTAAGACTTAAACTGTATATTTATGATCACGTATGCTTTCAATTTGATTTGACCTAGCACATTTCGGCTTTGTTAGGACTAAATCTAACAATCAATTTTACGTATGTTCGCTAGCAGACCCTAGGGCGATCAAGATTCGAAATCTGCATATTCAAATTCACTTCCTTACACTCTCTCTTGAAACGTTGATATCTTGTTCTAGAAAATATTACCTGAATCTTGCAAATGACTTTTGTCCGACTCTGGAAACAAATGTCTTTGGAAAATGTACAGCTTTGAACTACTTGGTCATTTTATTATTATTTTTTAATGTTTGTGATGAATTGAATTTTAAATTTTGTCAGTCTAGTTAAAACTCGAGAGCGGCTGAACCGATTCGGGTTCGAACTGCCTTGTAATACTAGTAGAAGTGCCTGCAGGCTTAGCATGGCCACTATAGATAAGTTTATTCTTACGGTAATGTAGACAAAGTGATGATTAACAAAGGAAATCTGTCAGTTTGTCCGGAAAAACTGGACTTAACGTTTCTATTATTTCGAATTTCTACCGTGGCCACGTGGATGACCAGAACGGTCATAAAACTGGTATCGAAATTATTACACCAACAATGAGGGTTTGGAAATTTTGAAATATGCACCGAACCACAAAAAAATAATTTCACGTTTATTACTTCTTCAGAAAGATTTCTCCAGAAAGAAGGTACGGTGATAAGAAAAGGTTCGCCAATCACCATGCCTGTTCTAGGTAGTACATAATATTATAAAAGTATTTAAAAAATAATAATAATGAAACACGTGTAACGATTTTTATGCTTCCTACAAACATACCAATGAGGTTCTATATATTTTGATTTTGTCTAATACTGGCTGGAGACACTAACACGGATAGTTTTTTTGTCTCTGACATAATATTTCTTCAGCGAGCGGATTGCAATTTGCATCGTGTAGACGAATTACTAAAAATTAATTAATTCTCTTTTTGCAATTATAATTTGTATATTAAATTGTATTATATCCCCACTTGGGTAAGTGTTGCATACATATATTATGTTTACTTTAGATAATGATTTATATTTTACATAATTTCACTAATATGACCATTCTTGAGAATGTAGGTAACTAAATATAAATATTTCTTGTAAATATTTATTTTGTTGTGTATATTCTTTACATTAATTAATAACTCGTGATATACTATAATTTTCTTCTCTAAAATTCATCCTCAATTTTGTTATTATTTATTTTTCTGTATTTGCTGTTTATTTTGTGTTCTTTGACTGCCTCACCAATGATTACTAGCATGCAATAATTGTACTTTACAATCTTGCCTGGCTAGTAGCTTTAAAGATTTGATGTCGCAGTTAAAGTAAGAATCTGGGCAATTATGAAAATGTCTGGATGCTGATTTAAGGGCATCACCGGGACGGTAATCACCGCGACGGAGATCACCACGACGGAAATCACTGCGTCGGGTACATTACTACGAGCTCACCTCTCCGGGTTCTGTGGTCGTTACGAGTCCTACCTACCTACCTGCCGGCAATCTACCTGCCTACAACCTTCTTGCCTACCTGAACCCTACCTGCCTGCCCTGCATCCAGTCTACTTTCAACATACCTATCTACAACCTACCTATCGGAGTCCCAGGAAAGTAAAGTACACGTAGGCACAACAGGGTCACACATTGTGAGCGACGAACCACGACCCCTATTCCCTATACTCTATATTCTTTTAATTTATATTTTAATATATTTTTAAGTTTATTTCAATTAATTTTATTTAACACACCTATACGTGTTACACACGGAGGCATAGATGCCTGCATTTCGTAAACAATTCAATCAATTTTATTTATATTATAATTTATAAGTAAAGTGATTATTTCGAAGACCAATGTGTGCTGGGTTATTTAATACCCACGCGATAATCTAATTTCAGTGCAACGAATATACCGCAAAAATTTTTTTGAGAATATTTTAAATTGATTCAGACTGGAATTGAAGACACGAGTGGATAAAGTGGGTAACTTACGTTTTATTACATAAGTAAGTGCAGTAACTCATTTTTTCTTTTATAACCAGAACAAATCTTGTAACTTACCTACTCCATCATCTGGCTTATACAGGGTGTAACAAAACTAAGTGATAATACTTTAGGGTGTATATGGGTCCCCTATATAGAGTTTGTTGTGAAATTAGCAGTGCTGAAAGATTAACTTTTTTCACCTTTGTGTGACAAAATTATTCATGACGCGCGGGCGCTTATCCATACGAATCACAAAAAATGTGGTCTTTCAGCGCTGCTACTTCCACAGTGAACTCTATTGGGACACATACACATAAAGTATTATCACTTAATTATGTTACATATTGTTGACAAAATCCACATTTTTTTTATTTAATATCATTTTCTCGGTCCTAAAGCCTCCATTTATGGAAAAACGTAAATTTTCAGATTGTTAGTTACCTGCTTCATCCGCTCTTGTCTTCAATTGTCCAGAGCTACCTTTTTGTGGGAGTCCCCGGTGCGGCCAGTTAATTTGCATGGCAAATGTGTTCTAACCTCATCTTGTTTCATCGCCCTCCTGCCGCACATACCACACAATTGTTCTTTGTTAACATTGAATACCCTTTAAAATTGCATTCAATTTTAACAGCGAAATAAGCAGTGTGTGAATGACACCCTAGCCGAGACGTTTTTTAACCGCTTCTTTATGGAATCGCTGACAAAATTAGCATGGAATTAACATAATCGTTTGATAACAATTATCTAATTACATGGGGTGTCGGATAGGTTTTTTTAAATATTACAGATCATTTTCGAAATTATAAGTCAATTTAAATAAAATTGACTTATAATTTATTGCTTTATTATTATTATTGCTTAAAAAGCTCATGAATCCAAATGAATGTTTCTCTTGAATTTCTAAAATACTCCTGAAACTTCTTCGTTGACAGATATTGATAAAGGTTAAATTCGCCGCAGGTTTTTCTCTTTTTTATGTGAGGCTCTATCCAAATGTTTCTCCTTTTGGAATGTGCTACTACAATCTGCATTTCACATTCTATATCAGAATCATCGCCTGAAGAGCTGTCTAACAAATCAAGAAGTAAGGCAGTATCAGTTATTAGTTATCAGTTATCACTCATAGTCAATCACCCTGTATATAGAACTCTAACAAGGAATACGTGTGGCACCAACGCAGACTCGTAAGGAAATGAACAGATTTTTAATATTATCGTATCTTAGCCGTGTGTGATAGCTTAAGATACTATAATATTTTATATTTGGGCATCTTAAGATAAAATATTATATTATCTTCACCGTGTGTGATGCGCTTTAGGGATTCATTTGTGAAATATGATATTTTAAAGTGGAAAAAACCGTTAGAGTCCAGTGTCCCCCCTTTTACCAGCTAAACGGTTGCTTTTTAAAAACTATCACGACTAAGAAGAATTCAAAAAGAAGTAAGCTAAAAAGAAGAATGTATTCGGAGAAGTATAAAAGGAATTTTTCGTTCAAATTCCTGAGACTGAAATTCAACGTAACTGAGTTGATGTTGTTAGTAGTGTAAAACACGTTATAAAATATGTAAATTCATTGCCTATTTTTTTTTTAACTAGCGGTAGGTAGAGCTTGTCTAACTTAAAATGACGCGCCCCTCCCTCGTATTCACAGTACAAAAATATTTCATTTATATCAACTTTGAAGTGGTGGGGCGCGTCATTTCAAATTAGACAAGCTCTACTACGAAACCCTCCCTATATTGCGCGTGGCCCGACACGCACTTGGCCTGTTTTTCTTAGAAGTTTCAGAACCAGTGGTCAAACAACAAACAAACGCCATAAATTATTATGGGCATGTTTTTTTTTATTTAACCATCCCCTTGACAGTGTCTGGTTTTTCTTTTAATATACAATATTTTCAATACAATTTTCAATAGCCTTTATTGTAAACATTGCAATGTTACTATAATAATATGTTCGAATAAATACATTTTTCAATAGGTAAATTCCAATACAATATCTAGATTACAATTATAATAAAATCCAATTAAAATATCCAATTAAACATTAATAAATTCCAAAAATAAAATATCCAAATTCGGTAACAGAATAACATAATAAATACTACAGCACAAAATTCGACTAGCCCTATCACAGTTAAAATGGGCATGGTATTTTTGCTCTAATAATCACAGAATTAAAATTGGCATGCTATTTAATTTTTTCTTATGAAACTCGTATTATTGCAATTAAGCTTTAGAATTTCTTGTTACGGTTGCGAGGAATTCTGATAATAAATATGATTCTATTCAAACTCCTCTTAATAATTCAAACTCCGATTGTCCTATTATTTGGTAACTGTACAGGTGATCGAATATCAGATGTCACAATGCGAAATGCGATGTGACGCCACAAACAGAGTCATATATACACATAATAGCACACAATTACGTGGCCCGAACAATCGACAACATTGATGTCTCATATCTAGGGACCTCAACATTTTATAATCAATTTTTTTGTACGGTAAAAAAGTGAAACGTAAAGCGTCCTTTACGTTTCATTTTTTTGTAACGGGCACCAGACAACTTACGGTGCGTCCACATTTGTATCATTTGCGCGATCAGATCCCCGATCAGATCTCCGTCGCGTATCATCGAAGCGTGTCAAAATGATACGCGTATCATGATACGCCCCGATCGCTATTAACCGCGTATCTAATACATGCCGTATCAAATACTCGCATGATCGACAGAATGATCTAATAGGCGTCCACACTATGACACGCATACTTGATACGGCGCGATGATAGCGACGGAGATCTGATCGGAGATCTGATCGCGCAAATGATACAAATGTGGACGCACCGTTAGTGTGTTCTGAACCTTCATCTCGTATTTACTATACTCTTTAGGATTATTTGATATCCAAAACTTATTTTTAAGTTCGGCCAAATCAAAAAACGTAAAATCAACGGTCCATTAAAATGAGTTTGTCATTGATATAAACACCAAAAAAAATGTTTATAATAATAATGTCACGTCTGTTTATGTGCACTGAAAATATTATTTTTACTGAACAAAATGCGGACAAAAATCGGCCAATTCTTAGTTTTTGACAAATATTTTTTGACAAAGATACTCTACGGTACGAGAGCTACGGGTTTACTGGGTGTAGACTGTAGTGTATACTTAACACTGTGTTATTAAGTTTATTAGTTTTACTTCCACACTCAAAGACAAAATGTCAATTACTAAACTATGGTTAAAAGAAGATTTTTTAATTTTTTAATTATATTTTAATGGCGCTTACTGAAAACCAGCGTTGCGAACTGAACTGCGTTCGCAGCAGATGCTGAGTAGGTGCCAATTTGGTAAGACTTATATTAAAATGTTCTTGATTATTTAATGTTCATCTATTGTTTAATACCAAATAAAGTTTCTTTCTTTTATTTTGATATAAGCCCCATACAGTATCTGTCAAACTCTTCTTTTAATTGGATTTTAATCAGTATTAAATGTCTCTATCTAATCTATCTTCTCTTTATATATAAAAATGGATTTTCAAATGTGTTAGTCGCGCTAAAACTCGAAAACGGCTGAACGGATTGGGCTGATTTTAGTCTTAAAATATTCGTAGAAGTCCAGGGAAGGTTTTAAAGTGACACGAAGTTCACCGGGACAGCTAGTATAAATATAAAATGGATTTCCAATTGTGTTAGTAACGCTATAACTCGATAACGGCTTAACCGATTCTGCTTATATATATATATATATATATATATATATATATATATATATATATATATATATATATATATATATATATATATATATATATATATCAGTCATCAATAATTAATTATACCAGCGTTTAATTAATTATTGATGACTGATTGATAGAGATGTTGATTGTAATTAAAATAATCAATAATATTTTTTATAGACAGAACTTGTCGATAAGATTTTGCGTAAAAGTAACGTATGCAAAATAAAAATCTACCAAGTGCGAGTTGGACTCGCGCACGAAGGGTTCCGTACCATTATAGAGCAAAAATAGGTAAAAATGTGTTTTTTTTTTGTATGGGAGCCCCCCTTAATTATTTATTTTATTTAAATATTATTATTACTTATTAAATTATAAATATAACTCAGTATTTTGTGAACATTTCAAGTGCCTACCTATTGCTAATAATGATATTGAGCAAAAAATAGCAAAAAAATTACGTTTGTTGTATGGGAGCCCCCCTTAAATATTTAATTTATTTTGATTTTAGCATTTGTTATTATAGCGGCAACAGATATGTAACACAATCTGTGAAAATTTCAGAAATCTAGCTATAGCCGTTCTTGAGATACAGCCTGGAGACAGACAGACGTACAGACAGACAGACGGACGGACAGACGGACATCGAAGTCTTAGTAATGGGTCCCGTACAAAGGGAAGGGTTAAAAAGTCCAGGCAAGTTAATATTTTTGTGACATTATGCCATAAAATAGATAAAATTAACAAAACAATGTGCACACTACCTACGGCACTTACAACACCAAGCATTTTTACGGCCACTTATGGTCACCTTATATACTTTTCCACCACTGCAACTCTTTTGTCTTGGGACCCGCAACGAAATAATTTAGAAGAAAGGTAAAGTAATAAATAATAGTTAAAAAAACTAAAAACACGCTTTTTAAATTAACAAAAATCATATTTTGTAAATTGAAAAATGAAATAATTATATCAAATTAGTGTATTGTTATCGGTCCTCGATAAATCTACAAAGTTTGCGAAATCTGGCCGTTTAAAGTGGGTCAAAATCGCGCCCAAAGAAGTCGGTTACAAACAAACATACAAACATACAAATTGAAAAATGGAATAATTATATCAAATTAGTGTATTGTCATCGGTCCTCGATAAATCTACAAAGTTTGAACGAAATCTGGCCGTTTAAAGTGGGTCAAAATCGCGCCCAAAGAAGTCGGTTACAAACAAACATACAGGTGAAGCTAATAAAAAGCGTATAAAAATTAAAAACAGCAGGTACTCTCTACGATAAAAAAAAAAACGTTTTAAGAATAAAAGAGCCCGAAAAATCTTAATTTCAACACTCGAAAAATCTTATAATGAATCCGCAAATGAATCGATCAAGGACATGAAAAGCTCAAAAGAAAATGAAACAGCTTCAAGTCGTGAATTATGACCGTAATTAATCAAGTAAATAATTTAAAAGCCCACAATAATGGCTGACGGATGCCCAGCGCTGAACAAAAGGAGGATAAAAATTGTATGTACGAAGTTTCGCCGCCATTTAACTTATAAATATTGTCCGTTATTTACTTGGGATTGTGGTAACCAAGATTTTGGGATTTCCAGAAATATGAAGTAGCTACTATACTCGTAAGCAAGACTTGGTAAGATTTAAAACCTTAGGACTATAGATTAAAACATAATATTACAGACTCTCTATACTGTCTCTCTTTTAAGACTCTACGGGATTTTACTATAAAAAGCAACGGGTTGCATTCCAGGGATCACGGTAGAAATTAAAACGAGTCCTGTCGCAGTTCTGATCCGTCCTAAAGACCACAACGCTGCTAATGAAGTTTTCAATAGGGTATATCACTGCAATATTTTCAATCCAAAGGCAACACCAGCATGGACAGTAAACAAAAAGTTTTGTTCGTCGTTTGACAATGTTTCTGTCAATATTCTGATATGACTTGTACAACATGTCAGATTTTGGTCTAATTATTTACTGTATGCGTTAGTAGCGCCCTTGTGTACGCCTTTGCGTAATATTCCCTATTCAAGAATTTCAGAATTGTCTTAAATTCTCTCGCGATCATGGCGGCCCTACGATTATTAATCAATGTTATGGGCGCTAATACCGCGCCATTACCGCCTATTATCAACTTTCAGAATTTGAATGCGCCATTTTGTTTCGTGACGTATCACTTTTGCGACAACTATTTTGTTTGGAGTTTGGACCATGGAATTCTATTGACCCATGTTTTAAGATAAATTCTCTATAGCGTGGCCATGGGCCTAATTACATAAAAGTCCACAATGCAACAAAAGAACTAGGGCAAACTGCCCCCTCGGCCATCATTGAATGTCGGAAAGACTGTTGGAACCTTAGCTAGTTTGAAAGCCAATAAAAGCCATTCTGAAGAATAAACTCCTGTTTTGGATCCATCCTTATTTTAACACATTATTTTCAGAGCAAAGAAACCACTCTTCGATTACTGTAGTCCCTGGGACAAGATTTTAAATGTCCGTATGGTTGCCCAAGCACATAAGGCATTCTCGCAACATAGTCGGCCTAGTCCAGAGGAATGAGCAGGTCAATACGTCTGGGACCAACCATATGCGAGATTCCTCACGATTTTTATCGTACGGAAGTCCTTAACATGTACATAATATTAAGATTTGTATATTATGTCTTATTGGTATACGCCTCCACCTAGGATCGAACCTGCACCTTCTCGACTCGTACGAATCATTGCAGGTCCACCCACAAGGCCACGGACGCTCACTTTACTTTTCGCGGTTCGCCATATACGTTTTAGTGAGTCATGTATTTGTTTTAAATAAAAACCTCTTTACTCGTATTTATAGGAAAAACATGCATCAAAATTCGCATAGTATTAAAATTAAAGCATTTTACATGTGCAGCGAGAAACGACTAGGTATGTCTTATACTGTAACAAGGTATTAAAGACACCATTTTAGATATTATACCTTTATACCTGTGGTATCTTCACAATATTAGAAGTATACGAATCTGTTCAAAGTAACATAAATAAGGTTCACGTGTAGAGGCATAAACTGCAGAGGATGTAATGTTCTACCCCCCCAACCCCCCCCCCCCCTCCCCTGCTCGCCCCCTCCCCTCCCCCGCGAGCCATAACGCAACTTTAATGCACCCGATACTTAGTCTTACAAAGTTTATTTATTGCCTTAGAATAATGTTAGAAGAATTTTAGACGATAAATACTAAATAGTGGTAAAAAATAACAGTTGCGCAATCCGTCTTCTTTTTAAATAGGCAGGCGGTCGGTTACTCCAGAATGTGCAGTACCATGTCGCATATTATAATTGCTTTTGCTATCTAAGAAGAAGTTTAAAGATACATATTTTCACTAAGGCTTCTTAAAGACGAAGGGCACTTGTCGACGGCACGCGTCGAAGGCAGTTGCTAGATTTTTTTTCATTGATTTTTTTTACACTTGTCGACGGCAGTGGACCGCTGCCGTCGACTGCCATCGACGCGTGCCGTTGACAAGTGCCGTTCGTCTGTAAGCGCTCTGCGACTTTATATAGAACTTGTCATGTACCTAAGTACTACATATTTATTACTCTATGGTACTATCAGAGAACTTGATTCCAAGGCAGATGGCGGACCTAAGTGATTTGGTCGCGTTAAGTCAAACCCATCCGATCACAGCTAACATAATACTTGAGTGTGTGTATATTATGCTTCTTGTGTGCAATTTATTCTAGGCTAGGAAATCGGGGTGTAGGTCGACCTCCAACTAGGTGGGACGACGATCTCCGTTTAGTTGCGGGTCCATGTTGGATGCGAGTAGCAGGAGATCGGTCATCTTGGCGTTCATTGAGAGAGGCTTATGTCCAGCAGGGGACGAATATAGGCTGATATGATGATGATGATGATACAATTTATTGTGAAAATAGCAGCTCTGACAGAGCCCCAACAACTGAGGGGGTTAAAATATGGGCTAACATTTCACATGAGTAAAACCGCGGGCCAAAGCTTTATAAACCAAAGCCATTTTAATACAGAACGTATAATTTACAAAGTATAAGTCCTACTCGCCGGTAGTTTGTAACTACAGCAATTACTGCGACAGACTGGTCACGATTAATAACGGCAACTTAACCGGCAGTTAAGCGGTTAAACAATGATTAGATGTTAGACCGGACTCGGGAAATTCCGCCGTATACTTTGAGTTATTGCACCGAGATTGTATGTAAAATTTTAACTTTAACTTGGTTTTAACTTAGTTTTGATTTAAACTTTGTTTTAATTTAACTTGATTTCAATTAATAGTTCGTTTGAATGGGGTTGAATTAGTTTTGAGTTAAGGGTGTCACAGACAGAGCAGGTAGTGTAAAGATGTATATTATAGCACGATACATCTCGATACATCTTTCTATGGAAATCGTCAGGAGACCACACACAACAGCTAAACACACTGGCAAAATTAGCGGAACATAGGTAAAAAGGGCCACAACTTGAATTCAAGTGGGTCGGGCTGTGTGAAATCCTTTTTTATAGTTTCTAAGCTCATTTAAGAAATAAAATATTGAACAAAACTGGCAAGTTGACAGATTTTTATTGCAATTTTGCCCTACTAAGTTTTTTTCGATGATTGACGTTGTAAGTGTTTCTGATAAGAATGGCGTTTTTAGCGGGGTGCAAGGTATGCCAGCTCATTTGATTGTTTGTTTTTTGAAAGAACACATTGCTTAGATACAAAATTAGTGATTTTCCAGCATCTACGACAGCTAGAGCTGTAACCACGATAGAGAAAGGTTACACCTACCGTTCGGTCAGTCAGGCCTTAGGTGTGTCGGCTTTCGTGGTCCATCGTAACTTTCAACGCTACAGAGAGACTGGATCTTACGTTCGGAGACGAGAACAAGGCAGATATCGGGTGACAATGCTTCAGGATGACCGTTTTGTAAGGGTACAAGCCTTAAGAAATCGACCTCAAACTGCTTTGAAGAGACAAAACCTGTCGTGTAAGTGATTGTACAGTAATAAGAAGACTCAAAGAAGTTAAATTAAGCTCAAAGGTGCCAGCAAGGGCACCAAAACTTGAGACAGGACAGCAAAGAGCCAGGCTAAGATTTGCGCGTGAACATCAAAATTTGACAAGTGAGTGAAATAGTGTGCTGTACAGTGATGGGAGCAAATTCTGTGTAAATTTTGTTGACAGGCGATAAAGAATGTGGATAAATCGTAAGGAACGCTATAGGCCATCAAACTTAACGCAAACAGTGGCCTATCATGCAGGCTTCGTAATGGTTTGGGGTGGCATATGATTTGGAGCCCGCACAGAGCTGGTGATTGTTAATGATGGTACTTTGACAGTACAGGGCTATAGCATAGACATCCTAGAACTGCATGTTGTGCCTTTTACACAGTTTTAGGCAGTAAATTCAATTTTATGCGCGTCCATAGAGTAAAAAAATCGGGCATTTTTACCTAAATGATGCTGGCGTAGCCCAGGTGGAGAGGTCAGCACGGTCTACGGATGTGGATCCGATTGAGGACGTGTGGCACATCAATGGATGAACGGTACGAGTTAAAACTCCAGCTCCAAAATGTGTTCAGGAGCTCGAGTTGGCGCTACTGGAGGAGTAGAAGAATATCCCACAGGAAATGATTGACAATCAAAATGCAAGCATGGAATGGCGTATCCAGACCCTCTTGAGATCCATAGAAGGCATTACACGCTTTTAACATGGCATTTCTTAAGTAAAAATGGAGAATTTAACTTAAAAACTTACTACTGAAATTTCAAAGATTTTCTTAATTTTTGATTTTTGCTGATTTTTTCTATTTTACACGTTTTTATGTCCTAAATTTATATAAATTTTATTTTTTAATCATCAATTATTAAATTAATAAATAAATATATAAAAAACAGCGAATAATTTTCAAAAAAATTTTTGTTATGTTCCTCTAATTTTGCCGGTGTGTGTATAATGTACATTTTTACATCTTCGTATCTTAAGATACAGAGCTATATGAAAATATACATTTATATTTTGATACATCTAAATACATCTCAATACATTTCCGTGTAAAATATACATCTCTTCTCTACATAAGATGTTCAAAAATTTATGTGATTATTATATTATGTATGATAGACAGAGACACACAGTGTTACCACCTCAGCACAGCACTTCACAGTAGGCATTGCAGGCAGTCTGTTCCCCAGAGCCTAAATTTTCAATCAAATATCTTCAATCCACATCGTTCTGTTACAATTGCGCGCATCAAAATCACAATCCGAATCATCTTCTGATAAACTATCTAGTAAATTTAATAGCAAGTTACTCGAAGGGTCCATAGTATTACGACATTAAAAATAAGAACAGCCTATATAATACCTTAGCAGCTGAAAAGTGCGTCAAGCGGGGCGTATACCATTGAAATGTAGGGAAAGATACATTACATTACCTGTTGTGTATGTGATACATTAATATAATTTAAAGCTATACATCCCGGGATGTAATGTATATTAATATACATTACCTGCTCTGTTTGTGACACCCCTTATGGTCTTTTAGAAGATCGGTGAGTTGCATTTTGGGTCACAACTCACAAAATTTGCGACTAGCAACTTAAAATGTATGCAATATTTTGTGGCCTTATTATGTTTTCAATAATTATAAAACAGAAATTTTATTTATAAAAATGCCAGTAGCTATTTTATCAAAAATATACAGGACTACGAAAAGACCATAAAATGCAAATGGAAACTATAGTAATTATGGTTGCTTTAATGCTATAATAATATTATGATGGTACGACCGAGCCATCAAAATATAATCACAAAAATATCAAAATAAGCGGCATGTTAAGGGCCCTAGCACACGACGACTTTTTGTAGCGACGCAATTGCGATACATTACAAGAAATTCGGCGCATACGGTGCTGGTGGTTCTGACGAATATTTTATTTTTTATTTTATTTAATGATTTATTGTGCACAAGAAATATTAACAAAACAATAAATAACTTAGTAAGACGACACAAAGGGTCTGCTTATTTCTAATAGAAATCTCTTCCAGCAGCCCTACGGAGAGAGATTGGATAAGGATAGCAGATAGGACGTGCACAATCATGAATGTAATATTATATAAACATGTACTTCTTACAATAAAACTAATAATAAAATAATAATAATAATGACCAGATAAGTTAATATTATATGATAACAAAATAAATAAATTATACATTTACCAAATGCTATAGCTACAACATAAAATAAATAATAAATAGTAATATAAGAATAATGAATAAATACTATATGTATATATAATAACGGTACGGTAATATGTGAGGTTTCACATCATTTCATATAATAAATGTGCAAATGATAAATGTGCAATCATCTTTACTGCCCGCTGTCACCTGACACGGTCGCACATTTGCATCGCTATCGCGCATTCGCAAAACGTGCGATTGCATCGCTACAAAAAGTCGCCGTGTGCTAGGGCGCTAAGATGTGAGCTGACCCAATGAAAACTGCAAAGTTTAATTGTTGCTTTGATGCTGTAGTGGTGTACGGTACATTACATTTCAAAGACTTCTTAACGGTGCTGTAAAACAACTGTTAAGTTTTAAGATGTGATTACATCGGGAGCAGAGGTCGTAAGGCCGAGTCAGTTACAGTCAATATACTGGAAGGAAGTTATTTTAAAGTAGTAACAGTAGTGCGCATTACTATGTACTCGGTAAACGTATAACTAAACTACTCTCAACAGTCGTGTCGGTCGTCCATCCCACTGGGTATAAGAGTAAAGGAAGGGAGAGTGATCTTTTGTACTGCGCACACATTTGAATTTAGAAACCTTCTCTTTTGGAAGTCGGTTAAAAATTACTCCTGTGTAAGTTGTAACTGGCCTGGAGGCCTACTTTAGGGAAGGTCTCTGCCCAGCAGTGGGATAGTACAGTATGAAAAAAGTATGGTATAATTTGACTGTTCATAACGCAAGTAGGCTATAGTGTCAGCCGTGCGGCGAAGGCAGGAAAAAGTTTATACTATCATTACACACGGCACATCGCGAGCCGCCGTTACTGGTGTATTGTGGTACACGGGGCAGGGTGCAGCGCTTTCAGCCTTATGCTACTATGTAGATGACGCCCGCAAATCCGTCGCGCCAGAACCGTACATTTTTCCGGGATAAAAAGTAGCCTATGTCCTTTCACGGAATTTTTGTCTGACTGATTTAACTGCAGCTAAATCAGTTCAGCGGTTTGGGCGTGAAGAGGTAATAGACATACACACTTTCGCATTTATAATATTAGAAAAAGCACTTATTATAATAGAAACTGCCTATTTCTTTTTGATCAATTTATAGCAGGCTACGCGCCGTAGCAATGAACAGCTATGTCTACACTATGCGCTTTCGTCTTCAATTTTCGTCATCTTCTTACATTCAACTTTCATTTTGGCGCATTCAATAATTGAATGCGTCAACGAACGCAACGCCAACATTGTCATTTTTGTTTTTTGGATACATTCAGAGGGCATGCGTCGCGGGCATGCCTCACGTTCGCTGTTGACTGCGCTATAACGCATGCCCTTGACAAACTCAAAAAGGCACAGTGTGGACAAAGCTAATGACTACGACAAAATTTCATTCTGGTCCAAAACCTGACCATGCAAATTAAAATATAGCCTTATTCATGAAAATGGATTCAGTAGTGTAGGCGTTATTGTCAAAAAATAATATAAATAACGATTATAAACCTAAAAAAAATGCTGGCTAAATCTTTATACAATATATAAAATATTTAAAATGAATTTATATTTTGTTGGTCTCGCTAGAACTCGAGCATGGCTAAACCAATTTGGCTAATTTTAGTCTTGAAATGTTCCTGGAAGTCCAGAGAAGGATTGTATTTGGAGGAAAGTAATACGAATTTCACCTGGTCATAATATTATAGTAGTGAAATAAATATTATACTTACAAACATGGATTGACAAAATTTTAAAAGCCTCTTGTGGTCAAGTAAAACCACCAGAGCACTTTCAACTTATTTTAAAACTTTCATTTACATAAAAACTTTAGATCAGACCGCGTGTGGCTTGAAACAATCACAATGTGAATGCTAGCTGTTGAGCTGCACAACATAGCTCATCGATGTTTGACGGTTTGTATTGTTGGCGGGGTAACTCTTTGTATGAGTTATGCTCGCGTTTAGAATTGAGTCATCAATGCACGTTTCAAAATTACGACGCTAAAAGGCTCCACGTTGGATCACGGGTCGTGATTCACTTTGTCGGTATTGACGCAGTTTGAATGAAAGTTAATCGGTACACGCCAATTCGTCACATTGGGACGAGGAAATGATTCCTCGACGATACAAGCGATTAAACCAAAGACATGAAAACACTCACCAGATCTGCTGGACGCGGCTGCGTAGATTCAGTAGCTTCTTGGAGTGGTCCCTGGTTTAGATATCTGGGTAAATTCTAGCCGGCCGGCTTTCACGTTAGGAATTTGGATTCCAATATCCACACATAATTCACAAGTGTTTTTGATCGAAATCGCGATCGCGGTAATGTGCAATTATTAGATGCACTCGGTATATTGCGACGCGTCGGTACAAGGGTTTTTCGAAACGTTCTCTTCGAGGGCTAAATGGCGACAGACGACTCTCGCGCGTCGTCCGACAGCGTCACAGGTTCGCGTCTAGCATGCCATTGGTTACAATCGTCGCACGCTCAGGTGACAAGTTGACGCGCGGTAAATTTGAAATTTAAAATAATATAGAAACGATACATTTACTATGGAAATATTGCCATGCTTGTGAAGTTGTTTAATGGGTAGACCTTTGGTTTGCACTCGCAGAGGCCAGGGTTGAAGGTTCGATCCCGGGTGGAGGAAAGTACCAATAAGACATTTTCTGATCTCAAGTACACAATACGGACGCTAGTGCTTACGATGAAGGAAAACATCGTGAGGAAACCCGCTCGTAGTTTGTCCCTGACATGTTCCTTCCTCTGGACTAGGCTGACTATGTTGAGAGAATGCCGAATGTGCTTGAGCAATCATGCGGACATTTAAATCTTGTCCCAGGTACTACAGTATTTGAAGAGTGTTTACTTTGCTCTGAAAATACTGTATAAATTATCTTCAATGGTTGCAAAGCCTAGTTTGTGAAGTTGTTTATAGGAAGCGTATTCATCGTCGATGATAGAAAGTTACACCTAGTACATGTATGAATTATTATTGTATCCCCTCAACACTTTTATGACATAAGTCCTGTTATATGTTCATAAGTCCTCAAAGTTTTTTAACGTCAAAATAGGTTTGCTCTTACACACGAGAAATTTTTGTTCTTTTAGCGATAATATATCCAAGGTATGACATGACGTAAGAAAAGCCAAACAAAGATGTTTATCAAATAAGCACAATTGTTCACTTTTGTATGGGCAAGTGCCCCAGCGCGGCGTGCAGCGTCACGACTTTCCCTTACAAAAGTGAAAATAAAATTTGGTCTTTCAGCGCTGCTACTTTCACAGTGAACTCTCTACAAGGAACACGTACACACCCTAAAGTATTATCACTTAGTTTTGTTACACCTTGTATAATACGACATGTTGAAGAATACATTTGAAGTAAAAGGTCTGGAACGCTTACTCGTATTAAGTATTTTAAGGCCCAATTTCACCAACGTCTGATAGCGTTAACAGATTTTTTTAATGTCATGTCTTCTCTTTCATTCATATGAAAAACGAATGAGGTAACCTGACACTAATTCGAGCATTAACTTTAACAGTCGTTGGTGAAATTGGGCCCAAATGTTTTGAATATTTTTAGACCGCGACTAATATTTTCTTCTATATACTCTTCTAACTTACTCCCGATCCTCGCCCATAACTTAAACAGGGAATGCTGAGCACCAAACTTACTATATCCAATTTTAAACTCTTGTAAACTTACCCAACTGGATAATCTGTGAGTTACTTTAAGCCCTTTCCCTTGGTGTCAGAGTTTTCTTTAGCGTGGCATTCCCGCATTGTTAGGATTTGTATAGGTAAAAGTTCAGGCTTGAAACGAGCTAAGCCGAGGTGATGGGAGAATTTTTACGTGCTATTACTGTGTAATAGGCCTCGATATGAGCACCCGATATGCAGTAAATATGCTCTCGAATACTGCATTTGTAAAGCTATTTTTATGGAGGTGGAATTAGGGCCGAATCACACCGGAATGGCAGCGCAGCGGCCAGCATCTCCAGTGTTATATGATTTTAAACTTTATCTTCATTATTGTAATATATAGTATCGCTTGAGAAGTCTGCGGCCGCCCGTGGACGCTCGTGGCCGCTCGCGGACGCTGGCGGCCGCCGGCGGCGGCGATTTCTCAAGCGATACTATGTATTACAATAATGAAGGTAAAGTTTAAAATCATATGACACTGAACATGCTCGCTACTGCGCTGCCATTTCGGTGTGATTTGAGCCTTATGGCCGGTTTACACGTATTAAGTTGATAAGTAGGCAACTAAATTTTAACTTAATTTGAAGTGCCTGCCCAAATGCGTCAAGTGACAAGCTCCGCCTGCCAACTTAACAGAAAATTGACGAAATTCTAATTATCTTGTTTGGTACTTAACTGAATTTAAACTTGCTACTATACTTTTGTGTTTACATGCAATTAATAACTTAAAATAAAGTTGAAATAATTTCGTTAAGTACTTATCAACTTAATACGTGTAAGCCAGCCATTAGAGAAGTAGTACCTAGGGTTTGGTAACACTGAAACCGAATGTGAAGTGACTATGCTTCAAGCCAGTGGTACTCAACTTTTTTTGATACGGGTCACATGTTTTGGTATTGGTGTCGCAAGCCATTTTGTTCTACTTAGTTACGCGTCGCACTAGCACTATTGCCGTACGGCATTTGCTTTTTTTTGCACACACAAGATACAGAGGCGGGCTTATTGACGACCTCTGTGGCTCAGTTAGTGGGCTGTTGGTAGCTCAAGCCGGGGGTCGCGGGTTCGAATCCCGCCGACGGAACAAAAATTTTTCAAAGTTCCTGGGTCATGGATGTGTATTAAATATGTGTATCATATAATAAAAATCTTAAATATATGTATAGTATAAAAGTATTAAATATATTTCCGTTGTCTGGTACCCGTAACACAAGTCCTTCACGCACTTAGCACGGAGCCAGACTGACGTGGTGTGAAGCGTCCATAGATATTATATTATTGCTGCGAGGTGTTCAATGGTATATTACTCATCGTTTCGCATTATTTCCTCACGGCAGCTAGTATCGTCAAAGAAATTGATTCATATTATATTGACGTGACCAAATTACGTAGGTCAGCCCGAAGGCCAATGCCTATGAATCAATTTCTTCGATTGTACTATCAAAGAAGTTGATTTGTTAGAGGATTGGGGACCTAAGTAATTTGGTCGCATTATGTCAAATCCATCCAGCAGATCTGAGATCACAACTTTTGATTGAATTGACATAATGCGACCAAATGACGTAGGTCCACCATCTGCCTATGAACAGACTACTATGAATCAACTTCTATAGTACATTAAAGAATCAGTTGCACTATATACATGCAGTACGTAAATCCCGGAGTCCCGGGAGTCCCGGGTCGGGGCTGTAAATCACGCGGTGGCAGCTCCCAAATTGACTCCCTGATTGGGCGCATTACGTCTTGAGTACCCTCACGGCTGTATAGATACGGGCATTTGAAATATACTTGTAACTAAACAGAGTGATAATACTTGGGGGTGTATGTGTATATTGAGATGACTGTAAAAGTAGCAGCGCTGAAAGATGATTTTTTTGTGATTTGTATGGGCCCCAGTGACATAAATTTTCCCATACGTTACATAAGACATCATACAATACATTATATACAGGATACAATGTATTGTATAATTTCTTATGTTTACGCGAACATCCACACTTCCATACTAATACTATAAATACGAAAGTGTGTCTGCCTGTTGCCTCTTCAAGCTTAAGCCACTGAACAACCGATTTTGAGTCTCGGGAAGGGATACTTTCTGTCCCGGATAAATGTACGGATGCTGTAAACTAATTTTGGCGCAACGGAGTTGCGGGCGTCATCTAGATGTATCATAGTTTTAAGTACTTACGGATTTTGTCGCGGACTACTACTAGTCTTAAATAATTTTTAAAATCATTTATACATGTAACCAGGAACTAGACATATTTCCATTTTGGAAGACCATCAACGAACGCTCATAGTAAGATTATTATATTAAAGTAAATAAATAAAATAAATAAATAAATAAACGTTTATTCCCCTTTTTAACCATTACACCACAAGACATTATAACTAAAAAATAAAATAAAATAAAAAAATATATATATAATCTATACTTATAATAAAATCGTAGAGGTAAAATCTTTGTACATTGAAAATAAACTTGAAAAAAACGAGTCAGGGGCATGTTAGAAGAGTAGTAGAACACATTTTAAGTGGGCGACTAACCCTAAATTTTCAATTTTATAATTCATTTTTATACTTGAAAAAACGCCCTGAATTGTTTCATTTTCTAAAATTAGATACTATATTATATTTTCAAGAATTCAATCTGAGCAAAAACACGATATCTAAAAATTTTCTCGATAGAAAAAAATCACAAAGATGCATCTAATTTTCATGAATTTTTCGTGTATTGCCATAACCGTGTATTGAACTAAGTTAATATTTTAACACATTGTATAAAATTCTATCATTGAGAATCCGACCTAGCGGATTATTAAAATGTTGTATATTTATCGAGTTATTGAGAAAAAACTAATTTGGCGATGAATCCGCGTCGTCCTTTTTCACCTGGCATATGAAAGACGGGCGTGAGTGTGAAGAGAGAAGGACGATATTTGATTTTTTGGGTTAGTCGCCCTCTTAACTGTTTTTGAAATTTTTGTTTCTCTGTTTGTCTGTTTGTACAGGCTAATCTCTGAATCCGCTGGACTGATTTCAATGAAATTTGGCATGGTGATACATTACATCCCTGGTCAACATCTTAGATACTTTTTTTTAACCAACTTCCAAAAAAGGAGGAGTTAATGTTTACTTTGCTGTTTGTGGTCAGATTTTCAAAATTCTTTTTTTGTTGTATAGATTGTTAACCTGAATTTGATACCACGTTTACAAAAACGGTGACTTGATAATGATTTTCTCGGGATCGGGAGGTATCGACGGAACCCCTTCACAACAAAAACATTACAGTAATTTTTACTTTTTTTTTAAGTAAAATTAACATAACATGCCACCAAAAAGTAAGATTTGCACCAAGGCATATCCCAGGGTATAGAGCTTCCGAAGGTTCCGTTGCTGGACGGAATTTTTGATTCCTTATAAGAAGATTCCTTATATTATTATGTAGGGGGTTCAGCGTTGTTTAAAATACTGGAAGCATCAAGCACATGCCACTATGTCAATTATATTAATCATCATGATCACCACCATCTAGGGAATGCAATCCCGCAAGAGAATTTCAATCCCGGTATTTGCGGGATTGAACCATCACAGTCCCGCTGGATCCCGGTATTTGCGGGATCCCGCTGGGTGGATTTAAAATAGATCGTTATAATGACTTTACTTGATAGACCCCGTTTTATTCTTAGAATCTCAAATAAAACAAACTTTGTCGGACACTTTTTTCAAGGGTTTAATTAATTATAAACACCTCCATACTTCAGACTTTATAAAAAAATGAAAGAAAAACTAATCATTTTTTGGAAATGGCTTCGTAATAATAATAGTTAAAAAAAAAACTAAAAAAAAATCGCTTATTTATGTCCATCTTTTATCGAAACTTTCATTCAAACTTATGTCCATCTTTCATTCAAACTTTCTTCGAAATATAGGTAAAAATTGTGCCCAAAGATTCCGAAACGGTTCCTGATATTCGACACAAGGTAGCTAGCAGCTGAAAATGCTCGCTCAGCATCCACGCTGGTTAGTTCAATTGTCATTTAAAGTGAATTATAGGTGAATTGAAGCTAAATTGTTAAGCAGGCTGCCTGTAGCCAGTTCACGCAACCCCGCGCGCAAAGTTACGCATATGAATAACATTTCTTTGTAATCCCGCCAGTCCCGCGGGATCCCGCAAAATTTTCGACCGGGATTAGTCTCGCATAATGCATGCGGGATCCCGGTATTTCGGGATCCCGGTATCCCGGTATTGCATTCCCTACCACCATCATTACACCATCCATAACCACAATATGATGCTTTTATTGTTTATTTTTTATTCTTTTGCATTAAAAGGATCAGAATCGAAATTGATAATAAATATTTCACCGTCTTTGTGCGATTTCTTTGTAAAATTATTCTTTTATTAATTTAAGGGCTATAATTTGTATTTGATGTAATTTCATATTATGGGAACTATCGTAGGTAATGGAATTGAAGGAACTCTTCGAAATTTACAACGACAACCAAAGTGATTACCAATAGCAAAGGTCGATCTTTGAAACTTTTCCCTAATATTCGTAAACGATTATCCAAACCCTGGATGGATATTGCAGGCCTCTCAATTCGTTACCATGCATGTCAGGCCATGGAAATTTTTAAGTCAAAATTTACGGATTACTAGCATCGGTCGAGCACATCTGGTAGAATAATGTGCTCGACCGAAGGCATTATGTTTGAATAAACCACTCATCATGTTCTCTGGGAGAGTTTTTTCTGCCAAGACGAAAGAACTACAATGCTAGACAACTTACACTGTAAATCTGATGTCGTATACTACGGTGATATCATGGACAGCGCTATAGGAACTTCTGCCTTCAAGTGTTTTTATCACAATTGTTATTGGCAACAGTCTAACACAACAAATTCCATTATTAATTTAGCTATAGCTTAGTAGTCACAATAATTATCATTATAGTTTATTTTCGTGGTGCTTCCCCTAAGTTATTTGACATTCGGTCACTGCAACTTTTAGCTATCTCTGCTTTGAATATAAAGAGGAATTACAATAATTCTTCATACTTCTATTTTCTTCTGATTAATTTCGTTGCGGGTCCCAATCCAGTTTGAGCATGTCAATCGGGCTCCCTGAGACCATATCAAAGGGTTTTCATGGTTGGACACCGCTGTCGATCCTGGTGACACAGGAGATACAGTGGTGGGAATGTGTGTGGCCAACGCCCATAAGGAAATTACCCTTTGGGTAAGTAAGTAAACAACTTCAAGCGTTATTTTATTCTGGTTTTATTGTAGGTTGGGAATCTGAGAGTAAGAGGTAGGTTAAAGAGGGATAGAAGCCTACATTAAATCCCGTCTTCTGTAGTCTACCCTCTATCTCCGTCACATGTTCCTTTTCTCTGCCCTGTGGCCCCCATTCCCTGTCCACGCCAAGCGGTCTTCTAAGAAAGGAGTTTTCAAAACTATAAGTATCTGTGGTTCAAGTTTCCTGGGTCTTTGATGTAACTTAAAAATTTCACTATAGATCCAAATAAAATAGTCGTAGATGGGTGTTCAATTTTCTAAATCTCGATTATAATAACATACATTCACGCGGACGAAGTTGCGGGCAACAGTTAGTACTTAATAATAATAAAACTAAAAAACCGAAGAAGTAGAACGTACAAGATTACAACTTACAAATAGTTTTGACAACTGGTACAAATTACAAAACAATCCACAACAAATAAGTAATTACAAAGTATCTATACGAAAAAAACAATAACATAAAACAATAACATACTTATTTAATATTAGTACAATAATACGAGTAGGTATTTAAGTATTTTAAAGTCCAACAAAGTAAGGCAGGTAGTGTAATGATCAAAAACTGAATTGGCATCCACTCAGGTAATGACCGCAGTTCGCAGTCCCTGATTTTCAGTGGATCCAGACTGTCAGGCGAGTGACAGACCACACAAGTCTCCAGTCCTGTCCTGTTTTAATAAATGTATACAAAAAACATACATTTATACATTGTATTATATTATGAAGTGAAGAAAGGCAAAGTATGTGCTAATTGCTATAATATAATAATATTTAAATATGATAATTGCATAATAATAAACTGCTTCTGATAATTATTATTACCTATAATATGACTTAACTTGCTAGAATGGAGTACCACACAGGCACGTAATATAATAGCAAGAGGTCTACTCATGGTAACCTGCACACTTTTATAATCAAAGCCTGCACAATAACATGCACCGACGCGCTGTACCCCAACATAGATAACAGCTATACTCGTAGTACTGTATAAAGTATAAACTTGATCACGTCCCCGGAGAAGACGGGAGCCAGGAGGCTGCGGGCGGGGGGCAGGATGCACGTCTGCCGCGCTCGGCGCCGGTGGCCGGCGCCACTCCGTACTCAGCACGATGGCCTTGTGCTGCAGGCAAGTCCCTTGTTTATTCATTTTGCGATAGTAACAATAATATTGGGCTGATTCAATAAAAGATAAGAACACGATGTAACTAAGGATATGGGTAAGTGTTAAATATAAGTAGGTATATAATATTATATTATAATAAAGTTACAGTAAATATTTAAATAAATATAAAATAATTATTGTCCATACAGTATCTTCATGAATTATTATTAGTGTAGCTTATATTATATTATGTATGTCTTCCGGTTTAGGTATGATCACATGGCGATGAGTATGTTCGATTGTCGGTACCAAAAAACGTGCAGCTACGAGATGGTGACCGCTGAACTGTAGTAGGTACGGTCAGCAATCAGCATACCTGGCTGGCAATGTTGGAGCACCCTGACCCACCGTGATTCGGCTCAGAAATTGGAGGGTGAGTAGTAAGTACGTATCATTACAAGTGTGATGTAAGATTAAATTAATTTATAATAGTATATAAATAAGATTAAATTAAATTATAATAGTTTAAGTAGATTATTTCGCCTAACTCATGTTTTAACACTAACCGACTATGACGTCGCGTTATGAAGATTCCATAAAGCACATTATACAAAGTAACAAGCCCCTAATTTTACTAATTAGGAAGTGTCGTGGGGGATCAGCTCGCGTGTATTTACTAGGAGCCTCCTATACGGTGCATGGTAAAATTTCATTAGCGCGCTCCTGTGCTGTGCCTAGATGCATTACTAAAGATTCATCAGTAGGCTGAGTTTGAGTGTTTATCACTTAAGAGCAAGTTACTCGAATAAGTTACTATTGCCACTAGCATTGTTTCTATGTATTTTAAAGCCCCCGCAAACTGCAGACTTTTAGTCGGCTGATAGTTTGATCGAAAGCTTAATCTGTACGAAGATGACATACATACATCATACATTGTATGAAGGTGCGCACTCTAAACGATTTGTATCGGCCAATAATATCAAATCAAATCATTTATTTCGGCCATCAGAGGCCCATATAACAAATACCTTAAAACTAACATACACATATATATATATATATATATATATATATATATATATATATATATATATATATATATATATATATATATATATATATATATATATATATATATATATATATATATATATATATATATATATATATATATATATATATATATATATATATATATATATATATAAACTAACACTGTCACGTTTTGCCGGCGACGTGACTCGTTTCGTTCCGGAGTCTCCCCTGGAACCTCCGATAGACTACATCCATCGGCCAGATCTCCGGCGCCTCGAAAGTCGACAGAAGATTCGTCGGTACTCTCACCACAAAGGGGTTAAAGTTAACCATGTGGCGAGACTGCAGACGCTCGATCCTCAGGCGCAGTGTCGTCTTCTAATAATAATGTATCGTCATAATAATGTACTGAAACCCCAACCCGATCAAACTATCGGCCGATAGAAAGTCTGCAGTCTGCGGGGGCTCTAATGACACAAGGAGGATTAAAAAAAAATACACTCATTACTTTATCAAACAAAAATGTTAGCCTAAGATTATTTAAGACGGTGAAGATATTAATTAAGTTGATAAATTTCATCTAGATCTCTTAATCTAAAATCTAATGATAGCGTTTTTCTTACAAATTGATAATATTATTTACAACTAGGATTATTATTATTGCCGAAATAAAGTAGAAGTTTTATTTTAAGTTTCTTCAAACTGCATTTAGATGTAGCAACTACAAAAACATGCAGAATAAATTTAAGTTTTAATAAAAGACTTGAATATAAATCACAAGCTTATCATATTTTCTTAATCACTAAGAGCCAGTCCACACGGCGCGTTGCGTTGCGTTGCGTCGTCGCAACGCAAATATTTTGATGCATATTACGAAGCGTTATTACGTAGAAGTCTTAACGTCAACACCCCCTCCCGCTTCGTCTCGGGGACTGCTGTCCATCATGTGTGCGTTGCGACGACGCAGCGCGCCGTGTGAACACCTTCATTATTTGTATGTAAAACAATGCAACGGCAGCGCTGCGTCGACGCAACGCGCCGTGTGGACCGGCTCTTACGGATTTTGTCGTAAAACCGAAAACGGCTTTTTTTCCTGTCGACGTTTTAAAATATTATGTAGAAGCATAATTTATTTTTGGAAACTTCTTACTAAAGTACATTTTAAAAGTCGTGCATTTTTTAAACTTCACACTAAACTGCATTTTAAAACGTACAACTTTACATCGCGGGCACGGCATATAAAGTATGTAGTAATTATAATATATCGCGGCACAGGTGCGGGAAGTTATGACTGGCGGTAAGTCTGTGCAGCGATACGTTACATAACTAATACTCGGCTAATGTGTAACAGAATATTGATGGAACATGAGCAGGTTTTAATGTTTTAGTTGTGTTAGCGGATGTCAATGGACAAGCTACATAATATTATATTTATTTTATTTAAATCTGTATATTATGTTAGTCACTATATATAAGATTAATTAGTGATTATTATATTTTGAGTAGTAATAAGTAAGGGAATTGATTTTGACAAATAGTTATAAATGGACGGGAGGATTATTTACTTCTGTTATAACTTCCTCTTCTCATAATTTAAGTAAATAATTATCTTAAATATGAGAAGTACATTAATTAACATTTAGAATTATATACCTACTTAATCTTAGCAATTCTTAATTTTTAATGTATTCTTTAATGGTTTTACTATGAAAATATGAAATGAAATGAAAATATACTTTATTGTGCACAATCAAATTACATAGACAAAGTTTAAAATATATTAATTATAAAATAAAAAGAAAGCACACAAAGGCGGCCTTATTACTAAGCAGCAATATCTTCCAGGCAACCTTTGAAGCGAGAGGATAAGATTGCTGGATTTGGGTATAGTGCTAAAAAGAATATTGGATAATTAATGAAATTCTGGAATATAAAAAATTAACATTAACTTTGATACATATAAAAATAATAAACATACATAAACAATATTACAAATATACAAATACATAAATATACATTTAAATAGATACTTAATACTTAATACTTACTACGATGGCTCAGCGACCCAAAGTGGATCTTGGCCTCCGACACGAGTTTGCGCCACTTGTCGCGGTCTTGCGCAGTTTTTTGCCACTCTGTGACCTCAAGATCGCGCAGGTCCGACTCCACGACATTTAGCCACCGGTACCGTGGACGGCCGACAGGTCGTCGCCCGATCGAACGCCCAAGGAACGCCTTTTTAGTGGCACGATCCTCTCCCATTCTTGCAACATGACCGAGCCATCGGAGTCGTTGGGCTTTTATTACGCCAATAATATTGGGCTCAGCCATGAGGTCTTCAACTTCGACGTTGGTTCGGATTCTAGTTCCTCCGTCTTCTGTCTTCACCGGGCCCAAGATCTTGCGGAGGATTTTTCTTTCGGCTACCAGTAGTTTATTCTCTTCATCGAGTGTGAGCGTCCAGGTCTCGCATCCGTACATTAGTATTGGCCTTATTACAGACTTGTAAATGGCGATTTTACTTTTTCTACTTAGGAGATTGGACGCTAACATTCCATGAAGTGCCGCGCTGCATCGCAAGGTGTTTTGGATGCGGATGTTTATTTCCTCCAGTCTCGTGTTGGTGTCGGTAATGGTGCAGCCTAAGTATTTAAATTTGTCCGTCCCTTTATAAGAAGTCCCTCTCACATTCAGGTCTTCTCGTTTTGTGCGCGTGTTTTTATAGCGTTTAATGTGGAGGTATTCTGTTTTCTCGCGGTTTATACTTAGGCCTACCTTAAGGGCTTCGTTTTCTAAGACTTCGACCGCGCTGGCTACTTCCTCTGGAGTTTCACCCAGTAATGCCAGGTCGTCGGCATATCCTATCAACCTATGCTTCCCATTCAGTTGTAGCCCTACGTCTAGTGCAGTCACTTCTTTGAGGACATATTCCAGAACTAAATTGAAAAGCACAGGTGACAGTGCATCTCCTTGCTTAAGTCCTGTGACCACCGCGAACTCGTCCGTAAGCTCTTTAGCAACCCTCACTCTCATTTTGCTTTCCTTAGTGGCAACCATTATCATGTCAACTAGTTTTTTAGGGATGTTGAAGTTCCTTAAGATCGTGTATAACGAATTACGGTCGATACTGTCATAGGCTTTTTTAAAATCGACAAATAACGCGTGTATGCTTTGGGCGTATTCTCATCGTTTTTCCATAAGTTGTTTCAGAAGGAAGATCTGATCGATTGTGCTGCGGTTTTGCCGAAATCCACACTGATAATCGCTGATGATTTGTTCCGCATGAGGTTCTAGCCTTTTAAGCAACACATATGATAAGACCTTGTACGCCGTTGGCAAAAGAGCTATTCCGCGATAATTTGTGCACCTCTTCTTACATCCCTTTTTATGGATCGGACATATAACGCCTGTGTTCCACTCTTCTGGTTGTTTTCCATCTTGCCAGATCTTACTTATAATGTGAAATAATCTTAGTTGTATGGTCTCTCCCCCATACTTCCATATTTCAGATGGTATGCCGTCTATGCCGGGAGCCTTGTTATTTTTGAGCCTCATAATTGCTTGTCGGACTTTCCTAAAAGATAGAGGTTCCAATTCGGCGTAGTTGTCACTGGTTGTGCGTGGTAATACAATATGAGGTGGAGGACAATTCAGCAGATGTTTAAAGTAATTTCTCCAAGCATTTTTGATGTCCGTGTTATCTGTTATAAGATTGCCACTATCATCTAAGAACATTTGAGAGCTAGGTTGGTAGCCCCTCTTAAAAGATCTCAGCTCCTGATAAAATTTCCGTGATTCGTTTGCTCGCCAAAGGGTATTTATATTTCTAACTTTACTATCTAGGTAATTTCTTTTTGCTCTTCTTATTATTCTTCTTGATTTTGATTTTAATTCTTTAAAGTTTTCTAAGAATTTACTATTCTGTTCTGCCAACATTTTATATTTCCTTTTTTCTTCAATAATTCTTTCGCAATCTTCGTTCCACCAAGCTTTCCTTTTTTTCCTGGTCTTGCGTCCGAGCGTTTTTAGTGCAACTTCTTTGATGGTATCTCCTGTTGTTGTCCAAATATTATCTATATTTGTGTCCTCATCAATATCCTCTACAGCTAAATCGTTACGTGTTTTTTAATTCAATTTGAAATGTTTTTTTTGTGGCATCATTCTTGAGACTTTCTGTATTTATTCCTAAGTTATTGTGCGAGTTTTTATTTTTATATGTCGTAATTTTAGCTTTTAGTTTAATACCCAACATGTAGTGGTCGCTATCACAGTCGGCACCACGGTAGGATCTTACATCTTGGATCGTATTTTTTCGTCTTCCTTCTATAAGAACGTGATCGATTTGGTTGACAGTTTTTCCACCTGGTGATTTCCAAGTGCCCTTATATATGTCTTTATGTGGAAACATAGTGCTCTTTATAACAATATTTTTGGATGTTGCAAAACTTATTAGTCGTAGGCCATTGTCGTTAGATTGTTCGTGTTTGCTATGCATCCCAATGGTTGGTGCAAAAATAACCTCCCGTCCAATCTTAGCGTTAAAATCGCCCAACATAATTTTTGTATCATACCTTGGTAGCTGATCGTAAACTAAGTCGAGGAGTTCATAAAATTCATCCTTTTCGTTCTCGTCAGCTACTTCGGTAGGGGCATACACGTTGATTAAAGAGATGTTAAAGAATTTACTTCTAATACGAAGAGTCGAGATTCTGTCAGATATTACTTCAAAACGAATCACGTTCCCTAATATCCTATTTGTAACTATAAAGCCCGTGCCGCGTGTATGACATCCAGATTCACCGCCGCCGTAAAACAAGGTTGAGGTATTATCTATGTTACATTCACCTTTACCAGGCCATCTTACTTCTTGGAGGGCTGCTATACCTACGCCATATCTATTTATCTCTTTATTTACTTGGTAGACAGCACTGGGTCTAAACAGAGAACGTACATTCCATGAGGCCAATCGAAAGTCCGTATATCTTCGCCAAGGGTCATCGGTATTTGGATCAGATCGTTTATTTCTCTTAGTCAGTTTCTGAACTTGTTTGATTTTTCCGTGGGCGGGGTGTTAACCCGCCGCACAACCCCCAAAATGCTGGAGGACCGCATCCTACGTTGGTCGGCGAGTCAATATGACTTAGCCGGGTAGCTAGCTAGGCTGTGCTACCGACTTCCCCTCATCCGCCACCCGGGGGACGCCCCCCTACGCTGTGTAGGCCCAGCTTGGGTTCTCTCAATTATATACTTACATAATATAATTTAAAGATACGATACTATAATATAAATATAATTAAGTACTTACTATAAGGCTATAAGCTACATAAATTTAAATTTGACACGTCAAACTAAGATAATAGTCTTTCAAAGAAGACTTAAAAATATGTAATGTCTTAGCTTGTCTTATTCGTGTAGGCAAAGAGTTCCAGAGAAGAATGGATTGGAAGGTGAAGGACGAGTGGAAAAACTTAGTGTGGGGAAGTTGGGATATCCAGCAAGAGATTGGTCGACGACCTCAACTGTTGCCGGTCGGGATAGCGAAATTTGAAGGATTTTTTAAGGTACTGAGGACTGTTGGGATCAAAAAAAATGGTGTAAATGAGTGAAAGTACGCGAGCATTGCGACGATAACGTATCGGCAGCCACTTCAGCTTATTGCGAAACTCTGTAACGTGATCAAATTTACGTAATCCAAAGATGAACCTTGGAGACAAGTTTTGAAGGCGCTCAAGTTTGTCGAGCTTGTCTTCGCTTAAGTTTATAAAGCTGACATCAGCGTAATCAAGGAGTGACAAGAACAGTGACTCAGCTAGGGCTACTTTTGTGGGAATTGGCAAAACATATCTCAGTCTTTTTAGAGAGTGCCACGTGGAATATACCTTTCTACTTACCTCCTTCAGGTGCTGAGACCAGGACAGGTGCTCATCAATGTATATACCAAGATTCTTAACTACCTTACTATAAGGTATTAATGTACCATTGATGACAACCGGTGGTAACGCATTCCAGTTAATTTTGGAGACAAGCCCCGGACTGCCAATAACTATTGACTGTGACTTCACAGGGTTCAAAAGTAAACCGTACTCTTTACTCCAGTCACAAATGGCAGACAAATCTCGATTCATAACCCCAACTGCTTCAGGTAATGCATCCAAAGTCGACTGTTTATAAATCTGTAGATCATCAGCGTATAAATGAAATGAGGAGATTATTAATACGGTAACAAAGTTCATAAAAAGGGCAAAAAGTAAAGGAGACAATACACCACCTTGGGAGACACCAGCAGATGTGTACGAATCAGCCCAGTCAGAGAGAGATTCTGAAATTTTAACTTTTTGACGTCGACCCACAAGGTAACTACGAAGTAACTGAATCACAGAAGGTGAAAAGTTAAAGACAGTCAGCAAGCAGAGAAGGATGTCATGATCAATTGAGTCGAACGCTTTACTGAAGTTGAGCAAAGTTAAGATGGTCAGTTTCTTATCGTCCATGCCAGTCCGAATGTCATCAGTAACCTTGACTAGGGCCGTCGTAGTACTATGTCCCGTCCGGAAGCCAGATTGATGCGTACTAAGGAGATTATGGTGGATAACGTATCTATTGAGCTGGTGATGTATAATTTTCTCTAATAGTTTTGATAAAAAGGGAAGAATGGATATGGGGCGGAAATCGGAAATGACTTTAGGACGAGAGGATTTAGGGGGAGGGATTATGTGTGCGGCTTTCCAGGTATTAGGGAAAGAACAGGTCAATATACAAAAATTAAAAATGTGTAAAAGGACGGGAGAAATTAAATCTAGGATTGGAAGAATCATTTTGCGGCTAATACCATCATCACCAACAGCATTCGAGGATATAGACATTACGTGCCTTCTAAGTTCGTCCTCAGTAAATGGTAACAGGGTAAATGGCTCGGTGTTTGTTTTGGGTATTAGAGAAATCTTATTTAACGTTTGCAATTTTATAACAGGATCCATGGTAGGAGAATTAGCAAAATGATTATTGAGCGCATTAATATTGACATTACAGGAATCATCTAAATTAGAATTTTTGCCAATACTAAGTCGAGTTTTAAGAAATTTCCAAGTTTTACTAGGATCACCATTCTCAACCGAGGCATGGATATATCGCCGTTGAGCATCTCGACACATGGTGTTGCAACGGTTTCTTAATTTAATATACCTATCTCGATGCTCATCAGAGTTATTTCTCTTAAACTTTGCCTTAGCAGCATGTTTGGCATTAATTAGAGTTTTCAATTCATTTGACAACCAAGGAGCAGGCAAATGCTTAATTTTTACAGCTTTAATAGGAGCATGCTTATCATAAAGCGATGTAAGTAAGGCATTAAAAACCTCCACCTTGCTATCAACTGAAGTTGCTGTATATAAGGCCGTCCAATCTATAACAGTTGCATCTTCTCTCAAGGCATCCACGTCCATGGAAGAGAAATTTCGCTGCAGTAGTGTTCTACGTTTAGATTTGGGAGTGCGAATGTTAAAAGCAACGTATATCAGATCGTGATACGAGAACATTTCCGCTGAACTCTGACCATGTTTACAAATTGAGTTTGGCGAGGATACTATTATTAGGTCAAGCCATGATGGACGACAACCTGGGGAGCAGTGTGTTGGGTTTAGGGGCAGTAAACTCAAATTACATGAATCTATAACTGACATAAGGTTCTTGGATCTACTATCATTCTTGAGCATACATGTGTTAAAGTCACCCATTATAATTAAATGAGTGTAGCTGGGCTTATGAGATTCTAGTATGCTCTCGAAAGATGAAAAATAATTATGATGCATCGAGGGGCAGTAGAACACACCAAGAAGTATTTTGCTACAAAAAGATACCTGAATCTCAATGAGCAAATACTCTAGTGAATCCACTGGTAGGGCCTGCGCTGACGAACCTATTATTGAAAAAGAATTGTCGGAGCGTAGGTAGATCGCAACGCCACCACCGCCTCTCCCGACACGGTCGTTGCGAATTAGCTTAAAACCAGGTAGGCAAGTAGAAAGTAAAGGTAATTAAGAGCTACAAAAAACCAATTTTTGGAAATTACTAATGAATAACAAAAAATTACTTTTTGGCTGACTTCTTTGTCTTTGTTCCAGCTGTGGTTTTACCTCTTGTTACGGGAACAGGACGTCCATCTGACTCAATTTGCCTATCAGTAAAAGTTGGACATGGGATTGCATCCAAGTCAGCCATGCTGAGAGCACGGACTTTGGAGCCGTCAGGTCCGGTTACAATTACTGAGCCATTATGTGTCCAACATTTTGAGACTCAAAAACGCTGTCTGGCTGCCATAAAAACACTGTGCCTCTTCTTAATAAGGAACTCAGATAAGGTGATGCCGGAGTTTTTCAACTTGGTCTTTGCCATCCATACCTGGTTCCGGATTGCGAGATCATTGAATTTGACTAAGATTGGACGAGGCTTAGACTCAGTCAAACGGCCCAAGCGGTGACAGTGTTTAATATCTGACATGTCAACATCAGGGAGTTGCAACTGAGATGAAATAATAGAAGAAATAACTTTACTTACGACTTTTTTATCTTCGGGAACCCCATGAACCAATAAAATTTTTCTTCTACGTCTCATCTCTATTTGGTCCTGGACATCCATCAAAGCTTCAATTTGTGTCTGCAATGACTTAAGAGCCTCCAAGACAAAGGACTTAAATGCGCTGAATTCAGAAGCCAGTGTGGATGCGGTACTTGATGCTTGAGTAGACTGTAACTCCAACTGGAACTCCGACATCTTTTTGTTGAACAACTCGTTCATTTGGTTAATGGACTGCATTAGTGATTCCATGATTTATATAGAGGTGGTAATAAGTGCTGGTGGCGGTAATGAATAAAGATAGTTTAAATATTATTTGTATGTTAATACCAACAAAGGAGATTAGTGACACATAGGCACAGGTAAAAATCACAACATAATATTATTTATTTATCACAAAATTAAATTATTTTTCAAGGAGCACTTAAATCTCCGTATTTACTTTTTGCACGCCTACCCGCAAAAAAAAGACTATATTTGAATTGTCAACGGAAGTTCGTTTCTTTTGTGTAAAATGGTATAAAAGCTGGCCATATTGCATTGATGGAGGCATTCTGTAAATAACTTTGAAACGTGTAAGGTGAAACTCTGCTCGTATAAATACTTACCGCTCAATGTATAATTATTCAAGACTTTTACTACTCTCTAATAGTTGCGACTAGATGTAAACTGAAACCACGGTTTTAAAGGTATTGCATAGCTTTGAACGCAGGCTATGAACGCGGTGACCGAATCAAGTAATTCCGTAACGAAAAAACCTAACACCCCCAAACCCGACCGGCACAGCGGTGCGGCGTTGCGTCGTCTAACGTCATTATAGGGTCAATGGGCATTGTCCAAAAAAAATCACATGTACTTTTTATATTTTTTTTCGTTAAAATAGGGTATTTTAAGAATATAAATTAAATAATTTTGAAATTCATTGGCTACTTTTTTCTCAATAAATTTTTAAGGTTTCGCTCTGACGTCATCATCGGCGGCCAATTGACCTCTGCAGTATGTTTTTTTTCCTTTCAATCTTATTTATAATGGCTGGTTCGTCAAATGCAAGTTCTCATTATGTGAAAGCTGATACGAGAAGCTTACCAAAAGTTCGAAACGTAATGTTGGTCGAATTTATTGCTAATTTAACGCCATTGAAGGTCAAACTAAGGTTAAACATATTTGTTCAAAAATATAAGTAACTAATGGGTATTTCTTTCGTTTATATACAGAAAAACGATCACTGACCTTATTCCTCGAAATATTTTTGTAATGAGCAAAATTATAAAAAAATGGACAATCCCCATTCAGACCGCAACGCGACGAGGCGAGGCGCGGCGCGGCATAAATTTGTATGGATTTGACAGATTTCAATTGCGTGAGACGTCTTGCGAATCTGTCAAATCCATATAAATTTAGAAAAGCATCTACGCGTCGCGTCGCGGTCTGAATCAACCCTTAGTTCCACAGACTTCGGCATGTTTGTGTGCGTGCGATTAGTCGTATGTAAATTATAATAATAATTGCATAAGTTAATAAAAATATGCTGTCCTTTGTATGTCGCTTTTTATATACCTAATTAGTTCGCGTACCAATTTTATAATTCCTCTTAATCTAGTTTAAATGAAACTACGTTTGCCAGGCGTCCGGATAAAGCCGGGCACAGCCAGCCTTTTGATTGCGTGTCCCAAAATTAAAGGCAGACCCGGCTTTTGTAGAGCTTTAAATCTATAATTTTGTATGAGATCCTACTAATTTCAGACAACTTTATAAGTTACAACTAATAAAGATTTAAAATGTCATCTAGTAAATGTTAAATTGTTTTAACAAAACAGGAAATTTGTACACGCGCTGCCGAACGTATTAACTACACTGACAATTTAGTCATATTAAGAGTTTCCGATTTTTTTTTCATCAGATGAGTTGCAGGTACGTTACATGACTTTAAAGCGGCATGATGCCTCTTTTAGAAGTCACTTCAAAGTTCAAAAACTAGTTTGTTTTTTGCCAATGCTAAAAATATCTTTATGCCTAAAACGAAAATCAGTTAAGCAGTTTAAACGTTAAGAAAAACAAGGAATATTCCACAAATTAACTTTTAGAACAATCAAATTAATGTTACGATGCTGCATCGTAACATTGATTTGAGTGTTCTAAAAGTTTATTTGTGGAATGGATTTAGTAACACTTGAAAACTTAAAATTAATATTACAGTTTAACTAAAATTAGATAATCCTGTTCTAAATTAGAATTGGTGAAAGTCCTCCGAATCGTGAAACTTTGGAAATATCTGTCTATACAGATATTTAAGGGTCTTAATATACACTACGGGTCCTTAGATTACTTAAACTATCTTGGGAAAGTGATTTTTCACCGGCTTCTGAAGCGTCCATAGATATCCATATCCATATTAGTATATGGATATGGATATTATTGTTGACCGACTTCCAAAAAGGAGGAGGTAATACGTTCGGCTGTATGTATATATTTTTTACACCCAATGTTATTACTGCGTTTGGGTATGAGTGTTCATAAACAAAATCCCTTTAGTCAGATCACGTTAAATTACGCTAGCGACCGGAGTCACTGCGCCGAGAACACAGGGCGATATAACCAATAATTACAACACGACATCCGACAACACATGCATTGAACATGGATAGGTACAAAACGTCACACGAAAATGCGAAAGTGTGTCTATCTGTCTGTCTGTTACCTCTTCACGCTCAAACCGCTGAACCGATTTAACTGAAATTTGGTATGAAGATACTTTGAGTCCCGGGAAAGGACAAAGGATACTTTTTATCCCGGAAAAATGTACGGTTCCTGCGCGATAAACGAATTTTAGCGCAACGGAGTTGCGGGCGTCATCTAGTATATTATATTCTTATAGATGACGCCCGCAACTCCGTTGCGCCAAAACTCGTTTATCGCGCGGGAACCGTTAATTTTTTCGGAATAAAAAGTACCCTATGTCCTTTCCCGGAACTCAAAGTACCTCCATACCAAATTTCAACAAAATCGGTTCAGCGGTTTGGGCGTGAAGAGGTAACAGACAGACAGACAGACAAACAGACAGACAGACAGACAGACAGGCACTCTTTCGGATTTATAATATTAGTATGGATGTTGTGCGTAGAAAGTGAAACATAACTTTTCCCATTCGAAAAGGATAAAATATATTTCTTTTGTAAGACTATCGTGCCCGTCGGACGTCGTCGTCCCGTCTTATTATTATTATTATTTATTTTTATTAAATAAGGGGGCAAACGAGCAAACGGGTCACCTGATGGAAAGCAACTACCGTCGCCCATGGACACTCGCAACATCAGAAGAGCTGCAGGTGCGTTGCGTCTTATTATATTATGAAGTTTAAACTTTCAAAAACGGTAAGATTTCATGTGAAATAATTCTATAAGGTGGTAATAGTATTCTTTAATTTTCTATTTTTCTACGTAATTTTCAAAAAAATTCTTTGTGAGAGCTATTCTCGAACTTCAAAAGATACTATATAAAAAGAAGTAAGAAAATCGGTTTAGCAGTTTTAATTATTTATAGAGGTTAGCAACACATTCAGCTGTTTATTTTTATATTATAAAAAAGCTACCGCGATTCTAAAAAAAATTATATTAAAACATCATAAAGCTACATTAATTTAGCATTCGCGTGTAGTGTAACAAGATTCGACTTTGAGCATTACATTACAATACTACCTCCCTGAGCATTCGCGTGTAATGTGAAATTATTATAGGCTGCAAGTTATGTCAAAATATTATGTATCATTACAAGGTGCGCATTGTAATGCTCGGTTCTCCTCCCTCACTGATGTAATGCTCGACTTTGTAACGTAACGTTACACGCGAATTCTCCCGATGAGGCACCTTTTAAGTTTTCAGTACTGTAGTATTGGCTGATGTTGATGATGAACCAAAGATAACTCTTGGGTACTTTGATTAACCGTGGGCTGTATTATCAGGACGTATGGTATCGTAAGTTACACTCTCGGTTGTTCTCCGGCGTAGAGATTGATGACGTCATATTACAAGATGGCCGCTAAGTCACCCCGTAGCCACTACGACGTAGCCGTGTGCTACGACGTAGCGTGCTACGAGTTGCTACGAGTTTCTTAGGCTTCTTACAGACGAACGGCATGTGTCGGCGGCACGTGTCGGCGGCAGTCGACGGCTGACGGCTGTCGGCGGCACATGTCGCCGGCAGTCGACGGCAGACGACGGCACGTGTCGGCGGTAGTCGACGGCAGTCGACGGTAGCCGACGCCAGCCGTTGACAGTTTATGACGCTTGCAGGGGGCCTACCACGAACTTTCCTAAAAGTCCTAAAACTTATCATGTTTCCAGAACACTTCGTTGTAAGATTACAATAACATTACCGTACTCACTTTTTAAATATAATTTTACTAAAAAACAGTAAAATATGCAAAAAAATGTTAAATCCGCTGTGAAATATCAACTTTTTAAGATCGCTAGCTTGACGCAAAAGTAATAAATGTTTATCTGTCAAACGGTGTCGCTTAGGAGAGTTGGTGGTAGGCCCCCAGTTGTGACGTACCCCCGCAAAGTAAGCGTCCACAGGTCGGTATCGTACGCAACGGACGTCACGCATCAAACGGACATTTTTTTCACAGTACGTCCGCTGAATTGGCAGTGTACGGATTACCGACTAGCCTAGTAAATGAATGCTCAAAAGGGGGGTATGGATGGAAAAGTCGAAAGCAGAAATTTTCGATTAGGAACATTGTTTGGACTAATTTGAAGATATAATACTGGCTAGTTGGTAATCCGTACGCTGCCGATACAGTGGATCTACTGTAAAAAAAATATCCGTTTGATTCAAAACGTCCGTTGCGTACGATACCGACCTGTGGACGCTTACCTTTACGCGTTACGTCACAACTGCAAGCGTGATAAACTGTCGACGGCTGCCGTCAACTGCCGCCGACTGCCGCCGACACGTGCCGTCGTCTGCCGTCGACTGCCGCCGACACGTGCCGTCGACTGCCGCCGACGCGTGCCGACGACACGTGCCGTTCGTCTGTAAGAGCGCTTAGGGCCCCACTTACCGCCGTACTCAGAAACTCTAATTACGATTAAGCTATATTAACAATTTAATGAAGAGTTTGACAGATAATGCACAAGGCTTATGTCAAAAGTTTGAATTAATTACATTTAAGTAATTAATGTTCCACTCTGAGTGCGGCAGTCAGAGTAATTTGATGATTACTTAATTATTTTAAATTAATGAGGATTTTGACAAAAAATTTATGGAGTGTTTGTGAAAATCTTAACTTTATTAAGGCTAAGTAATCATAAATTATCTCCGAGCAAAACCGTTACTCATTTTCCTCTTTACTTAGACAGTAGATAAACTACATCATGTTTTTCCAATATAAATCAATTGATATAGTCTATAATAGAATTCTTTTTTTTTACATTTTATAATAGAATTATTGGTTGAAAGTAACCACACTATTCACTACGCTACGTTACTTTGTTAAGTCACTACTTTGAACTATATAAACTCTTAAACCGAATCAGATTTAAACTATGTGAGTAAGGAGGTACTACATTTAAGTACTGTATTTAATAACGGAAAATACGAGAAAAGTCTGCGGAACTTTATAGTATTTTCGTTTATCTCGAGCTTTCTACCTTCGTTATTGTGTTGTGAGCTCCATCGATCTCAATTACTTACGGAACTGACACCTGCCGCAAGCTGCTGCGTTGTTTGCTGCCTGCTGCCTGCTGTCTGCTGCCTGCTGCCTGCTGTCTGCTGCCTGTTGTCTGCTGCCCCCTGCCCGCTGCCTGGTGTCCACTGCCGACCACTGCTGCATCTCTAACTTTATTCTCTTATGACTGATTTCAAGCAATTAAAAGGATTTCACAAAGTGTACTTGAAAACTATGACTTGTGACTTTTCCAACCAGTTTTAGGCATTTTACAGGTTTTTAAACAATCTACACATTAAATAATTGTAAGTAGTTATTTATTTATTCCTAATCTAATACGAAAAGAGTATATTGTGGTTAGTAATATAATGATTTTGCAACTAGCTAAAACCAAATCTCATTGTTTAGGGCCGGGACACAAAAACACGGTACGACGTCGTACGGCGCCGTGTCGTGGGAACCCACGACGCGCGTCGTAAAAAACCACGACACGGTGCCGTACGGCGTCGTACGACATCGGGTCGTAGAAACTCATCTTGAATTTCTACATGAGTTTATACGACGCGACGTCGTACGACGCCGTACGACGCCGTGTCGTGGTTTTTTACGACGCGCGTCGTGGATTCCCACGACACGGCGCCGTACGACATCGTACGACGTCGTGCCGTGTTTTTGTGTCCCGGACCTTAGTCATGTCCTGTGTGATCGCGGCCTAACCCATTGTTAGTAATGAAACACTCAATAATATCAAAGTGTTGGGGTTGTTCGCGACAAAGGTGTATTTAGCCAATGTTCCGCCGATGCTGGAAATGTTTGAAATTAAATACTTCGCTTTCCCCTTGTTTCTGTTCAGTAGTTATCAAAGAACTATAGCTCTCTATCAGCTTTATCGATGATATTATCCAGAGATAGACTCAACATGTAACTTTTCAAAATGAAGGTTTTGGTTTTTGTCATTGGCGTAACTATAACATCCGGGGCTCGTGGCAAATTGATGGAGCCTTATCGTCACGTTAATAATAAAACAATGTATAAAAATTTCTGAGCTCACGGCCTCTTTTGGGTCGGAGGCCCGTGGCATTTTGCCAGCCCTACCACCGGTTTACGCCACTGGTTTTGTACAAAAAATTCATAGAAACCAGTAGTGTCGCGACGACACGTCGCCTGCTGCCGCTTCATGTGGCCGGCTTCCAAGTTCCAACTTGTACCTTTACAGTCATGCTTCTTTTCATGATGTCATTATTATAGTTTACAATTCGATACTTCGAGTATTGGTAAAATAAATATCGGTTTGGCCGCACTGTGGCGGGAAAATGTCACTGCCGACGGTACTGTAATTCAGTTTACGCGCCGCTGTGGACCGTACCCGCATTTACGGTAAAGTGAACGCATTTGATACTGAAAATAAATTGTTACTTACTCAAAAACTTAACTATAATCCTTACTAAAATGATTATAAATGCCAAAGTGTGTCTTTCTGTCTCTCCGTTACCTCTCCGCGCTTAAACGGCTGAACCGGTTTATATAAAATTCTGAATGGAGACACTTTGAGAAACGGGAAAGGACATGGAATGGGAATGGATCCTAACACAATTCCTTTAAATATTTAGCACGGGGTCAGACTATCGTTATGATAAGCGTTCATAGATAGTATTATTATGATAATATTATTTTTATTAGAGTCCCATGCTAGGCAAATACCCCTTTCCACTCATCATAGTCCAACACAACCGTAGGCCAGCCATGTCCGTTGTTATAGTTATTATAATTTGCTTCATTAATATATGAGTATCTAACCCCCTAGTGTTAACGCGAGCACTAAACTAATATTGTGTTAGGGAAAGTCCTCGCTGCCGTGTTTTTCCTCAAACCGGCCGTCGCCTCAACTTTGATTGGACTTTAATTAGATAAAAATGTACGAGTTGTTTACCCCGAGAGGGTTCCGTACGACAAAATGTTTGAGTGGCATACTTGTGAGGAGTGTTTAACCTTACCTCAAAAATATTGACTGTTCTGTTAGCTGCTAAACATATTGAATGTTCTAGTAGTTTTGTTAGTCTGATAAACAATTATTTTTTTATTATGCTAGTTGGTGCAGTCGACAAAGACGTTATGGTTTGAATATCGTTTAGCAGCGCCGTTGAGTCACCTGTTCTACTAAGTACTATGCTGTTACAGATTTAGTACGTCATAGTTTCAACCAAAATTTTGGGTTTATTTTCACTAATTCTGTACATTTTACACTATAATAGTGTACCTTGATATTGTTAAAATCATATACAGCAATAAGGAATAATCAGTATAATATCATGCTTATCGCAGTAATTTTGCTTGGAAGATGGTCCAAAGAAGGCACTTTTATTGTTACATACAATTACCTAATACCACACACGAAAATACAATCCTCCTGCCATGCGCATCTACACACCTACGTTCTATGTCTCACAACATAGGGATCATACTCATAAACTCGGAGGTATCACAACAGCGAACGGCACAATCACAGTGCAAGAATCATGAGGCTGCAGGTGTTCTGTAGTTTGTATAATTTATGTTTTCATTAGCCGCTCCCCCTCCCCCCTTACCCCTGCCGTAACTCCCTGCTGTAAACATTTTTATGACCGACTAGCTTGTACCCGTTACTGTGCTCTTATCTTTGAAAATCTTGATTTTGAAGTACAGATAATATCCATACTAATATTAAAAGTTTGTCTGCCTGTTACCTCTTCACGCCGAAACCGCTGAACCTTTTGCTGGAAGGTATGGAGATACTTTGAGTCCCGGGAAAGGACATAGAATACTTTTCATTCCTGAAAAATGTACGGTTTCCGTGCGATAAACGAATTTTGGCGCAACGAAATTGCGGGCGTCATGTAGTATTGTATCTGTCGATACATATTATAAAACAAATTCGCTTTTTTCCCTCATGTCCCTTTGTTCCCTTTAATCTTTAAAACTACGCAACGGATTTTGATGATTCTTTCAGTGTTAGATAGCCCATTTATCGAGGAAGGCTATAGGCTATATTTTATCACGTTTTAGCTAATAGGAGCGAAGAAATAGGAGAAAATGTGGAAAAAACGAGGAAAATTATTTGAAAGGGCTAACTTGAACGCGCTAATCTCTGAACTACTGGTCCGATTTGAAAAATTCTTTCAGTGTTAGATAGCCCATTTATTGAGGAAGGCTATCTAAGGCTATAATTTATCACGCTAAGACTAATAGGAGAATGTGGAAAAAACGGGGGAAATTGTTTGATAGGGCTTATCTCGCGAACTACTGGAGCAATTTTTATGTTATTTGGCACAGATAAGAAGTAGACCACGTGAAGGATCATAGGCTATCGATTTAATCATTTTTTCAGTGGCTATATATTTTATGCCCGTGCGACGCCGGGGCGGGTCGCTAGTAATATAATCATTTATTATGAACTACTGCTAACATAAATATACGTTTTGGTAGAAAAATAATTATTGTTGTACTCACAAGCCAAAGTATCATCTCAAGTCCATCTCCAGTGTCTCAGATCCACTCATTTTCCTAAGTTTTTTTTTTTATGAAATAAGGGGGCAAACGAGTAAACGGGTCACCTGATGGAAAGCAACTTCCGTCGCCCATGGACACTCGCAGCATCAGAAGAGCTGGTGGGCAGGTGCGTTGCCGGCCTTTTAAGAAGGAATAGGGTAATAGGGGAGGGTAGGGATGGGAAGGGAAGGGAATAGGGGAGGGTAGGGAAGGGAATAGGGTAGGGGGATTGGGCCTCCGGTAAACCCACTCACTCGGCAAAACACAGCGCAAGCGCTGTTTCACGCCGGTTTTCTGTGAGAACGTGGTATTTCTTCGGTCGAGCCGGCCCATGCGTGCCGAAGCATCTGGCTCTCCCACGTACTACAATAGAAATTTAAGTTTGTGGGCAGCTGGTATACGCACAGACAGACGTCGGCAATTTTTTTATATCATGACCCTTGGCTTGCATTTTTAAGGCAATGCTTCGCTTTTTATTGGTCCTCCAGACCTTGTCATAATAACTGATATAACTTTACTGCCTGTAACACCGGCGCAAGTGTTATTAAATTACTGGCATAAAACCTTTTTCTTGCACTTAACTAGTTTACTACTCCAAGATTTGTTACTTGGACGTGCTTTTTGAGTTAAGAAGCCTTTAAGATACGCCATATGCACTATGGCTTCCTACACATAATTCGGTGATTGTGAAGAGGACTAGGCCAGCTACAGAAGAAATTTTATAGTGCACATTTGTGTGCGTAATCCATACTAATATTATAAATGCGAAAGTCTGTCTGTCTGTATGTCTGTCTGTCTGTTACCTCTTCACGCCTAAGCCGCTGAACCGATTTTGCTGAAATTTGGCATGAAGATACCATGAGTCCCGGGAAAGGACATAGGATACTTTTTATCCCAGAAAAATGTACGGTTCCAGAGCGATAAACAAATTTTGGCGCAACGGAGTTGTGGGTATCATCTAGTACTATAATATACCCGTAATTTAACTATTTTTGTTGAGACTACAGTAATTTCTTTTTCTCACCTCCGGGCGCAAAACGTGTCAACTTTCTTCCCGCTGCGCTTGCCGATGTTGCTGTTTTCCGCCTCCGTCGATGAGAAAAATAGTACACGCACCATGGGCAGTAAATAAGAAAGCCTCAGATCACATGTTTGTTGACCTCGGCTTAGGCACGGCCAACAATTACATGTGATCTGAGACATTTCTTATTTTCCTGCCCTAGGTGCGTAATGTACTATTGTGTTAAATCACAACGTAGTTAAATATTGGATTAGAAGATAAAAAGATCAAAACGTATTTCATAGCTAAATCTATTTTATTCTAAAACTAGCCTGTAAAACAAAAATATAGAGGCGTGTTATTTTAGCTAACGTCGGAATTTTGAAAAATCAACTGTATTCGGTTGCCGACTGCAGGTTTTTCCATTATTTTTATCATCAATCTAACGATGCGCAATCTGGTTCTGAAACGAACACGCGTCAACGCAAAATCACAATCTATTTTACGTTTAAATGCTGCAGCGTTTTTCAAATTTTCTAAAACTATGCAACGACTGTAGACATTGGGCGCTTTTCCTGTCATGTATTTTGTCACGCCCGAATCTGGTCCACATGCGGTTGACAACATGCTCTTGCCAGGCCCGTGTTGCCCGCATCATAAGGAAAACATCTATGAAATTTTAAGATGCGGGCAACTTTCATAGTTGCGGACCCGTGCGTGGGCGGTAACACGTACTTGTGGCAGAAAAAGCTACCACATATCATTATTATTAGGCTATTGCATAGCTTTTATCCCGGGCCTTTAGCGCAGCGACCGAATCAAGAAATTCCGTAACGAAAAACTTAAAACACCTAAAATTCGTCTAACGTCGTTTTAGTTCGGCAGACTTCGGCTCGGTGTGGGTGTTATAAGTTATCATTAAATCAATTGAGATTCATACGTAATACAAGAATAGTTGATACAAATGACTATAACTTAAAATTATTTTTCACTGGAAAACTATTTATAAAGTAACAAAAAGAGAAAACCTAACCTTGCTGTTGAAAGGATAGTGTTATTACGGCGCTAGTTCCGGCGCGGCGTCCGTTGCCCTAGGTTTAGTGTTTTATTGTAAATCCTAGGCACAATAGACAGAACGAACCAGTAGTCTGACTTCAAAGAAGCTACGTCATATACTACACCAAACAAAAAATATCGAGAACTCTAGTCGACCTACTGGTTCGTTCTGTCTATGTGTACTAACTCCTAGGTCTTATTGTGAGGTTTTCTATTGTAGACGCCCTTTGTTCTATTGTATAATATGTTGACATTGTTGATTTATTGTAGCGTGTAGCATTGTAATAGGAATTTAGACATTTTTAATACAAATAGCAAAACAAAAGTCGTCGCACAAAGCGTGAGAGAGCTAGTTTGGGTGTCTGTCTGTCTCCAGGCTGTATCTCAAGAACCTAGACTGTAGAGCAGTGGTTCCCAACCTGGGGGTAATTACCCCCGCGGGGGTAAAATAGCTATTCTAAAAGGGTAACAGAGGTGGTACCTAAAATAAATGAATTGGCAGAAAAAAAATATAAACTGTATATTTTGGAGAAAAACAGCTACAGAATACCCTATCATTGCAGACAGAGATCTGAAAATGTTGGTACCGTTAGCTACCACTCGTAAATGCGAGAGCGGCCTCTCAACTGGTAATATTTAAAAAAAGGCAAGAAACCGTCTGAACGTCGAGCATGATATGAGATGCGCGTTAAACGTGTAACTGAAGTCTGAACCTAATTATATTAAAAAAACAAAAACTTGCGAATGTACCACTACAAAATAAAGTTGTTTTTACAGGGGGGGGGAGGGGGGGTAGAATCAGTTTCTCTAACAGGCCATAGGGGTAACAGCTCTAAAAAGGTTGGGAGCCACTGCTGTAGAGAATAGCTAGACTTCTAAACTTTTCACAGATTGTGTATTTGTGTTGCCGCTATAACAACAAATACTAAAAATAAAATAAATATTTAAGGGGGGCTCCCGTACAACAAACATGATTTTTTTGCCTTTTTTGATCGATATCAATAATGGCAAGAGGTAGGCACTTGAAATTTCCACATAATTCTGATATATTATATGTGTAGGGACTTCTATACTTATTATAAAACAAAGTCACTTTTTTTTCCCTCATGTCCCTTTGTTCCCTTTAATCTTTAAAACTACGCAACGGATTTTGATGATTCTTTCAGTGTTAGATAGCCCATTTATCGAGGAAGGTTATAGGCTATATTTTATCACGCTAAGATTAACAGAAGCGAAGAAATAGAGGAAAATGTGGAAAAAACGGGGAAAATTATTTGAAAGGGCTAACTTAAACGCGCTAATCTCAGGAATACTGGTCCGATTTGAAAAATTCTTTCAGTGTTAGATAGCCCATTTATTGAGCAAGGCTATAGGATATATTTTATCACGCTAAGACTAATAGCAGAATGTGGAAAAAACGGGGGAAATTATTTGAAATGCTTATTTAGTAATAGTTTGAACGCGCTAATCTCAGGAACTACTGGTCCGATTTGAAAAATTCTTTCAGTGTTAGATAGCCCATTTATTGAGGAAGGTTATAGGCTATATTTTATCACGCTAAGACTAATAGCAGAATGTGGAAAAAACGGGGGAAATTATTTGAAAGGGTTCATCTCGCGAACTACTGGAGCAATTTTTATGTTATTTGGCACAGATAAGAAGTAGACCACATGAAGGATCGTGAAAGGCTATCGATTTTAATCATTTTTTCAGTGGCTATATATTTTATACCCGTGCGACGTTGGGGCGGGTCGCTAGTTAATAATAAATTTAATAATAAAATTTTAATAAAATCAATAATCAAGGGGGGGCTCACGTACAAAAAACACAATTTTTGGCATGTTTTTGCTCTATAACGGTATAGAACCCTTCGTGCGCGAGTCCGACTCGCACTTGGCCGATTTTAGTTACGAATGTTAAATAAACGCTTACATTTTTCTACTAAATAACCTACGTCGCGCGTCGAGCCTTTATTTTACATAACAGAAAAATACAAGCTGACTCATAGTTATTTTCGAAGTACTTAATTTTAATAGTAAGGGCTGGTTTACACGTATTAAGTAGATAAGTAGTAACTAAATTTTAACTTAATTTGAAGTGCCTGCCCGAAATGTGTCAAGTGACAAGCCCCGCCTGCCAACATAATAGAAAATAGTCAAATTTCTAATTTCCTTGTTTAGTACTTGACTAAATTTTAAGTTGCTACTTGCTACTAAAGAACAATGGCCAAATCGTACCAGGTGGGCGGTGGCATGGCGTCCCGATATGCCATTAGTAGCAAAAATTCCCTAATATTTTAAGGCATCGAAAATCATTAGAAATGTGTCTAGAAATAGCCACAAAAAAATATCAATATATTTTAGTTTCGTTATGTTCTGACTTGCTATTGGCTGAAACACGCTCAACCCCCCGCTCCGCAGCCCTCGCACTGCTCAGACACACGAGCGCATTTGCCGCCTTTTTCAAGAATTTACGAATCTGCAAACAATATTCTAATATTATCCAAATACATTATTATAATACCCATTTTCAGTTTTAAAGCTACCTAACAATCGCTGCCAAATGTGTATTTTTATAATGAAAGCTAATAGTGAAGAAGGTTTGATATCCCCTCGGAAAAATTAGTCGCCACATTAGGTTTTATAATACCTGAACCAGTTTTACACTGATCCCGCTTGTTAAAGAACAATGGCCAAATCGTACCAGATGATAAAAGGTGGGCAGTGGCGTCCCGGTATGCCATTAGTAGCAAAAATTCCCTAATATTTTAAGGCATCGAAAAACATTAGAAATGTGTCTTTAAATAGCCACAAAAAAAGATCAATATTTTAGTTTCGTTGTTGTCTTTCATATTATGTTCTGACAGCCGGTGATCATTCGCATTCGTTCTATTTTTTGGGTAATACTCTAGGAAAAATTGAAATAATTAGAAATGAGATCGCCGAATATACACTTGTAGGCTATACCGCAGTCGGGAAAAGTGTAGTTCTTAAGTCTAACCTCAAAATAATTGTAAACGTTATTAATTATTATAAAAAATCGTGGCTATTTAGACATAATTCTTAAACGGAATTATGTTTAGACTTTAGAGCATAAGAACAACCAAATCTAACTATAGTTTATTTTGGGACATCAAAAATAAAAGTCGAGTCCAGCTCCTATACAAATTTGGCCATGATTCTTTGTGTTTACATGCAATAAGTAACTTAAAATTAAGTTAAAATTTAGTTAACTACTTATTAACTTAATACGTGTAAACCAGCCATAACGGAATTAAAGAATCTGCTTAAGATAATCCACAATTAATATACCCTAAAAAAAATGTCGATGGTAAATTAAAATTTTGTTATTGCCCGGCGTCCCAGGGGCGCTACAAATTGGGAACGAAATTGCCCGTGTTGTTGGGACGAGGTAATTTTTGTACCGTGTACTGACAACACACAACAACAACTGACAACAGACAAGGCAACGACGAGTTTTGGCGGACATGTGAAAGAGTGCTGTTGTGTTTTTGTATTATTTTCCTAAAATTGTGTTAGCTGGGTTTTTAATGTGTAATATTGGTAGAATATTAACCATTAGATATTCGTGTTCATGCACAAGTGTAGGAAAGTGATGTAATATCCAGAAACATGCTATTTTGTGTTCCCTCCAAAACTCCATCGAAAGTTTCAGTAAAGCGTCTACCACTTTACTGAATCGACTGACTTGACTCCTGTGACCGTATTGACTTTTACTTAGACTTTGACTAGACTTTAGACCTGACGATACATGAAAACGATGATGAAAATTATAATAGGAGGAATATGGTTTTCCCGCCATATTCCTTACCTTTTTACCTTGTCTGTGCAACAACATACACATCCTTTGTGTCAAGTTGCCAAAAAAGAAGAAAAAAAAAAAAAAGGCAACGACAACTGCTGACGGGTTATGACGTAACGTGAAGACAGTCAGTGCCGTAGCTAGGTAACCAAGGAAGTGGGCCCCAACCAGCGGCGACGCAACTCGTACGTTTCCATGTAGACGAGGCCCTCTTATCAGAGGCATATTTGGAAAGTCGTAGACGTCCCGAGCACGTAAACGTTTGCTTTAAATCTGATTACTTTACACACTTTCTGAATGATAGACAGATATTAGGTAATAGCTACAAAATATTTAATATTTTTTATAGATTTTAATCCTTCGATCGCAGATTCTTGGAAATCTATTGTTATTCTATTGTTTTCGCGATCACCGGTGAACTTATGAGGCTTGATAGGTTAAATTGCTTGAGCTCTTCGGGGCACCGCCCCATCTTGCAGCTTAGTAGCTGATAGCCACTGATGACAGAATATTATATTATTACTAGCTGTCCCGGCAAACGTTGCTTTGCCATAATATAAAGTATTTCGCCCATATTATTTTATTGAAGTGACTAAATAAGTATGTCGCCATGGCAACGTCGATCGCTATCTTGTCGCACAAACAATGGTCGCCGTCAGTCTCAGGTTGTAATAATTTACTATTATTTATTCGACAAATGCACTTATCAATATATAAAGTACCCAGTAGCCGATTCTCAGACCTACTGAATATGCATATAAAATTTAGTAAAAATCAGTAAAGCCGTTTCGGAGGAGATCGCGGACTAACATTGTGACACGAGAATTTTATATATAAGATGTCTGTTGAGCGCAAATATTTAACTCCTGCCGTGTAATGTACGTATTACATTTTCGGGCTAGCTAATATTTTATGGCAGGCGTATTTTTCGTCGTAGAATCGTAGGTAGAATACATGCAGCAAAAAAGTAACTATAAATTATTAACTAAATATGATAAATGACAATAAGTATGTCACTCTGCTACCTCGCCTTCATACATACCTGTCGGCTGCCACTGAATATAATGAAATGCCCCAACTTTACGAAGGGTGGGCTCTTCTAGTAATAGGCGCCCAGATATTCTATATTAGGTTGTCGATTTAGTCATGTTATCTATACGATAATTTTAAAAATGTTGCTCTTTCAGCACTGCTACTTTCACAGTGAATTCTACATATACAGGGGACTCATACACACCCTAAAGTGTCACTTAGTTTTGTTACACCTAGACAATACACATACACAACCTAAAATATTATTACTTTGTTTAATTACTACTTCCACGAGCGGAAGTGTTCGACCTCACTCCAGCTTTCTCCGGAATAACTTGTAACTTGTAATTAAACGTTATAAAACTGAAACGGCTCTCGGGGCGCGAGTTAAAAACTTTGAAACAATACAAAGTCTTCACTTCTATTCAAAGTTTGCGCGAATTTACTCGCTTGGATATAATATGGATTCTCACTTTAACCCATGGGCGATCATCGCTGAACGCCGAGTTTAATTCTTGAAGTCACATTTTCTGACGAAAATAATAATATACAGATAGTAAATTAAACCATATTCACTACATTTCATCTCGTCTATTTTTTGTCGCATACGCACGCTGTACTTCACCTGTCATTAGAACTCATTTTATCTGTAAACTAATTTTATGTACAAAAAAATGTCACAAATGACAATGTCACTATTGGTGAGTCTATAAAATAAATAAATTTGAAATAAATAAACACATGAGTCCAGAAGAAGCAGATAAGTAACAGTTAAAACATTGTCGTTTTTTGCATAAATAGAGCCATTAGGGTCGGGAAAATTATTTGGAATCAAAAAATACGCATATATTTAGCGAGATGTTAGTAGGTAAGTTACAAGGTTTGTTTAAATTTTAAGGCAAAAAAAATGAGTAAGTAATTGTGTACAGTGTTACTTTAAGGCTCGTTATTATCCAAAAATTTTGAGAACCTAACCACATTACAAACATTTAAAAAAAAACAAGATTGTTTATATTATTGTTTGTATTTTGTTTGTATTCATTCATATTCAGCTATACGCACACCACAGTATATCGTCAATTTATTGGTCAGCTCTCGATGAATAAAAGTAATAGAGATTATATTATTACATAATATTATTAACGCAGTAGTAAACAATAATAATTACAATGTTGTATTAATTTCTACCGTTTTTAGGGTTCCGTACCCAAAGGGTAAAAACGGGACCCTATTACTGAGACTTCGATGTCTGTCCGTCTCCAGGCTGTAACTCAAGAACGGTACTAGCTAGAGAGTTTAAAATTTTCACAGATTGTGTAATGTGTATATCTGTTGCCGCCATAACAACAAACACTAAAAACAAAATAAAATTAATATTTAAGGGGGGCACCTATACAACAAACGTGATTTTTTTGTCCTTTTTGGCTCTATATCAATAATGGCAACAGGTAGGTACTTACTTGAATTTTTCTCAAGGTCCTTAAGTTTATGTGTACTTTAATATTTAATAATAGTATTAAAATAAAATAAAATTAAGGGGGGCTCCCATACAAAAAAAAAACACAATTTTTGGCCTAATTTTGCTTTGTAATGGTACGGAACCCTTAGTGCGCGAGTTTGACTCGCACTTGGCCGATTATTCTAATTTCTACCTAATACTTGTTATACTTTTAAGGTCTCCACTTTCGAGAATTTAGTTCATAATAAACGCTATACTAAAAGTCACAAAACTGGAACTACATTTTTGCTGAATGTTGTCTAAAAGCCTTCAGAAACCGAGCACACAAACGTAACATTTTACGTCAGTTAACTATAATTAAATTAGTTTCAATTAAGTATAATAATAATAATAATCTTACTCATTACCTAATCTAAATTCACTAACGGCCTGGCCACGGGGATCGGCGGTGCGAACGGCGCACAGTGGTCCGAAATCGCTAAATAGTGGACATTCGCAAAAAAGTTGGATTTTAGTGTGGAAAAAAATACCATTCGATAGAGTTTAAGAAGAGTAACAATAAATCATCATTAAGTTTTTTACAAAAATGTGTTTTTTAAGGTGAAAAAAAATAATTACGAAAATGTTGTATGGGAAAGAATCTATAAATAGATTTTTTGCAAAAACTACTATGGCATTCTGGTTCATTGTTGAAACAAGTAAAGTTCTAGTGGTATTTAAGGTTTAGAAAAAAAATTACGCAAATTTACGTGCAGCCTTTTGCAGTAGAGGGGTTTAAAATTTTGAAATAATTTTAGTAACTATTTTGTTGTGGAAAAAATACCATTGGATAGATTTCTTAAATAGTAACAATAAATCCTTAATATTTTTTTTACAAAAATATATATTTAAGGTGAACATAAAATTATTACGCAAAATTCTGTATGGGAAAGAATCTACAAATCGATTTTTTGCAAAAACTACTAAGCCATACTGGATCATTTTTGAAACAAGTGAAGTTCTAGTGGTATATAAGGTTGAGAAAAAAAAATACGCAAAATTCACGTGCAGCCTTTTGCAGTAGCAGGGGTTCAAAATTTTGAAATAATGGTACTTACTTTTTAGGTGTGAAAAAAAATATCATTCGATAGATTTATAAAAAAGTAACAATAAATCCTCAATAAGTTTTTTGCGAAAATGTATTTTTAAGGTGAAAAAAAATAATTACGAAAATTTTTCGTGGGAAAAATCTATAAATAGATTTTTTATAAAAACTACTGGACCATACTGGATCATTTTTGAAACGAGTAAAGTTCTAGTGCTATATCAGGCTAAGAAAAAGAAAGTACGCAAATTTACGTGCAGCCTTCTGCAGTAGGGGGTTCAAAATATTGAAATGTTTGTACTAACATTTTAACGATTTTTTGCTATTTCTCTAATGGCTGTTGCATTAATTGTTTAGGTTTTTAACAAGTGTTCACAAACTCCTGATATTTACATGGTGCTGATATTTGTAAGCATTTTGGCTTTATTCCAATTGGCTATTTAAATGAAGAAGCTTCAGAGGCAATAAAGAATTTAGAAATACTAGTGATACATACTAGGAATATGAGTCGAACAAAAACTAATGAAGATTTGTTGCACAACTTTTTAATAAGCTTTGATCAATATTTGTCTTACATTCGACCAAAGTTGTCTAAAAATAAACACCAAGAATTTCATCCAGGCACAGTCGACCTGTTGCTTGAAAGACTTTTTAAGGACTCGTTTTATATAATACTAGCTGTTGCCCGCGACTTCGTACGCGTTAACATAGTGTAATAACAAAGATGGATAGCTTTCCCATTTTTGTGGTTCCTTATACAAAGGGTAAAAACGGGACCCTATTTAAGCAAACGTCAAACGCAAACGTCAAAAAACTTTCATGTTTTTAACTCAAGAAATTATGGACTTTCATTTGAATCTTTCTACCCCAATTTCACCCCCTTGGGGGTAGAATTACCAGAAACGCTTAAATACGTATCCATTCATTTTTAATCAGTAGCACAAAAATAAAGTTTTATGTTTCTAACTCAAGAAATGACGGACTTTCATTCAAACTTTCAACCCCAATTTCACCCCCTTGGGGGTAGAATTTCCAAAAACGCTTAAATAAGTATCCATTCATTTTTAATCAGTAACCCAAAAATATAGTTGAAAACAACCCTACTCACCAAATTTCGTGGCTGTAACTTTAACAGTTTTTGCTCAGCGATGATGAATCAGTCAGTCAGTCAGTCAGTCAGTCAGTCAGGACATGTAATTTTATAAGTATAGATTATACCATACGGTTCTGTGAATGCATTCTATAGCGGTACACAAAACTCAAAAGAGGTAGGTATTATAATTATAATATTTGGTTTTTCTGTTTAATTTTCAATTAGGGGTTATAGGGATCTCTGACTATTCACCAATGTGTTCATGATAGCCTGAAAAATATCCGGGTTGACCCAAGACCCAGAAGTTGGTTTTAAATCTGTACAAAAATGATATAAGTGAATTATTAAAAACCTAAACAATTAACGCAACAGCCATTAGAGAAATAGAAAAAAATCGTTAAAATGTTAGTAATAACTATGGAGTGTAGATGAAAGGAGGACTATCTTATATGGGGGATATTTGAAAAAGTGTCCAGCTGTACGCAGCAAATAACAGTTGAAAAATCCTCCACGAGTGGCGCTAGCTGCAGCCAAAGGGTATGGAATGAATTATGGAGTGTAGGAATGAATGTAGCCGTTGGTGACAAAATATAAATTATTACTGGAATATAAATTACTAGAATTACTGAGTTAATACCAATATATTTTGAAAAATATAACCTAAAAAAGCTGAAATAAAAGTTGCTAAATGATTTAAAATTTACCTTGTTGCTACTGTAGCGCCACCTTAGTTTAGTTTAGTTTAGCTTTAGTTTCACCCTAATTTAACGCATTTCCGGGGACACTTTTTACATACAGAGATATTCCTCCTCTGTCTACACGCCATAGTAAAAACATTTCAAAATTTTGAACCCCTGCTACTGCAAAAGGCTGCACGCAAATTTTTTCATTTCAATTTTTCCAAGCCTTACATACCACTAGAACTTTACTCGTTTCAAAAATGATCCAGTATGGTCCAGTAGTTTTTATAAAAAATCTATTCATAGATTCTTTACAACGCAAAATTTTCGTAATTATTGTTTTTTCACCTTAAAAATACATTTTTGCAAAAAACTTATTGAGAATTTATTGTTACTTTTTTATAAATCTATCGAATGATATTTTTTTCCACACCTAAAAAGTAAGTACCATTATTTCAAAATTTTGAACCCCTGCTACTGCAAAAGGTTGCACGTAAATTTTGCGTTTTTTTTTTTCTAAACCTTATATACCACTAGAACTTCACTTGTTTCAAAAGTAATCCAGTATGGCTTAGTAGTTTTTGCAAAAAATCGATTTGTAGATTCTTTCCCATACAGAATTTTGCGTAATAATTTTTTTTTCACCTTAAATATATATTTTTGTAAAAAAAATATACAGGATTTATTGTTACTATTTAAGAATCCAATGGTATTTTTTTCACACCTAAAAGTTAGTAAAATTATTTCAAAATTTTGAATCCCTCTACTGCAAAAGGCTGCACGTAAATTTGCGTATTTTTTTTTTCTAAACCTTAAATACCACTAGAACTTTACTTGTTTCAAAAATGAACCAGAATGCCCTAGTAGTTTTTGCAAAAAATCTATTTATAGATTCTTTCCCATACAACATTTTCGTTATTATTTTTTTTCACCTTAAAAAACACATTTTTGTTAAAAACTTATTAAGGGTTTATTGTTACTCTTCTTAAATTCTATCGAATGGTGTTTTTTTCCACACCAAAATCCAACTTTTTTGCGAATGTCCACTATTTAGCGATTTCGGACCACTGTGGCGACGCGGTGGGCGCGACGACCATTCGCGCGGCGCCGTTTGCAGGCCACGGGCAGTCACGTTCGCCGCCGCGACCAGGGAAGTCCGACAGCAAAATGTCTATCGAAATTATTTCAATATTGCTTAGACCCGCTATGCGTATATTATATGAGTGGGAGAGCCATGCTTCGGCACGAATGGGCCGGCTCGACCGCAGAAATACCACGTTCTCACAGAAAATCGGCGTGAAACAGCGCTTGCGCTGTGTTTCGTCGAGTGAGTGAGTTCACCGGAGGCTCAATCCCCTACCCTATTCCCTTCCCTACCCTCCCCTATTCCCTTCCCTTCCCATCCCTATCCTCCCCTATTACCCTATTCCCTCTTAAAAGGCCGGCAACGCACCTGCAGCTCTTCTGATGCTGCGAGTGTCCATGGGAGACGGAAGTTGCTTTCCATCATTTGACCCGTTTGCTCGTTTGCAAATTATTACATAAAAAAAAAACCCCAACCCGCGGCCCGCCGGGACTTTATTTGTGGCCACGTGATGTTAAAAAATTTTGAAATTCACGCCCACCGGCAAAATAACGTAGTCTACGTGATAGTCGTTAAATTTTTTTCACTTCAAAATCGTTAATTTTGAAGAATGTTATTTTTTAATATGGCCCGCATGAAAAAAAGGTTGGGGACCACTGGCTTAAACAGTAATCGTTTTTTTGGTTCAAGACCTAATATTTGGATGAGATTGTGTAGTACATGATTTGAATAAGAATCGGGGTATAGATGGAGAATTCCACGAGAAATACAGAATATATTATCCAGAATTTTTTTTTGAGTATACCAGAATGAGTATTGAAATTTGAAACCTTCGATTATAATATTCTTATGAAATAGCTGGCTAGCTCCAAATAGCTGGTCTAGCTAGTACTTCAGCAATAAAAGTCTCTGTGTTCATTTTTCGCGGCGAAAACGACTAAACTTGTTTGATCACTGCAATTTTCGCCGCGACTGCCGCCCGTTCCCGTGGCTTGCGCTGTACTGATTCATACTTTTGTTTTGCTCGCCCGCCGCGCTGCAAGACGCCGGCGCGAACCGCTCGGTACATTTCGCCGGTCGCGTCGCCGGTCGCCGTTGCGCGTGGCATGATACGTACATTGCTATACGTTTGTTTCAGTCGCAAGACGCTTCGCCGGTCGCACCGCGCGAAACTTCGCGTAGGCGAATTTCCCGTGGCTAGGCGGTAACAACCTTCAATGTAACCTCTTTCATCATTTTGATTCCTACTTTTATTTTAAGGTATTTTGGTACGTCATTCTTAATAATATTAATTATGCACTGTTTAAACAATATTATATTGCCAATTTCTCAATATTTTGTTTTCCTAAAATAAGTAGTACGTACAATGTAAGTACATCTTATTCAGTTATTTGTTTGCAGTTACATTTAAACATTATAATAATTTTTGATTTCCTAATTCCTACATTAGTAATAATATCACTAAAAAGACTAGATTTTTGAAGTGAAAACTTTATCAGCGTTGTACATACACTCTTGGGTTTTTTCCCATGTTACACTTGCGTCACAACATAATATGACCTGATCGTAAATTCGTAAGACCGTGGAACATTAGGCCAAGAAGTAACCACCCTCTTTATACTGCACGGGGACAACTCACGACGGCTTTGCTGTTTAGTTTTCACTTCTGTCGGCACTCCCGTCTAGTGGTTACGTATCTTGAGACAGGCATTCAACAGGCGTTCGACAGCAGATATTGCACATTATCTGCTTTCTGACAAAAGTTATAAAGTTTTCGACGGTTATAACGTCATGTATCTCTGGTAGGTAGGTATCAGGTATGTCTTATATCTCTGCAAGTGTAGTATCTGCTATCAAAAGCCTGTTAAATAGCTGTCGTAACTCGCAAGATACAAAATCGCCTTGCTGGAGTACCTAATTGGGCGCCTATTTATGCTTCAAAGATATCATCACTGTTGATTCTTCTAGACACCTCACTGTATATCTCATTGTTCCTATTCAAGCCATCCTTCCCCCTGAAGTAGGGGAACTCGTTATGTGTGGCCAAATAGAAGATACCAGTTCTATTGAAGTTGGTCTCCAAACCGATGTAGTTCGTCACCTTACTGTCGTAGCACCTCGCGAAGCGCGCATCCTGGACGGAGTCGCACTGCAAGGCAATGAACTTCTTCGGATGGTCCAGGGCTATCCAGTGGTAGATGAAGGACCGGAAGTGGCTGCAGACGACCAGGCAGGGGATGTAGGGTATATCGTTGGGCTGGTACTCTCCGCCGTTGACGTAGAAGTCCACATGCCCTAGGCGCTCCGCTATGCCGAAGCCGTCTATGTTCGTGTGGAGGATGTCCACTCTTTGCGCATCTGATGGGTGTAGTTTTTCCTCTGGTGGCATAGCTCGGAAGCAGGGTCCCGCTGGGTCTAACCCAGTGATTCTGAAGGGTTTCTTCCCGGTGACGGCGTAGAAGCGTTTGGCGACGTACGCGACCGAATGGGCTCCGAGGCTGAGGCCAACCATCTCCAGCTTGTTGTTGTCCAGGCCCTGGTCGGCAAGCTTCACCAGGAAGTCCCCAACTAGCTTCCCGATCTCCCTGGCTACACGGACAGACCTGAAAAAAATATTATACATTGTGAGTAAATCTTTTGGAGAAAAAGTCTTGTCTTGTTGACCTAAGACACGACTTTTTTTCCCACACTAGGCGTAGTTTGTCCTGTAGTGGCCACTACAAGACAAACTACGCCTAGAGTGGGAATTTATCATAAATTAATGTAAATTAAGTATGTGTAAATTTTTAGTAATTACATTATTTGTATATTATTATGTAATTGTTTTTAAAAGCATTAAATTTAAACCATTTCCATGTCCTTTTCTGGTAAACCATGCCTCATCGAAATCGGTTCAGTGGTTTACTCTTACAGATGTAAGATTGGATAGAGCATTAAGAGCATGGCAAGATTCAAAGTCTTCGTAAACAAGTAACAGAGTCGACACAATGTATGCACCGGGTCTGCATATAAAATCCCATATGTAAATGAAGTCTTTGTCGCCCGGGGGCTTCCTTTGTCGCCTGTGAGAAATCCCGGGAAACGGCGAAGATAAACGTATTAAAATCCACATGAATGAAGGTAAACTTGTGCCACAGAAAGCAACTTTATTGTAAAGGAAGAAATAAAGAAGAGAATAGAACAATTTTCTTTTTTGTAAAAGATGGCCTGCGAGTTTTTGCCTGGCTATTTATTATCGGACCGGTAGGCATCAAAAGTGTATATTTATTAAAAAGGTTTAAGCCTCTCTTCACATAGAGATCCCATGATATCCGAAGGACCTCAAAGTGATGATGGGCTTGAGGTAGCTAGAAGATGGGATGGCTGGATAGCCATTTGCGAAGCTGTCATGTGTCTATACAACGCCTCCGTGGTCTAGTTGTATAGAGCGCGGCACTTGACTCGGAGGTCGTGGGTTCGATTCCCGCGTTGGAAACATGATATTTCCAAGTTTGGTTAGGACAATGCAGGCTGATCACCTGATTGTCTGACAAGTAAGATGATCCATGCGTCGGATGGGCATGTAAAAAGTCGGTCTTGCGCCTGATCTCTCGCCGGTCGTGTCGGTCTGCCGTCCCACTGGGTTATGAGAGTATAGGAATTGAGAGTGCTCTTGTGTACTGCGCACACACTTGGGCACTATAAAATTACTCCTGCGTAGCTGGCCTGGTTTCAATGGAACCGGCCACCGTCACCGAAATCGGTGTGGGAGCTATTATATTATTATGTGTCTATAGCATACTGTAGACACTAGACAGCTTCGTACAAAGGATGCTATATAGACACCTTCGCTAACATGATGATCGAAGTCGACAAAAATAATTGTTTTCCAGTTCAAATAATTGATATTCTAGAATCTAGAACATTGTTTGGCATTCTTTGATAGATTTAGTGCCCTTTTTACAGTCGGGCTAACAATAAAATGAAACCTTCATAAAAAACGTTTGAATAAAACGAATCATATTATTGTGTAAACATGATTTCATGTTCGCTTAACTTGAACGACTTTTGAAAAACAATAAATAAAACGATAAAATAACAGAAAATGCGATTATTTATAGACAACTTTATCTAACTGTCTTTTGTTCGTATATATTTTAGCTATTATGTTGTATGTTATTATTGTACAACATACATAATGTATTATTAAAATCGTTCCATTCATATTTCTATTGTTGGTTGAGCTATTTGTAGATATTGAGTTACTGTAATCATCATTATCATCACTACAGAGATGACGATCGGTATAAAGATTAGTTAGATTTAATGATTACAAAATTGTACTTATAATAATGATTGTCGAGGACATTATATTTTACATTAGGTAACTTTTTACCATTATATATTATTATTTTTTAAAAGACGTTTAAATAATATACTTATTACAAAACATTCTGTTTTCAAACTATCGGCGCCATCTAGCGGTGAATGCACGAACTAACTATACAATAGTTTAGTAGCGTGTTCAAAATGTAGTCCACAGTTTTGTAAAATTGAAAACCTTCTCTGCACGCTGGCTGACTAATCGTTATGAAATTGTTATCAGTCGGTTACATATTTCTAAGATATTATTTGACCCGGCATCAGTTTCTGTCTAGTTTTTGTGCAAAAGTATTAGCTAGCCAGCGTAAATAGGAATAACATAATTATTCTAATATCATTCAGCATTTTATCATTAAGTGACTATCATTATTCATATATGTCCATCACATTCAATGGAAATATCCATTGTATGTAATTATATCAAAACGTGCGTCGTTTGCTGAGCGATCGTCTAGGGTACTGGTGACGAGTACGAACTTTATGGCTGGTTTACACGTATTAAGTAGATAAGTAGTTAACCAAATTTTAACTTAATTTTAAGTTATTTATTACATGTAAACACACAATTTAGTTGCAAGTAGTAAGTTAAAATTTAGTTAAGTACTAAACAAGGAAATTAGAATTTTGACTATTTTCTGTTGAGTTAGCAGGCGGGGCTTGTCACTTGACACATTTCGGGCAGGCACTTCAAATTAAGCTAAAATTTAGTTACTACTTATCTACTTAATACGTGTAAACCAGCCATTAGTCTGTCAAGAAAATGAAGACGCGCGCGAAAATTTTCTAAACGGAATCACGATTAGAAGGTTTTTTTCTGTGTATTTTCACAGAGTGAATGTAATAAGTGACATTTTAAACCTTGCACATTTTTATCTCGAATTAATAAAGTTCTCGTATTTTTCATTTCATTTAAAAATTTTCGCGCGCGTCTTTACTTTCTTGACAGACACTTTAAACTTGGCCTTTAACCATGCCTCAGCACGAATAGAGAATTTATGACCTCACAGAAAATCCCCTTCATTTTGCAAAACAAGGCAAAGTTCTAAGTTAAAATTAACATCAGTTTCAAACCTCCAAAATCGTTTGACTGTGAAAATGTTGCGCAAAAGATGAAATAATATCAGAAGGGCCCCCAAGATGGCGTTTGAATTTTGATCAACTGACTGTGACCCTAACAGCAGGTTTACTTTTAATATCTTAGTCCAGTGAATCCAACGTTGGATTACTACTGGAATTATGTAAACAGGGACTGGAGTGCACTGGAATGCAAAGTACTGCGGGGCTAAAATGGTCGCTTTGGAGAATCATAATATTGATTCGTTGTTTTAAAATCGCAAAATATGGTCACTCTGCTTGCAATTCATGTCTAGTAATTCGTACTATTTTGACATTCGTCAGTTTGACAGTTTTGACAATTCATTTGATGAATTGATTGAGAGGAATTGCCAAATGTGACCATTTTAGCCCTGTTGAATTGCATTCCTGCAGATTGCAGAATCCCGTTAACATTATGCAGCTGTGGATTCGATCACTTGACTGGAATAATGTCATAAGGCTTGGAAAGATACCTGATACCATGAACGTAGAAAAAAGGCGGACGGAGTACAGCACTGTGTCTTCAGAGTCCGCCACGCACACATTCTTACGCCGGCCATTTGGCCGGACTAGCGTAAGAATGTGTGCGTGCGGACCGTGTACATGCAGTCAGCCTGGCCGACTCTGAAGACACGGTAGGTACTGTGTATAATAAGACTCTGTCTGCTTTTTTTCTACGTTCATGCCTGATACTCACTTTGGATAGATGTACGTGAAGAAGTAGAATGTCTCTATAGCGAGCACGTTGTACCCTCGCCGGGCGTAGGCGTTGGCCATCGCCATCGAGTGCGGGAACATCATATTGTCGATGAATCCCGACATGTACAACACCGTCTTCTTGCTGTAGTCTGGAAAGAGATGCAATGGACTTATTACAATTTAACATAAACGGTAAGGTACAGTCGCCATATATCGTCCCCATTTTTTTAAAAACGTTCTAAAAAATAAAATAAAATACTACTTACAGTTATACACAGTTATAAACAACAAATTTTAGCTTCATTATTCCTTTTTTCTTAGAAATAATCAAAAATAGGTTAACGCTTTTAGTAAAAGTTTAAAAGTAGATTTAACAAAAATACTCATATTTTCAAAATTTATTTTTGGGCTCCTAATTCCGCCCCGGGGACGATATTGAGATCACAATAATCAGTACGTGAACTAGAGTTGTACTATTAACAAAATTATTTAAAAAACAACTCCAGCATCTAGGTACTCCAGCAACAACTCCAGACGGACTGACAATGAAGTTTCAGTAATAGGGTCCCATTTTTACCTTTTGGGTACAGTCCCCTAAAAAACATATTTTTCTACAGTTTCGTGCAAAAAGAAGTGATATGAACGTTCGAGATCCATTCACTGTTTGAGATCCTAATACCGCCCCGGGGACGATATAATGGTGCTCCCACACTGCCGTTAGAAAATGTTTGTAAACATTTTCTAACATAAAAACATTTTCTAACAAATGTTGTCAATTGTCACATTTTGTAAGGAACTGTTAAGTACATGTTATAAGTGCTCCTACACTAATAGAAAATGTTTACTAATGTTTACTAATATTTTATAACATTTAAATCTTGTATTGGCGCACCGCATACCCCGTCGTCCTTTATAAAAGGTTTACAAACAAAAGGTAACACAATATGTTTTATTTTATTGTAATTTGTTTTGCTATAATTTGTTAACTTAGGTTTACTAAACATTTTCTAACATGAAAACATTTTTATGTTTTTGTGATTAAATGTTTGCTTACAAATGTTTACTAACATTACTAAACATTTTCTAACTGCGGTGTGGTAAGGTTCATGTATGGGGACGATATTAGGAAATTTTAATTTTTTTTGGCTCATCTAGTTATTTAAACAAAAAACGTGTTATAATCTCAAAATTTTAGTTCGATTAACATCTGATGTTATAATATATCATATATAATAAATAATAATTAGTTTGACAAACAAATTGTATCAATAAGTCAGGTATCTCAATATTTTATGGTATCCAAGAATATTTCCATGAAAAACTGACTTTGAAAACTTTTTTTGATTTTTCAATTCCAGTCGATACGAACGGCGTGGCGCCCTCACTTCTTCACAATGGCCGACTGATACAACTAGCTTCTAGTTCGTGCCACTAATGATAGATGGCTGTTTTTAAATAAGTAGATATCGAAGGGGACGGAATTAGGTTCGGGGCGAAATTTGGCGACTATACCCCTACATACGACAACAACAACAACAACAACATTACAACAAGGTAGTCATGTTGGGCTCTGGCCACCCACAGTTTAGAATTATAACTTAGTGTATCTATGTAGTAATTAAACGTAAGCACTTTAAGGATCCCATAGGTATCTGTTACCAGGGATCGTTAGAGAAAGCAAGGAGGTCTTTGGGCATTCGTTGAGAGCATACAACTCTGCTCGGACGTGTAATAGTTGTAATTAGCATTAAGTTAACTTGAATAAATTTTAATAGTTTTTAAAAAGGCATTTTCCGCTCCCCAAAGTTTGACTGGCACAGCCGGAGCGGATTTTTCCGTAAAAAGTACGACCTTCAAAATTAGGACGGCATAGGGAAAATCCGGAACCATAAAAATAAATTTTGTCAAAGTGAGCAGCGGGAACCGAAAGCGATGATTGCAGCGGCGGGTTGGTGAGTACAACTTTTCACCTTCCTTTCCTTTCGTTATTTTCGGTATCGAACCTTGTCCGTATAACGTTATCTGGTTTAAATTTTTAGATTTTAAGTGATATAAAAACGTAATTAAATAAATAAACGAATTAATATGAAGTAATAAATATAATAATTGTGTAATTATTGAGAAATAATTTAAAAGTTCAATTAATAAATATTAACATTGAATTAAAAATCATTCTTTGTTAAAATTTGTGTTAAGTAAAGATTAGTAAGTAATTTAATTTAATAATTATAATTTTAATCAAATTGTGCCACTACATATCGTCACATTTTATAAAATAAGCTTTGTGAATTTTATATTTTAATATTGTGTGAATTTTGTGTGTGTTAAAAATCGTTTTCGTATTTTCTTTTTACATTTTAGTATTTTAAATTTCTTTTTATAACAATGGAGCAAATTACTTTATTCCCGGTGATTTTCTAAAAATAATTCCGCTTTTTAACGGTGATAAACGTCACCTTAACCTTTATTTAAGAAAATGCGAATACGTTATAGATAAGTTTCAAGGCAGCGAGGCTCAGAACCTCTACATAATGCAATGTATTATGAGCCGCTTAATAGATAGTGCAGCTGCACTGATTAGCGAGCGTGAGGATATAGTTACATGGTCTCAGTTTAAAGAAATATTAACACAACATTTTGGTGATCCTAGGAACGAAGAGTGCATTGCTATAGAGTTAGAAAAATTGAAAATTAAACAAGGGGAAAGTTTTCTTGATCTTTGCAACAGGATTCAATCCGTGCGTTCAGTATTAATATCCAAGGTAAATCAAATTACGAATGCCGAAATTAAGCAGAGTAAAATCACTATATATAACCATACTGCATTAAATGTATTTCTTTATAATAATTTACCCGAGTACATGGTGAGAATAGTTCGTTTAAAGTGTCCAGATACATTAGAAAAGACATTAAGCATAGTTTTAGAGGAAGTTAATTTTAACGAACAGTACAGTGCGAAAAATAAAAACGCTAGTACAAAGCCGCAGTTCCAAAATTTTTATTTTAAAAATTATAATGCTGTTAATTTTCCTTTTAATCAAAATAAATCGCAACAGCAGATTCCTAAATTTAATTTTGGTATACCTCAGAATAATTTTAAACAGCCACAATTAAATAGCTTTGGGGCTCAGCCTGGCCCATCTCAATTTGGATGTAGGCCTAGTTTTAATACGAACAACCAATTTGGATATAAGCCGAATTTAGGCAATTTTAATAAGGGCGGTTCGTTCCCTACACCCAAAATGGCACCACAGCAGTTTGGTCAAAGACCACCACAACCGTTTAGCTTTAGACCACAGCAGCAATTTGGTTTTAGACCGCAACAGCCATTTGGCTATAGGCCTCAAATGAATTATGGTTTTAGATCTGCAACAAATCCTCAGGATACAGATGTGTCAATGAGAACAGCACCTTTTAATAAACATCAACTAAATGAAATTCATTTTAGCGAAGACCAGAATCCATATTTTAATAACGAGTTAAATAATAATTATGATTCCAATACGTATAACGAAAATTATGATATAAATTACTAACAAAATTTTACTGATTATGTTAGCGAAGAAAATACAGAGTCTAACCAGGAAGATTTTAATGAAATCCAGAGTAATTAATGATAGTGTAGAAAATTTTCACATAATAGCCTCAAGTTGCCAACAGAAAAAATAGAAATAAATTGTGACCCTAATTTAAAATTACCGTATATTTTTATCCCGGAAATTAATGGAAAATTTATGATTGACACTGGAAGCACAAAATCTTTTATGAAGCCAGAATTAGCATATCACCATTTTGAACAGTATATATTTAATGAACCATTCGAAGTTGTTAGCACACATGCATCCAGTAAGCATAACAAAGTTATTCAAATACCACCGTTACCTACACTTAAATCTAATACCTTACAAAAATTTTACATTTATAATGTTGATTCTAGATATGACGGGTTAATAGGAAATGACCTGTTAAAACAATTAGAAGCAGTTATAGATCTAAGAAATAAAATACTTAAAATTAAAAACGCACAAATTCCTATTATATATAACGACTCACAATATAAAATACAGTTACCCCCACGTTCTGAACTAAGAGTATCCTTACCTACCACTCAATATTCAGGAGATGCTATTATTAATTTTACAGAATTTTGTGAAGGTGTACGTATGCCAAGTGCAATAGTTAAATGCATAAATGGTTACGCTAAAACAGTTATTCAAAATTTATGTGACGAAGAAATGACTTTAACAATAAAATCTCCTTTTCCAGTAACTGAATATGAAGGCACTAATTGCGAGATTAATATAATAAATAGTACAGGTGAATTAAATAGTAATATAGAAATAGATAAGCTATTAGAACAAAATTTAAATAAATTAAGATTAGAACATATGAATAAAGAGGAAAAAGAGAAAATTTATGAGTTATGTAAAGAATATAAGGACATATTTTATTGCAATAGTTTACCCTTTACATTTTCTAATGATGTTAAACTTTTCATAAGAACTAAAAACGAAGACCCTATATATATCAAGCCTTATAGGCACGGTTTTGCGCAATCCGAAGAAATAGAAAGGCAAGTACAAAACTCTTAAAAGACAACGTTATTCAGGAATCTTTTTCTCCATGGAGCGCGCCTGTTCACCTGGTCCCAAAAAAAAATGGACGCTTCAGGCGAGCCTAAATATCGAATGGTTATTGATTATAGACGGCTTAACGAGATTACCATAGATGACAAGTACCCTCTACCACATATAACAGATTTATTTGACTAATTAGGCAAAAGTATTTATTTTTCAACCATAGATCTAGCAAGTGGCTATCATCAAATTGAGATTAATGAAAGTGACCGTCAAAAAACTGCATTTAGTACCCAATCAGGACATTACGAATTTAGTAGGATGCCGTTTGGCTTAATAATTGCCCCAGCTACATTTCAACGCACTATGAATAACGTCCTGAGAGGACTTCAAGGCATTCACTGTATGGTATATATCGATGACATAATAATTTATTCAAAAAGTTTAGCAGAGCACATAGATAGTTTAAGAAAGGTTTTTGATAGATTGAGAGCCACAAATTTTAAAGTCCAATTAGATAAATCCGAGTTTTTAAGGAAGGATGTACTGTACTTAGGTCACACCATCACAAAGGATGGACTTGAGCCAAATAATGATAAAATTAAAGCCGTATTAAATTATCCTATTCCTAAGACGGTTACCAAAATCAAAAGTTTCCTTGGCTTAATCGGTTATTAAAGGAGGTTCATCAAAGACTTTTCGAAAGTTACTGAACCATTAACATCATGCTTAAAAAAACGTAATAAAATTGAAATTAACGAAAATTATATACGAGCGTTTCAAAAATGTAAAGAACTTTTAGTAAATGCACCCATTTTACAATATCCAGATTTCGAAAAGCCTTTCATATTAACAACTGATGCATCAGGCGTTGCTTTAGGAGCAGTGTTGTCACAAGGCCCTCTCGGTAGCGATCGTCCAGTTGCATATGCTAGTAGAACCCTCAGTGATACAGAAAAAAGATATAGTACTATAGAACGCGAGTTGTTAGCCATTGTGTGGGCTGTCAAACACTTTAGGCCTTATATTCTTGGAACGAAATTTACAATATGTACCGACCATCGTCCATTGGCATGGTTGTACTCTATAAAAGAACCCAATAGTAAACTCACTAGATGGCGGCTAAGTCTACAAGAATATGATTTTGAAGTAATATACAAAAAGGGAAAACAAAATACTAATGCAGACGCATTATCACGTATTCAGTTAAATGCTTTAGGCTCTGATTCAGATGATAGCGACGTTTCAATGAAAGTTAATGTTAATGATAAAGATTCAAAAAAATCGAAATCGCAAAAATATATTGATGAAGTTACTGGTGATATAGCAAAATTAGCAAGAAAGAAGGTTAGTGAAGAAGATAAAATTATATCAATTGGTTCCGATAGCGATAGCAGAACTTTAACTATATCTGATACATCTAAAACTATTTCAGTTAGTCCTAGGGAATTAGATCAATTAGAACAGTACCCCATACCTTCCATATCCAGTCATACAGATACTATACATTCTGATATAGAGACAGATAGTGCTGGAATACCAATTTTGAAAGAAGCAATAGATACAAAACCAAACCAAATTTTAGTCTTCTCGTGGTTTAAAAATGAATTATGCGTTAAAAACTTATCTACCCCTAAACGTAAAATTTTGGAAGTATTTTTACCCCTTAAAAATACCGAATTAGTTAAAAAATTTCTAAAAGAATATATCCGTCCGAAAATTAAATATTTTATCTACTTTGAAAATATGTAACATAGGGCAGATTTTGCCAATACCATAATTAAATTATTTAAAAAGGATTCAATTAATCTGATAGAGTGTACAGAAAGAGTAATTTTTATAGATGATGAAAATGAGCAAAAAGCCATTATAAAGAAATATCATGAAGGCAAAACATGCCATCGTGGTATCAAAGAAACTACAGTTAGGATAAAGCGCAACTATTTTTGGGATAATTTACAAGAAACCATAGCAGCTATAATAAATGCTTGTGAACTTTGTAAAAAGATGAAGTACGATAGGAAACCACTTAAAACCTTAATACAGTTAACTCAAACACAAGAGGCACCTTTTCAAGAAATTTTTATAGATTTATTCAGTATTGAAGGAAAATATTACCTTACTATTATAGATGCTTTTAGTAAACTCGGACAAGCAATTGAAATTAGTAATCGCTCCACACCTAAAGTAGTGCGTGCTTTAATTAAATATTTTTCATTTTATGGCATACCGAAGAAAATTTCTAGTGACCCGGGTACCGAATTTAACAATACATTAATGCGAGAATTAACCGACATGTACAAAATAGAGCTTCATATTTCTACACCAAATAATCCAAATTCTACAGGTGTGATAGAAAGGTTTCATTCCACTTTAATAGAAATATATAGATTGGCTAAGTACGAGCAAAAATTTACAGACGCTGTTTCTGTCATGACATACGCTATACGTATACGTATACGTATACGTACACTATGGATTGTATTATGGCTTACAATAATACAATCCATAGTGTCACTAAGTATACACCTTTCGAAGTAGTTTTTGGGCACGCTGATTCCAATAGCACATTTGACGTAGATTTTAATAAATACTATATGCAACAATTACTCAAAGATCATGCAAAAAGAACAAAATATTTGTATCAATATATTTCAAATAAATTATTAGACTCTAAGGAAAAAGAAAGATCAAAGAAGGGTGGTGAAAAGGAAATTGAATTTGAGACAGGTGATTCTATTTACGCAAAAGCAGTTAATACTAGGAAGAGTAAAGATAAACCATTATTTCAAAAAGCGAAAGTTAGTGGTAGAATAGAAAGGAACGTAGTTCCCATTCAAGTAGGAGATAAAAATACAAAAGTTCCTATTAAAAATATAAAACGACCTCCACAGGTGGTGCGTCGTAGTCCTGGCGATGATGCAGGAAAATCAGGCTCTTCAAGTTAAGAAAATAGAAGAAAATTCGGGGTTACTACCACTTGAAATAGGGAACGCGTACATGCAGACAGATAAGTGGATTATAGTTAAGATATTAGATTTAGAAAGAATAGCAGATAATTTAGTATATTACATAAATAGTTATAAAGAATTTAGTATGTTAATAAATACAAGTAAGCCGTATCCTAATGAATTTAGTAATATGAAAGATCAAGTAGAATATATATGTGATTCGACAATAAATAAGATTAAGCAAATTTTCCCTTTACAAAAATCCAAACGCGGACTTTTGAATCCCCTTGGATCCGTCATTAAATCAATTACTGGCAATTTAGATCATGAAGATGCACTTCGTTATGACAGCCTTATTGAAAATTTATATAAAAAACAAAGTTCTATACAAAATAAAATCACTTTCATTACCAAAATTATTGATCATCATATTAGTAGCACTGAGGTACTGTATAATAATACTTTAATTTTTAATGAGCGTCTAAAGAGGATCGAAAGAATATTAAAAGAAATAAATACTAAAGAAAATAATTCAATTTATTCCACATATGTTTTAGGTATGTATACTACTTTTATTAACAGTTTTCGCATTTTATATGTTACTATTAATGAAATAGAAACCGCTCTAGCATTAAGTAAGGTTGATGTATTACATCAATGTATAATTAATTCCACAGAATTATTTGAAATATTGTCACAAGTTGAAAAAGTTCATAATTTAGTTTATCCTGTATCTATGAACAATTTAGTTAAAATAGAAAGAACTATTACTGTTAAAGCTTTTATTAAGGGAAACCAAATCACGTTCATATTGGAGGTTCCGCTCATTAGTAATGAAACTTACAATTTTTATAAAATGTTTTCTTTACCGATGTATGATGAGCAAAACAATAAAACATATATAATTATTCCTGAATACCCTTTCCTAATGGTGAAAAGTTCAAAGTACATACGAGTGTCATTAATATCACCTTGCCAACAAATCTCGGAGAATGATCAGTACCTATGCACCGAAAAGGAAATAGTACCCTATGTCTCTACAACGTGTGCGGAGCAGATGATGGAGTACAGCAAAGATACGTCTCTTTGTATACCAAGGGCCGTACAAATAGAAGACTTAAAGTTACAGAAACTTTCCTCATCTCGATATATTATGTATTCCAGAAATAAGATCGTAATTTCCGAAAAGTGTGGAAATGAAATAAACAAGACGCCTGTAATTGGTACTTATATTATAAGAATAGAGACTGGATGTGAAATTATTATTGGGAAGATTCATCTGCGTAGCGAGCAACACGCTTTAAGAGAAATAAATTATCAGATGATGCCACAGCTTCATTTTCCGAAACCAAAGAATGAAATTTCTGAGAACCTGCCATTGGACATAAAAGGAGTTAACCTGGATAACCTGAAACACCTGTCAACGATAATCAAATCGCAAAAGTTCAGTGAAAGTGATGGAGTGCAAATAATAAAAATCAATAGTGTCAGTGTTGCAACCCTTATATTGTATGTTATAATTTTGTGTTTCTGTGTATCCCTAGCGTTATATAAATTTAGAAATAAGTTATTCTTACTTAAAAATCGAAACCCTCAGAACTCAGAAAATTCGTCTGATGGTTTCGAACTTAAGGGGGGAGGAGTCATGTTGGGCTCTGGCCACCCACAGTTTAGAATTATAACTTAGTGTATCTATGTAGTAATTAAACGTAAGCACTTTAAGGATCCCATAGGTATCTGTTACCAGGGATCGTTAGAGGAAGAAATGGGGTCTTTGGGCATTCGTTGAGAGCATACAACTCTGCTCGGACGTGTAATAGTTGTAATTAGCATTAAGTTAACTAGAATAAATTTTAATAGTTTTTAAAAAGGCACTTTCCGCTCCCCAAAGTTTGACTAGGTACAACATTTTTGAAGGATGACTCTTAAATGTCTTCATCAACTAATGAATTTAAATTTTGAGTGAGAAAGCTGATGATAATGATGAGCTATAGCTAAGAACACTCTCGATCATTTCAGCTTTTGGAAAAATATAGATAAACACAATTTCTGAAAAATTGGTTCAGCAGTTTGTGCGTGTAGAGGTAAGAGACAGACAGACGCACTTTCGCATTATAACATTAGTATAATAACTCCCACACCGGTTTCGATGACGGTAGCCGGTTTAATTGAAACCAGGCCAGTTACGCAGGAGCAATTTTATAGTGCCCAAGTGTGTGCGCAGTACAAAAGAGCACTCTCTATTCCTTTACTCTCATAACCCAGTGGGACGGAAGACCGACACGACTGGCGAGAGATCAGGCGCAGGACCGACTTTTTACATGCCCATCCGACGCATGGATCATCTTACTTGTCAGACAATCAGGTGATCAGCCTGCGTTGTCCTAACAAAACTTGGAAATAACATGTTTCCAACGCGAAAATCGAACCCACGACCTCCGAGTCAAGAGCCGCGCTCTAAACCACTGGACCACGGAGGCGTTAAAAAGAATAATATTAAACATTATATGTATTATGTATACATAATACCCTATAGGGTATGGTATTATGTATGCACTATACATTATAAACTAGATGTATTCAAACTGAATTTCTTTTCTGTACGGATTTAAAATAACAATTTTTTACGTCTTGTCTATGTATCGTCATATTGTGTGCTGTATGATGTATCGTGTTAAAACGTATCGCATTCACTCCACTGGTTCATTTCAGTAAGCTTTCAGCGTGCGTCAAATATTCAGGAACTATTCTGGAATCGCTTTGTTGTTGAAGACTGTAGCTGTGGATACCAGGAAACTGCGATTTAGTTGCGATGATTCGTCAGAGATTTTAAATAATAAATGATTACATTTTTCTTGGACGTTCAACCAGGCAATAAAATATGCTGATATAATATTCGGTTAAAAAATATTTTTGAAAAAGCCTGCTATTGATATTTAAAATATTAAGAAAAGAAGATTTCAGATAAGTACAAGATTGTGCGGTCCGAAACCTATCATTTTACCTCGGAGTTCCTTTGAGAATGGGCGTTTTCGCACTGCGACGATAACGACACGACACGATACCACAGAATAGAGGGCCACCGCACATATACAATTTCAAATTGGCCGACTATCGTACAAACGAAATTGCGTAGTGTCACAATTTAATTGGACAACTTCATCGTGTACGCTGCCAGCCGCAGCCTTTTAGATTTAGTTGGTAACGGTGTTGCTAGCCTAGACGTGCGTGTTAAAATGCGTAAAAAGCACGCTTTTATTGTGGCACTAATAAAACGAAGGCGAAAAGAAAGGAGAATATTTTGGGTGCATTCATTATTAAGTGACAGATTAGAATTAGGAAAACATCATTGATCAATGATCATAGATAGTCGGCCAACTTGAAATTATTGTATACTAGCGACCCGCCCCGGCGTCGCACGGATATAAAATATATAGCCACTGAAAAAATGATTAAAATCGATAGCCTATGATCCTTCACGTGGTCTTCTTCTAATCTGTATTCAAACATAAAAATTGCTCCAGTAGTTCGCGAGATATGCCTTTTCAAATAATTTTCACCGTTTTTTCCACATTCTCCTATTAGTCTTAGCGTAATAAAATATAACCTATAGCCTTCCTCAATAAATGGGCTATCTAACACTGAAAGAATTTTTCAAATCGGACCAGTAGTTCCTGAGATAAGCGCGTTTAAGTTAGCCCGTTCAAATAATTTTCCACATTTTCCTCTATTTCTTCGCTCCTATTAGTCTTAGCGTGATAAAATATAGCCTATAACCTTCCTCGATAAAAGAACTACTAATCCGTTGCGTAGTTTTAAAGATTAAAGGGAACAAATGGACATGAGGGAAAAAAAGCGACTTTGTTTTATAATATGTGTAGATGTGCGGTGGCCCTTATCTATTCTGTGGCATCGTAGTGTGAAAACGCCCAATGATCCCTTTATTTATTAACATTAAGGCAACACATACCGCGTTGCGGCACCACAAGGCGAATATTGGCGAAATTCTTTAGTTTTTTTATGAGTTTTGAATTTTTTGCCGCCGATTTTGGCGGTGCGGTGACGCAACGCTGATCATACTGTAGTCGTATCGTAGTGTGAAAACAATCTAAGGGTTCTTACAGACGAACGGCACGTGTCGGCGGCACGTGTCGGCGGCAGTCGACGGCAGTCGGTGGCACGTGTCGGCGGCAGTCGACGGCAGACGACGGCACGTGTCGGCGGCAGTCGACGGCAGACGACGGCACGTGCCGGCGGCAGTCGGCGGCAGTCGACGGCAGCCGACGGCAGCCGTCGACAGTTTATAACGCTTACAGATGGGTAATGGAAAAATTTCCGAAAGAAAAGAAAAAAAAAAGAAAATTTCCAATGTATTTTTCCAATTTTTCAAACTATTTTTCCAAACTGAAATGTCAACCAAAATTAGAAAATAAAACAAAATAACTACGGGATAACATTTTAAGGCTTTCATTTATTCTTTTTCTTGAAAACTTCTATCATTTGTTGCCTAAGCCGGCCCTTAGACGATCAATTGTATTGTGCTATATCACGCTTCAATTTTATTGAACAGTTTATTTGACAATTATTAGATTGAAGGCGCGCGATGTACAATATCAACCCTAGACGGTCAATATATTACGCAATACGTGATATGGCGCAATAAAATTGCTCGTCTAGTAGGGGCCGCTAACATTATAGCGTTCATCACCAGTATTACTATAACAGTCGCGTTAGATTTTTTCTGAAATTAATAATTATAGGAAAGTTTTTGTTGTGCGTTAGCCGCCATATTGGTTTGACTGCCTATTTTGGCCTATTTTTGATGGTGCCTATTTTTGACCACATCTTCTTTATTTTTAATTTTTTTTACAAAAATGATAAGATTGTTGCAAATTTAATTCTCTACAAGTTTGATTCTTATACATTTTTGCCGAAGTAATTGCAACAAACAAGTCAAAGTATAATTTCGCCTGTATGACCTGTATCTCGATTATTATCAAAAGAAAAAATTACAAAATCATTATCACAATCAATTTCCTCCAACTTTGATTATTATGATTTTTTTCAGTAATCAATATTTAAGTCCCTTTTTCGCACTAACGCTGGGTGACACCTCCAGGCGCCTTTCGTTTACGTGGTAGCCAGTTGTAGATCTGAGTACCGCCTTCTTCATTATATAACTCTGGAGGTTCGAAATTTTTTTCGCGAGAATGATCTACAATTTTGACAAATAACAGAAACTTTCAGTTTTTTTACTATGCGGTGAGCTTTGGCACCGGTCGTTTCTTGGGGGAGGCGCAGCCCTGACTTTTCTACGATTTTACTATATGTATAGATGTGTTGACCCGACATCTAAGTAATATTTGTGCAAAATTTGAAGTAAATCCGTTCAGTACTTTCTGAGTTTATCCCGGACATACATACAGACAGACAAACAGACAAAAATTCTAAAGACTATATTTTTGGCTTCCATGTCGATCGTAGATCACGTCCCACGTATTATTTTTCAAAAATAATCAATGTACAGAATTGACTTTTCTACGATTTTATTATATGTATAGATTATGCTTTTCTTAATTTGTTAATAGTCACCATTTTAATGTTAAAATAAAAACGCTGATTATTTCTAAACAAGAAATCTAGAAAATTTTATTATTCTTTTGAGCTAATCTTAAAAGGGCTTAGAAGAGATTCCCGTTGAAAAAATTCATTTTTTTTTATTTTTCACTTTTTTATTAACATTCAAAAGCATTCCAAAATTATTCATGTAAATAAAGCAATTACGGTACTTTTATATCCAATTATTGTTATTATTTTGTTTTGTTGTTGTTAGAAGCTACATAACAATATATATTTTTATATTTATAGGTAATAAAATTTAAATAATCATTTTTATTGATGAAAAAACCCTAATTGCTTTATTTACATGAAAATTTCATGAATGCCTTTGATTGTTCATAAAAAAGTGAAAAATCAAAATTATTGAATTTTTCCACCGGATATCTCTTCTAAGCCCTTTTAAGATTAGCTCAAAAGAATAATAAAAATTTCTAGACTTCTTGTTTAGAAATAATCAGCGTTTTTATGTTAACATTAAAATGGTGACTATTAACAAATGAACAAAAGCATAACATTTAAACAAATTGTGATAATTTATTTTTGTTGACGGATTATTGTTTATTGATATGTCTACTTAGTACCCAAATTTTTTTATTTCTTTATTAAAATATTTAATCAGTTAAAATATATTTTTTAGTTCGCGTGGCAGATTGCGGCAATTCACGCGAAACCCGAACTACGCGTTTTTACCGTTACTTTCGCCGCTCATAAGCTATAAGGATTATTGGTAAGGTTCCAGGATCTAAGACTTTTTTTAGAAAATTTCCTGTTCTTTAAGGATCTATTTTCAAATTTTGAATATCTCAAATAGTTTTCGAAATATTAAAAAAAATCCAAACCCTTCTTTTTATGTTTACTTAATTGTTTATAACTATTGCATTTTTTTTCAGCCCCTCTTGGAATTTTGATAGAATGTTCTAGATGGTATTCCGAATCGAATGAGACCAAAATCATAATTTTCGGTGCATGAGATCAGGTTTTGACAAAAATGGCACTTGTTAATCAGACTAAGTTACCAATAACAAAAAAATAAATAGTCAACTAGCCTAATCTTTTACGCTGTTACATTTATTGAAATATTTTAAGGTGTAGTATAAAACCTTTCAAATTCTCTAGTGAGTTTTTACTACATATTTTGTTTAGACAATAATTCATTTGTTAACACATTCATGCGAGAGGGACGAAGCGCTTAGCTGCTATATCTCGCTTTGACCTACAACAAAATATTATAACAAATAATTTGATATCGTTCGTTCTATCCCATTCCTAAGTGTCTTAAGTTATAAACTCTAAACACACTCGGCCGAAAATAAGCGACCGAAATTCGGCATGATTACGCTTGTAATGCGCTACGCATACAATATAGGTAACGTGACGTTATTTCGGCATGGTGTGTCATCGGTAATTTAAAATATATTATTACAGGCGTAATCTTGCCGAACTTCGGCCGCGTATCTTCGGCATGGTCTGTTTATATAGACACTAAGATCGCTTACAAACGAAAGGCACGAGTCGGCGGCATACATACGGACATAGTACGGACATTACATATTTTTTATAGCCATAATTCAACAATTATAGACAGTCTCGAGTTGATGGACTCAACTGATGTCAGAATGGCCATGTAACCATTGACTTAACAGTCTTTAAAATTCAATAAAAAACTACAATCCATTTTCAATTTGACAACAGACTTCAACTATAAATAAAAGAGTTAATATTAAGTTACTTCGGAGGATTTTTTAAGCGTTAGCATCACTGGCCTCGTCCGCCATTTTGTCAATCGATTGCAAATCTAAGTGTACAAAATATAAAATGAGCTCAATCGAAGAGATAAATATAGACTTGATAATCGAGGCAGTAAAAAAAAGACCTATAATTTGTAATTTTAAGGAAAAAGATTACAGCAATCTATACTTATAAAATTACATGTCCTGACTGACTGACTGACTGACTGATTCATCATCGCTGAGCAAAAACTGTTAAAGTTACAGCCACGAAATTTGGTCAGTAGGGTTGTTTTATTAAGTAGACACCCACTAAGGAAGGAATTTCGAAAATTTTACCCCGAAGGGGGTGAAATAGGGGTTGAAAGTTTGAATGAAAGTCCGTCATTTCTTGAGTTAGAAACATGAAACTTTATTTTTGGGTTACTGATTAAAAATGAATGGATACGTATTTAAGCGTTTTTGGAAACTCTACCCCCAAGGGGGTGAAATCGGGGTTGAAAGTTTGAATGAAAGTCCGTCATTTCTTGAGTTAGAAACAGGAAACTTTATTTTTGGGTTACTGATTAAAAATGAATGGATACGTATTTAAGCGTTTTTGGAAATTCTACCCCCAAGGGGGTGAAATTGGGGTTGAAAGTTTGAATGAAATTCCGTTATTTCTTAAGTTAGAAACTTGAAATTTTATGTTTGGGCTACTGATTAATAATGATTGGATAAGTGCTTAAGCGTTTTTGGAAATTCTACCCCCAAGGGGGTGAAATAGGGGTTGAAAGTTTAAATGAAAGTCCGTCATTTCTTAAGTTAGGAACATGAAAGTTTATTTTTGGACTGCTGATTAAAAATGAATGGATAGGTATTTAAGCGTTTTTGGAAATTCTACCCCCAAGGGGAAATCGGGGTTGAAAGTTTGAATGAAAGTCCGTCATTTCTTGAGTTAGAAACATGAAACTTTATTTTTGTGCTACTGATTAAAAATGAATGGATACGTATTTAAGCGTTTCTGGTAATTCTACCCCCAAGGGGGTGAAATTGGGGTAGAAAGATTAAATGAAAGTCCATCATTTCTTGAGTTAGAAACATGAAAGTTTTTTGACGTTTGCGTTTGACGTTTGCTTAAATAGGGTCCCGTTTTTACCCTTTGTATAAGGAACCACAAAAAGGGGAAAGCTATCCATCTTTGTTATTATACTATGTTAACGCGTACGAAGTCGCGGGCAACAGCTAGTAAGATAATAAAATACAACGCTTGGGCGTCTGTTTGTACCGAAATCGTCACAAATTTTCAGAATAAGTCCTTTCAGGAAAAAAACGCTTGCGGTACGTAACTTATTTATTAAATATTATTTTATTTATTGTCAACATGAACGTAGAAAAAAAGGCGGACGGAGTCTTGTCATATACAAAACTGTGTCTTCACTTTTCTTCTGAGTCGGCCACGCACACCTTCTGACGCCTGTCAAATAGTATGGACTAGCGCAAGAATGTGTGCGTGCGGACCGTGTACCATCGAGGAAATTGATTCCTATGCAGTTGATAGACCAACATTATTTGGTCGAATATGTCAACTGTGATCTGTCGGCTGGGTTTGACGTAACGAAACCAAACTACGTAGGTCCCCGATCTGCATAGGAATCAACTTCTCTGATAGTACATACAACCAGCTGGCCGACTCTGAACGATACAGTTTTGTGTATGGTGGGACTCCGTCCGCCTTTTTTTATACGTCCATGATTGCCAAACACAATATTATTCCCCACTATGGGCACCGCACGAAGGAGATATCTTAATGTCTGCTTTTTATACAATCCAGCTGCCATGAGAGACTACCCTCAGTACTGCTAAAGTAATTGGAGAATTTTTCTCGTATTGTCAGACCCGAAAATGATAGTTCTTCGTTCTGTATTGTGGATATCTTTTCCGAGCCGTTGATAGTAAGTGTATCTTCAAATTTAATACCATCCCTGTCGCGCACGAAATTATGCAATATGCAACATGCTTTAACAACATCCTTAGAAAAATCTAAAGATAAATTCATGGGAGTATGAAAGATTCGCCATTTATTAATCAAAATGCCGAAAGAACATTCTACATATCTCCTTGCACGTGTCAGGCGATAGTTAAAAATTCTCATATTTTGTGACAATTTATTGCCTGGATACGGACGTAACAAATTTTCTGATAAACTGAACGCTTCGTCTCCAACGAACACATCAGGAAAGGTACATGTACTTACTTGAAATCGGTCTGGGTTTTGGAATATTAAGTGATTTTTTTTGAAGCTTTGCAAAAAATACTGAATCTTCAAAAATAGTAGAATCCGAATGTCGTCCGTAACAATCTATGTCACAAAATATAAATTTATAGTCACTGTCACATGTAGCTAAAAGTATAATCGAAAAATAATTCTTGTAATTGTAATGTGATGAGCCACTATTTCCCGGTTTGAATATTCTGGTGTGCTTGCCATCCACTGCACCAATACAGTTAGGAAATTGAGTGCGTCTTTCAAAATTTTCAGCAATCTTTTTCCAAGTTTCTTCAGTTATATTCTGTGGCAAAATATCGTTTCTCATATTTATCCAAATTTTTTGGCAGACATCCTTTATAATTTCACTTATTGTAGAAATTCCGCATTTATATGCATACTGCAGATCTTCAAACGAGCAGCCAGTTGCAAAAAAATCTGATATTATAAATAGTTATACAAAACAACATATTCATACTTAAGTATACATTCAAAAGTGTGTCTGTCTGTTACCCCTTCACGCCCAAACCATTAAACTGATTTTACCGAAATTTGGTATGGGATAGTTTGAGTTCTAGAAATTAGAATAGGACATAGTATACTTCAAAAAGTATACTATGTATAGTCCCGAAAAATGTACGGTTGCCGCACGAATCACGATAAACGAATTTTGGCACAACGGAGTTGCGAGCGTCGTTTAGTATTACTTTATTTTATTACAGGCATGGAGGTGCAGTATAAATGGAAAACTTTGAGGGACGGCTTCACCAGATATTGCAGAACCCTTAAAAAAAAAGCGGCTCCGCAGCATCTAAAGCAAAACAGTATATCTATTACAATCAATTACTTTTTTTGAAAGATGTAACCGAAGATAAAGGTCAAAGTGTTTAAAATTTTGACGCTTCATCCCAGATAAATCCACCACCAACAGTTCAATCAACTGAAAAAGAGCAAGTCATAAAAAAACAACGGAAACGCCAAAGAGATGGTGAGGATGCTTTGATCGAAATTTTAACTAAGAAATTATATGATAAACAGAATAAAGCTAAGAGAGATCCTTCGCCTGCCACAGATGAAGACAAGTCATTTCTGTTATCTTTAGTAAGTGACCTTAATAAAATATCACCGGATTGGAAATTAGACGCCAAATTTGAAATTATACGAGTTATGAAACATTACAAGGATCTTTCTGTATCGCAAATGAGCTATTTTTCTCATGACAACGCAGGCTACTCTACCACAATACATGCTGCAAGGAATCTCGAACAATCACATATTTCAAAACCAGAAAGTCAAACCTCTGTAAGCGTACTGCGCAATTCCGTGGAGCTCCATAAGGACACCGATGACCGCGCTCTTTTATTCGATTCTCCGTAAGGACACCGGCGAATTTGCAGTAATATTGTTAATAACACAACATTATATTGTTAATAATAATAATTTGTCAATAATACTTATAATTCGCTTAAAACGCTTCGGGAATAAAATTGTAGGATTTTGATTTTAAATGCATTTGCGATATGGAATTTTAATTGCATTTGCTATGCGAAGAATAAATGTTTAGAACGCGTTATGGTCTTTTTGTGATTGCCAAAACGCGTCGTGGCCGTTTTCATTAGAGCCACAACGCATTTTCGGTCTTTGAGCGTAGCATATTATATAACTCAAAGGTGACTGACGGACTGACAATAATGATCTATCATCAGCACATAGCCCAAACCACTGGACGGATGGGGCTGAAATTTGGCATGCAGATAGATGTTGTGACGTAGGCATCCGCTAAGAAAGGATTTTCATCAATTAACTACCCCCAGGGGGATATAATAGGGGATGAAAGTTTTTATTAATCTTCTTAGATTTTCGACTGATTGAACTGAAATCACAGATTGGAGCTACTACGATGAAAACGTTCGCTTAAATAGGATTTTGATGAATTCAACCCCCATGGGGATAAAATAAGGAATGATGAAGGATGCTAATGTATTAGTTTGAACCTATCAGAACCTAATGGGATGAATAAATTATTAAGACGAACAAATAATTGAGTATTTTGTGGTCATATTGTCAAGACTCAAGTGCCTACCTGTTGCAATTATTTATGTCGAGCAAAAAAGACCAAAGTAGCGTTTGTTGTATGGGAACCCCCTTAAATATTTGCTTTATTTTGTTTGTACTACCTATTTGTTGTTATAGCGGCAACAGAAATACATAATTTGTAAAAATTACAACTATTTAGCTAGCGCAGTCCATGAGGTACAGCCTGGAGACAGACAGACAGCGACGTCATTGCAATAGGGTCTTGCCCTTTGTATAAAGAACCACAAAAAGTAGAAAAACATCCATCTTTGTTATTATACTATGTTAACGCAGACGGAATCGTGGGCAACAGCTAGTTTAAAATATAACCTCTTAGGCCATGTTCAGACCAAACTGACTATACGCCGCTGAATGTGAGCAGGCTCACTGTGAGCCCCAGTGTGAACGTGAAAATCATACAAAATAAACGGTATCGAATGTTCGCGCCTACGCCTAGCGTAATGGCGTATTGTCCGGTGTGAATGAAAAAGTGAATATGTATGGAAATACAATAAACTGCGTAACGCTCGCTCACATTCAGCGGCGTAATAGTTTGGTGTGAACACGGCCTTACCTTAATGTCATGGCGAGTCTTTGCTCGGCTGATATGCTTTTCCGCGTGACAGTGTCTTGGCGTGATATTGAGGCTTCTAAAATTGTTGATAGCTCATCAAAAGAAGCGCTTGACATTCGGAAATAATTAAAAAAAAAATTCTTCGTAAACGTGGATAAAGTGTAAAAAAATCTCCTTCTTGTTCTCTACACATTAATATTTCTTGAACCCACAACAAACGTGCCTTTTTTTGCGTTGTTTTTGCGAGTAAAAGTAATAATAATGTTTCTTCATCGGATGCCATTTTTATGCAAACTTATGATAATTTACGGTATGACATTCAGAGCCAACATTGTCATTTTTGAAGTTTTGGATACGGTCAGAGGGCATGCCTCGCGGGCATGCCTCACGTTCACTGTTGACTGCGCTATAACGCATGCTCTTGGGCCTTGAATCCCCATGCCCAGAAAAAGACCAATCCAAAACTTCAAAAATTACAATGTTGATGTTGCGTTCGTTGACGCATTCAATTATTCAATGAAAAGATGATGAAAATTGAAGACGAAAGCGCCTAGTGTGGACATAGTCATTAGCTTTGTCCACATTGTGCCTTTTTTTGTTCATCAAGGGCATGCGTTATAGCGCAGTCAACAGCGAACGTGAGGCATGCCCGTGACGCGCGTTGAAATCGTAGCGCTCGCTATGATACTTTTCTTTCAACGCGGGTGGATTTTGACGCATTCAATTATTGAATATGCCAAACGAAAGTTGAATAAATAGAAGATAACGAAAATTGAAGATGAAATTACATAATGTGGACATATAGTGCGGCACGAGTCGGCGCATGAGTACCGAAAACTATTCCACTTCAATTTTTTTATGCGATCCTCTTCAAATTGCCCTCCTCATGATATAAATGCATGTTGCCATGGTGCAACCCGGTGCCATATTGTTTAAACAAACATTGTTTAAACAATTGCAAGGAATTGTTATTTTTTAACAATTTTTTTTATATTCTTTATTAAAATACCAATAAAAAAGGTCTTATGACTTTTCACGATAAAGTTTTTAAAGATATGAAATTTTAAAGGTTCGAAAAATCTCTAATTTGGGTACTTTTGACCCATGAAAAATATATTTAAAAAAATATTAATGTCTAAGTTATATATTTTTTAAAATTCTCTATACAATAGTTAATAATATCGTTACTAGAGATTTAAAAAAAATCATCGTTTATATATTTTTTTATCTTAGCAAAAGTAGACAAAAAAATGTGTTTTTTGTATGGGAGCCCCCCTTAAACATTTACTTTATTTTAATTTTATTATTAATCATTAAAGTACAAATGTAATTAAGGATTTTGTGAAATTTTCAAGTGCCTAGCTGTTACCATTATTGATTACGAGCAAAAAATGCCAAAAAAATCACGTTTCTTGTATGGGAAATAATAACTTTATTTTATTTATAGTATTTGTTCTTATAGCGGCAACAGATATACACAATCTGTGAAAATTTCAGAAGTAGCTAGCTATAGCGGTTTTTGAGATACAGCCTGGAGACATACAGACAAACGGACAGACAGTATCTCAAAAACCGCTATAGCTAGACTTCTGAAATTTTCACAGATTGTGTATATCTGTTGCCGCTATAACAACAAATACTAAAAATAAAATAAAGTATAATATTTAAGGGGCCCTCCAATACAAGAAACGTGATTTTTTTGGCCTTTTTTGCTCGTAATCAATAATAGTAACAGCTAGGCACTTGAAAATTTCACAAAATCCTTAGTTATATTTGTACTTTAATAATTAATCATAGAATTAAAATAAAGTAAATGTGTAAGGGGGGCTAATAAAAACACAATTTTTTGTCTACTATTGCTAAGATAAGAAAAGATATAAACAATGAATTTTTTTTAAATCTCTACTAACGATATTATTAACTATTGTATAGAGAATTTAAAAATATATATTGCTTAGACATTATTATTTTTTTTAATATATTTTTCATGGGTCGAATGTACCCAAATTTGAGATTTTTCGAACCTTTAAAAATTAATATCTTTAAAAATATTAACTTTATCGTAAAAAGTCATAGGACCTTTTTTATTGGTATTTCAATAAAGAATATTAATTTTTGGCGCATGCGCCACAAAACTTTTTATTGCGCATGTCCAAAAAAAGCCATATCATGCCATGTCATGACAACGCCACGAACAAAGTTGTTTATATACTTAGTTACCTGTTAAGTTTAAGCAACGTGTACAGTATGTACTCCCAAATTAATAAAACACATGAAAATCTTCGCTTATTGTCGTAATCACGGAAACACCGAATATAATATCAAACGTAAGAGTCCCGAACAATGCTTTTGCCATGGCTTTTGCATATTGCACCTTGTTCGAAAGAAATAGTTCGTTCTATCTCATTCCTAGACCCTAAGTATGAATAAAACAATATTATTTTCATACACTTTATGAAGCTCATGATACGAATGAAAGTCTGTAAAATTATTGTAATCTTACAACAAATTGTTCTGGAAACATGATAGTTTTAGGAAAGGTCGTGGTAGGCGGGTGAAAATTTTAGGGGCCACAAAATTATTTCTCGCAATAAAACTCTTCAATGTTAAAGTATTTAGGGACAAATGATCCTGATTCTACTTCCTAAATTAATAATAAAGAAGCAATCGAGCCCGCTTAGAGCTTGAATGACTACAAAAAAAAAATATTAAGAAAATTCTGTCCAAAATATCATTATTTGGGATGTCCCCTACTAGAGCGGTTCCCAGAGCGTAAAAATCGTGCAAACCTCCGATTTTTGCAATAGTGGATGAAAATTGAAAAGAAAAAAAGGAATGTGTAGCTGATAACATAAATAATAAAGTTTACCTATTGAAAAGTTGTGCTTTTGATTTTTAAACTATTCTCTTCCACTTCAAGTAAACTCATGAACAGTAAAATTTTTAAGAAAATTTGCATATTCCTTTCTTTTAAATATATAGCAAAATAATAAAATATATTATTATCTTTTTGATTTGTATCGTTGCTTATATTCCAAAGAAAGAAAGTAAGTTGAAAAAATATATAATTTAGATTTAAAATTAATATTTTTGTATGTAGATGAGCATACCTCCAAATGTGCTTGTTGTGTGCCTGGCCAGGTAAATGACGTTCCTATTTTTCTTTGGTTTTAAATAGGAAGATTAAAATTATTTTTTAGACTTAACAAAGCCTTCTATTTCTTAATGTGTATAACTTTTTAGCTCTTGCTTTATTAAATTTTCTGAAAATGTAGCACAAACTTTTCACGGATATTTCGAAGAAAATCTGTATTTTATTTCTTTTGGTTAGGTTAGTAGTATTAACATATAGTTAGTACTAAGTTGTATTTAGCTTAGCAAAGCAAACTTTCTTTTTTAAAAATTGTGTATTTGGTTAATTTTCAACGTAAACAATCGGATAAGAGTCATTAAATAACAGGAACAAGAAAAAATTTTTTTTCCTGGACCGGTTTTATGTGGTGAAATATTAATTTTTAATTAAGTAACTAAAAAATTTAAATCACAAAAAAATTTTTGGTAAACTTTGCAAGCTATAGTGTAAAAAAGAAAATGACACCTCAAAAACAAAAATCCATTCACTATTACAGTTTTCGGAGGTTAAAACCTCTGGCGACTGCACTATACGCATTGTTTTCGTTATTTCATCCTACAAAATATTCACTGACAAAAATTTGTAAAACGAAATACATAAATATTTTAAATCATTCAATGAACTATCCTCTTCTTAAAAAAATATATTAAACTAATTTCAAGTTAGTCAAAAATCGTACCAATGTTCAAAGATTTTTCATCATTGACAGCAACACTATTGATTTATCAAATTACGACGAAACGAAATGCACTTCAAATTTCTTTTTGACGGCTAGCGACGCTCCCCCCCGCTCCTCGGTCAGCCGACACGCTAGAGGCAAGGACGCGTCGCATTACAAACAGTAAGTTGTCCAATTCGATTCTCCAAAATTTGTCATTTCAATCGTCATTCATATTTTTAACTGTATCTCAGTTATTTATACATGATGAAGTGTTATTATTGCCTTAGACAATTAAAATCGCTAAACTAACAACACGTAGGCCATATTTCGTTTGATATCTACCTTACACGCTTCGCGGCGTGGAATTTTCTAGAATTCGTCATTATTGGCAACGTCATTGTCAGCAACATTACCGGAGCCGACAATGACGCGTGTTGCTAATAATGATAATGTGTGTAGAAATCAATGATGAATGGTTGCTAACAATGATTTTAGCGTACTTTTAAATGGTTATGTTATGTTAGCAGGTCAAGGAGCATACAGAGGAGCAGATTGCGAATGGCAAAGTGGTGTTGGCGGTGTCTTTTGACATCGCCAATGCCTTCAGCACGTTGCCCTTCGAAACCAGCGAGGAAGGCCTTCGATATCACAACGTGACATGGTACCTCCGGAAAACCATCAGACTCGTACCTTAGAGGCCGTGTGATAATCTGCGTCGGCCGCGACGGTGTTATAGTCCGGATCGCGACGGAGTGCGGTGTTCCACAAGGGTCCGTCCTCGGCCCTCTCCTGTGGAACATTGGATTCTCGCCTCCTGCGTGCGGCACTACTCCGAGGGCTCAGAATCGTCCCTTACGCCGACGACACTTTTATGCTGGCTCAAGGCGAGACGTACGAAGAAGCCATCCGTCTGGCAAGACTCAGAGCGGCACTGGACAGGTGGTGGCACGCATTGAAGCGCTAGGGGTTCGAGTTGCGCTACACAAAACGGAGGCCATTTCCATGGCCAAAGGCCCTCCTGCTAACTCGATCCTCCCCATCGGAGACATTCAGGTGCCGATCGGAACGGAACTGAAATACTTGGGTCTGGTGTTGGACTCCAGGCGGTCATTTGCCGCTCATTTCCGCCGATTGGTACGTCGACTAAAGAAGACGGCCGTGGCCCTTGGACGCCTCCTGTCCATCTTGGGGGGTCCTAGGTCAACTTGTTGGCGGCTCTATACCGGGGTCCTTCAGTCCATGGCCCTGTATGGAGCTCCTGTCTGGGCGGACCATCATAACGCCCAGATCAGGGCGCTACTACGAAGCCCACAGCGATCGATGGCGCTGCGAATCATCCGCGGATACCGCAACATATCCTGCGAAGCAGCGCTCATCCTCGCCAGAACCCCTTGCCTTGGGATTTGGAAGCGCGGGTTCTGAGAGAAATTTAATATCGCATGGCGGAGTTTAAGGAGAGAGGAGACAGAGTTTCCCCTGAGCTGAATACACGGTGGAGGCATCAGGCTCGCATAATTATAATGCGTACTTGGGAGGATAGGTTGGCGACTCCAACGGCTGGACGTGCAGTGGTGGCAGCATTTCAACCGCACCTGCAGACGTGGGTAGCCCACTGCAAAGGCCCTCACCTTCCGTGTGGTGTAGATATTGACCGGGCACGGATGTTTCGGCCATTACCTACATCGTACGGCTAGAAGAGAACCGACAACGCAGTGCCACCACTGCGATCACGAAGACGACACAGCGCAGCACACGCTCGACTGCCCAGATGGGCGGAGCAACGAGCATTGCTCTGCGCAACCATCGGATACGACCTCAGTCTCCCGGCCATAGTGACGGCTATGGTTCGGTCGAGCGAAGGATATGACGCTATAGCCGACTTCTGCGAGGCCGTCATCTCGCAGAAAGAGGCTGCCGAACGGGAAAGAGAAGCGGATGTGGCCGCAGATCCCTTTCGAAGACGGCGCGGAGGACGCAGGCGCGCCATACACGAAATCATTTTATCAAAACTAAATTATGATACAATAAATACTATTTGGTAAGATTAAAAGTAAAAGTACATTGCAATTTATAAATTTCCTTTTATTTTTGCTATACTTACCTAACCAGATTGTAAAACAATTACCCAATAAGCGTCATTGTCGGCAACACTTAAGCATTATTTTCTACTAAACGTCAGTTTTCTCACCAATCGTCATTATCGGCAACATTGACTTTTACAAAATTGATAAATATTTTCAAAAAATGGTGATTGTATGGAGTGCCCTTATTTGTAATAGCATAAATTTCACATAATCTTTAAATGGAACTTTGAATAGAAGGTTTTCCGCGAGGTTTATAAAATCATTATTTTTTTATCAAGAGTAATATTTTGCGGAGAACCACCCAGGCCCCCTGCAAGCGTCATAAACTGTCAACGGCTGCCGTCGACTGCCGCCGACTGCCGCCGGCACGTGCCGTTGTCTGCCGTCGACTGCCGCCGACACGTGCCGCCGACTGCCGTCGACTGCCGCCAACATGTGCCGCCGACACGTGCCGTTCGTCTGTAAGAACCCTAACGCTCGTGTTCGTAGGTGTAAAACTAATAGAATTTGATAACAAGATGCTTTTTGTTACTACAAGGTTAAGTAAATAACTTCAACTGATTTTCGATTTAGTCGAGGACGTACAATTTCCCAGTTATGCCCACGTAATAGGATATTGCACATAAAAATAGCTTATTATATAGTACTAGCGACCCGCCCCGGCCTTGCACGGGTATAAAATATATAATAGCCTATGTAATGTCACTCATTGAAAAAATGATTAAAATCGATTCAGTAGGTAGTTTTGATTTATATTCATTACTACCCGTGGGCCGTGGCCCGCATTAATGACCGGTACTGCCGCAAAAGCTACGTCCCGCAATTTTTAATCTGTAATATCTTCGAAAATATTCATCTAAATCATATGCTGTAAAGGGCCATATAGATCTATATTAAATCAGCAATGTATTTAAAGTATTTAATTGAATAAGGATTAATGCCGTACCTATTGGTTAAAATCGCTTCGAAAATTAGCCATTATTTTTAGTAAAAAGTAAATGACTAACAAATGTTATTGGGGGATATCCATAAGAGATAGACATAATATACCATCGCGAAGTTTTCTGTAGACCTTTTCATTGTGTACAATACTAAGTACATTATTTTGATAAATCTCGTAGGGTTCAGCCTGCGTTTGCAATGTAAGCGGAAACAATGTAATTATTTACGACATCACATTAGAAACCCCAACAATAACAGTATTTCTCCACTATTTAATGAATGTTATTATACTTATAAACCTTCCTCTTAAATCACTCTATCTATTAAAGAAAACCGCATCAAAATCCGTTGCGTAGTTTTAAAGATTAAAGGGAACAAAGGGACATGAAGGAAAAAAGCGACTTTATTTTATCATATGTAGTGATATTATACCTGCTATTGCTGTCACAATGTACTATCGTCTATCAGGGAAATTGATTGAAAGACAGATGTCGGATCTAAAAATGACCCGTCTGATATCACCTTAATAAGGTGATATCAGACGGGTCATTTTTTGTTCATTTTCGTCTTTCATTTTGCATCTTTCACTCCAAGTGACACATCTAAACACAAAATGAAACATTAGTGCCGAATGAATTCATTAGTGAACCGATCCAACTGTGTTGGATATCGTCATCCGGCATCTTTCACTTCCACTCCGAATGAACGAGAAATGAACGGTTTGAACACTGAGAGAACGATCATTCGGGTTCAGTCATTTTGTCTCGAGTCCTGTAGTCGATGGACGTCACGTGTTGACGACTCTAAACTTCCAAAACTATTACCTGTAGCAGGTATCTTAGTACAATTTGAAGTTTTATTCGGTTAGGTGTGCTGTCTCTCATTAAAGTATTTTATTTCGTTAATAACGGAGCAACAAGAAGCAAAAGTTCTTCAAATTTATTTTCATCCATTCCAAGATAATAATATGAATCAGTATCTTCAACGTCTAGTTCTCTCAACAATGTATTTGAAGCTTCTAATAAATTTCTTCTTTCAATCCATGGCCACGCGCACCACCGTCGACGTTTTCTTTGCTTCTTTTTTTTTGTTCACTCTTTGATTAAATTATCACAAATTAAAGTAAAACCAAGACGCGCGACTTCATTCGAGGACATATTAAAAGAAATGAAAAGTGAATGTTCTTTTCTATATCATTTCCTATAAGCCGTGTGAACATAGAATGAAAGGAAAATGAAGCATTCACTCCAGTGAATATTCATCCGAGTGAACCGTCTGATATCAGTCGTGTTACCCAATCTACAGATGAAGATTAACATTAACTTGAAATAACTCAACCAAATAACGTAGGTCCATCATCTGCGCATGAATCAAGTTCTTAGATGGTACAATGCATAGGAATATTATAAATGCGTGTGTCTATCTGTTTGTCTGTTACCTCTTCACGCTCAAACCGCTGAACGGATTTTGCTGGGTAAATACATAAGTCCCGGGAAAGGACGTAGGATACATTTTATCCCGGAAAAAGGAAAAAACGCGACAAACGAATTTTGGCGCAACGGAGTCGTATGGTATTTTAGCGATATGAGTGGCGGCCGAAAAGGAAGATCTTCCGACCGAGCGAGATAGCCTGCTCGGTCAGACCGAAGCCCACTGATGTCGTTTCACTTTTCAGATGTTGTATATCTTGTCGTCCTCCGAAATTTGGTCAGCGCGATGCAGGATTGTGACGCTAATTGTGGGTACCGCCACAGTATAATATAGATGTTACCGAGGCAGTGAACTTAAAACTACAGGAAGAGTAACTCCGTCAAAAACAGTGCGCCAAAAGGCTACAAAATGTGACCCGAATACATATTGTATACTTTATGCATGTTTTCGGTACACATTTTTCGTGTACACATTATATACACGAGTGACATTCAACCAGGTTGACATGATAATTATTGTCAAACTCATTTTACAATTTGTTTACTTACCTTTTACGTAGCTTTTTACAAAATTTTCGTTGTTAAAATGCCTAAATGCCCTGTGAAATGGTGTAGAAGTCATACAGATACGACTTTTAATACAGGAATAACCTTTCAAGTTTCATCAGTAAGTGAATTTTTTTAAATTGTGCTTAAGTAAAGTTCTTGTATTTTTTCCGACCCAAAAACATGCCCAAAAAGATGGTTTATTTAAGTTGGATGCCAGGGTATTTGCGTAAAATTAAGCTGGTCTCTTTGTGTTTGTCTTATTAAGTTTACATGTAATTGTAAAAATGCAATAATCAAAAATTATATAATTACAAATTTTTTACAAAATCGCCATGGACAGTGTTATGCAAGATGTAACAATTTAATCATAATTCATAAACGAGGGTCTGACTGACATCAGTATGGAGTATCTTATTTTTATAATGCCGTTCGTACTTCGTTTAGTAAGAAACGAACCGAATTGGATGCCGAGCCAGATTACTCGTTTATGTAGCATACACTTTAATAGTCATGATATATTTTGTATGAGTAATGACCGAAAATTAAAGAGATTACGAAAATCTGCATTTGCACCGTAAGTTTTTTATTTCAATTCAATTCAATGTAATAATTTAGCACATAGATTTTTGTAATCTGAAAACGTCTTGTCTAGGTGCTCTGGATAGTTTTAAATTCGTCCGAGTCGTACAAGGTTTGTTCAAAATTATTATATATTATTATTATCGATAACTTAAGGATCAGAGGAAAATGTTTGATTTTAAAATAATAATTATGTACTCCTTTCTTCGTGATAGTAGATATGTTTGGTGTATACTGCATAATGCCATCCGCTTTTGACAATTATTGTCCATGGCTTTGTTTCATAACTGTGACCGTGACAATAACCGCGCAGGCTGTCGTCCAGCGCGCAATATTATGATACGTTACCTGGGAAACGACCTTGGCGAGAATCTGAATTGTCATATTTTAGTGTTCGAAAAGGAGCCAAATTTAAAACGGTTGAAGTATGGGAGTTACGTTTCCTGTAGTTTTGTTATTCGTAGTACCGAGGTATTTATTCTTGGCGATGGTCTTGTGCGCGGTGGCGACGGGCAGGCTGGTCCGATTGGGCTTGCCGTCGGTCAGCCGGTGTACCACCACCTGCAGCAGCGGCAGGTTCTCAGACTTCAGCGTCGCGTTCTTCAGCACTCCTGGACCTGGAATTACTATTGTTCAGTTCTTAGGGTCAATTTATACTAGCGCAGAGTCGAAGCGCACCGAAGCGAATTACCAAAACTGAACATAATATAATATTATGTTCAGTTTTGGTAATTGGTGGCTTGCGGACCTTTGCCGCGAGCGACCGCGACTGATAAAAATTTAAACAAAATGCCACTTTATGACATAGGCTATAGGGTTCATTTTACTCTACGCCACTAGCTTTACGCCGCCGCCTACGGCAGCATAGGTCGCCACACAAATTATACCCATAGTTTAAGTCATAAAGTAGCATTTTATTTGAATTTTTATCGGTCGCGGTCGCTTGCGAAGATCCGAAAGCCACCTTTAGGGGAGACTTGTCGACTAGCAGTGTTATTTATTTATTTATTTTGTCAGTATAGAGCGCGGCTCTTGACTCGGAGGTCGTGGGTTCGATTCCCGCGTTGGAAACATGATATTTTCAAGTTTGGTTAGGACAATGCAGGCTGATCACCTGATTGTCTGACAAATAAGATGATCCATGCGTCGGATGGGCATGTAAAGAGTCGGTCCTGCGCCTGATCTCTCGCCGGTCGTGTCGGTCTGCGGTCCCACTGGGTTATGAGAGTAAAGGAATAGAGAGTGCTCTTGTGTACTGCGCACACACTTGGGCACTATAAAATTACTCCTGCGTAGCTGGGCTGGTTTCAATGAAACCGGCCACCGTCACCGAAACCGGTGTGGGAGCTATTATTATTTTGTCAGTGCCTAGCGTGGCGAGCGTTTATTGGATGACGCGCGGTGGAATTTCCTAATCCGACTAGAATTGCGCATTGTGGATCAGGTTTCAGGGCCTAGATGCAGCCTGAGATTCAATTACATTTAGCGTCAAATATCGCTCTCACCACCATTGCTATCATTAATTTGGTAAGCAGGTAATCGTGTCAATCTTCAAAGCCCAAAGGTCAAATTCTAATAAAAGAAAACCGTATGGAACTTTTAACTGTACTGTCTGTATTATGACGTTCCTTAAAAGGAAAAGCCAAGAGGAGTTTCCTTGAATATCCATACTTCCATACTAATATTATAAATGCGAAAGTGTAACGAATTTTGGCGCAACGGAGTTGCGGGCGTTATCTAGTCTAGTAACTATATTATTCTATAAATAGCTCCTCAAACTCTAACATCTTAAGAGCGGGCTGCCAAATTTTGCTGTTATCTAATAAGTATTTCGATCCCGAAAGACGATTGACTTACTTAAATGAAATTGAGATTTATTTAATCATTGTATTATTATTTGATATTTGCCTAACGGAAGACACGATTCACTTATATTGACTCGATAGTTATATTTTTCGAAATTATGAATATTTCTGGGCTTTTCAACCAAATATCTGTTACACTCATTGAGTTACTATCATTAAATAACTTGCACTACTACAATCACACACTTTATTAAATAATGGCTAAAGGAAATATTAGTATTGTATTTAATTTTTAAGTAATCATCAAAAACATTTTTGGGACTTACGATCTTTACTTTCGTGCTATAATGCGGGAACCGTTGTTATGCGATATTGTTCTCTATTCGCTGCAGCGCAAAGTACAATTCATGCGGGCACTATTCATGGAATCATTATATTATAACGTTTGGATGATAGCGGGGCTAGCGTGGTTTGATATTTTTGGCAGCCCGGTCTTAATCATATTCCCCTGTAAATTACTATTCGATATGTTAATTATATAAACGTTTTTTTTATTCAGCAATTAGTTGATTGGCGTGGTTGTGTGTTTTTGTTGTTTTCTTTAATAATAAATCATTTTGTGGAAGCGTGCCTCTGAATTAGGCAAAATAGATTAGAATAATAGACTAATACTCGGCTAATTAGTATGCCGAGTGTAGCAAAACATGCACACCCTAAAGTATTATAACTTTGTTTTGTTACACCCTGTAGTCTCCCCACAGTAAGGGTCAATTCAGACCGCAACGCGACGAGGCGAGGCGAGGCGCGGCGCGCCATTTTGTATATATTTGACAGATTTCAATTGCGTGAGACGTCTTGCGAATCTGTCAAATCGATATTTTAGAAATGCATCGCGTTGCGGTCTGAATCAACCCTAAAGGTGCCGGTTGGCAGCGGGCGACATGAAGCGGCAGACGATGTGTCGTGGGACACTACTGTAAAGTATCGCTAGCTTCGTGTCGCTAGCTGCGCAGGGTATTTCATAGAAATACATAGAAACCAGTAGTGTCGCGACGAAACGTCGCCTGCTGCAACTTCATGTAGCCGGCTTCCAACTTGTACCTTAATGCTGTCTAATGCCCGGTTTCTAATGTTTTTTGACAGAAGTTTTATATTCAACATTCTTATGAATCGATTACTCAGTCAGTCAGTCAGTCAGTTCCTACTTCCTACATAGAAGCAGCAGCGGTTACTAAGCAATACCTACTACTTAGTAGTCATCGCCTAAAGTGTTTTTTGGTGATTAATGACACTTTAAACCACAACTTTGATAAATTCATTACCTCACGGTCACGATTATACACGACCGAAAGACAACATACATATTTTTAGACCCAGGCGAAAAAATGTGTTAAATATTCACATCAATACTGGCGAATTTTTTCATTTTATGCTCGCAAGTTGCGAGCTAACTGGGTGTTTGTGAGAAAAACGATGAATAGTGTGCACTGTGCAACATCTATCTATATATATAAAAATGGATTTTCAGATGTGTTAGTCGCGCTAAAACTCGAAAACGGCTGATAGTGCAGTCGCCAGAGGTTTTAACCTCCGAAAATTGTAATAGTGAATGGATTTTTGTTTTTGAGGTGACATTTTCTTTTTTACACTTGCAAAGTTTACCAAAAAATTTTTTGTGCTTTTAATTTTTTAGTTACTTTAAAAAATAATATTTCACTATATAAAACCGGTCCAGAAATTTTTTTTTTCTTGTTCCTGTTATTTAATGACTCTTATCCGATTGTTTACGTTGAAAATTAACCAAATACACAATTTAAAAAAAATAAAGTTTGCTTTGCTAAGCTAAATACAACTATAAGGTTTTTGCAAAGTTTTTAGAGATTAACGCTCGTCGTAACTAAGATAAAAGGGTTTGGGTTGTAACGAAAAGTGTGTTAAACTTACTTGTTGTGCGTATTTAATTTTTAGAGAAATGATAACTTTTAAGTACTTAAAAACGTTTAAATGTCTCCAAAAATGTGTAAAATAGACCGAAAATATTTTTCTATATTTGTTGAAATTTTGTTTAAGTGAGAGCTAAAACATTAAATGCATCGACAAATGAAAGACTTTTTCTAGCCTTTGAAATATATTTAAACTTCCTATTTAAAGCCAGAAAAAAAATTGGGTGCTTCAAATCTCACGTACATACTAAAGACGCATGTTGCGACCTATGTTTGAAAAATGCTTACCTGAATACAAAAAATATCAGTTCTTAACCTAATTTGTATTTTTTTCCTTTAAGTATGTTTTAGCAAATATAATGAAAGAAAAAAAAATTAATAAAAAATTAATTTTATTCTGTAAAAACCTAACCGAAAGAAATAAAATACAGATTTTCTTCGAAATATCCGTGAAAATTTTGTGCTACATTTTCAGAAAATTTAATAAAGTAAGAGCTAAAAAGTTATACACATTAAGAAATAGAAGGCTTTGTGAAGCCTAAAAAATAATTTTCAACTTCCTATATTTTAAAACCAAAGAAAAATAGGAACGCCATTTACCTGGCGAGGCACACAACAAGCACATTTGGAGGTATGCTCATCTACATACAAAAATATTAATTTTAAATCTAAGTTATATATTTTTTCAACTTATTTTCTTTCTTTGGAATATAAGCAACGATACAAATCAAAAAAATAATATATTTTATTATTTTGCTATATATTTAAAATAAAGAAATATATACAAATTTTCTTAAAAATTTTACAGTTTATGAGTTTACTTGAAGTGATAGAGAATAATTTAAAAATCAAAAGCGCAACTTTTCAATAGGTAAACTTTATTATTTATGTTATCAGGTACACATTCCTTTTTTTTTTTCAATTTTCATCCACTATTGCAAAAATCGGAGGTTTGCACGATTTTTACGCTCTGGGAACTCCACTATGAACGGATTGGGTTGATTTTAGTCTTCAATTATTCGTATTAGTTCAGGGAAGGTTTTAAAGTGACACGAAGTTCACCGGGACAGCTAGTAATGTTATAAAATTTATGTTCAGTTATCAATTATTGATAAATATAAGTTTATTTTGCCATTTTGATGTTTAAAGTTTGGGTGTAAATAGCATGATCACTAGTAGGTACCAAGGTTTTTTCTCACCGGGAGCATTTGCTTGTAATGTAACGTTACAAAGTCGAGCATTACATCAGTGAGAGAGGAGAGCCGAGCATTACAATGCGTACCTTGTAATGACACAGTGTGTAATATCTTGATACAACTTGTTACATCAATCTGACATTATGGAATCAACTAGCTATGGAATGCTCAAAGTTGAATGTTACATTACACGCGAATTCTCGTCAGTCAGGGAGGTAGTATTGTGATGTAATGCTCAAAGTCGAATCTTAAATGTTGTATTACACGTGAATGCTCGTCGGTCAGGGAGGTATTCTCGTAATGTAATGCTCAAAAACGAATCTATAATAATGTTACCATTACACGTGAATGCTCCCGGTAAGGGAGCACCTTAATATAGAAACGTAGTTATGTGTATTGTGGTAATAGTTATGTATATTGTGGTAACATATTAAGAGGCCGGGTACACTTGGAATTTCTCATACATACGTAATTCCAAAATCATTTTCTCATACGAAAATATTTAAGTTATTATATATATATATATATATATATATATATATATATATATATATATATATATATATATATATATATATATATATATATATATATATATATATATATATATATATATATATATATATATATATATATATATAATTACGTATGTATGAGAAATTCCAAGTGTACATATATATATATATATATATATATATATATATTATTATTTGAGTTGTTTTTCAGTTTAAAATAGTAATTACCTAGGTTCCTGCACAAAAAGAGTAAAATCCAAAAAAATATATAAATAAATAGTTAATTTACTACAAAATATTTAAACTCTAAAAAATATTTTTTAGTATTTAAATATTTTGTAGTAAATTTACTATTTATTTATATATTTTTTGTGTTTAAATATTAAGTACTAAATTAAAAAAAAATTAAAAACAAAAAAAAAATTTGTAATGTTTAAATATTTTGAAGTAAATTTTTGTGCAGGAACCTAGATAATTACTATTTTAAACTGAAAAGCAACTCAAACATGTTAAATATTTTCGTATGAGAAAATGATTTTGGAATTACATATGTATGAGAATTTCGAGGGTACCCGGCCCCTTAAGTGATAATAATATTATTATACTGAAAAGCGGAAAATGACAAATCATTTGTCTACCTGTCTGGAGTAGACAGGTAGACAAATGATTTGTCAAACAAAAGCCATGACCGCTGGGTCATGCTCAGACTTCAGATTTTTTTATATTATTTATAAGTAGATATTATAGGTAATAAGGATAAAAAAAAGACGGGTTGCACTCCGGGAGTGCCGGCAGAAGTGAAAACTTGATTATTAACGTTGTGCATTTTTTTAACCCATTTTTAATGAAAATCGATTATTAAAAATCGATTTTTTTAATTAATCGAAACCCTTACAATCGTGATATTATAAGTTTAAACACTTACGGATTTTGTCGCGGAGCTCTTTTATTAATCCCGACGTTTCAGCTACTTTACAGCGGCCGTGGTTTAAACTTATATCATGAGTGATACTCGCAAAAACTTAAGAAATCCTTACAATCGATTAAATTTTTAACCTATTTTTTATGAAAATCAATTTTTAAAAAAATCGTTTTTTTAATTAATCGAAACCCTTACAATCAATTCGAGCTCGAGTTCGACACAAAACACTACTCTCCAACCGTCTTACGGTTTTTCCAAGGTTTTTCGATCAGCACGAGAATCTGACGCGAGTGTCACAGTTTTTACCCATCCCACAAAAGTGCTCAACGCCGCTAAAGAAGTTTTCACTTCAAAAATCTTTACCTACATTAGTTATAAACGAAAATATACCAAAATATTTAAAATGCCTTTTGTAATTTAAGCTGTGTTGCCAATGTGTTCGATGATTTAAAAAGTTAAGATTTTTCTTCAGTTTTAAATCTGCAGTATTTTAGAACTATAAGTAGGTGAACTGTAAGTAGCAGAAAGGGTGCTTCCATCACTGTGGATAGCTTACTCAATACTCATTGATCATATTTAGGATTATATTTAGGATAGTCGTGTCGGTCTTCCGTCCCACTGGGTTATGAGAGTAAAGGAATAGAGAGTGCTCTGTGCTGAGAGTGCACCTGGGCACTATAAAATTACTCCTGCGTACCTGGCCTGGTTTCAATGAAACCGGCCACCGTCACCGAAACCGATGTGGGGAGTATTATATTTAGGAGGCAACTTTAAAGAATGTCCTTTTTTCAGGCGTAATAAACGACTGGTCAGAGAGGATGCCAGAATATTCGGTGGACATACAGTCATTTTTTTGTATTTTAAAAAAGTTAAGATAGGCCGAAGTATTGAAAATCTTCTTAAAATATTACTTCTATAATGCTAATTTCAAGTCGCTTAGTGACTTTGATCATGTTCATGAATCGTGGGATCCTTAATGACAGAAATGACAAATGAAGATAATTTGTTATAGAGTTGAGTCAGGCGCTTTTTGCCTCGACATTTTATACTGATGTCATTCTATAGGATCGCGACAGTGATATTTGTGAAAGAAACAAGTAATAAGAGGCCGTATTTCTACGTGCTCGGGGACCGACCCATACTATAATATCACAGTGTGATAATATACTGAAGTAGTAGATGACGGCCGCAACTCCGTTGCACCAAAATTCGTTTATTGCTCGAGAACCCCACATGTTTCGGCATCAAAAACTATCCTTTGTCCTTTCCCGGGACACTATATTATCTGCATACCAAATTTAATCAAAATCGGTTCATCAGCTTAAGCGAGAAGAGGTAACAGAGAGACAGACACACTTTTGCATTTAATATGGACAGTCTACTCACAATTGGGCACCAAGCCTGCCGGGTAGCCCCCGTCGGGACTAGGCTCGTACGCCACTGACTTGTGGAATATCATTATTAGGACCACACCCACCAACTTGTGCTCCATCTGAAACAAAATCGAGGATTGATTGATTCGACTAATGCCATGATATTTTTGGGTCGAGAAATGCGATTATGCATGCCCGGCAGCGCTGGGGAAGGCAACCGGGGTATATGGGACTCGCTGCAGCCGATGAGATGGTAGTGGCCGCAGCTCTACCCACTAAAACCCGACCGTGTTCCTTTCTGCGCCGCTACTGACCGATCCACGGGAAATGTGGGGCCACCGCAGTCCTATCAGCGGGCGTCTGCCTGGTCGTCGGCCTGGAGGGTGTTCACGCCCTCCAGGCCGTAAAGAGTGCCGTACTGGGGTTGTCTAGACTCTAGGCCATTTCTCTGCGTTTACGTCGCGCTCGGGGGCGCCATGATCACACCTACCGAGTAGACAGTGCAACTTGCAAGCAGACACTTTGATTGGCTGAGAGCATCGCTTTTCTTTTTCAAAAATTAAAATTTCAACAGACACAGTATACAGGCTTTATAAAACCAAGTGATAATAGTTTAGGGTCTATATTATATTATGTGTCCCTCATATTATAGAGTTTACTGAGAAAGTAGCAGCGACGAAAGCTATGGTATTTATATTTAAAAGTTGATGGCATGAGTATGACCCCCCAGGTAGCACAAATGCTATGTAAGGTTTTACTTATAGTCAAATTGGGGAAGACCGGCCTTCAATAGAAGGCCGGTCAAAAACGTCCGAACTTCTTCAATTTTCTATTGAAGAAGTTCAATAGAAAATTGAACCACTTTACAGTCTGGTAAATGATTTACATCCAAATCATGTGGTACTTCGTAGATATAATGAATATCCGAAAATATAATGCCTGTTTTCAAATGACTTCCTTTCGTGGAAAACAAATAAAAGATTTCACTAACTTTTAAAGTTCAAGGACAAGTCTATCATTTGATTGGAAGTATATTACCGAGACCTGGGCAGGATGCACAGTTTCTGCTTTATTTCGTTGGTGAAGACGATAGACTATAGAGAAACTAATATTCGATGTTCTAAATTTCCTGATATGAGACCAAATTTAATCAAACAATTGCAGCTTATGTTACATGAGGTAAACCCCTACATAAAAGATTTAAAAACAGCCATTGATAAAATACCGCTTTCAGAGTCATTCAAGGTCGTAATACATGCAGATAAAAAACCACAAAGAGAACACAGAGGCAGATTAAATGCACCGACGGCAAATGAAGTGACTGTCGTTTTGGTAGATCAGCATTTAGACCGAAGAGACATCATCCTCGAAAGCCGAAGTAACTCACTTCAGCGTATCAGTGAGATACGAGTACTTCGAGCTTATGACGCGCTGCAGTGCTCGTTGATATGTTACTGGGGGGATGATGGCTATTCAATCAACATACCACAATGCGATCCCACAACTAAGTTGCCTTTAAAAACAGTATCTGCTATAAGTTTTTATTCATAGAGAATAATGATAAGAGAAGAAGAAGAAAACTTTTTAGTTAAATATCGCGCTCTTTTTAGTCAATATTTGGTAGATGAATACGCAAAAATAGAAACTGAAAGACAACTACATAAAAAGCAATCAAGCCAAATTGCGCGCAGATAATTATATCCATTTAAAAGATGCAATTGGACGGCAAGATACTGAAGCAAATCAGCTGGGAGAAATGGTAGAACTTCCAGTATCAGCTTTTACTAGTGGACCAAGATACATGAACGAAAAAACGCAAGACCCCATGACCTATGCTAGACATTACGGTCGTCCCGACCTTTTTATTACTTTTAAATGTAATCCACGCCTGAGTGACATAAATGAGCACTTATTATCAGGACAAAAATCTCATGAACGATACAATATTATTTCGCGGCGAGTTTTATTAATGGCAAAAGTGAGGTCTTCCGCATATTCATATACTTTTATGGCTTTAACATTTCATCACTCCCATAGATATCAGAAACAACCGGTGGTTTATTATCGCTGTGATCACTCCGGATCAAATTGACAATATTATTTGCGCTGAAATACTTAACCCCGATCGTGATCCTGAGTTTTACGAAATCGTTAAAAGTAATATGACGCATGACCCTTGTGGAAGTTTACACCGAAATTCTCAATGTATGAAAGATAATTCGTGTAGTAAACGTTATCCTAAGACTCTTAATAAAGAAACTCAAACCGATGATGATGGTTATCCGCAGTACAGGAGACGTTCTCTGGATGACGATAGATTATCTGTTAGTATCAAGTGTGTAAGAATACATAATCGTTGGGTGGTTCCTTTTAATCCAGTGTTATTAAGAAGATGTAACGCTCACGTGAACGTAGAGTATTGCCATTCTGTGAAGTCTATCAAATAAGTTTGCAAGTATGTTAATAAAGATTAAAGGATCATATCAGCTACTTTAGAGAACGGTAAGGATGATGTTACAACCTACCTAAGTGGTCGATATATAAGTTCAGCTGAAGCGGTTTGGCGAATCATTGAATGGAACAATCCACCTTCGAACGCTTCTACAATACAATTGAACCTTACAATTGGCAGACAATGTGTTAAGATTGGTATATGTGTTGTTTATACGCTATGTTCGTCTTCTCCTCTTAAAAAGAAAGAGTTAGATATGTTTATTAATAATAGTATCGATGTCATTAACGATCTTGATGATGTCATAATCATAGGTGATTTTAACATGAGTTTCATCGATTGGCATTTGAGAGATGATGATACGAATCTTACTCCTAGCAATTATAACAACAAGACGGGTTATTTATTAACTGACTTTCTTTCGTTAACGGGACTTAATCAAAAGAATAGTACACTGAACAAGGATGGCAAGATTCTTGATCTAGTTCTAACAAATGTTCCATGTCGAGTAAATGAAGCTCACTATAGCATAAGTAAGATAGACCCGTATCATCCTCCTCTCGAAATAGAAACTCAATGGAGTGTGACCGCTCCTCGGCAAGAGAAGTCATAACGATCTGATTTTAATTTCTTTCGAGCTGACTACCCTAGCATACTTAAAGCATTGAATGACTTAGATTGGCATGATGCCTTTCTCCACTGTGGGAATGTTGACGAAATGGTTTCTTCCTTTAACTCTAAACTTAATGTTATCATTGAGAAACATGTACCTAAACGAAAGCCTCGGAAATCCAAGTATCCTGTTTGGTTTACCAAAGATTTGATTATGTTATTAAAAGAAAAGGATAAAATTAGACAAAACATGCGAAAATTTGGTAATCCCCGTGATAGACTAGAATTTGACTGGCAACCCTAGTCATAACAAAGGTCTGCATATTATTTCATGTGATAAAAGTGTTAATAAAAGTGTATAGGTAGTCAACGTTTTATGCAAGATCTTACTAAGAACGGCCAAAGAATGCCTCAAACCGTGGATTTAACATTTTTGTGTTTTGTGTGTCATGTTGGCATTCCTTTCTGTCAATAACGTAAGCCCGTTTGACACTGTCAAATTGACAGTGACATTTTGATTTCCCGAGCGGCGAGCATGCCAGATAATACGATGCCTGGATCTGGAAATTGTTTCCAAAATCTGGCGGTGGTGGCACGCGCAGGCGTCAGGGCAGCCACGGCGGATCTGCGTTGCCGCCTGCGCCGATTTCTGCCCCGCCCCCTGCGCAGCCGCCGAAGACGCAACGCAAGGTAAATGGGCGTCGTTAAACGACCTAATAATAAGTTAACAATATATGACAGGTCATATTGTTTCTCTCCTTGTTACACTTCAGAGTGGGTTTTTTTAAACTATACCCATAACTTTATCTTTAACCATAACAAAAAGTCAAATGAACTGTCAAATCCCTAGTAAAAGTCCATTATGGACGCCATATTTGACGAAAACCTTAACTAACAATACGATTATTCTTTATTTTCTTTTCAGCTGCATCGAAACGAGGAGGCGGTCGAGGGTGCAAGCTCGCAAGTTTATGGCGCGCCTGCATATCCTTTGTCCGCCGACGCCGACGCAAGAAATTATTGAGATGCGTCCACCGCCATCACAACCTATAATGATTGCTAAGAGGCGGGACCGTGGCTGGTAAAAAACCATTGTCACGGTCCCGCCAAATAAATAATAATGAACTTGTAAAGAGTGTTTTTGTTTTCGCCAGGCCTCACATGCGTCTATCGTCACGAAGCTTTGTGCAGCTATGCGTAAATGTTGCTTATAACAAAATAGTGTCGCGCCGTTAGTGTTGAGTTTGCCCCCCAAACCCCTCTCCTATAGGTTGCTAAAGAAATGAAAGATTGTATGTAATAATACTTCTTAACGCGAAGCTGCGGGCAAAAGCTAGTCTAAAATAGTCGACACTATCGATTTTTATTCGGTATTATCTATTTTAATCGATTCAATAGATACAATCTAATATAAGGTAATAATATCGATACCAATATCAGGAACAATTTGATAGATTAATCGATTATAATCATATAATTTGTTTGTAATTTAGAAACTATTGATCAGATATCAGTGCGTGCGTGTGTGTGTGTGTGTGTGTGTGTGTGTCTGTGTGGTCTGTGTGTATAAGTATGCTTAGATCTACGGAGTTTGATGCAGTTTTTTAACAGACTTCCAAATATGTATATATATTATATAACCTCCTCCATCATTCCTCATCATCCTCATAATGTATATATATATAAAAAATAATTATATATATATATATATATATATATATATATATATATATATATATATATATATATATATATATATATATATATATATATATATATATATATATATATATATATATATATATATATATATATATATATATATGTAGGATGGTGATAGTGATGATACTTGTACGTGTGAAAAGCATGAAAGAGAAAGTAAGCATGTGTGTTGTATGTGTGTGAAAGAGAGGATAGATGAATTATTAGGAAGATGGCGAAGAGTAACATAAGACGAGTAAGACGTGCTTATTTTGAAGAAGTAAAATAAAAATGAAATCTAAGTAAATCGCATATTTTCTTGCACCCCGATTCCCACAAAATTTGGGGGCTCGACCGGGATAAAAGGTGCAAGTGAAAACGGTGAAAACAGTGAAAATCGGACATTGGCGTGCACATGGTGGCATAAATCGTGTTCGCGTGGAGTGTAAAGGTGGACGTACAACGACGAAGAATTACTAATTTTCACTATCTAGCGTGACGAGGAACGACGAGAAAATGCCAAAAGACGCGACGGAACGGCGGAAAAGCCGACAGGAAGATTTTGAGTACGGATCGCGGGAATAATGGCGGCCTGTTACAAATGACTTCGGATTTGATGCCTACTTTTACCGGCACAGATCCAACATCCTGCTGCACGATGGATTCAGGAGCTCGAAGACAATGCAGAAATATTTGGGTGGTCGCCGCTGCAACAATTATTGGTAGCTAGAAGATCATTAGCGGGAACTGCGTCGCTGTGGTTGCGAGCAGAACGGCCATTTAAATCTTGGGACGATTTGAAAGCGGCTATAAGTAAGGAATTTCCGGACAGCGTAGATGTGAAGGCAATTCACGAGACAATGAGTCGCAGAAAAAGAAAAGATAACGAAAGTTGCATAGATTACATGTTGGTAATGAAGGAGTTAGGCAAGAGAGGGAAAATGCCGGATTATGTAGCTATAAAGTACATTATTGAAGGAATACAAGACATCGAATCAAACAAAAGCATGTTATATGGCGTTACGTCGTATAGTGATCTAAAAGAAAAAATAAAAATATACGAAACTATCAAAAGCAAGATGGCCACGCAGCGAAATTATTCCGAATCACCTAAGCAGTTACAGAAGAAAAAGCCAATACGATGCTACAATTGCGGAGAACTAAATCACGCGTCATACAATTGTCCAAACAAAAATCGTGGTTTAAAGTGCTTTAAGTGCAACGAGTTGGGCCATGTTGGAGCATCATGTAACTCGAGCGCATATTCGAAGAGGCCGATACTATACGAAGAAAAGGATGGACAAAGCCGAAGGTACGTTCGGAACACATCGGAGCGTTTCGGGCAGACGTCACGATTCAATCCTGAAGTTCGTCAAAGTCAAGTTGACAGCCAGCAACATGGCGGCGACAAGCAAAATATTATGATTGGAGAAGTTGGCAGCACTGAACACATAAGCAACTTCACTCCTGTCAAGTACGAAAAGGAAGGAGAAGAATTCCTACAAAACATAAACAATAATGGCCGAAGTTTGAGAAAATCTCTAAAAACAATTCAAATCCGTGGAAAAAATATAGAAGCGTTGATTGATTCTGGAAGCGACGTCAATTTAATTTCATCGGAATTGTATAATGCTATCGGAAGTCCGACTATGACGCCAAAAAGTTTGAATTTAACTGGATTGGGACAATCGTTAGTGGTGACGACACTGGGAAAATGTTATTTAGATATAATTATGGAAGACAAGTGCTATGACTGTGTACTGTTTTATGTCGTTAGTAAATATTGTTTACCATACGATGCAATTATAGGCCAGGAATTTTTAAATAATGTAACTATGATAATGAAAGACGGAGTGGTAAAATGTTTCCCTCAGTGTGATGAATGGATGATGTGTATGCTTAATGATGTGTGTATGACTAATTCTGTTTTAGGTTTCATGTCCAACTCTCATCTTAGGCAAAAGATGTGTAAGCTGATTGAGACCTATAACCCGCAACAGCGAAAGGAAGCTCCTATACAATTAAAAATTGTACTTAAGGATGATATTCCTGTGGCACAGCGGCCTAGAAGGCTGTCACTCAAAGAGCAAGAAATTGTGGAGGAACAGATAAAGGAATGGTTGGATAAGAAGATAATTCGGGTAAGTTTTTCTGAATATTGCAGTCCTGTAGTGCTGGTAGGGAAGCGAGATGGATCGACACGGGTGTGTATTGATTACCGTGCACTGAACCAAAAAATTGTAAAGGATGAGTTTCCACTACCTATTATTGAAGACCTTATAGATAAACTTAAGGACTCTAACATATTTAGTGTACTGGATTTGAAAAATGGGTTCTTTCATTTGAAAGTTAGTGAAGAGTCTATACCCTATACATCGTTTGTCACTCATCATGGGCAGTTTGAATTTTTGAGGGCACCCTTTGGATTGTCCATTTCTCCAAAAACCTTTATGAAATTTGTTTCTGTAATCTTCCGAGATCTTATAAGTCAAGGTATTGTGTTGATTTTCATTGATGACATTCTGATTCCAGCCAAAAGCGAAGAAGAAGCGGCTTACCGCTTAGAATTAGTACTTAATATAGCTTCAGACTATGGTCTAGAAATAAATTGGAAGAAGGCTAAACTTATGCAGCATCAAATAGAATATTTGGGACATTTAATTAAGAATGGTGAGGTGCAACCAAGCCCAGACATAACTGAGGCAGTGTGTAGGTATCCCGAACCTAAAAATATTAAACAAGTACAAAGGTTTGTGGGTTTGACCTCCTATTTTAGAAAATATATTGATAATTATGCTTCAATTGCTAGGCCCTTAACGGATTTATTAAAGAAAAATTGTTCTTTTAACTTTGGTGCTAATGAACGTGTAGCATTCAACACTTTAAAATGTAAATTGTCTTCAAAGCCTGTACTAAAGATTTTTAATTCTAATTTACCCACAGAAGTGCATACAGATGCTTCTGGTATAGCATATGCAGCCGTGCTGCTGCAGTTACATAAAGACGGATGGCATCCAGTTTATTACATGAGTAAGAGAACTAGTGAAGCAGAGCAAAAATATTCTAGTTATGAGCTAGAGGCCCTTGCAATTATACAGAGTGTTAAAATATTTAGGCATTATTTGCATGGTGTTCATTTCAAAATTGTTACAGACTGTCAAGCATTCGAACAAACCTTAAAGAAAAAGGATTTATCAGCCAAAGTTGCTAGATGGGTCCTTTTCTTAGATCAATTTGATTTTAAAGTTGAGCATCGTGTCAGTTCTAGAATGAGGCATGTGGATGCGCTAAGCAGAGATAATTATCAAATGTTGGCTATTAACAGTCTTCATGAACAGATTAAAAGAGCTCAAGTAAAGGATGATGGAATTCAAGCTATACGAGAGTTATTACAAAAAGGTTCGTATCTTGATTATTGGTTAGATAATGAGATATTATATAAAGGGGATCAAAAGCAGTTAGTAGTACCAAAGAATTTAGAAAAGGAAATTATAAAACAAGTACATAGTGTGGGTCATTTTTCTATTAAAAAAATGAAAGAGTTGATTGGAAAAAATTACTTTATTACTAATTTGGATAAAAAATTACAGGAATTTGTTTTAAGTTGTATACCTTGTTTACTAGCCACTAGAAAGTCAGAAAAAAAAGAAGGATATTTAAATCCTATAGAAAAGAAAGTATACCACTACATACTTTACATGTAGATCACATTGGACCACTTACCGAGACTAAAAAACTTTATAATTACATACTTACAATAATTGATGCTTTTACTAAATTTACATGGATATTTCCTACCAAGAGTACTACAAGCAAAGAAACATTAGATAAATTAAGAATACTTCAGCAGTGTTTTGGTAACCCAAGCCGTATAATTACTGATACAGGATCTGCTTTTAAGGATTCAGACTTTAAGGATTATTGTCAGGAGGAGGAAATCCAGCATATTACTATAACCACTGGAGTACCAAGAGGGAATGGACAAGTTGAGCGGGTACACCGTACTATCATTTCAGTTCTTACAAAACTTTGTATAGAAGAACCTAGTTCGTGGTATAGGCATGTAAGTCGCCTGCAAAGAGTATTGAATAGTACTTACCAGCGAAGTATAAACACTACTCCCTGCGAATTGTTGATTGGTACAAAATTAAAGCTGAAAGAACATTTGAATATTTTGGAACTTTTACAGGAGGAAAATATAGAACAATTTAATGAAAGTAGGGAAGAGCTAATACGAAATGCTAAAGAACAAATCCTAAAGATTCAAGAGGAAAATAAAAAATCATTTAATAAAAATAGAAAACCGAGTAAAAAGTATGTTTTAGGGGATATAGTTGCTATAAAGAGAACCCAATACGGATCTGGGCTGAAATTAAAACCAAAATATCTTGGACCTTATAAAATAATCAAAATTAAGAGGAATGACCGTTATGATGTGGAGAAAATTTATAAAAATCAGGAGGGTCCTATTATTACATCTAGTTCGTCAGATCAAATGAAAAGTTGGCCTGATTTTCATGATGATGATTTTGAAAATGAGGATGAATGAAAGGTAAATTTTAAAAGTATTAGGTTCTTACTTGATTTTGTTTTTTGTGTTCATTTAAGTAAGTTTTTTTTTCTTTTGTTGTGTACTATATAATGTTATGAAGACTTGTAAAAAAACTTTTTTTTTACAAGTCTTCATAACATTATTTAAGAATAAGTTTTTTATTTAAGAATAAGACTTACTATTTAAGACTGTTCAAGAATGTTTGTTTTTTATTTAAAAGCTGATTAAGCTGTTTGTATTTGTTGAATACAAAGTTAAGATTATGTAAGATTTGTTTGTTTACTCAAGACTACTGTTTGTAAGATTACTAAGATTACGATTTGTAAGATTATACTTTTGTAAATTTAAATATGTAAAAGATGTACTGTAATTATTGGTGTGAATGATGCATGACTGGGGACAGTCATGAGTGTAGGATGGCCGAATGTAGGATGGTGATAATGATGATACTTGTACGTGTGAAAAGCATGAAAGAGAAAGTAAGCATGTGTGTTGTATGTGTGTGAAAGAGAGGATAGATGAATTAGGAAGATGGCGAAGAGTAACATAAGACGAGTAAGACGTGTTTATTTTGAAGAAGTAAAATAAAAGTGAAATCTAAGTAAATCGCATCTTTTCTTGCACCCCGATTCCCACATATATATATATATATGTATATATATATATATATATATATATATATATATATATATATATATATATATATATATATATATATATATATATATATATATATATATATATATATATATATATATATATATATATATATATATATATATATATATATATATATATATATATATATATATATATATATATATATACATATATATATACGAAATCTCAATTTATTTTATGTTTCATCTCTCTTGCTCAAGCCTTTGTTTCTCTATTCCGCTAGGTATAATAAAATTATAATAATTAACAATAATAAAATTATAATACCTACTTATATAAAAAATTTAAGTGAAAATTTTATTTTATTTTATCATAACCTACCTGGCAGGTCGGCACGCACTCGCGTACTAGCTCCCGCCGACCCGCCACGTAGGACCGTAGCACAAGTAGGGAATGAAATTTGCGTTCCTACCTGGCGCTATCGTTAGCACAGCCGTTGCGGCACTCTCGTCACAATAATGCGCGATTTCAGCAGTTATCGTGTTAAAAAAGTAAAATATTCAAGCGATCTCCCGTAATACAACACATACGAGTATAATGGCTGTTACCCGCTTCTTGCATAGTCATTTGGACGAACCTTGTAACTTACCTGCTTCATCATCTGGCTAACTTTGTAAGTATACGTAAAATTCATTTTTTTTATTGCAAATAATTTTCCAAGTCCTAAAAGCTACATTTATGCAAAAAAACGTAAATTTTCAAAAATGTTACTTAACTCATTCTTCCACTCACCTCTTCAATTATCCCCTGGATGTAAAAAAAATACTGCGAACTTCTGCTTCAAAGATTTTACTTTGAGTATCAAAGCCCAGGATAGGTATTTCTTGAGGAAAACAAATGATATTATTCAATTAAAGCTTATATAAACAGAGAACAATAAAATAAAAGTTTATGGTTACCGCTTGTCTCACAAGTTAGATTTATTGATACTCTAATAAAATCTTCATTCCTTGATATTTATAAAATGCCAAATACTATTCAAAAAATGAAGTAATTTGTTATCCATACGAAATAAACTTGCCGCATTAGATCACAAAGACTATACCATTTTCATTCCTCTTTGGCATACCATTTCGAGTATAGACTAATATTTATATTCTTTTATTAATTATTTTAAGTGAAGTACGAGTATAACTTCTTTTTAATAAAAATGCTTACTTATGAGATTTTATGTAATTGCCAGATTTAGTGATAGTAAAAAACTTTACCGCAATCATAATTATATTAAACTATAGAATTAAGGCTTAAACTATGGAAAAGGTTACATGATTGCGATAAATCGGTTTCCATAATGTAATGCAATACATTCCTAAAATATACTTAGGGCCACTTGCACCATGATGTTTAACACAGAGTTAAAATTAACTCTGAGTTAAACATCATGTCATATCTGTCACTCACCAAGTGAGTGATAGAGATGACATGATGTTTAACTCAGAGTTAATTTTAACTCTGAGTTAAACATCATGGTGCAAGTGGCCCTTAAAAATGCAATAAAAAGAAATGAAGCCAAATTATGAGAAAGTCCGCTTGCAAAATAAGACCAAATAATAGTAGTGTAGCCAAAATATGACGAATATGAAAACCAAAAGCAACTTTTAGCGTCAGAATCGACACTGTACGAAGTACGAACGATTACGGTAAAATCATATTCGACATGGAATCTAGATATTAATGTAGAGAGGAAGACACTGCCTTTAGAAAGAAGGGCCATACGTTGGTAAATAACACATTATTTACAAAATAAAGAAAACATGTATACAAAAGTACATGAAGAAGACTCAGGAATTAAAGAGTTAGACGAACAATAAATAACCGAAGCCGGGTCGTTGAAATATATCAAGTGAAAAACAAACAAGTCAATGAGTCAAAATACCTATTACATTATAACAACAGAGGACTCAGTCAAATTTTAAGAAAAACATACAGAAATAGGACGTAGGTACAACGGATATTTTGAAAAAAAACGTTAAAGCTAGAAGCGTGGTTATTTAAAGCAAGGGCTAAAGATGACAGCCGACAGGTATTGTACAAAAATATTTAGACGTTGAAAAAGAAAACATCAAAGATATGCAACTTCTTCTCGAAAATCAGGTAAAAATTCAAACTTAAAATGGGATACGATGAAGAACATCATAATTTACCAATACATGAAAAAATTTTGAAAATTATGGTGAAGAAACGATCCTAGACACAACAGGAGGAAAAATACAAGTGACAGCTAGCTCGAATAACAAAAGCAACTTAGAATCTTCAGATAGTGACTTAACATATTATTACCTAGAATCTAGATGATGAAAACACTAATGTAAAGACAGACATCTAAAAGCTTGTTGAGCCACCCGAGACCGGCTACCTGGCACAACGGATAGCAATTGCCATCCAACGTGTCAATCCTGTCAGCTTACTGGGCACTCTGCCAAATGGGGACGACCTGTTTTTTTTTTCTTTTCATAGTTTTTTATTTTAAGTTTGTATGTATTTGTATATTTTGGATTGTATTTTTAGTACTTAGATTAATATTTAAAATAATGTTTACCCAAGATTACCTGTCAAATAGTTAAAATCTTGATTTCACGTTACATTTTTGACCTCACGGGCAGTCCCACAGATTAAAAACTTGTTACTTATAAAAAGTACATTATTATGAGCTACATGATACACCAATCAATAAATTCCTAGTAAGTACTTGAGTTGTTAACCACATGCTCGTGCTTTCAGTAACTGAAGAGTGCGGAACACGCCGTAACATGAAAATTATATGTAATTACTTCATACGAAGTCATAGATGTTTAAATTCTAGATAATATCTATAATTTAACCTACTTATAATATTATTATAATTTTCTATATTGTATGTGCTTTAATTTACAAAAGTGTTAATGCTTCATTCATTTATTTAATTTAGATGTTAATTTTTTTTTTCCAAAATGCACTCATAGGATTGTTTAATGTTTATACTTTATAGCACCAATTTGATATTTATTATTTCAACCAATTTTTATTCATATCAAGGTAATTAAATGCGGATGTCCCAAGAATATAAATTTTCCAATTGAGCAAACGACCTTGACCATACATTTGCCGCGTTGCCGAGATCGCACCAAAACCCTATTTATTTTACTTACCTTGGTTCAAAATTGACCTAAAATGTAGTTTATGATATTGTCGATCTATTAGCGTGTGTTTCAAATGAAAGTAATTTGTAAATACTAAGGAGATGCTGAATGTATGCTTGAATTTTAATAAATTGGTTTTACTTTGGAAGCTGATATCATGAGTGTACTCGTAATAAACAGAAATAGAAAATTTAAAACGTGGAAAGGAATTTTTATATACTGAAGATTATTGCTGTATTTTTATTATAACTTTGTAGCTTTCAAATTATGAGTTTATAAGGCTCTAAATACGGTTAATTACGGAATCTCCGTAGGGATTAGGGAAGGCCCTCAAACTGCAGGCGTCGTGTCGCAGCGACACAACTGGTTTGTATGTATTTCTATGAAATACCCTGCGCAGCTAGCGACTCGAAGCTAGCGACTTTTATTCACAGAAATGTATTCCGCGACGTCTGCGGTTGCTTCATGTCGTCCGCTGCCAACCCGCACCTTTACAAGCTGAAAGTAGTTTCACTTGCTGGAGCTTTTTAGTATGACCGGACGGGTATGCCCGGGCGCGGCCTTTATACCTCTGCCCCGAGTTTGACATACCCTAGTGGCCTTCTCGGGTATGCATTGTATGCGTTGAATTTCCCCAACGATAAAGAAAGGTCCGCCATCTGCCTATGAATCAATTTCTTCGATAGTACATCACTGCACTGCGTTACATACCGCAATCATCATACAGTTATAATCTAAGCCTGCTAATTTTACAGTTCTTTTCCATAATAACATTTTACATGCCAATAATCATTTAAATTATTATGATTGAAATTAATGTGTTATGCGAAATTTCAAAGGACAAGAAGCATTTTTGGGGCGTCCCCAAGCTGCAGCACGCTGTAGCACATCCCCACTTATCTACATCAATCCCTCCAGGCCCAGGGGGCACGACCCACAGGTTGAAAAAACTGGCCTAAGGATAGTGCCAATTCCACAATTATCTGAAAATCAAGTATGTAAAAGAGGAAATTAAAAACTTCCTCCAAAACTATTGTAAAAGGATAAAATCACATCCCAATAAATTGGCAAAAAAATTGATGAAAACTCTAGCAAACCAAACATTCAAAATATTAAAAAGACGAGTAGCCGAGTAGTAAGGTGGACGAGTAGTAAGGATCAGAAAATCTTAAAGAAACGAGCCCCACAAGATCTTCTGTAAATAAAGATAAATAGTATTTATATATATACATATGGACGCATCAATGGATGCGTGCCATACAATATGCCTTCAAAGAAGAAATTCAAAACGACTAGTTCAATGTTTAAGACAGATCGCTAGCAGAATGAGAAGTTAAAAAAAACTTGTCCATGAAATAAAATTCGTTCAACGCAAAATTATATTAGTAGAAGACCCATTTGCAAAAAAATTCTTCAAATAACGATTTTCGTTCAACTCATCTCCGCCATGCAAATTATTGGTATGTATTAGGCATATTTTCTTGAACACGAAAAGTGTGGTAGTCACTTCTTAAGTGTATGGAGGGGGTAGCTATGATGTCACAAAGATGGCCGCCGGGCCTATTCTATTCTGCGGATTATTTAATATCTACTGAACCGATTTACTTAAGTAGGGTGTCAAACGAAATATTATTAAATAAGCTTCATTTTATTCCTGAGAACTATCAATGTGAATTAAGTGCCAAGGGAAATATTTCGGAAAAACAAAATTTCAAAAAAATATTTTTCTTACTTATGTATGTAACTGGGTAACCGTCAGGATAATAGAAATATAGGTTATTATAAAATATTTGGCTACTTTTATCAGCTTTCTAACGAACTTTAAATCATTACAATAAATAACGGAACTGCAGCCGTTTGAATCTGTCTCGGTAGCGCTAAACCCATAGCGGTAGCTAAGCTACTTGGCCGGTTTTTGGTGAATTTTGAATAAAAACATGAACGTTAGTAATAAAAATATTATGTAAAAGTATGCTGGTACTTATTCATAGGTTGTACTTACAGTTTTTTTAATGTGACATGCATAATAATAGGTATGTGTTCTACTAAAGTTACTGATAAAATTATTAAAAAATATTCAAAAAAATTGTATCAAATTAATGTCCTAAATCTGATCTTCTGAATAATTATACCGATTATAACATTTGTAACCGACATGACACATCCACAACGGGATGAACGGGAACCAGATTTACATATGACATGATATTACAAGTTCGAGATCTTTCAATGAGATTGAATTTACGGATGAAATAACTGGCAATCAATAAATGATTGGTATCCTCGATCTTTCAGCCACAGTTCAAATCCTATGGGTTCAGGAAGCGTGGACTTTGCTACGTGGGCGTTAAGTTCGATCTAAAGAGTCCGTATACGAAATTTGCCGAAATCGCTGATTTTACAGACGTGATTTAACAGTTAAAATACAGTATTTCTATAAATTTTAATGCACAACATGTAAGATCAATTATAATCTAATGGTGGAGCTAGATTTTTTTGTTTTTTAAGTATTTTTAAATAATCCAACTCAAACCCGCGACAGTTTTGTGATTTTTGCTGTAAAAGGTTTAGAATATCACCTGTTTATGGATTGTATTGACGTCTTAACGGTATGAAAAAATACAATGTACTGTTGAGAAAGTCGTCCATAAAATGTTAGAATTACTTTTTACCACTTTAATATGAAATAGTTGAGTAAAAAAATATGTAACTCGGCAAAATTTTAGAGAAAATGGGCAAAGAATTGCTGTTAATTTCGGCAACTTGGAGCTGTAATTCATAAAAAGAAAAAGACAGAAATAATCTATAGATAAAATTCTATCCAATTCGAGAAAAAAGAAAAAAAAAAACAAATTGTGCCAAAAAACACGATTCAAAACAACCTAAATCTCACATTATATTACTCGCCGCAAGGCTTGAGTCGGCTTTCCGCGCTTAAGGGCGTATTTTCATTAATCGTTAACTCCTACAGTATACAGCATGCGGGGAGTCTATGACAACTAATTGACAACTAATGGCGCATTGTCATTGGTCGTGGCATGCGTTTCAGAAATCTCCCGCACCCCGCATGCGGGCCCTATCGACCAGTGAAAATGCGCCATTAATGTATTTTAAGTCTAATAATTAATATATATATATTTAAGTCTAATAAGGGGAAAAAACCTAATAATTTTTTTGTAGCGAACCTTTGCAATTTCGTATTTATCGGCAAAATTTCGTATACGGACTCTTAAGGGCGTTCCCTTCGGAGATTCCGTAAGTGACCGTATTTAAAGCCCTATAAACTCATAATCTGAAAGCTACAAAGTTATAATCAAAATACAGCAATAATCTTCAGTATATCAACATTCCTTTCCCCGTTTTAAATTTTCTATTTTTGTCTATTATACTCATGATATCAGCTTCCAAAGTAATACCAATTTATTAAAATTCAAGCATACATTCAGCATCTCCTTAGCATTTACAGATTACTTTTATTTGAAACTCACGCCAATAGATCGACAATATCATAAACTACATATTTCCCGTTTTAAATTTTTTTAGGACAATTTTGAACTAAGTAAAAATAATAGGGTTTTGGCGCACTCTCGGCAACGCGGCAAAATCATGTCAATGTAAAGCTGGTTCCCGTTCATCCCGTTGTGGATGTGTCATGTCGGTTACAAATGTTATAATCGGTATAATTATTCAGAAGATCAGATTTAGGACATTAATTAGATAAATTTTATTTTAATATTTTTTAATAATTTTATCAGTAACTTTTGTACAACACATACCTACCTACCTATAACCTATTATTATGCATGTCACATTAAAAACTGTAAGTACAACCTATGAATAAGTACCAGCATACTTTTACATAATATTTTAATTACTAACGTTCGTGTTTTTATTCAAAATTCACCAAAAACCAGCCCAGTAGCTTAGCTACCGCTATGGGTTTAGCGCTACCGCGACTGATTCAAACGGCTGCAGTTCCGTTGTTTATTGCTTTATTGTAATGATTTAAAGTTCGTTAGAAAGCTGATAAAAGCAGCCAAATATTTTATAATAACCTATATTTCCATTATCCTGACGGTTACCAAGTTATAAACATAAGAAAGAAAAATATTTTTTTGAAATTTTGTTTTTCCAAAATATTTCCCGTGGTACTTAATTCACATTGATAGTTCTAAGGAATAAAATGAAGCTTATTTAATAATCTTTCGTTTGATATATAGTAATATACTACAAGCTCATGAAGAAAATAAACGGCTGAAATGAACCAAAGTGAATATCGCTTAGGTTGTTAATATATCCAAAAATAAGTTTGAGCACTACTTTTATTTCAGCATCGGTTTAGAGGTTGGGCGTGAATAGGTAACAGACAGATAGACTCACTTTCGCATTTATATGATAAAAATACTATATCCCACAACCTGTGCACTTTGGTAGTACCGCAGAATACATATTAGTTTAACAAGTAGTACACTTTACGGAAAAACTATCACGCCTATAGATTTGTGCTTTAACATAGTGACTAGTTTTTATTTATATTGAAGATGTGTTATCATCTGTCAGTCAATGTTTGGTTACTATTAAAATATAAAAAACTGCCTTAAAGATAATTATTAATTACCACGCAGAAAAACGACGCGAGCCCTCACAACGCTCGGTTTTAGCTAGTATTAGCACAGAATACATATTAGTATGAATGTGGTAAATTTATCAGCTGATAGGTATTATTGATGGCCACACCTTGACCTCCAAGGTATATGCCATTAAGACGTATTAAATAACATACTGGATATAATCGATGTAATTTATTAGCAGCACGCAACAAGTCAATATACAGCTGCTATTAATTACGAGTATAATTTGCAATTTTGCTCTGCATAATATTAAAAACTTTGTTGCAAATTTAACCCATCAGTCGTGGCAAAACGAGAAACAATAGCTTTTTCATTGTTATCGCGGCCGGATGTGGCCGCTTGGGGCTTCTTGAATTAAATTGCTTTTTTAGGGTTCCGTGCCCAGAGGGTAAATTACGGGACTAGGGAAATGGAACTCCCAGGAAGACTTTGCTATCTGTCTGTCGGTCTGTCAACTGACTGTAACTCAAGAACCGCGATATAGCTATAGACAGTTGAACACTTCGCAAATTATGTATTTCTGTTGTTGCTGTAAGTTGTAACAGCAAACAATAAAAATAATATAAATATCGAATCTATGGGTTGCACCCAAGCGTTACTATAGTTACAGTTAAGGGGGCGACTACGATTCGACGAGACGTTCACGAATTTTTCATATATTACCATAACCGTACATTACATATACTTAAGTTGATATTTAAACACATTGTATAAAATTCTATCATTGAGAAACTGACCTAGCGGATTATTAATAAATTAGATAAGAAAAAACTAACTTGGCGATGATTTCGCATCCTTTTTCACCTGGCTTATGAAAGACGGGCGTGAGTGTGAAGAGAGAAAGATGATGTTTGATTTTTTGCGTTAGTCGCCCTCTTAAATAAACAAAATGCGTTATTTTTAGGGCTCCGTAGCCAAAGGGTAACAAGTGCGTATCCGGCCACGCGTAATATAGGGTTCCGTAATACCGCTAGTTTTTGATAATTTTTGTATGGTCAATGAATGTAAGTAATTTATAACGTGTTTTACACACGGAATATATAACACTAAAGGAAAGTGCATGTGGGCGTGGCCCGCGTGCCATAGTTGTGTCCTGCGGGACCAGTGCTGCCAGGTCTCCCGATTTTCCGGGAGTTCTCCCGATTTTAGTAAATGTCTCCCGATATCCCGGATCCTCAGTCAAACCTCCCGATTTTTTCCACATCTTGAACAGTTACTAAAAAACACTGCGTCTAAGTGCGTGAAACGAAATAACCTACACAAGTTGCAATACTCAACAAAAGTAATGAGTTTGTAAAGTATGTAGCGTAAAGTATGCCTTGACAGAATGGAATAAAGTTGAATATCAAATAGCAAAACTTTGGAATTCAGATAACACCAGAGTCCAGACAAACCGGTATTTCTCATTATTATACGATCAAATTAAGAGACATAGTTCAGTCTAGTAATTGTAAGGATAAGTAAGGTATTTTAAATGAACAGCATTAGATTGCGTCATGTGAAGTGAGCAAAGTTTTGTTCGCTTGCATTTGCAACCACTTTGCTTTTGTGATTTTGTTGTCTCGGACTAAATATCATTGTTTTTAAGTATTTTAAACAAGTTTTTAAGCTGTAATTGTCAGAATTTAGAATGTCTAGTTCTGAGAGCGATATAGAGGTGCAAAATACACCCCTAAAGAAAAAGAAATACAGTGTCAGCTATAAGCCGGATTGGGAAAAAGATGATCTGTTTGAGGGATGGTTATCAAAAAGTAATAAAGGTAAGCGATATAAAAGCCTTTCTTAGATACTCGCTGATAAAAACTTATTGATCACAAAAACCTATTCATTCGTATTAGCCGTGTTCGTTTCATTTTTCAACTACGCGGCTTTTTTCGCAATTTGGCAGCTGACTGTCAACTTCATCATGTAGTGGCGCGGCGGCTAGCTTCTTGATGGCGCGGGCGACCTAATAAAATGTTGCCAGTTTAAAATAGTATTCTTAAAGTACGGCAGTTTTGTCGTCTTGAGAAATTAACGCTTTTTTGTTGGAATATTTAGGCTATATTAAAAAATATACTTTTCAGGTCCAGATTTCGCTTATTGTAAAGTGTGCTCTTGCGATATAAATATAACGAGAGGGGGTAAAAATGATATTAAAAGACATAAAGAGACAAAAAAACATGAAAGCAATAAGCTGAAAATTCGAGGTCAACAGAGTCTAGACCAGATGATAACAAAAAAATCTACATCGTTAGAAAAACTAGTTAAACAGTCAGAAATTAGAATTGCCGCATTCATAGTTGAACATAATATTCCGATCAATGTGATGGAACATTTCCCAGATTTAATAAGAGCAGTATGCCCAGATTCTGAAGTCGCAAAAAGGATTACCTGTGGACGTACTAAAACAACAAAAATTATTTCGGAGGTGTTGGGAAGAAGTGACGTTGATATCATGGTTGAAGCAATGCAGACAAATAGATTTTCATTAACAGCTGATGAAAGTACTGATAAAAGTACAAAAAAGCATTTGGCAGTAATTGTGAGGATTGCTCGAAGTAATCTGAAGGTAAATATTATGTTTATAATGTAAAGTTTACATTTCAAATATGTTACTTTTGTATACTTACTTATTAAACCCTATTCTTTTTCAGGTGGAAGATTATTTCTTTGAATTATTTGAAATTCTTGAAGGTAACGCCTAAAAATTGCATGAAATAATTACAAAAAAAATGACTGAATTGGGGATTCCATATAAAAAAAATATGATAGGGCTGGCCGCAGATGGTGCCAACGTAATGATGGGAAAGAACAATTCTCTTGCCACGAAGTTCAAACAAGACATACCACACCTTTTCGTTATGAAATGTGTATGCCATTCTGTACATCTTGTAGCGTCTAACGCTTGCTTAAAATTGCCTCGAGAACCCGAAGATCTAGCACGGGATGTGTATAACTATTTGAATGGTAGCCCAAAACGTACCGGCTTGTTGAAAGAATTCCAGGATTTTTTGGAACTAAAACCACACAAATTGCTGCAACCTTCCCAAACAAGGTGGCTCTCTTTAGAGGCAGTAGTAAAGAGGCTGCTAGAACAATACGAAGCCTTAAAGTTGTACTTTAGAGACGCTATTTTCAGTGACCGTATTAAAGCTGCAGAAAACATATTGAAAATGATAGAAAATCCAGTGAACAAGCTATATCTGCAATTTATGGCGTATGCCTTAGGTATATTCAACGAACTAAGCAGAACCATGCAATCAGAAAATACAAATGTACACATAATTTACAACAGGGTCATGACCGTAATCTACACAATTTTGGGATGTTATGTGAAAGATGAATACATTTCAAGAAATGATCACAAAAACATCGACTGTAAAAATCCTAGAAAGTACATGGATATAAAAGATTGGTATTTAGGCGCTGAAGTAGGGGCGACATTATCTTCACCAACATTAACAATCAGTCCCGAAGAGATAAAAAAATTCAAGTTCCGCTGTTTGGAGTTTTACATTGAGGCAATTAAACAACTATTACAGCGATTTCCGTTTGAAGACGATATGGAAATTTTAAAAAAAATGGAGTTTATGGATCCAAAAAAAGTTTGTAGTGGCAAAATACTATCCATCGCCGACATATTGGGAAGGTTCCCAAATATAGCTCCTTCAAATGTTATCCAACAGATTGACACCGAATGGCGGCTACTTCGGAATACGAATTTAAACACTGAAGATGAAAATTTAGAAGTAGGAGCTTTCTGGAAAAAGGTAGCCCAGATGCATTTGGGTGATGGCAGCAAAATGTTTCCAAATTTAACTTCGACAGTTTTTAGTTTTATGTGCTTGCCACACTCAAGTGCATCTGTGGAAAGGCTGTTTTCCCAAATAAATTTAACGAAAACAAAGTTACGGAACCAACTCTCTACCTCGGTAATATCGGGAGTCCTGCATACCAAAAACATTTTGAAAAATTCTAATTGCTTCAGTTTCGAAATTAAAGACCAAATTTTACAGAAACATAATAAAAATATGTATTAAAAATCTCCCGATTTTTTTTGTAATCTTACCTTAAGACTCCCGGATTTTTATAGGTATACTTCCCGGAAAATAAAATTTGTATCTGGCAACACTGTGCGGGACATAACCTAGGTCCTAGCTCACTCGCTTCGCGGTCGATGATATCTCGCGACGTGCGCTGCCGGTGATTCTATTACGCGTGTTTTGTTAAAAAAACCCTAAATAATGACTCGTTGTTCCATCCTTGAGTGCAAAAACAATAGTGGTAGTAGTAAATTACTTCGATCAGGTGTTTCTTTTCATCGGTAAGTCGTTATTTACTTTTTATTAATTAAAAAATATTTTAGAATTATCTCCATCCATTTAAACTAGAGATGAAACGGATATCCGGCAACTATCCGGTATCCGGCCTATCCGGCGGTCTTAATACTATCCGGCCGAATACCGGATAGCTGCTATTCGGCCGGATAGGCATCCGGCCGAATAAAAAAAAGATCTGGATAAAAAAAAATATTTTTAAGTAATTATTTACTTTATTTAGTTAGTCTTAAGAAATATAAGTAGTTTTAGTTTAAAGTAGAAAATGAATTAATTAGTACTCATACTGCACTAAGGGCAAATTATGGTGAATAAAAAGTAAAAACCAACTTCTCTGCATTGAAAAGTAGCGGTTTCGCTTCTCTTCATAAATAAGGCCAGCTTCAGAAAGTCTTTCGCTGTACACACTGCTACAAGGTGCTGAAAGTATACAGTGTGCTTTGCACCAAACGGCTAAGTACCGCCGGATATTCGGCGGCCGGATATCCGGCTATCCGGCCAGGTAGTTGGCCGAATATCCGGTATCTGGTATCCGGCCAAACTACTATCCGTTTCATCTCTAATTTAAACCATCAGTGTTAAATTAATAATCTTACGTTTGTTCATTGTAATAAAGTCCAAAATTGTCTGACGCCTTGTCCGCTAGAATTAGAAATGACGTCACGATCGGAACATTAGGGTTGTGACATTGTGATATTATCGATATATCGATTTAATAATTGTACACTTATTATAATGTGGACACTTTTAATGGCAATTACTGAATTATTTACTCAGTTGATTTATACAACTTATTGATTATTTTGTTTTAGTTTTCCTAAAAATCCGCATGTAAAAGAGAAGTGGATTACTGCGCCTGGAAGGGTCAATTGGATGCCCACGAAATCGAACTGCATTTGTTCGGATCATTTTGCAGAAAATGAAATCCTCATAACAAAAAAAGGATACAGATATTTAGATCGCAATGTAGTTCCTATGAAAAAAATTATGTTTTATTAAGTAAGTATTCACACACTACATAATTTTTGGTTGTTGATTAACTGAATAATTTTCACTAGCTGTGCCCCGCGGTGTTACCCGTGGAATATTATATTAAAAATATATTATATATTTTACATTTTAAAAGATAAATTTTCCACTTTTTGATAAAAAGTGACCCCGTGCGAATTTCTTACACCGGTTCTTCTCACACGGCTAGTTACTGAGAAATAAATGGTTTTATTTTATTTACTAATAGGGGACAGTAAATTGTGAAATTTTGCCGCACTAAAAGTACCCTCAATATCGTAAAAGAGTAATAAACATCCATCCATTTATATGTTACAGGATGCAGTTACTTCAAACTCTTTAAAAAAAGGATTCTAGAGGAAACAGGACCCAGTTCGGAACAAGGACCCAGTACGGAACCAGGACCCAGTATGGAACCAGGACCCAGTTCGAAACCTCCAGAAAAAAAGGCTGTAGCGAATTTGATCAGTTGCAGTTGCATAAAGGTTCCGTTACAAGTATGACAACTGATGAAATTATTACAAAAAGAAATGAAGAGTCATTTGTAAATAAGAGTCCTAGTAGTTCCTTATACTCAACGCCGAGAAAAAAGAAACTGGTTGGTATGTTACGTTGGACAAGAAGTACGATTACCAAAAAGAACCTAAAAATCAAACGCTTGCAAGCTAAAAATCGTAGATTGAAACGAAGGCTTGAAAATGTTGAACAGCTACTAAATATTTTAGAAGAAAAGTTTTGCATTTCAAATGAAAACCTTACTTGTCTAAAATATACAAACCTGGAGGTATGTAACAGTCACGAATATCAAAGCTGGCATAAGTTTAAAATTTTTAAAAGTTACTTGAATTACCATACCATATTCACTTCGTCTATAATTATGATTGAGATAATAATCTTTACTATAATAATTATATGTTCTCTATTGTTAACAGGTTCAGCAATTAATAGCCCGACAAATGAAAAGTGGAGAATCGGGACTTATTTCAAAAAGGAAATACTCGCCTGAACTCCGATGTTTCGCTTTGACGCTGCATTTTTACTCCCCCAAAGCGTGTAACTATATCCGAAACACTTTTAACACATGTCTTCCGCATCCAAGAACCTTAAGAAAATGGTAAAATCAACATACCTTAATTCGTTTTATTCGTGCCTTTTACTCTATAATATTCATAAATAAATTGGCGTTTCACAGGTATTCAAAGGTTGGCGGTGAACCAGGCTTCACTAATGAGTCACTTATAGCTTTAAAACTTAAAGCTCAGTCGTGTAGTCAGCCAATAGTGGCTGCTTTAGTAATTGTCAATTGACGAAATGAGTATTCGCCGAAGAATTGAATGGGATGGGCAAGAGCTACATGGTTACGTTAATATGGGAACTGGTTTAGGTGACCACTTAGCAGAAGCAAAAGAGGCTTTAGTTTTTTTGATAACAGCCATCAATCAAAATTTTAATGTGCCTATAGCCTTTTTTCTGGTAGATGGGATTTCAGGATTACAGCGCGCAGAATTAGTAAAACAGGGGCTCGAGTTGATCCATGAGACTGGCATTCTAATTGTTGCATTGACCTTTGATGGTTGTGCAGCAAACTTATTCATGGCACATCACCTTGGTTGTAATTTTCAGACTAGCGAAATAAAATTTCCGCACCCCGTCACTAATGATTCCATTGTAGCCATATTAGATCCTTCCCATATGATTAAATTATTAAGAAATTCTTTAGAATATTATGGAGTACTCTTAGATAAAGACGGGGGAAAAATTATGTGGAACTATTTATGTCAATTGAACAACAGGCAGCAGAATGCAACGTTTCATCTCGCTAATAAACTGAGAGACCGTCACATTCATTTCAAAAATCAAAGGATGAAGGTGAAGCTGGCTACTCAGTTGTTTAGTGAGAAAGTGTGGCAGAAGCAATAAAATTTTGTCGAACTGACCTCAAAGTATCTGAATTTAAAGAAAGCGAACCTACAGAAAAATTTTTACTCATGATCTTTATATTTTAATGGCTTTAAAAAGAAATTTATATTTTAATGGCTTTAAAAAAGCAATAATTTCTAATAACGCGTCCGAAATATTTCAATATTTGACTACGGCGTCTGAATATATTTCCAATTTGAAACTACCAGATTGAACTTTACTAATAATTATTTCTAGAAAAACGGGTTATTTAGGATTTTTGAGCTTCATCGATGCTTTAAAATATTTTTATAATAGCCTTATAGAAAGCAAAATTTTATTGTTTTTGCCGTTTTATAAATTAAGCCAGGATCATATCGAATTGTTATTTTGTAATATACGATCACATGGGGGATCAAATAATAACCCAACTGCAAGACAATTTAAAGCAGCATATAAAAAAATTTTAGTGCATGTTGAACTACAAAACACTGATAAGGGTAATTGCACTTCATTAAAGAAAATTTCAATTTTAAATTGTTCATCTGCAATAGATAGAATAAATAAAACTACGGCTCGAGATGAAAGAGATGAATCGGGTGATGATGACGACAGAGATATTATCGTAGAAATTGGGGAACATCTCATCTCAGATTTTAGTAACCAAGCGATTGGCCATATAGGATGTTATAATATAGTAAGGAGCTTAATAAAAAAGCTCAATTGCAACATTTGTGTGAACGGACCTATTACTAATAAAATTTCTTATTTATTACTATACCCATCACCCGATGTCTTCAAAATTTGCCAAGCATCAGAGTTGTGTCTGAAGGCGTGCTGGCAAAATAATTTGGTAAAAAAAGAAATAATTTATACTAAAATACTGCGCCAGTTAGTTGGTATGAATTTGTTTAATGAAATCAGCTATCATCAAATAGGGCAGTTTCCTGCATCAAACCATATAACGGATTTAATTAAATGTATTATAGAACGGTACGTCAAAACAAGGTTGCATTATTTATTAAAACTTTCTTTTCCGTTATCTAAAAGACAACTGTTCAATAAATTAGTATTATTCGAGGGTCAATAAAGCTTAACGCGTGAAAAATGAGGTGTCCCACAGGGAACAATTATTTTGGGTCCGTTTCTTTTTCTCATCTATATAAATGACTTACCTTATCTAGTTAAGGATAATAATAACGAGATAGTACTTTTTGCTGATGACACTTCACTTATTTTTAAAGTGAAGCGACAACAGTCGATGAGGTAAATTGTGCTCTCTCAAAAATGGTAAATTGGTTTAATGTAAATAACTTTTAAATTGTAATAAAACAAAATGTTTAAGATTTACCTTGTCAAATGTTAAGCAAGTGCAAACCAATTTACTATTAAATGATGAGAAAACGAATCTTGTTGACACTACTGTGTTTTTAGGAGTAACACTAGATTTTAAACTGCAGTGGGGTCCTCATATTGCCAAACTGGCCGATAAGCTCAGTTCCGCAGCATATGCAGTCAGAAAAATGAGAGAATTGTAAAAAAAATTAGAAAATTATATTTGTGCTGCAGAAGCGAGCTATACGATCTATTTATAAAATGTCATCCTTTGAATCTATCAGTGAAAAGTTTAAAGAAATAAGAATTCTAACCGTAATTTCTCAATACATTTTGGACAATGTGTTATACGTGAGAAAAAATGTAAATAATTTTAAAACGAAAAGTGACATTCACTGCAGGAACACTGAGATGAGATGTTCCCCAACTTCTAATAAGCACAAGCTAGATATACCAATAACCAGGCTGAGCAAAGTAAGCAAATCTTTCAAAGGCCAATGTATACGCCTATTCAATAAAATCCCAGAAAACTTCCAAAATCTTTCAATTAATAAATTTAAAAAAGTTGTTAAAGAACGTTTGTGTGCTAGAGCTTATTATAAGGTAACTGATTTTCTCAATGATAGCACACCTTGGGATAAATAAGCTGACAGACCATAGGTCGCTTCTATACAAATGTACCACATTTTTACTTACTCACTTTACAGTTTACTTACATACTTAGTGTAAATTAGCTTAAGCTATCATTGTTATTTTCCACCTTTTTGGTAAAAGGTGGACCCGTGCGAGTTTCTTACGCCGGTTCTTCTCGCCAGGTTAGTTCCCGAACCGGTGGTAGGCCTCATATAGACACGACGTTCTAAAAGTGTTAACTTTATTAACCTATTTGGAAATAAAAATATTTTGATTTTATTTTATAAACTTCTTATATATATCCATAAATAATATTAAAAATGCGAAAGTGTGTCTGTCTGTCAGGTCAGGATTTTGACTTGAGTGGGGGATTTATATTATCATCATTTTATATGGTGCACTGTATTGTACTTACCGAGTCCTTTAATTTGATACCCATATTGAAAAATACTAAATTATCCGCCTTATTTTAAACGGCGGCCATCTACGTACGTATTATTACGTATATTGGAATTGGAATTTAGTGTTAATTACATCGTATATTTTATATTGGATATCATAAATATTGTACAAATTATAATATTGAACATATTGTTACATCTAAGGCTAATTAGACAAATTGTATTTATAGACAAATAGAAAATAAATAGCCCTGATAATGTTAGGGGGACGAATAAATAAATAAATAAATAAATTAAAAAAAAAACGGCGGCCATCTTGGATTTCGATTTTATACAATGCAGTGTATTCTACTGTGATTCTACTTATCAAGCCCTTTAATTTGATACCCATATTGACGGGATTGAGAAAAACTATGTTGTCCGCCATCTTGTAGTGGCGGCCATCTTGCATTCACAATAATATGGAGTATACAACATAAATATAATTGTATTGTCGCTAGAATCAAAGGCGTTACGTGCTAAATTTCAGATCAATATGTTGCCGGAAAATGGGTAAAATTTTTATTACTAAATTTGACCCACGAACGAACAATGCAAACAGCGTGAGCTAAATAAAATCGTTTAATAAAAACTGTTTGGTAATAAAAATCGGCCAAGTGCGAGTCGGACTCGCGCACGTAGGGTTCCGTACCGGTATAGAGCGAAAGTAGGCAAAAATTTGTGTTTCTTGTATGGGAGCCCCCCTTAAATATTTACTAATATAATTAATTATTTTCTGAAATTTTCAAGTGCCTAGCTGTTACTATTATTGATTACGAGCGAAAAAAACCTAAAAAAAAGTCTAGCTACAGTGGTTCTTGAGTTACAGCCTGGAGACAGACGGACAGGCATCGAACTCTTAGTAATAGGGTCCCGTAAAAAGGGGCCCTATTTAGGGTTCCGTGCCCAAAGGGTAAAAACCCTTTGGGCACGGAACCCTAAAAATGAACTTAAACTAAAAAGTATCAAAAATAAACAGTTAAACTCGAATAATTTTACGGACGGACCGTAAGGGGAAAACAGGCAAAACAACGTTGCCGGGACAGCAAGTTTTCTATATAAACACAAAAACCATAAAAACAACAAAATATTATAAAACACAAACAAATGTATATTAAAACTAATTAACTAACAGACCTTTAGCATAATTATTATTTTTTCGATTGATTTTATCGACATATTAATCGATCGACAATCCCATCCCTTTTTGAGTAGCGGCTAGCGACGTCACAAATCAAGGTCATGATAGAACATTCAAGAAAAAAGGAAGTGCTCGAGTACGAATTAAAACCTTACGCTAGTTGACCTAAGGTGTAAAATTGCGTACAACTTCAAGTCTTTTATCATATTAAGCCGTTAAGCGCCATCTAGCGTTGAATAGCTGAACTTGGTAGTCAAGAGCCGGTATTGCTAAATTTAAGTTAAATTCTTCTTTATTTCAAAAGGGTTATGGTGGTTTTTACGACATTGTATATATTTTTTTAAATTCTTTTTGTGATTGGTTATTTCTTTTGTGTGCGTAAAATGTTACTGTGTGAGTTTGGCGACAGCAGTTTCTAATTAAACTTATCGCTATGCCCTTTCCTTTAGTGTTATATTATATTCCGTGGTTTTACACTACTAACGACATCATCTCAGTTACGTTCAAAGGAATTTTAACGAAAAGTCCCTTTAAACATCGCCAAATACATTGTTTTTTTGTTGATCGACTATAACCAAAACTTATTAAGTCTTCAGAGCCGTGATAGTTTTTCTTTTAAATTCAGCATATTTCCTACTCCCGTGAATTTTTTACATTTCCGGAAGCAACCGTTTAGCTGGTAGAAGGGGGGGGGGGGGGGGGGACACTGGACTCTAACGATTTTTTCCACTTTAAAACTTCATATTTCACAAATGGATCCCTAAATCGGAAAACGGTTTATTTAAAATACTTTTAATATATTTTTTTAAACCTATCCAACGGTCAATTAATAATAATAATTGACGATTTCGTTAAAATAAACAATTAAGTAGAGCAAAAAAAATAAACATTGAATTTTTGAAAATTAAATTAATGTCACTAAAAATTTATATTGAAATAGCTGATATTAAAAAAATATATAATTCAATACAAAAAATACAAGGTTTTTAATTATTATTTATACCAAATCATTTTTTTTTTCTATTTTCCTTTTTTAATGATACAAAATATAAATACTTACTTAAAGTTGTTCTTCTATTACTATTCCTGTTTTCAGGGTTCCGTACCCAAAGGGTAGAAACGGGACCCTATTACTGACACTTCGATGTCTGTCCGTCTGTCTCCAGGCTGTATCTCAAGAACCGCTATAGCAATCAGCATTTCGTACATGGAAGTAATTTAGTATTTTCTGACGTACTTACTTAATCCAAAATTCATGTAGGTAATTTTCATTATTGTCATAATATTATTGTAATATTGTTTATTGTTAACTTTTCTAGTTGTTAAGAGCCTGCTGTCAGAAATATCAAAGCACGCTAGCCCCGCCTTTACACCCCGCTATCCTCCAATCGTGATATAATGATTCCATGAATCGGGCCATCGAGCATTGTGCTTTGCGCTGTAGCTAATGGTGAACAATATTGCGTAACAACGGTTCCCGCATTATAGCACGAAAGTAAAGGTCGTAAGTCCCAAAAATGTTTTTGATGATTAATTAAAAATTAAATACATATAAGTACTAATATTTCTTTTAGCCATTATTTTATAAAGTGTTTGATTGTAGTAGTGCAAGTTATTTAATGATAGTAACTCAAGTGTAACAGATATTTGTTAAAAAGCCCAGAAAGATTCATAATTTCGAAAAATATAACTATCGAGTCAAAATAAGTGAATCATGTTTTCCGTTAGGCAAATATCAGATAAATATACAATGATTAAATAAATCTCAATGTCATTTAAGTCAATCGTCTTCCGGGATCGTAATACTTAGTAGAAAACACAGCAAAATTTGGCAGCCCGCTCTTAAGTTTTACAAATGTTGCATTGTGTTTTAATAATAATGTTGTGCATGTCTCTAATTATTGATATGAATGCTAAAAAAGGACCTAATTGTTAAAATTATTAATGTATGCTTGTATATTGAGTATTCATATTGTTGATATACTTACCTAATAAATAAATGTGTTATTTTTTTGGACCGAGTTTTGTTTCATTTATTAGTTATTTCAATAGCTAATAAATAAAATTAACGTAAGGGAATTAAATGGTCAATGGATAGCTTATCTATATATTAGAGATGTGCCGACTAGTCGGTAAAACCGACTATACAACCGCTTTTGTAGTCGGCGACTTCTCGAATCTTAATATAATATATAAAATTCTCGTGTCACAATGTTAGTTACCGTACTCCTCCGAAACGGCTTTAATGATTTTTAACAAAGTTTATAGTATATATGCATGTTCAGCAGGTCTGAGAATCGGCTACTGGGTAGTTTTTATATTGAGTGCAATTTGTTGAATAAATAATAGTAAATTATTACAACTCGAGATTGACGGCGGCCATTGTTTCTGCGACGGGATAGCGATGGTCGTTGCCAAGGTGCCGTACTTATTTAGTCACTTCAATAAAATAATATGGGCGAAATACTTTATATGGCAAAACAACGTTTGCTAGGACAGCTAGTAATCTATATAAAAAAGAATCCATATATTATTATCCTGTGGTCCCGTAGGCTGAACCGATTTTTCTGAAATTTGGTATAGAGATATTTTGAGTCCCGGAAAAGAACATAGAGTACATTTTGTCCCGTAAAAATGTACGGTTCCCGCACAATAAACTTTTATGAGTTTTGCCTGAGCTATTGATGTTTGGTATGGAGTTACTTCTTTTTGTCCCGGAAAATGTACGGGTCCCGTACAATAAACTTTTATGAGATACGAGCTGCTACCCGGTGCACAGTGGCATTAAAAGATAAACACACTTTTGTTTATTAATTATACCAATTCGAATTAAATAATCATCATTAAGACAGGATAACGTCTGTCGGGTCAGCTAGTCTTTCATAAAATAAGGGCAAATACTCATTATTTCCCTTAAAATTTTAAGAAACCTTGTTACTTGCCTACTTCATTATCCGGTAAACATAAAATGGTCTTTTTCTGGTTTCAAATGCACCCAAAGCCTCCATATTTTATGCAAAAAAAAAAATTAACAACTAAATATGAAAATCCCATTACCTACTTATCTATGATTCTTTATTTTTATATTTTATATTTAAAGAAAAGCCTTACAACTGCAGTTTGCTGTTAGACCAATTGCAATGCCCAGGCCACACATAATTTCACACAGTATTTTTAAGAAAACTTAATTGAGTCGTTTATTCAATATAAGGATTTTCTTTAGAATTCCTGTTCATATCCAAGATGGTCAAATATTTAAAAAATCGGGATTAAAGTCTGAATACGAACAATATTCGCGCAAAATGTTCGGCTAAAATCCAAATAAAAAAAACTTACCCTTGAATAATTTTATAAACATAAACTTGCTCCTCTTTATTCGATGTAACAAATTACGATTTCCGATACAAATTATGAAAAAGTAAACTCTGATATCTACAACAAAATATCTTAACTTCTTTTTTACGTTACTACGAGAATCCGTGAGTGCGTGAGTGACGGGCGGCAACGTGCAAGTGCAAGGGCAGGGTTAACACTAAACGACTCACATGTGGGCCGCCATCCGATAGTTGCGAGTGTAGCAGCACACTAGCGGCTGGCAAAACGCAGCGGTTGCGGCAGCATGATGTTCCACTAAGTGTCGCCGCACACGTGACAGCCACAAACGCCGTTTTAAGCTTGTCTATTGGTCGTAAAGTGAATCGTTACGATTTTGGCCCAGACGTATTGACTAGTTCTTTCCTCTGGACTAGGCCGACTATGTTGCGAGAATGCCGTATGTGTTGGGCAACCATACGGACATTTAAATCTTGTCCCAGGCACTACGGTATTTGAGGAGTAGTTACTTCGCTCTGAAAATACAGTATAAATCATCCACAACGGATGCAAAGGCCTAGTTTGCATTATTGGAAATATTTGAAACGGTCATTATGCCCAATATCATTCAAGTCTACGCGGGCCTACTATTATTATTTTTAACAAAAAATTAAAACCGACTTCCAAGGTAAAAACAATAATAACATTAATATGAACTAAAAAGTATTAAATAATTTTTCCTATCTAATAGTGCCTTTTTCCGAATTCGGCTAAACCTCAACTATTTCTGTACTCAATCTTCATTATTTTAAAGTCGGTACCAGATAGCTGAATCTTCAGTTCTCTGACAGAATATTTGAAACTTTTGGAACTGACTTCAAAATTATGAAGATTGAGTACAGAAATAGTTGATGTTTAGCCGAATTCGGAAAAAGGCACTATTAGATAGGAAAAATTATTTAATACTTTTTAGTTCATATTAATGTAATTATTGTTTTTACCTTGGAAGTCGGTTTTAATTTTTTGTTAAAAATAATAATTTCACTCTTTTTTTATTTCACCTAGTAAGTAAACCATCGCGTATATTTTACGTATCTTATTACAATTTGTTAAGAGTCACAACTCACACTCACAAAATATATGTATTACCAGTGAAGTTAACTAACATGTGCTAGGTTTTTGACGTGATAACGTCTTATAATTCGATATGGGCTGCGCGCACGAAAAAACATGACGCAATATGCGGCGTTACCTCGCTGATCGCTCTGAGGCGTTCCATTTATCCTCTCAAGTCTCTCAACAACCGTAAGGCCCACCTGGGCCGCGCTCTTTTTGATGTGCTTGATTCTCTGTAGGGTTTTTCAACGCTGGATCCTTGGGAACCCGACATGACGAGTTCACAGCTATGATGGAACGTCTATCAGTCGACATTATGGCCATGAATGAGACCTGGCTCAGGGAAGGTGAAGACGGGAAAGCGCCAGTCATTCATGGCTATAAGCTTAGACACAGTCCACGACCTATCAACATCCGAGGAGGTCGTGGTGGCGGTGTTGGTTTCTACATTAGGAATGGTGTTAATGTGCGGCGGATTACAACTCCTGAGACTCCTTCAGTTGAGCAAATGTGGCTGAGTCTTAAAATTAATCACCTTAAAATTGCAGTTGGGACAGCCTATCGGCCACCTTGGATGGACGTTAACTTGTTCATTGACGCACTGACTCTATCCTGGTGTTCTCTAGCCACTTTTGACTATATTATTTTAGTTGGGGATTTCAACATCAATGTACTACAACCCTCTGATAATAAAGCTATATTACTGACACAGTTTTTGGACTCTCTGCATATTAAACAAGTTGTTATGGAGCCCACGCACTTCACTGAGCATTCGGAAACTTTAATTGATGTAGTGTGTACTAATGCTGCGGTGCGCTCTGTTCTGGTTGACCATATCCCCGAGTTAGGCAATCATGCAGTAGTCTCAGCAGAGTTTAACTTTAAGAAGCCTAAACTTGCACCATTTATGACTTCCTACAGGCCATTTAAGGACATTTTGTTGGATAATTTTGGCCGTGACTTAGATAGGATAGATTGGGAATATATTCTAAACATAGAGGACGTCAATCAAATGGTCACTGAGTTCAACAGAGTCATTATCACACTTTTTGACCTTCATGCCCCAGTCAAAAAAGTATGTATAAAAAAACAATCCCCACCTTGGCTGACTGATACAGTTAAACAAATGATGATTCTCAGAGATAAGAGTTTCTCCAAGTGGAAAACTTCTAAAACTATGGCCCATAAAAAAGTATACAAAGACCTAAAATCACTTGTTGCATCGGCCATTAATTCAGAGAAACATGCTTATTTTAATAGAAATATTAATAGAAATATCAATAAACCAAAAACTTTATGGAAAAATTTAAAAAACAACTTAAACTTAACTAAATCCTATGAATCCTTTTTACCTGACTCCTGTAATGACCCTAATATCCTAAATCAGCATTTTCTCAATGTACCTGGTGATCCCTTAAACTGTACATCATTGATGGCTCATTATCAGTCATGCACAGTAGGTGAGACCAGATTTAGTCTCTCCCCAGTCTCTGAAACTACTGTGCTGAAAATTATACAAGGGCTTAAATCTAATTCGATTGGTGCTGATAATGTATCCTTGCAGATGTTGACCTTAACACTGCCTAATACCCTAAGTACCATTACTAATATAGTAAATAGATCTATATTAACATCTACCTTTCCCTCTATATGGAAGACAGCTCTGATAAAGCCAATCCCAAAGAAACCTAACCCTACCTCCCCTTGTGACCTCCGCCCTATTAGTATCTTGCCCTGTATCTCAAAAATTGTTGAGAAAGCTGTCTACAACCAGGTTGTTAACTATCTTGAGACCAATAAAATTCTTCCTAAGTATCAATCTGGTTTTAGACGTAAGCACAGCACAAATACTGCTCTACTTGACGTTATTGACAATGTTATCTCTGCTCAAGATCAGGGCATGGGGACTATCCTAGTACTCCTGGATTATTCCAGGGCATTTGACACTGTTAACATACCACTTCTTCTTTCTAAACTATCATATTATGGTTTCGAACCATCCGTAGTCCAATGGTTCCGTAGTTATCTAACTGGGAGGTCACAAAAGGTGGAAGTTACAGCTAGTGATGGTACTAGGACATTCTCTGATTGCGCGGAAGTACACAAAGGTGTACCTCAGGGATCTATTCTGGGCCCTCTACTATTCTTACTCTTTAGTGCAGACATGTCTCACAAGGTGGTTCACTGTAAACACCATATGTACGCTGATGACACACAAATTTATCTAAGTTTTGATCCACAAGATACAAGAGTAGCTGTTAATAGGATCAATGATGATTTAGAAAGTATATCAGAGTGGTCTAAGTCTTGTGGGCTGGTCCTAAATCCAACTAAAACTAAATTCATGATTTTAGGCTCCAAGAAGCAGGTTGCTGATATCTTGGATAAACAACCTTTTGTTTCAATAAACAGACAGCAAATTGAACGCGTAAATGTTGCTCGTAATTTAGGAGTCATAATGGATTCACAACTTAAGTTCGAACAACACATTTTGGATGCTGTCAGCACATGTTTCTTCCGTCTAAAAAGTCTTTACAGATACAGACCATATCTCAGTGAGGACATACGGATCAGACTTTGTGAGACACTTGTACTTTCGAAGTTAAACTATGCGGACACTGCTATAGGAGTAAACTTAGTTGCCAGAACAGAGAAGCTTGTACAGAGAGTTCAAAATGCTTGTGTCCGTTTCTGTTTTACAGTCCCTCCACGTGCCCATGTAACACCCTACATCAATAATGCAAACCTCCTGAAGATGAAAGAGCGTAGGAAATTGCATTTTGCCTCTCTGCTTTTTGACATTATACTAACCCGAACGCCTTCTTACTTATATGAAAAATTATCTTGGGCTAGTGATGTGAGTATGCGTACCAGAGCCTCCCAATATCAGATCATAACACCGCAGCATAGAACAGCAGCATTCCGTGGATCGTTTAGATATGCAGCCTCCCGCTGTTGGAATAACCTCCCACCTCCTCTCCGGGCGCTGAAATCAAAAGCTTCGTTTAGCCACCATTATAAAATTCACTTGCTTACTTCACAAAAACAAGTAAATACAATACCTGAAACTTATGCACCACGATCTGCATTGTTTAGTTATCCAACGGCGGGGCGATTTTTCTAGTCTTCGTTTGTGTATGGTTTGTTCTGTATGCATTAGGTACCTATTTAAGATTTTGTCTGTTATTTTATTTTTAATATGCTCTTTTCCACAAAATATTTGTATCCATTCTTTATAGTTTGTGTTTGTATCCTCAGTTTGTATGTTTAGTGTTTGTAAATATTAGACGCCATATAGATCTTCTTCTTCTTCTTTCATCATGGCGGACTTAACATATTGCCAATTGACAGAATAATAATTATAATGAGCCAAGTGCCAACAGGACTGAGCTGTTGTGTGTTTTTTCAAAGACCTTATATATTTTTCTTTTTTAGTTGTTTTTTTTTGTTGTATTTACTATTAGTGTTTTTGATTTTTTGTTTAAATTATTGTTACCTTTTATTGTAAGTTATAATTATAAGAGTATAGTATAGTTTTTCCCCCTTATTTTGTGGTGATGTCACTCATTGGCCCTTGCAGAATACCAGTGCAGCGAGCTTAATGCCTGCTGCGTATAGCTGAGCTTGGGCCAATTTTGACATCACACAATATTATGTATGTGTGTTCTACATATTGTGTTGTGTGGTGTCAAAATAAACATGTTCTTATTCTTATTCTTATTATTATTCTCTTTGTTTCGATTATATTACGTATTGCGATGACTTAGAGAATACTTTTGTATGAAGAAGTTTGGTTAGTTATGACCTTTGATACATTGATCACACTCTGAATGAAAAATAAATAAACAATCTGTGAGCTATTAGTATTATTTCGGCTATTCAAAATTGTGCTCTATTTCCTACGTGTCAAGGTATGACTTGTGCTTTGTTCGAAGATTTTACTGGATTTCACGAATGTATGTAGCGTTTTGTATTGCGAATAGTTTATTTTACTCATTATAAATATTTTTAGACAATAATTTGAAAGGAATGCATCGAAATAACTTTAGGTTACACTCGAAAAAGTTTGTTTCTATTTATAGAGATTCAGAAGCGATTTGCTTATTGTTTGTAAATAAATTACGTTAAAAGCTTGTGGAACTACTAATCACTATTGTACGAAATGATTTATTGCCCTATTAAGCACACAGACCGGCAGGGAACCGATAAACATTTGACATAATATGTTTAAGGGCTTTCTGCCGGCCGCGGCCATTTTGAAATTTATTTGTATAGCACCTAAGGTCGATGTTTGCTTGCGGACTATTTTTTCTTTGCAGAGGAGTGTCCTATTTCAAGTAGTTTGTTTTTATACATCTCAACATTATTCGTCGATTTGTTTACAAAAATAGTTAGTATAGGAGTTTATCATTGAGATAAGAATAAAGTATTCGTTTATTTCTTCTGAACAAGTCACTAATTATAGTTTCGAAAGTTTATAATTGAGAAACTAATAATATCACATCGGACTAAATACTATACTATGATGGCTTGATAGATAGAAAATTTAACATATATTATAATGTAGTTCACACAAACATAAAATATGGATTGTATGTAAGGATATTTCATATTACATTAATTTTACAAGGAGGGTAGGCCGGGCGCCATTTTTTTTTTTGCACATTGACCTGCCAACTTTTTTGCAGATTTTTCACGGAACTGAGGGGTTAAGGCTATGGACGTTGTCACGTTCAACTATCGTCAGTAAACCGACTTTACAGACAATCGATTTTTTAACAATTTTAATGCTTCAAGCCCCAAGCGGTCACCGGCGATTGCGATAACAACGGACGGCGGCGCGGCGGCGACGCCGTCACCTCTGCGGCGCCGACCGCCGTGTATAAATAGCCTATTGGTCTTGTTATACAGTACATAATTATTATAATTGTATCCATACCTATGCCTTGTACTATTATCTATTCCGTGCCATGAGACATTGGTGACCTTAACACGACGTGGTAATGATGATGATGATGATGATGACAATGATGATGATGATGAATATGAATTGCATAGTAGCATATGCTTTCTGTACAACGCCGAAACTCCCAAACGTGTATCTATAAGGAGTCAGGAGTTCTCTCAGCATCTTCGAAACCATGGTATACCTTGACCCAATATTTGACTTTTTGGTAGCATACTCTTAGTACACTTCACAGAAAACCAAAATCACCATATGTTTCCATATAAATTTCGAGGAGTTCCCTCGATCACTCATGGATCCCATCATCAGGTCACCACTTTTGTGAACATGGTACCAAATTGGAGTGAAACCTAATACAACAAAACAAAAATTTCGAAAATCGGTTCACAAACGGCGGAGTAATCGTTGAACATACAAAAATAAAAAAAAATAAAAAAATATCCACAGCCGAACATATAACCTCCTCGTTTTTTGGAAGTCGGTTAAAAAGATATTAATATTAAATATTATGAAATCATTAGTTTTTTAAAGGAAATAAACTAAGTTTTTTATCAAACTGTCAGATTATTCTGTGGTCAATTTTTATTAATTTAACTGCATACCAGTTTTCATCCGGTTATTATTATCTTTTATCCATATATAAGAGTCTAAAAATATTTGTGGATCATTTATCGAGTCTTAATACAACGCTACAACGGTTGTAGCGTGTGGCGGCCACCGGCGTCAAAAAATGTATGAATACTACAGGAAATACGCCGGTAGCGGCGTTTTGTGGCTGTGGCCGGTGGCCCGTGTGCGGGAGCCCTAAGCCCGAGCGCGCACTAGCGGCCAGGCCGCAGCGGCTAAGTCGCGGCGGCCATCGAAAGCATGATGTGGCCGCTGGTCGCGTTGCGACCAGGTGCGCGTGGTCTATCATGGCGGTTTTATACTGAGGTAGCTATCTCGATGGCCGCCGCCGCACTGTGGTCCCAATTTCGACGCTCGATACTCATAGAACTCGATTGTTGAAAATCGTTTTTTTTTTGGCCAGGAACTTTGTAGGGCATTATTTTATTATCAATATAAGGATATAAAACTCCTTAGTTAATTTGTTTGCGTAATATAAGCGATTTTTTTTTTTTTTTGTATGGGAGAAAACACTCATTTCCATTTTATTTCGGACTGACAACGACTGACAACGGGAGATTAACAGGGATTGTTGTCCTAAATGAGACGCATCCTACGAGCTATAACACTTCTGCCCGTTCTTGCCCGTTTGGAAATAATTTACAGAAATGTTAATTTTTCTATGGCCGAAATCATTCAAATCCATTTTATTCCGGACTGACAGCAACTGACAATTTGGGTTTCACAGCGATTGTTGTCCTACCTAAGACGATTCTTACAAGCTATAACACTTTTGCCCGTATTCGCCCGTTTGGACAAAATGTACGTGTTATGTGAATTTTTCTATGGCCGAAATCATTCACATTCACTTTATTCAAAACTGATTACAACTGACACTTTGAGATTCACAGGGATTGTTGTCCTACCTGAGACGATTCCTACAAACCATAACACTTGTACCCATACTTGCCCGCTTGGATGTGAGTACATAAATATATATTTATTTTTTATGAAAGAAACTATTCGAATCTATTTTGTTCGAAACTGATTACAACTGACACCTTGGTATTCACAGGGATTGTTTTCCTACCTGAGACGATTCCTACAAACTATAATACTTGTACCCGTACTGGCCCGTTTGGACGTGAGTACATAAATATGTTTTTTTTTCTATGAATGAAACCATTCAAATCCTTCTTGTTTAGAACTGATTACAACTGACACCTTGGTATTCACAAGGATTGTTGTCCTACCTGAGGCGATTCCTACAAGCTATATATGACACTTGTACCCATACTGGCCCTTTTGGACGTGAGTACGTACATGTATATTTATTTTTTATTAAAAGAACTATTCAAATCCATTTTGTCTGCAATTGATTACAACTGACACCTTGGTATTTACAGGGATTGTTGTACTATTTTAGACGATTCCTACAAGCTATAATAATTGTACTCGTACTTGCCCGTTTGGACGTGAGTACGTACATATAATATATTTATTTTCTATGAAGGAAACTATTCGAATCTATTTGGTTCGAAACTTATTACAACTGGCACCTTGGTATTCACAGGGATTGTTGACTACCCTTACGTGCGTGACGTGATAAGTACAGAAATTCGTGAAAAGTGTTATTTGGAAACTTCTAAAATGGAAGCATTCGTAACCAACTTAGATATATTTATGTTTGTGAAGGTGACTAACAGTATTTCGGAACCCGATGTATTATTCGAGAAAATTGTTTCCATAATTGGTCCTAATAATATAACTGAAGACGAAGCCAAACTATTGAAAAGTTTTTGTAGGACCCATATGTGCTACTTGCAAAGGAAATGCATTAATTCCAATAGAACTGTGTTGAATTTTATTAAAAGATATGGAAAATGGTTGGAGCAAAACATCAAATGGCCCCAGTTTCTTAATGATAAACTACCCACTCATATTCCAACACAAGATGAAAACGATGGGGAATCAGTTTCTTGTTTCAAAATCAATGAAGGTGCATCAACATCAAAGTCATCTCCGAGTACTGTCGATGTCGGAACATCAGTTTCATCAATAAGCCCAAGAAAACCCTTTGCTGAACTGTCTCCGTTACATAAAAGAAGAAGAGAATGGAGAAAACATTATAACAGAAAACCCGGAGCATTTGGCTTATGCAACTATGATGAATTGTGGTAACAAAGACGTAGCAGATTAAATATTCGCCAGATAAGGCAATGGGGATTTTAATCAAAATAGCAATATAAAACGTTAAGGATGTGCTCCAAACAAGAAGGCTTAGATCTGTACCCAAGCTATAAAGATATTTTAGCTGCCAAAAAGTCCTGCTATCCTCCCGATATTACTGTAGAAATAACCGAAACAGGAGTGAAAGTAAACCTCCAAGATATTTTAGATGTCACTGTAAAACGTCTTGCTATGGTAATAGATTCGGAGGCACTCGGGGCAAAAGAGCTTACTTTAATTTGTAAATGGGGTTTTGATGGTGCATCGGGCCAGAGCAATTATAAGCAGACCATGAACAAAGATGACGATTCAAGCGTTTTTATGTATTCTTTTGTGCCCTTGAGACTAGATTGTGGCGAGAAAGTCATTTGGAAGAACCCTAAGCCTTCGTTCACGTTCTATTGTAGACCTATTAATTTTTTTGAAAATGAAAATAAATTAAATATAAAATAAGAAATGTCTCGAGTGCAAACAGAAATAGAAAAATTGATTCCTACTTCTATTGGAAACAATGTAACAGTAAAATATATGATGCTTATGACCATGATAGATGGTAAAATATAATCTCATCTTACAGAAACGTCTATAGAGACATGTGACATATTATGTAAAGCACTTCCTAGGGAAATGAACGATTTAAAAAAATTGACCTGTAAGTATTAAATTACCAAATATTTAGTATAATAAAGAATTTGAATTTGAAATATTTTGTAATAAATTTCAACGACATTTTGGTTAAGATAAGTCATTAATGTGGTATTTACATTTTTTACCAGGAAACCTGCCAGAACTGAAATGTATCAGTATGGTTTGTCCACTTTGCATGCAAAAATAAGATGTATGGAATGTATGCTGCATATTGCCTATAGGCTCGATTTGAAAAAGTGGAAAGTCTGGGAATGCAACAGGGAAGCTTTTAAAATCCGCAAGCAGGATATCCACGATAAGTTTAAAGATTATGGTATTATCTTGGACGTCGTTAAACAAGCTATGTAAATAGTAATTAAATTTATAACATTGAATGTAAAAAAATAAAAAATAGAGGGCTATTAATAAACGTTAAATACTGTGTTTTTAGGACCGGGTACAACAAATAATAATAATAATAATAATAATCTAGTGAGAAAATAAATATTGAAATGTTTGCAAAGTTTACGCGTGATATTGAAGAATTGCTGACAAAGTTAGAACGTTTGCAAAATCTTTGCATTCGTTTTGTCTTTGGTCTTAAAAAGTATGACCATGTCTCTGCTTTTCGGTTACAGCTTAGGTGGCTTCCGATTCGCCTTCGGCGAAATCTCCATATTCTCTCCCTCCTTTATAATATCCTTTACAACCCTTTGTCCCCCTCTTACCTCGTAGAGCGTTTTAACTTTTCACGACCCTTAGACGTCCCTTGTAGACCTAATGTTAGAACAAACCTTTCCCTCCCGTCCCATCGCTCCAACTTCTTTTCCTACTCCTTTACTGTTCATGCAGTCAGATTGTGGAATTCCCTACCCCACGCCATCCGTGATAGTCCTACTATCGCTGTCTTTAAAAGACGATTGAAGGAGCACTACCTCAATACTGAATCCAACTATGATTATTAAATATACATATAGTATGTATTTATTTTAGTAAGTATTTATAAGTTTTTAGTATAGTATGTATTCTAATATTATAGTATGTTATTATTATTAGTTTAATGTAGTATTTTGTTGAACATTACAATAATAATTGTATTTTAACTGTACCTGTAAGTAGTTATAATTTCATATATATATATATATATATATATATATATATATATATGAAATTATATATATATATATATATATATATATATATATATATATATATATATATATATATATATATATATATATATATTTTTCATTTCTGTTTATGCACGCCCTATCTGTTGTTTGTGATCAAATTTCTCTTCCTAGGGCTGCTGGAAGAAATTTCTTTAGAGATAAGCAGTACCTGTTGTGTCGTTTTTCTTCATAAGTATAATTTGTTAAATGTTTTTGTGTGCAATAAACTGTTAAATAAATAAAAAAATAAATAATTGATGAGCTGTCCATAGAGCTTTATAGTTGATACTACATGCCTTCAAGTGTCCATAAATTATTGATACATGGTGCAGACATCATTGCACATTTCAAATTTATTCCTATCGGACATCTTTCGGAAGAAGCCTCTGAAGCTAGGAACAAGGCCTTTCGAAAGTTACGAGAAAATCATTCCCGCAAAATGGATCGAAAAAGACAAATGAAGACATATTTCATGGTTTGATTATATCTTCAGATCCCTACTTGTCGAGTGTTCGACCAATTTTAAGGCATAAAAAAGCAGAGGCAAATGATGATTTAAAATGCCTTTTAGATATTAGTTCCAGCCTCAATGAACCTGACACTGACGAAATAGAATTTATTAATGTTGATGATTGTGCATTGAATGACAAGTCTGATGAGTAAAAAATGATATTGTGGTAGAGTTTTATGTTTGCTTTCTTTTAGTTTTAGTAATTTTAATAAGGTCTTTTAGTTTTAGTAATTTTAATTGCCTATAGGCTCGATTTGAAAAAGTGGAAAGTCTGGGAATGCAACAGGGAAGCTTTTAAAATCCGCAAGCAGGATATCCACGATAAGTTTAAATAATATGGTATTATCTTGGACGTCGTTAAACAAGCTATGTAAATAGTAATTAAATTTATAACATTGAATGTAAAAAAATAAAAAATAGAGGGCTATTAATAAACGTTAAATACTGTGTTTTTAGGAGCGGGTACAACAAATAATAATAATAATAATCTAGTGAGAAAATAAATATTGAAATGTTTGCAAAGTTTACGCGTGATATTGATGAGCTGTCCATAGAGCTTTATAGTTGATACTACATGCCTTCAAGTGTCCATAAATTATTGATACATGGTGCAGACATCATTGCACATTTCAAATTTATTCCTATCGGACATCTTTCGGAAGAAGCCTCTGAAGCTAGGAACAAGGCCTTTCGAAAGTTACGAGAAAATCATTCCCGCAAAATGGATCGAAAAAGACAAATGAAGACATATTTCATGGTTTGATTATATCTTCAGATCCCTACTTGTCGAGTGTTCGACCAATTTTAAGGCATAAAAAAGCAGAGGCAAATGATGATTTAAAATGCCTTTTAGATATTAGTTCCAGCCTCAATGAACCTGACACTGACGAAATAGAATTTATTAATGTTGATGATTGTGCATTGAATGACAAGTCTGATGAGTAAAAAATGATATTGTGGTAGAGTTTTATGTTTGCTTTCTTTTAGTTTTAGTAATTTTAATAAGGTCTTTAAAACAGTAAAGATATTTTTTGTTATTGTTTGTACCTTGTTTGTTTATATTACTAACATTTTTAACATAATTGTAAGTTTATTTTTTACTAACAAACTAATTGAATATATTTACAGGGATGTTATTAGTTTCTTAATCATTTATTTAAGTATAAAATTTTTACTCTTTGTTTGGACAAAAAATAATAAAAACACAATATTATTATTTCAACTGTGTATTATTTTAGAAGTAAGTAAGTTTCGTCTCACTCTCAGGTAAGACAACAATCCCTGTGAATACCAAGGTGTCAGTTCTAATAAGTTTCGAACAAAATAGATTCAGTTTTCTTTATAGAAAATAAATATATATGTACGTACTCACGTCCAAACGGGCAAGTACGAGTACAATTATTATAGCTTGCAGGAATCGTCTAAAATAGTACAACAATCTCTGTGAACACCAAGGTGTCAGTTGTAATCGATGCAGACAAAATGGATTTGAATAGTTCTTTTAATAAAAATAAATATATATGTACGTACTCACGTCTAAAAGGGCAAGTATGGGTACAAGTGTCATAGCTTGTAGGAATCGCCTCAAGTAGGAAAACAATCCCTGTGAATACCAAGGTGTCAGTTGTAATCAGTTTCGAACAAAATAGATTCGAATAGTTTCGTTCATAAAAAATAAATATATATTTTTTATGAAAGAAACTAAATAAATATATTATATATTATGTACTCACATCCAAACGGGCAAGTATGGGTACAAGTGTTATAGTTTGTAGGAATCATCTCAGGCAAGACAACAATCCCTGTGAATCTCAAGGTGTCAGTTGTAATCAGCTCTGAATAAAGTGAATTTGAATGATTTCGGCCATAGAAAAATTCACATAACATGTAAATTTTGTCCAAGCGGGCGAATACGGGCAAAAGTGTTATAGCTTGTAAGAATCGTCTCAGGCAGGAAACCCAAATTGTCAGTTGCTGTCAGTCCGGAATAAAATGGATTTGAATGATTTCGGCCATAGAAAAATTTACATTTCTGCTACGAATAATAAAAACTAAGGAAACGTAACTCCCATACTTCAACCCTTTTTAAATTTGGCTCCTTTTCGTACACTAAAATATGACAATTCAGATTTTCGCAAAGGTCGTGTCCCAGGTAACGTATCATAATATCGCGCGCCGGACGACATCCTGCGCGATTATTGTTATTGTCATAGTTAAGCTTAAAACAAACCTACGCGTCAGTGACAGGGGACGCGGTACGCAAATCGGGAGCGTCTACAACGCGAAACTTGGCGTGCACACCTGCGCGACTACTAATATCATGATCATAGAGAAAAATAATACATCGGGCAATTTGATTCATGACACAATCTATCAAAACGTAAACAAATCAAGAAATCATAAACTAAAGAGTAGTACAAAATAATATAAAAAAGGTTTTAAAAAAGAAGTCTAGTTATGTAAATTTCAAAACACGCGTCTGACAACTTGACGCGCACGTTCCGCTTGCCGACGCGAACATTTCGCGTCGCGGTCGTGCAGGTGTACACAGCGCCATAAGATTACAGAATTTTATTAAAAATAAAATAAAGGGAGTGCCTCCGCTGCCGGCGCCGGCTCCCAAAAATATCAGTAATGGGAACCGGCGGTAAGTATACTGCCGGCAGCCGAGATATAAAACAACGGCTGCCAGCGCTGGCACTCAAAATGTGAGCCGGTGATAATGCGTAAAGCGCTAGGTATCAGTGCCGATATACAAATTTTGATTTATTTATTATTTCAAGATAAATATAAGTAAAAATGTGTCTTGGAGTTTTTTAACTACATAAAGCTACATAAAGACAGTAATAGTAGGGGAGGTAGGTAGTGCTATCGTTTGCTAAGTCATTTCATACCGACCAAATCTTGGTCCAGCGGTAGCTTAATATTTATCAATCAATATAATCAGCGTCAGTCGCCGCACCCGTGGTGGAATGTTAACTGAGAGTATTTCAAAGTTGTAAAAAAAATAGTTGCGAAAAGTGATTTTATACCGAATGAAACTTTGATGGATGATTATTGAGGTCATGTTTAACGTCATTCGTCAACGGTGGATTCAACGTCAGTCGCGTTACTGAACATGTAAAAAAAATTTGAATATAAAGTCATTTTATACCGTACAAAATTTATACAGGTGAATGTTTCCACTTTGTATATAATAAAGAAAACCGTCAGTCGCTAATACGACGGTGGAAAAACCGTCAGCCAGCGATATAAGTTATAACCAATACAGCCCTATTTCGCGCTCAATGTATCCTAGGGCGTCGCGTAGACAACATTTCCACCTGCAAACATTCAGCTGACGGCGATTTTCGTTTGAATTAACCATAAAATTGTCTCACATAGCAATTTTAATTAATTAATTCGATAGTCAATATTTGTGAAGAAGAATGATATACATTTTACTTTAAAAGCGCCATCTGTTGTTATATACTAAAACTAAAACGACACCTACCGAACCTAAACGTGTATAATCTAGATATGAACCTTTATTGGGTGCGAATTGGGATATTTTTAATGTCAATTCAATACGATTCCCAACAACAACTTTGAGATACTCTCAGTTTTTATTCCACCACTTCTGAAGCAGCTGACCATCAAAGCTGTTATGTATTAGTGGAATTCTATTATTGTAACGATTTTCGCTCGGTATGAAATGACTTTTTAAACTGAGCGCGACCTCCCCTACTATAAGTACTTACTTATAATTTCATAAACTCTAGTTATAATTTTTCAGTTTAGAAATTTGATGATAGATTTTTATCTAGTATTTTGTTACCTTAAATGCTAATAGATCCATTTGACAAGCGTGACGGATGGTGGCTGTTGAATTTTTAAAAATCCTTGAATTATTCTAAACAGCTGCGCACCACACACACAAAACGGGACAACGAAAGCCAGTTAGTGGACAATTTTGAAAGAAGTCAGAAGACTATTACTATCTCAAAAATTAACATTCTGTAGGGTTATACAAAATCTTTATTTATACATTTTAGAGGTCGACGTTCTCACTTTTTAACCGACTTCCAAAAAGGAGGAGGTTATACGTTCGGCTGTATATTATGTACATATATTTTTACTGTGATAATAGCTATGTATTAAAATCTTTTTTTTTTTCAAAATAAAATTATTTGTAAGGGTCTAAATTTCTAGTTTTTTTTTATAAAATAAGGGGGCAAACGAGCATACGGGTCACCTGATGGAAATTGGAAAGCAACTACATAATACCTATATACATATTGTGTTATCAATGGCAACTACCGTCGCCCAGGGACACTCACAACCTCAGAAGAGCTGCAGATGCGTTGCCGGCCTTTTTAAGGCGCCTCTCTTTCTATGAAGATGTATCCCGGCCCTTATACATTTGCATGCATTTCCAAATTGAAATCGATATAGCGTTTACCTATTGTTTACGATGTGGCGTAGATTAAGTAAAAGTAGCCGAAATATCATTTCATTTTAAAATTGACACAAAATTTACGAGTCTCATTTTTATTAAACTCGTAATTATTTATCAGGGCGAGCGAAGCAAGCCCTAGTATAGTCCTAGGAGCACTTTTGTGGTACACTTCACGGAAAAACTATCACGCCTATTGATTTGCACTTTAACATAGGAATGAACAACGAACCTTATTGGCATACCTGTCGTATTTTGGTGTACACCAAATATCGACGGAGAAGATGTTTACAAACAAAAAAATATACTATTTGACAAAATGTCGTACCTAAATTATAATATACTTTCTGAGTTATTCAGTTTGAAAATGTAAAATAAATAACGCTTTAGATATTCGACCTGAAATATTTCAAAAAGTATATCATTTACGACATTTTCTCAAATAGTATTTTGTTATATTTTGTAATAATTATTTTCTCTGTCGATTGACGTATGTTTCATAGACTGTGCACGAAAATATGCCATTTTAAGTACTTACTTGAAACTAATTTTTCTATTTCTGTTAGAGCTACCACTTTCAAGATTTTTCGCAGATATAAAATGTTGTCCTATTGTCTTATGAAAGCTACTGCTACGCAAAATGAAGCTACTCACAAAAAATTAGCTTGATAGTATTATCAAAAAAAAATGTTCTAGGGCTCCCGTACTATAGATTTTTTATACAAATAGCTTAATAATCAATAAGTATTTGCAAATGAAATCGAATTAAAAAAGAATTGAAACGTCTTCGAGATATAGTAATACGGACAAAAGCTTATAACAATACCTATAGGTAAGTACCCACGCAAACTTTGTAAAGAAAATTACAATAAATCCTCCTTTACAGCTACACAAAAAGAATAAGAAAAAAAATTGGCCAAGTGCGAGTCGGAAGCGCGCACCGTTATAGAGCGAAAGTAGGGAAAATTTGTGTTTTTTTGTATGGGAGTTCCCTTAATTATTTTTATTGTAATATTAAATATTTTAATATTTAATCTTATAATAAAAATAAGTTATGGATTCATTATTATTATATTTATACTAGCAGCCCGGTACGTGCTTCGCTACGTATAAAGTGAAATAATACAAAAATCAGTTAGAACATCGATTCATTTCTAAAAAAAATGTATTACTTAATTGCTAGCTATTTAAAAACTTAACCCAAAACATTTGGATAAAGTTTATCCAAATGTTTTGGGTTAAGTTTTTAAATGTTTGAAACTTTATTTTTGGGCTACTGATTAATGATTATTATAAATGAATGGATACGTATTTAAGCGTTTTTGGAAATTCTACCCCCAAGGGGGTGAAATAGGGGTTTAAAATTTAAATGCAAGTCCATCATTTCTTAGGTTAGAAACATGAAAGTTTAATTTTGAGCTGCTGATTAATAAATGAATGGATACGTATTTAAGCGTTTTTGGAAATTCTACCCCTAAGAGTACGAAATTGGGGTTGAATGTTTCAATGAAACCCGTCATTTCTTAAGTTAGAAACATGAAGCTTTATTTTTGGGCTACTGATTAAAAACAAAATAATGTAACGTACTTAAGCATTTCTGAAAAACCTACCCCTAAAGGGGTGGAATTGGGGCTTAAAGTTAGTATGAAAAACTACTGATTAAAAATAAATAAATAATTAAAAATAAATAAATTGTTATTATTAATCCTTTTTGTTATTAATATTAAAGTCCTGTACCATAACTGGGTCTAGGCACTTGACTATATGACTAAAAATACTTAATTGTATTCATATTACTTTAATAATAATCACTACTTACATGTTAGAAAGGGGAGGTACAGCCTGGATATATGGACTGATGAACAGGCTGAAATATCTTTGTGATCCGGTCCCGTTTTTACCCTTTGGGTAAGAAGGTTCCACTTTATGGTAAAAAGGAGAAAATTATCCATCTTTGTTATACTATGCTGACACGGACGAAGTCGCGGGCAACAGCTAGTCTATTATACCTCAACTTTTTCTTTCTGTCGGCGACCCCCCGAGTAAGGTTTCGCGACCCCCCTGGGGGTCGCGACCCACAGATTGAAAAACACTGGGATAAGCAATATTTTTTGTTTTTCCATTTTGAGTGTAAATTAACGAACGGCTGGGGGGTACCGACTCTGGCAACATAAAGTTGGCCATGTGAAAAACATGATTCTTCCAAATTGACACCAAAAACGTTTTTGTAATTATCAGATGGCATACGATCGAGAGCAATTTTAAACAATTATTGAATAGATAATTTTAGCCCTTAACCACTTTTTTTGAGATAGATTTTTATATATTAATGATTAAAATAAGTTATTACATTATGGATAGTGAGCCAAAAAGGCCAAAAAAATCACATTTGTTGTATGGGAGCCCCCCTTAAATATAAACTTAATTTTGTTTTAAGTATAAATTGTTGTTATAGTGGCAACAGAAATACGCAATCTGTGAAAATTTCAGAAGTCTAGCTATATAGCGGTTCTTGAGATACAGCCTGGAGAAAGACAGACGGACAGACATCGAAGTCTCAGTAATAGGGTCCCGTTTTTACCCTTTGGGTACGGAACCCTAATTAATATTGATAATATTATCCAAAAATAAAAGTTATTATTTTTTGCTTGCGACCTTCTCGGGGTATGGCTGTGAAGTTCAAAGTCAGAAAAATACAACGATCAGAGGTCATTCGGTTAATTATTATAAAAGTCATCAAAAAGTCAGGGAGAAAACAAGTCCTTTAAGTTCATCTTATTATATCTAAAAGTAAATAAAAGCTGACATTCGAATAATAATATTTTTTATTAGTACTAACTAAAAATAGTTCATTGGTTGTGTAATATTATAATATTAATATCAGGGCGAGCGAAGCGAGCCCTCGGTATATCCCACACCCTGTAGATACATTTTGGTGGACTTTACGGAAAAACTATCACGCCTATTGATTTGTGCTTTAACATAATATAATAAGTAGTATAGTAAGGTGGGGTAAGACTAACATACTTTATTTATAGTAATGAAAAATCGGTTCTTACACTGAAATTTTACATCCTACTTGTTTCTTTACACTTTCACACAAGTATTTTGATTTTTGCGCAAATATACTAGAATCAGGTTAATTTAGGGAATTCTAAAGACCATACGAACTGCTAGTCTTGCCCCAATAAACGGGGTAAGACTAACACAATTTTTTTTCTCTCTATTAAAACATACTTTTGTAACTTATGAGAGAAAAACCACTTAGTTACTTTAATAGTAAAATATTGTCACTTGGATTATAAATTTGTGCGTAACAGAATAAGGTTCAGTTTTCTACTAATTCAGTTTTTTTCTTTATTTGGGGGAAGACTATGACTAAAATCTGTGTAGAATCCGGGAAATCTTGTAATAAACTTACCAAAAAGAGTAAGAATCATTTACTTTATACCAGACAAAGAAAAATAAAACATTGTTGCTTAATATGTAAATGCTAAATATGTTGTCTTATAAAAGTAAAGAAACAAAATTAACGTTGCGTTGCGTTTTAGGAATAACAATATGGCAAACATAAATTTTTGGAAAAATAATTGTGTATATTTTTGCAGAGAGATAGCAATACCGTACGAGTAGGTAATAATTTTTATAATACAGTTCCTCAAAAAAATATTATCTAATACTTGGAACAAGACTGTCATATGTTTATCTAGCCCCAGATGGACTGATAGTCTTGCCCCACCTCGCGATTTTGAGGTCATGTATTGTTTTGATCAATATCTTTTTAATTAATTGGTTTTACGTTGGACCAATATCATTACTTAAAAGCTAGTATTATTGCAATATTACTTACGTATGTAACCTTTCAAACACACCAATTTTTCCACCAAAACACTTTTTTTTTAAACTCTAACCGGCGACCTCGTGTTTTGCGTCCTCAAATGTCATTTTAACCTTTTGTACGTAAAGTAGCGACATCCGTGTTTTGAGCCGAGAACTTTTTGAGTGTTTACAACTTTACCAGCGTGACAAACTAGAGAATGAAGCTGCGTATAACGAGTTACTACACTGTGATAGTCTTCCCCCCGTGATTGTCTTACCCCACCTTACCTTAATTTTTATTTATAATATTATTTAGATGTGTTATCATCAGTCAGTCAAGGTGTGACGACGCGAGCCCTCACAAAGCTTGGCTTTCAGCTAGTTAATATGCTTATTTGATAATTCTATGCTTATTTGGATAGCGGTATCCAACCACGAAAAACCTTTGGTATAATCAGCCATGATCTATATGCCCTCATTCGTACATCTGTATGTCTGTCACGGTGATCAACTTATACATATTAACTGCAGTGCAAATCGTGTGTTCTAATCGATTTGGATTACGTAATTGTCAGTATATGAGCTCTCTAGCAGGCAATCAACGATTAATTAATGATTATGCAGTATACTGCATAAAAGCAACATATAACAGTTTATTAAAATTAAATTGTTATCCATACTAATATTATTAATCGGAAATGGTGCCTACCTCTTCAAGTCTTCACGCTATTCGTGCCAGTCTGATGGTTGAGTGATAATTAATAAATACAAGAATAAGCTATAGGTAGGTACTTATCTAAATAATTTAACATATATAAATGTATGAACATATAAATCTAAATAATCGATGACTGTTTCGGCTATTTCTCTAACGCCTCGTATAGTTTTGATCACGTCGCGGTTGTGTTTCCGCGTTACATCCCGTGGCTTTGCCTAAAGCTGAAAACCAGGAACGCCGTAGAAGTTTAGTGGATATGCCCGGGCGCAGCTTCCATCACCCCGGGGAGTCCCCACAGGGAGTCCCACGCACCCGCAGACTGCCGGGATTTTCCCCAACAGAAAAAAAAAAGGATAATTCTGATCACGGAAACTGTTCCAGTGCGATGTATGAAGTGAGTCATAACTTCGTAGTTTAATAATTATACTTTATAAGTATGGTCGAAAAGGTGAGCCCTGAGAAAAATTACTTAATTCCTACTTCAGACCTAATAAACCTAACCAATAACGTGTCAGGACACGGTTTATAGGATGGTTTATATTACGGCCCGATACGCTACATACACGCTGGCCTTAGAGTATTAATAACAACTGTTATTAATACTCTAAGACGCCGGCAAAATTAGAGGAACATAGGTAAAAAGGGCCACAACTTGAACTTAATTGGGTCGGGCTGTGTGAAATCCTTTTTTATAGTTTCTAAGCTCATTTAACAAATAAAATACTGAACAAAACTGGCAAGTTGACAGGTTTATATGTGTTTTTCGAAGATTGACTTTATAAGTGTTCCTGATAAGAATGGCGTTTTAGTGGGGTGCGAGGTATGCTCAGCTCATTTGATTGTTTGGTTTTTGGAAGAACACATTTAATTGGTTAGATACAAAATTAGTGATTTCCCAGCATCTACGACAGCTAGAGCTGTAACCACGATAGATAAAGGTCACAGCTACCGTTCAGTCAGTCAGGCCTTAGGTGTGTCGGCTTCCGTAGTATCCATAGTCAAAACGAGGGCGATGCTGTTCATTCGGTGATTGAGAAACAAATTAAAAGATCTCTTAAATCTGGTCCAATTTTTGTTCTTGAAGATTACATTTCATTAATAAGAACAGAAAAGAAAAATCCACCATACTTTACAATTTAATATTTTTTAGTTTAATAATTTACTTTACAATACAAATACGGTCCTTGGATGATCTGCACCGCCTCTCAACTCGGTAAAATGTATGACCTGGACTTGGCTACCTTTACATTGTACATAATTTCTCTATTTTTTGTGCCGTCCATTGTCCTTTTCCCTCTTTATTTTTTAACTATTTTTCTATACTCTCTTTTATGATTTTTATTATTAACATGTTTCACTCACCTTACACATCGTCACTCTCACTTATTACACTTAAAATAATGGCTTGGATGTACAATATTCTTATTCGCTGGACTATTCTAAAACTACTTACTTTTGGTTTTATTCTAATAAAAGTTTTAACAATCTTCAGCACTACCGCACCGAACTATAAAACTCATAAGGCATATTTCTCAATTGTTTTATCGAAATTTCGTATCCTAATAATTATAATTAATTATTTTAACAATGATTTTAGACGTTGTAAATGATATTGATCAATCCTTAAACATAGAATGCCGAGTTATTCCGGTCCTTGACGATTGTAAAAAGAATCTAGGTAAGTACATAATATTTAAAATTTTACATTTAAATATCCGTAGCATACAGCGTAACTTTGACGGTTTATTAGTAATTCTAGAGAGACTAGGGATTAATTTTGATGCAATAGTTCTTAGAAAATGCTGGATCTCCGAGTCCTCAGTCATAAAACAAATTAACGGGTACCAAAGTTTTAATACCACTAAATACATAAATAAGGCAGGTGGAGTGTTATAGTATACATTAATTCTAAATGGTCGGCCTACTCCGAGGAGCCAAATATTGAGGAAGCCAACGGCATTATAATTACAATCCAAAACTCTTTTACTCTTATAGCATTATATAGATCTCCATCCTTTTTTAACGCTCAGAAATTCATTACTTCTCTAGGGAAGGTACTAGACTCTCTTCATAGAACTCCATGTTTATTTTTAGTTGGCGACTTAAACAATGACTTAATTATTATGATGTTTACTAGAATAATTGGATTACTTAGGCTAGTTAAGTAGTATTTTGTAATTTAGTGTGAGGGTGTGTATTAAATTTGTATATAGAACCTTTTTATGAGTTAACCTTTTCGATAAGCATTGTCTTTTAATGTCAAGTTGTCATCGTCATTCTGTAAATAATTAATATCTTTTCACTATCGTGTCCTAAGTTATATTATTACTAAAACACGCATATATCTTAAAAATATCAATTCAAAAGTTGCGTGTGCATTTGCATTTGCATAGTCGAAGAAAAATATCTGCACAGTCGTTGCGATGCTGATCATTTGATCAGCATCGCAACGACTGTGCAGATATTTTTCTTCGACTCTGCAACTCCAATTTTGACCACCCATACGTCAAAGAATATATTAAACCACTCCATCTATTTGTCAATATCCGAGCAAATCGAATTATTGCTAAAAAATTTCCCGAATTTCACTTTACATTTTGATGCTAAAGGATCCGTTGCTTGGAAGCCATTTGAGAATTCAAAGAGAAACACAGGTTGTCAATACTTTAACTAAGGTTATAATTCTATGGTGTCATTATGCAGGCATCACCACTATTAATAATTATAAAATTTATCCGATACTAGAGATGATTCCCAATACTGATATATACCGTACCGTACCCGTGAGGAAATGTGTCTAGCTTATTTAAAAATTAATATGTGGACTGCTAATTCTGCCAAATGGCCACCATGATCTGTAACCACCGATTGGTCTTGGGCCAGCATCAATGCCGTTCTTCTAGCATGGAATAATTTAACTATACGCGATTAATTAAATGAAATTCACCAAGCGATTCTCTCTAAGAAAACGACCGCAATTCTACATGTTTATATACATAGTACATTATATCATATTATAGTGTTTATATACATAGTACACAAGTTTTACATACTACGGGGACAGGTGGTCACGGAAGACCAGGGACAGTGGCAACGCTGCTGTCAAAACCTGAGCGACCCCTTTTTTCTTTTTTTCGTGGCAAAGCACTGCCATGCCGTATTTTTGTCCTTCTTTTCATAACGCATGTTTTGTTTGTTTTAGAATGTTTTATTTTTATTTCCTGCTTTTTTTTTCTTTATTGTTATTATATTCTGTTATTTTTCTGTATATTTTATAATGGTGGTGTTTTCTGTCACTTAAAATGAATAAAATTATTCTTATTCTTATACATGTTTTGTATCCACATTTTTTTAAAATAATATAGAGGCAACTGCAAAATAAGCGAGGGGGAAAATTTTAAAATCTTTTATTTTGGAAATTATGACGAAACTGGTACTGTATACTGTAGACTATAAGTTTTAAAAAAATGTTTGCGATCAGTGTATACCATATTTCTACTTCATAAAGATGATCAAGAAGTTCTTAAATCGTTGAAATATTTATTTGATACCCCTAACGATCCTAAAATTACTGAAATAAATGAAGACGACTCTGAAGATGAATCTGAGGACATTTCTAAAGATGAATCCGAAAATGAATCCGATAGTGGATCAGAAGATGAGTCTGAAATAGATATTAGTCAAAAAAATGTTTATAAATGAAGTTCTTTTAATAAAGATATTTTACAATATAACAAGAAAGTTGATAAAAAAGCTGAGCTTTTAAATAATAAAAAAAATTGAAAGGACAGTGTTCATTGCTGCCTTTCTTGCAATGAAGAGAGCAATACCTTTCATTCCTCTGAGGTCATTGGCGACAGGGAAACGAAAAAAGCATTCCAGTGATGCGCCAGTTGAGAATTTCTTCAAAATAGTAAAGAAATTGCAGTAAAAGCCGGTCATTTCACCGATAAGCGTTGGCAGAAATCATCGTATAAACAATTAAACTTACCGAAACCTAAAGTTTATAATATAAGAAAACGATGTGCTCCTACTAAATCGGATAATTTGCTGTCAGAGGAGGAATGGAATCGTGATAAGGAAAAACCAGCCTCTTCAAAGGTCTGTTATCAAGAAAGCAAACGATTAAAGAGACATTGAAAAATCATAAGCTGCTGCACTCATTTTTTAATTATAACAAAACTATAAAAAATAAAGATTATCAATTATCACTATTATGACGATAGCATTTGAGAATATTTTCTCCCTTTTGTTAAACATGTAAACGATGATTCTATTAATATCAAGTCAGTTGGAGAAGACTTCAATGATCTTGATGCAAATAAAATAACTGGCTACTGAATTTCACCATTGACTATTGCGCTATGGTGTCAATAGTAAAATCACCAGCACGTACGAAAACAGCATAATATTACAAGTATGTTATGTGTACAAAAAGTACTTTGAAAAATGACTATGAAAATTGTGATCCTAGTTTTATCTATGGTTTTCAACAGCAGCGGTGTTGAAAGATTCATTTATTTCTTCCTTGTCACGTGAATAACTCAGATTTGAGATTGGACTCTCATTTAAGTGAATTTAAGACAGCGGCACATTAATTTATTTACTGGATTCAGTGCAGGAAAAAGAAGATAGTGAAATATGCGACAAACTTTAAAAAAATATATTAAAAAGTTTTTCCCGGAAGAAATGTAAATAATTGGCTAATTAAAAATATGATTCTACCATCTCAGGATGAAATGGATGGGACAAACTCTACTACTAAAAGAACGACAAGTAGTTGGCGTCAATATTTTCATGTTGACATAAATCTGGCAATGCTAAATGTAAATATTGCCCTAAAATTAAAAAAAAACGTGCAGTAATACTACCAATTTAAAATAGCACATGGAAAAGAAACACTCTGGTATCATTAGTATTGAAAATAAAGAGGTAAGTACCTACAATTTGGATTTAATTACAATTATTAATTACAAAGAAACTGGACCACTTTCTAAACAAATACTGACTTGTCAATGATTAGTTTTCAATAAATAATAATTTATAATAAGAACACTATTTGCCATAGTACAACATTTTCGTTGCTATGAACCAACCAAATGATAAATCAGGGTCATTCAGGACTATATTTATAATGCCCGAGCATTAAGATTATTGACATGTCAAAGTTTTCATTTTGACAGTTGTAGTTTAGGGTTGGGCGTATACAAATCGGAAGACATACTTACCGATTCAGATAACAAATCGATTTACGATGTAAACAGTGGCTAATCAAGTCAAAATTTAGTTTTATTTTGATTGGCTTATATTATACGAAATATTCTTTTAGTTTAGTGGCCATATGATAAAGGATATTCTTAACCAATTTAATTTTGTTGTAGGATCATACTGTCATATTCAACTTCTACTACTTCCGCATCTCAAATTGAAGATCCTGTAGGGTCTTCAACTCCTAAACGTCGAAAAAATAGGCATAGAAGCATCATTTTCAAAAATATTAGAATTTGTATCAGGGGGTTCAAAAAACAAACAGATTACAGACGCTATATCAGAACTCATATACCGCGATAATCTTCCCTTCAGCGTGGTCGAAGGAGAAGGGTTTGGAAAATTGATTAAATTACTTGCACTATTATATAAAATCCCACGTCGCAAAACGATAACCAGCATCATTGATGGAAAAAACGAGAAAAAAAGCTATTATCATCAAAAAGTTACAATCCGTTACCAATATATTATGTTTAAAACGATTGACGAATGTAAGGATTTACAAATGAAGAGCTATCTTGGAGAAACTATTCATTTTATCAAAAAATTTAAGATTGTTTCTTTCAATATAGCTTGTGAGCCGCTTTCGGAGAGTCATACCGCCGAATATTCATCAACCACCTTTAAAAATATTTGTGAAAAATGGGAAATTCCTGATGAAAAAATTGTGGCCGTCACTACAGACAATGGTGCAAATATAGCAAAAGCCATTGATAGTGGAGTGCCTAGAGCGTAAAAATCATGCCGTAAAAGTGGATGAAAATTGAAAAGAAAAAAAGGGATGTGTAGCTGATAATATTTAAAATAAAAAATATATTAATTGATGAATCAACAGATGTATCAGTAAGCAAATTGTTAGGCGTGACGGTTAGATATTTCAGCTTATCATTGAAGAAAATTGTTTCCACTTTCTAGGGAATAGTCGAAATGAAGACGGAACAGCAAACGGGATAGTTAATGGCTTAAAAATATTGCTTTCCGGTTAAAATTTGAATATATAAAATATAATCTGCATTGGCACCGATAACGCGAATGTTATGACGGACACCAGTCACCACAAACGGTGTCCATCAATTGCTAAAATATGAAACTGGCACACTATAAAGAATTATACAAAACTATGAACTGTGGATCAGAGCCTCTTAAGATTCCTCGACTATGCAATAATAGATGGATATATCCATTGAGCCAGCTGTGGTTCGTATTTTGGAACAATGGGACGAGTTGAAACTGTTGTTTCAAGTTGCCAGAAGCAGCAAACAATGTTATATGGCAGTAATGTTGTACAATATGTACAATGATCCCTCAAACCATTTATATTTAATTTATATTAAGCCAATCGTTCAAGAAGTCCAAAATGTAAATAAACTTTTTGAAAGTAATGATGTTGAGATAACAAAACTTTACAATGACCTTATTGGCTTAGCGGAATCTATAAGCATTATGAATCCTACAGCCAGAGTTGACGTACTGACACAAAATATTACCATTAATTGCCAGTTATATAGATCCGTCCGTGTATATGGGATACGTTTTCGAAACAAAGTTAAGGGAGTATGATTTAGCACAAGAAGTGATGCAAAATCTTAAACAGAGATGCATAAATTTTACCCTTAAACTTGTGACAGAATTACAATCGAGATTGCCCACGAACTTTTCAGTTCTACCGAAAGTTTCAATGTTTTCAGTGCAGGAGACGCTAAAAGTTGTCAAACCATCTATCATTGAAATAGCGCAAGAATTCAATGTAAATGCTACAGAAATTGATAAACTTATATTGTGGCGAACCACAAATAAAATAGTTCATATATTTTAGGTTATATTTTACATCGTATTGTTCTGCCACATGCCAACATTATTAATTAATTATAAAGGAGATTGTAATGCCTATACTGGCAACATTGTCAGATGGAACTTCTGCAAAAATTTTAACTCAGGCGCCATATTTTTCTAACTAAAAACTGTTTCTTTAACAGTTTTATTAATAACTTGAAAGTTACCTATTACCATATATTGGACTTGTGCTACACGTGTGGACAATAAACAATTAATATAAGTAAATAACGGAGTCGTTTGATTGTGCAGTCACCCCCAAAATATTATAATGGCGAAACATTGTTTTTAATACAATGACAGTGTACTTCCTCTACTATTAAATTTTGGTGTGAAGTTTTGGACTACAAGGACGCTGCTGAAAATAATCCCTTCAAAGAACTGGCTGTATTTGCAATAATGTTGTTAACATTAGAGCGCTTACAGACGAACGGCACGTGTCGGCGGCAGTCGACGGCAGACAACGGCACGTGTCGGCGGCAGTCGACGGCAGTCAGCGGCACGTGTCGGCGGCAGTCGTCGACACGCGCGCTGGCTGAGTTTATCACGCTTGCAGTTGTGACGTACCGCGTAAAGGTAAGCGTCCAAAGGTCGGTATCTTACGCAACTGACGGACGTCTCGCATCAAATGGATATTTTTTTACAGTATGTCCACTGTATCGGCAGCGTACTAACGACTAACCAAAATATTAAGCACACTGCCTCTCAATTAGTATAGATCTCTCCGTCAGGCTTGGCTGTCACTTGATTCTAGTCAACAAACTGTGATCAATTTGACAGCACTGCTATTAGATGAGGAGGCTAGTTTTAGTGTGGAAGAAGAGAATGAGACAGCTTTAGTTGTAGCTAAAGTGAAAAGGAAAAAAAATGCATATCAAAAGAAACAGTAAATCATCGTTTTGTTTGCTATACTTGTGGGAAAAGAGGCCATTATGCAAAAGACTGTCGTGCACCTAAACAAAATAAAAAAGATAAGAATATTATGTTGGCCTTTAACATAGATAGCACTGAATGGCATGTTGATGACGACGGAAGCAGTTGGATTTTAGACAGTGGTGCCTCAGTTCACATGTCTTATAAACGAGAAAATTATGCTGAAATGTATCAATATACAGGACCCACACTGAAATTAGGAAACCAAGAAGATATAGATGTTGTTGGACAAGGAAATGTTTTGATTAATAAGTGTGTAAATGGACAGTGGGAGACAAGTATCCTTAAAAATGTACTCTATGTACCTGAACTAAGAAGAAATCTGTTTTCTGAAGGAGCAGTTTCTCGACAAGGTTGCTTGATTTACAAGGGCAATGACGTAGTAATGTGTAATTATTTACAAAATTTATATAAGTTAACAGTGAAAACGATTCAAAATCCAGTCTGCAATGTTGTGCAAAAAATGGATCTTAAAACATGGCATGAACGTTTGGGACACTTAAATGTCAAAGAAATTTATAAAATGTGCAAAAACAATGTTATAACTGATGTGGACTTAAGGTGAACGCAGATTTGAGGTGAACGCAGATGTGGTCGCACCGCACGCACCGCAGTCGCCGCATTCGCAATTCTTCATATGAAGTTATAGGCAAGCTCGCATACCTACGAGGCCGCAGTCTTCGCAACTTCATAATAATATGAAGAATTGCGAATGCGGCGACTGCGGTGCGTGCGGTGCGGCCAAATCTGCTTTCACCTTTGGGCCGCACCGCACGCACCGCAGTCGCCGCATTCGAATTCTTTATATGAAGTTATAGGCAAGCTCGCATACCTACCCGCGCCGCGCCGCGCCGCAGTCTTCGCAACTTTATATGAATTCGAATGCGGCGACTGCGGTGCGTGCGGTGCGGCCCAAATCTGCGTTCACCTTTAAGGTGAACGCAGATTTGGCCGCACCGCACGCACCGCAGTCGCCGCATTTCGAATTCTTTATATGAAGTTATAGGCAAGCTAGATTCTACATTCTTTATATCTTCATATAAAGAATGTAGAAGTTGCAAAGACTGCGGCGCGGGTAGGTAGGTATGCGAGCTTGCCTATAACTTCATATGAAGAATTGCGAATGCGGCGACTGCGGTGCGTGCGGTGCGGCCAAATCTGCGTTCACCTATAATATCTGACAGTCAAAAATTTGTATGTGAAGGTTGTGCTTAGAAAGCATGAGCGTCGACCATTTCAAAAATCTATTTAGGCTTTTCGATCCCCTCCCGACCTGTTCCTGTCTATGATTTTTTACCTATGATCTAGTGATGCACATGCGTTGCGTATGAATAAACGTTGCAGTGTAATATAGGTGGAGTGTGATAATTACGATTGCAGGAAAATGCTCAATTTAGCTATTAGTCAAAATTCAAGCGATACCACGAAGGACACTTCTATTCCAAAATATCGCCGTGTGTATCAAAGAATAAATGCTGAGAATCAGGCATCTAATAAAATCAAAATTTTAGAAAATGTGCAAATCTGTCCTCCAAGTGTTACAGCCTAAACAAGTTAATACTTTTTGACCCCCAAACACCGTAAAGTCTTTCATTGTGACAAAGAAGAAGGAAATCCTCAAATTTTTGTGAGCCCTAGTACTTCATCGAGTTATCATGTATTACAAAATGCTGAAAAACCAACAACTGGTTCAAAACTGGATGTAAACAATATCTCGTCAACAGTTAGTAGATGTAGTTTTATTAGTGATTTATCCTGTACAGTGTACACAATATTTGACATGTCCATTGTCCGTTAAGTGCGGAAACTCTAACCGAAATATTATCAACGCCCACAAACGATTCAGTTGCTTTTGAAAGTGCCTCCGATGAATCAATAAGTGATGCAAAAACAGATAATTTACGACATAGCAATGTTCCTGAAAGTACCTGTGATGAAACAAGAGATGCAAAAACTGATGACATTATAAATAACGTACGACAATGCACAGAATCATCAGAAGTCTTGCACAATTCACCTAAATATGATTCGAGTAATGATGAAGACGAAGACTTTATCCCTAACAGTGTCGGTTTGGATAGTTCCGTATCTGAGTGCAGTGAAACTTCTGATGATAGTTCTATAGAAGATGAAGATGTTGAAGATGATGCTACTGACAATGGTACAGAAAATGCTACTGAAACAAGTGATAGTGATGAACGGGTAGATATAACAGACGCAGTGCCAAATTTTGTGGAATATGATGGCGACCCTACAATAAATGTGCCTGTGACTGCAGAAACTCCAACGGACTTTTATAAATTATTCGTTACAGAAGAAATAATTGATAAAATGGTTAGTGAAACTAATAAGTATGCAGAAAATTATATTAACAACAGCCAGGCTAACACGAAGCCTAAATCACGTCTTAAGGCTTGGACCCCTACCGATTCACAAGAAATGAAACGTTTTCTAGGAGTGCTTATGGTAATGGGGCTGGTAAAGGTGCCACATATCAATGACTATTGGTCAAAAAAATTCGTACTTATACAAAAATGACTATATAATATCTATAATGAAGCGAGATCGGTTTTTGTTGCTACTTAAATTTTGACATTTCAGTGACCCCGAGAATACCGGTAAGTTGGGTAAAATTCAAGACGTGTGTATTTGATGCTCTAGGCCCGTATTTTTGGTCAGTACTTAAGATGCGACCCGGTCTCAAGACGCGGTTCGGCTCTGTTATTGGTCCAAATTTTGACAGCCAACCAATCACAGAGCCTGAACCGTGTCTTGAGAGTTGAGACCGAGATGCATCTTGAGTACTGACCAAAAATACGGGCCTTAAATAGATTTCAAACCATCCTAAAGCCGGGAAAATGTTTGATCATAGATGAAAGTATGATTCCATGGCGAGGAAGATTGAAATTCCGCCAATATATTAAAAATAAATCGCATAAATACGGAGTCAAGTTATACAAACTATGTACTCCAGAAGGGTATACTTTTAATATATTAGTTTATACTGGAAAATGAGAAAGTGGTCAAGAGAAGGATAACGGCCAAAAAACCGTGATGAAACTTATTAAAGATCTTACAAATGCAGGAAAGGCTGGTTATCACTGATAATTTCTATAATTCCGTTAACCTTGCTGAAGAACTAATACAGACCAAACATTATTTGCGGTACTCTACGATCAAACAGACGAGGTCCTCCAAAATGCGTAATATCTACTAAGCTAAAGAAAGGCGATAAAGTAGGAAAAATTAATGCAAATGGTGTTAGAGTAATGAAATGCTTCGATAAAAGGCCCGTTTACACCTGTCGACAACATTATGCAACCATTATAGATACTGGTAAAAACCATTAAAGTTACTGAAGAAGTAATAAAAAAACCAAAATGTATTGTTACATATAATGAAAATAAAAAGGGCATAGATTATGGTGATCAGATGTCTTCTTATTATACGCCCCTAAAAAGAGGATTAAAATGGTTCCGGAAAGTTATGATGGAACTGTTGTTTGGGACAGCCTTGGTAAACAGTTGGGTGGTTTTCAATTGGAAGAAAGCGAATAAAATATCGAAGAAGAATTTTTGTGAAGCGGTTATAGAAGGATTTACTAATAAACTGATGTCGGCGGCAGCTTCAGGTGTTAAGTATAATTTACACAGAGCCAGTACTGGCTGCCAATAAGACTGGCAGCCAGTATTGGCTTGACATATGCCGCGTGTGAACAGTTTACCCTGGCTTGAAAAACTGTTCACACGCGGCATATACCAAGCCAATACTGGCTGCCAGTCTTATTGGCAGCCAGTACTGGCTCTGTGTAAATTATACTTTATACATGATACATTAATATCTTTAGTGTGTGTGTGTACGCGTCGTGTGTGCGTGCGTGCGCGTGTGTGTGGATGTGTGTGTGTGTGTGTGTACGTGTGAGGATGTGTGTGTGTGTGTGTGAGGGTGTGTGGAGTGTGTGTGGATGTGTGTGTGTGTGTGTGTATGTGTGTATGTGTGTGTGTGTGTGTGTGCGTGTGTGGGTGTGTGGGTGTGTGTTTTAACTATTAGTTATTAATCCACTTTTGTGTTATTGCAGGTAATCTACGTGTACTATGGTGTTGCTAAGCTAAAAAGAACCACACATATCAGAAAAGTGGTGACAAAAGGAGAAAATCTGTGGGTTGTGACAAAATTCTGCGTACCACTGTGAACAGCCGGGAAGCAAAAAAAAGTAAAAAAAAATAAATCTTTTTGTGTTGACTGCAATTATTTGTGTGTTCCAATGTGTTTGAAGTGTTTTTATGACAGACATGTTTAATTTGTTTATTAAAAGTGTTTTAAAAATATTAATAGTTTTTTTTCCTGTCACATAACTAGTCAACACAATTTTAACATCTAATTCAGTGCGATAGAAGGTCGATGTGCCTCCTAAACATTTTCTTTATTTTAAGGTTTTTCCGATGACAGATCTTCAGGCAAACAGAATAATACAGCATGATTTTTCAGCTCCATGACAATATAATTTTTATTTGATTCTCAGTAGGTATAAATATTGCTTTTCAAGTATTTAAGTCGGTAAGAGGTCAATAGGCCTTAATCGCACCAGTAAAATATTACATTAAAGGCATATGGGCCTCCTATAGCACTGCGGGAAAGTTTGTGAAATTGTTCGGCGCGGTGAGTGTGTTAAGCTATGATACTGAGTACATCAAGATATGCCTTGCGGTAGAACTAAACGAAGAATGTTTATGTTTCCTGAAAACCTACCTAGGAAGCCAAAGCTATTATACCAAAGTGAAACAAAAATAGCTAAAAGCAAGTGGTGGCATTTACAAGAATTGAAAGCCATTATTCCTTTTCACTGTCACAGTTATTATGACTCTCTATCCTCATTAATTTGATCTCTTTTTATAATAGTTTTATATTTAATTCATGAAGCCCCAAGCGGCCACATCCGGCCGCGATAACAATGAAAAAGCTATTGTGTCTCGTTTTGCCACGACTGATGGGTTAAGTATAGTTATTTTCTTTAAAAATAGTTACCATAGGTTTTTCATACTAAGATGGCAGAATTTCAACCTCATTTACAACAGGCAACCTCACGTAAACCACCGAACACTATAGCCGTACCTACTTAATACCAAGTTCCAAGCGTTTAAATCTTTTGTTTGCGGGGCACTTAACATTTTGCACGCTGAGGTTGATGCACTTGCAAGAAGTATTGACCGTGTAGAGACTAGATCACGTCGCAAGATGCTACTTGTACATGGAGTTCCTGAGGTCAAGGATAAGGACACCACAGGTGCTCTTGTGGCATCTCACCGTGTACAAAGTGCAAACTCGCTGAGTTGGTGAGCAGTGTCCGTACTTGTCATTGTATAGGAAAGCCTAAAAGCACCGATAATCCCAAACCGAGGCCTATACTTATAAAATTTAATGATGCTGTGACTCGTGATCGAAGGAACTAAAATCACTATCTCAGAGTTCCTTACAAAGCCGCGACACAACACATTTATGGCGGCCAGAGAGCAGGTTTTCTTCATGCTGGACCCGTGATGGCTATATTTATATCAAGAGTCCAGACGGATCAAGGCAGAAGATTGAGACATTGGCTGAGTTTCACAAACTACAAACAAAACATCCCAAGTTATCGGTGTAGTTGTATTGTACCTAACTTTTTAATTTACTCGTAGACCGTAGTACCCACAGTTTTCAAATTACCGCATAAATTTTCCCTTTTTTTTACTTTTTGATAACCACAAATTAAAGGTATTTCTTAATATTGATAAGTTGATAACAGTATTTTTGGTAGGTTACAAATAATTACAAAAGTTTTGATTTCGAATTTCGATTTTTCATTTCACTAATCACTTTTCCTTTTTTTTTTTAATATGGCACTTCTGCTATAAAACCATGGCCAGTGTCAAGTAATGGCGGGAAAACAATAATTAATTAAGGTAAATTCATGGTTAATTATTTATGTCGGCTGTACACTCTCGCCGAGAGCTCTCGGGCGAGAGTCTCGTGCTAGGAGAATAAGGAGACTGGAGAGAGCCTTATATCGGTTTATAAGCGTGAAAAGCGTGTCAAGTTGTGTCCGACCTACTCGGTCATAACAAAGGAGTCGGTCTGCATATTTCATGTAATAAAAGTGTTAATAAAGGTTTTTAGTGAAAATTTTATGCTAGGTATCATTGAGTTTTGTCGTTCCACTAAATAATAAACCATAAGAATGGCCAAATAATGCCTCAAACAGGTAGATTTAACGTTAAATACGTAAGTTTTGAACAACGTTCTTTGGGCTTTTTAACCGGTATTTTTGTAAACTGAAAAGATAATTTACAAGTTTAAAAATCCCTTGATCGTGATATATAAGGCGTTATTGGTAAAAATGTCACATCAAGTAATAATATGTCTACAAAAATTGCAAAGCTTCTTACGTGTGTTTAGGAATGCACATTACTTGAACTATAGTTTATTGGTATTATGACCTAAATGACTTTCTTTTCAGGGTTTTAATATGCTTCGAAATTATCCACACATAGAAATATTCAAGAAAATACACGCACACTACTTGTATGAAAACAAGCACAAAATGGCCACGCGATCGCGGCCTAAGACGGCATCTATATTATAATACATAATATGTGGTCTCGTGCGAGAGCCCCTTGCCCGAGTGCGATCATGTACATTCTCGCCAGTGTTGCCAACTATGGGGATTTCCCACTAAATTTAGTGGGAAAAAATAAATTTAGTGGGTTATTTAGAGGGTAAAATATTTTGGGGATATTTTTAGGGGTAACATTTTTGAAGAATGGAATATATTTTTTAATAACAACCTTAAAGTGGCTTTCGGATCTTTGCCGCGAGCGACCGCGACGGACGAAAATTTACTATAGGTTTCATTTTACTTTACCACTAGCTTTTACGCCGCCGCCGTTGGTAGCATTGGTCGCCACGCAAATGTCAGTAGAAAATGGTACCCATACTCTATGTCATACAGTAGCATTTTATTTGAATTTTTACCGGTCGCGGTCGCTCGCGGCAAAGATCCGAAAGCCACCTTTAGGGTGTATTTCCACTGAAGCGGAGCGGAGCTTAGCGGTGCCCGAATTGACCAATCGTGCTATTCCAGCGGAATGACAGCGAAGCGGAGCGAAGATTTCGAGCATGGTGATTGGTCAATTCGGCATCGCTAAGCTCCGCTCCGCTCCACTCCGCGTCAGTGGAAACACGACCTTAAGATGAACTGCCACACAAAGCACATGTCTCTATACCAGCCGATACTGCTGACAGTAGGCTGACAAGTGACAAATTATTATATTTGTTGTCGTTGTACTTAATGAAAAAAAAGATTGAAATATTTTAAAACTGTTGGCCTGTTTGTTTGTTTGGCCTGTTGAAGGTGTATTTCAGTGTTTTGAGCGCTTAGTAGAACACACCCCAAGTAATTTTAAATATTTTGATTTTTTGGGGAGTTTTGGTTAAAATTTTGTGGGTTTTGAAGTTGCTATAGGGGGAAAATGTTTTGAATAGTTGGCAGCACTGATTCTCGCTCAGTTCAATCGGTGGACGCAAGTTCCGAACAAAAAAAAATTGGGTTCCAAATTTAAACGTAGCTACTAAATATAATCGCATAATCTGTACTATTTTTAAGCACGGTCGACTGTGATTGGCTGATAAAAAAGATCATAGAGAATATAAACTATATGAGAAAAAAGAGGAAGAAGAAGTTTAAAACTCAAAGTTCGAATTTCAGTTTGTGAAAATTATTTATTACAAAAATACAAAAATTGTAAATTAAGTGGATTAATTATTGAAAAACGAAAGGTTGTAATTTGTTAACACATTTACATTTACATTTACATTGTTTACATTTACATTTACATTTACATGGTTTACATTTACATTGTAAAATGTAAATGTAACCGTAAAATGATAAATTGAAGCAAAACATAACGATATCATACCATGTTCTAATATAAAGTATGTCGTAGTATTATTTGCATATTTGTACAATAATTTACAACATAAACTATATTAATATGAAAAAGATTATTATTGCATAGAAAATATGTATATCAGTATGCAGTTAATTTGGATAATGATGAAATGTGTATCATGTGTTACATTATGGTTACATATTGTTTTATTGTAACAATACATAAGGTTATTAACTATACTTAATAATTTATGTAAACTGTATGGAAATGTAGTAAGTAAAATATGAAAAATGTTTCATTAATTTCAGATTTTTAGGTCCCTATACAGCTAGTTTGCAACATTTTAGTCTGCAAGCAATAGCTGTTCGCGATTCTAGGAAATCTTTTGTTCTCGCGGTCGCATGCGAGCGCTTGGGAACGAAAGCAGCAAAGAGATTCAAAGCAAGGAGATTTTAGGAGAAGGAAGGTATGGGATTATGAGTGGTACGGCCACCAAGGAAAAATCCTCTGATCAAGTGAGGTGGTATGCAGCTGGCCTGAGCCCGCGCGATAGAGTTCAGCTGTCGTATACAGAGTGTAAGAAAACAAAGTGTGTATGTATAAAGGTGCGGTCCACTGGATCGGAATCGGAGCGTAGGTACGCAGTGGACGGATTTGTTGCTTTGTATGTATGATACTGACTACTATGAACTGCACTAGAAGTACTGGAACGTCATTCTGCGCCTGACAAGTATATGACGACAAGACGTGCCGTCCGCACCGTACGTCCCGTTTCCGACCTGATGGACGCGCAGCTTTAATCCCCTCCCTATATAGAGTTTACTGTTTATGGCAATCAAGTAGTTAGTAGAGTAGTATAGACAGCTATTCTATTATATTTATAAATAAAATACATAAAACTGTACTGTAATATTATAATGTTTAATAGGGAGTGCCTCCGCTGCCGGCGCCGGCTCCCATAAATATCAGTAATGGGAACCGGCGGTAAGTATACTGCCGGCAGCCGAGATATAAAACAACGGCTGCCGATGCTGGCACTCATAATGGGAGCCGGTGATAATGCGTAAAGCGCTAGGTTCCAGTGCCGATACACGAATTTTAAAAATAAATAATTATAATCTCAAATATAATCGACTTTACCGACTTCAAAAGGTGAAGGTTAGGTACCTATTTGTTTGGCTGTGGATATTTTAGTTTTTTGTGATGCATTTTCTTAGCTTATCTTTACCTTAGCTACCTCTTTTCAGCTACCAAAAAGTAAGATTTTGCACCACAGCTACAGTTATTAACCCCGTGGTATACTTCCGAAGGTACTGAACAGAACTTCAGATTCCTTATACATGTTTGAGAGTTTCAGCGTTGTTTAGAAGCAAAGATATTGTATTATGCTACTATGCAGATCACATTTATCAGCATCATAATCACCACCATTAACCCATCAGGCATCAAGATTCAAGCCCCATACGAGCAATACGAGCACCGGTGACCGCGACAACAATAGAATACAATAGCATGTCCAAGAATCCCCGATCGAAGGATTCAGATATATGCATCCTTACAATATGACTATGTATGACCTTATTATTTGTACTTTTAATAGTCCTTTAGCTCAAGACTGATGTTTTTGATCATTATTCTGTCATTTGACAAGCGATGTTTGCCGAATAGGCGCCGGCAGCCTATTCGGCAAACATCGCGTGACTTCGGCAAACTTCGGATTTCGGAAAACGGCGCCGGCAGCCAATTCAGCAACCGGCGCCGGCAGCCATTACGGCAACCGGCGCCGGCAGCGAAGGCACTCCCTATTTAATAATAGAAATCAACAAAATCTTGTGGATTAAATCTGTTTTATTGTTTAATTTACCTTATTAGCCTATTTATTAAGTTAAGTACAATAATTTTTATTGAAATAAAACATTTATTTGAGCTAATTTCTTTTTTATTTTTATTTTTTTACATTTTTGGTATGTAGGAGTGAAAGGTTTTGCACTTAAAAATTTTAACTTCAGTTTCAAATTAAAAAAATAACGGATGTTTGTTTTTTTTCTTCTAAGTCCGACCTCTTGTTACGTAGTATACAGTTTACATCCTCTTTGAGTTCAATCGCAGTTATGAACTCAGAGAAGATGGACCATTATTTTTCTCTATGAGATGGACGAAAACACTTCTCTTGCAGCTGTCGTAGCTCTCTGTGCTATGAGCTATTTTAAATAATTAGTAATTATCTTACTCTACCAAATATTTACACAATAAAAATACAAAAAAAAAATATGGCGAAAACGTATCTACGATCAATGATCACCATTTACCATGCATCGAAAGATATCATTGTAATCCAAAGCCTATGCGCGCACGGGCAACTTAGTTGCTCGGCGATTTATTTGTCTCTTTCGAAAAATAAATAAAAAACTCGAAAAATAGAATATTGGGTGCATCCATTATGGAGCGATCGGCTGATTCTCGGGAAATTTCATAATATGTATATGAAATTTAGAGCATACCCAAAGACTTGATCGAGAGACAATAAATCGCCAAGCAACTAAGTTGCCCGTGCGCGCACCACCAAAGACCTATAATCATATTTAATTTTATTTCTCATAGATAATGACTGATACGAGATATTAGAAAAACGCGAGAGTGTACAGTAATGCGCTCGCTTTCCTCGCGAGACCCTTTGCCTCGGGCGCAAAATACCGACACCGGACCGAGAGGGTCCGAGACAGGCGAGACGAGGCGAGCGCACCCATTTACACTCTCGCACTCGGGCGGCGCGGCGGGCCGCCTCGCTGTGTCTCGGCGAGAGTGTACAGCCGACATAACGAGTCATTAGAATTTTTCAGTAGAGGGACACTTTCACAGATTAAAGAAGTAAGACTTCAATCGTAAAAATAAAAGTTTGTGGTTTTTATACGATGTAAATAATAATGGGATTAATATTGAGGGGCATTCACGCTACAATAAAAATAGAGTATTTTTTATCAGGTTTCAGTGTAACCAAAATAAAACATCTTTTTGTCGCCATGGTCATCACGTGCGCCTTGGTTTTGCAAATGAAAAGAAAAAATTTTGAAACATGCTAAAGTTCTTAGTAATATTTTTTATGATACACATTGTGTGTACATACACAATCTGTAAGTACTAAATTAAAATGTAACAATCTATTAACTATTTTTTGTACATTTTTATTGGCAGGTATTACATGCATCAATATTATCACGATTCCGTGATAATATTGATGGTGTAATAGGCCGAATCGCAGTATCGCAGTACTATTTGTGAATCCCGTGATACTAGAATCGTGATAATATAGACCGTGTAATTTAGGCCAATAACCTTTTATAGCTCATTTAAAGGTTTTTTTGGCCTGTCCTACTACTGGTATTGTAAAAGTGCTGAAAAACAGTTATTGGACGTTATTAGATGAAATAATACTGATCTACTTGATATATTATAATATTCGAAAGATGAGAGTATTATTCGATACGAAATTTAATTGTGAGTGTATTAAGACCATCAAGGTATTATACCTATCGGAATATTATATTATATTATTATATAATTATATTATTGTATTATTATATAATTTTTTTGGAGTTTACTCCTTAAGAATCGATTTTCATATATAAGGCGCCCGGTATGAGAAAAATCAGAGGGGTAAAACTTACTAACAAGTAACGAAAATGTGTCACGTTTTTGGTGCGCACCTTTAGTGCGCAACTTTCTAATTTGGCTGTGAGTGTATTAAGACCATAAAGGTAATATACCTATCGGAATATTATATTGTATTATTATATAATTATATTATTATATAATATTGTATTCCGATAGGTATATTAACTTTATGATTAAGACGTACATATGGTATGCTGTATAGGCGACTATACCTATATACTATATGTTATTGGGCTTGTTTGTTTCTATCAGTGAGGATGTATTTATATTGCTATTTTTGTTATAAATATCAATAATTAATATTGTTATTGTGAAGTTATAATTTTTATCATTATACTGGCTAAAGTGAACTAAAAGTATTTTGAAATAAAAGTATTTTGAAATAACTATGGCAGAAAGGGGTGTAGATAATATTGCCGGAACATCTGATTCCATATGATATTAATCTTTTTTCAGTTGAATAAACTCTTTTTGCGTATGGTTAGATACTCGTACTTAAGGAGTAAACTCCAGTCGTGCGTCGGAGCTGACACACTTTTTTTCGGTTTTTTAGAGGAATAAGAATTTTCAAAATCAGCTACCCTTTTTGTTTATGTTTTATTAGGAAATCCCTGGATTGTGTAATACGTTCCTATTATTTTTGTCGCTGAAGTAGGCAATTAATGGCAAGCCTTTAGCTTATATATTTTCATGAAATCCCTCGACTTTGTGTATAATGAATTAAATTAAACAAAATATGCCATACAATTTTTGCTACCCATCAGTATAATCCAGACTCAAGCACATGTGCAACCTGTGGAATCTATTAGATAAGCCCAACTTCCTCCTGAAAGTAGAGTTCGGCCACAGCGCCAGGCAAATGAGCTGCTATGCATTGTGCTCTATATTGAAATATTGTCTGAGTACGCCGATTAGCTCGATGAGGACAATCTGAAATCTCTAACTATATGAGTTACGTTTTACCTGAACAATGTAATATACAGACGTACAGATAAAGAGACGGACATCCTTTCACATCTATAATATTAATAGATGGCGGCCGTAACTCCATTGCGTCAAAGTCCGTTTGTCGGGTGGATACCGTACATTTTCCCGGGACCAAAAGTACTATTTTGGCATCACACAGCATAATAATAATATATTTAATGATACTAGATTATAATAACTATACCACTGTATACTGTTTAATTATTATGATGCTTCGTGTGATGCTGGAAATAAAAGTATTCTTATTCTTATTCTTATTTTTCCTTTCCCGGGACTCAGTATCTCCATACCAAATTTTTGGAAAATCCATTCAGTGGTTTGAGTGTGAAGAAGTAATTGACAGACAGACAGACGAACAGACTTTCATACTTATAAAGTTATAATATTAGTTGTTACAATAGTACTATGTAATATTGGTAAGAATTTTAATTTTTTGAAGTCATTTTTTGTTAAATATTCAATTAAAATACCTTATTTTACAATAAATAATAAAAACATATGTGAAAACAACAATTATTTATAATGTTTCCTACTTACCAAATTTCAATCAAACTTTGCTTGTCCAACTACTGGTTTTGGGTGTCCCAACTACTGTAATTCTGTCCCATGACTGTGTTTTACCTAGGTACCATTCAGTTTTTACCGAAAAATCAATATAAAATGAAAAACCATCGCATTTTTATGTTTGCATATCTTAAGTTTGATAATTTATGAACACAAATATGATATCTATTTCTATTTCATGCGAAGTATTTATTGTTTTAGAGCTTTTTCTGTAAAAAAAATCCTTAGCTGTCCAATGACTGGTAGTTTACAGTATACCTATTATATTTTGCATTCCGATTAGACCTCAGATAAAAAAATAAATTTTAAGTTCTCTTCTTTTGGCGTAAGCCCCGAATTAAGAAAATAATCGATTTTATTATATAAATAGTTTTTTTCCTAATTTCTCAATCAAAATAAACGCCATATACATAATATCAATAGATTTATTCATTAAAAATAAACAACAAGGGGGCGTCCACAAATTGCGTCAGGTTTTTTTACATTTTCTGACTCTGTCTTTTTTTTTTAACGGTGGGAAATGCGTTACGCATTCCCGACAGCCCGGGGGAAAGGCCGCCAGGATATGTGGGACTCCCCAGGTGCTGCGGTTACGAATAGCACCCAGGTTTACCCACTAAAACCCACCGGTGCCTCCTCCTCCGCTTGTTGCTGGGCCGCCGGACCCGCCAGGGGCAAAACTGCAGCGGCCCAGTTAGCGGCGTTTGCTTCACAGCAATATTCACCATGCGGCTGCCTGTCTACGACAGCTGCCGCTATCTCCGGGAGAGCAGTCCGAGGCACCGGACGCTCTTCAACCGGTCGAGCTCGTGCAAAACGTGCAAAAGGCGGGAGTTGGCGCTCGTATTACGCCCTCCTCGCCTTCTTCGCATGGGGTCGGCGTCCTCTTGGGCCTCCCGATCCCTCTCGGCAGCCTCCTTCTGCAATAAAACAGATTCGCAGAAGGTGGAGACCGCTTCCCAAGCTACTCTCGACCGGACCATGGATGACAGTATGGCCGGGAGAGTGAGGTCAAGTCCAAGTACGGCGCAGGCTGGGCAATCCACGAGCGTATGCTGCGCCGTATCATCGTCTGTGTCCGGGCAGTGGTGGCAGCGGGGCATTGGTTCCCTCCAAGCTGTATGGTGCAGGTAATGACCGAAGCAGCCATGCCCGGTCAGCATCTGCACCATACGGTAGGTAAGGGCGCCCCAGGAACGTGCCGTCCACTGTTGAAGTATGGGCCGGATTGCTGCGACCACTTGACGGCCGACAGTCGGTGACGCCATTTGATCCTGCCAGGTGCGCATTAATACTCGTGCCTGGCGGCGCCATCGGGTTGCCAGATCTGGTGGCACCCGTTCTCCGCGTTCCCTGTATTCGGCTGTACGAAATTTCTGACTCTCCCTGGTGAAATTTCGTGAGATTTTATTCAACCCTCTCCTTACCCCCCAATCTCACGTGAGATTTTTCAACATATTGTCGTTGTTAAGTAAACGCGTTGGATTGTTTGACAGTCAGTAGATGTATAACGTCAAAGCATGTAGTTTCGTTCGAACGAATTATGCTAAGTTCTCACATACGGTTTTGCTCATTGAGATACTATACACTAGGAGAGAGCCTTATATCGGTTTATAAGCGTCAAAAGCGTGTAATGTTATGTCCTACTTACTAGGACATAACAAAGGAGTCGGTCTGCATATTTCACGTAATAAAAGTGTTTATAAAGGTTTTTAGTGAACATTTTATGCCAGATATTTTTGAGTTTTGTGGTTCCGCTAAATAATAAACCACAAGAATGGCCAAACAATACCTCAAACACGTGGATTTAACTTCAAATACGTAAGTTTTGAACAACGTTTTTTGGGCTTTTCAATCGGTATTTTTGTAAGCTAAAAAGATAATTTGTAAGTTTAATAATTCCTTATTCGTGTTATATCAGGCATTAGTGCTAAAAATGTCACATCAATTAATAATTTGGCTACAAAAATTGCATAGCTTTTTACGTGTGTTTACGGATTCTCGTTACTTGAACTATAGTTTATCGATATCATGAACTAAATGACTTTCTTTTCTGGATTATAATGTGCTTCAAAATGATCGACAAATAAAAATATTCAAGAAAATACACGCACACTACTTGTATGTAAATAAGCACAAAATGGCCACGCGATGACGGGTTAAGATTACATCTATGGTTACTTTATCTATGGTTTTGCTCGATAGTTTTACCAGAGTAGACAGAATGATAGAGTATGCCGACTTAGAACTGATGTAAAATAATTTAAGTTTGACGTATTATGACAAAAGTCGTCGCTAAGGTCGTTATAGTGCCACCAACTTATGTGTTCAGTAGACAAAATTGGAACTACAACTGCCATTTTGTGAAATGTCATTCGCTGTCTGTTCTTGAAGTGCAAGTGCTCTGTGTGTTTTAAGTCTTGTTTTATTGTTAAAAGTATCATTATCACGCCGAAACCACTAAAAAGTGATGCGCGACAAATTATTTTAAAAGTGTTAGCTTTTATGAAATAAGAGAAACGCCTCCAGTCTCCGAAAATACCATTTAAAAACGTGACCGAGCGCGTTGCAGCAGCTGCAGGTTCGTGTTGCTAGTTAATGAAAAAAAAGTCCCACAGGTTCTTTAAAAAATGTGCTTTGTTCTCAGTATGTTCCAAAAATATTTTGGTTCATAGTTTACTTATTTTTTCATAGTTTTAATAGAACTCCTTTTTGTTATAGGTGTTAGTGAGCGATTTGCGATAGCGAAAGCGACTCGAGTGATGATGATTATGATGACGGAGAGTTGTGGGAATCGTCAGGCCCGTCTTTTTCTAGAATTTCTGAAGTACAGCTGTTTGAAGATCGACATCATGACCATAATTATTGTTATAAAATATAATAAAATAATATAAAAAAAAACACTTAGTACAAACTTTACATACGAACAAGCCAAGTCAAATAAAAGCTTGTAAAAAGATATAAATCAGTGTTGTTATTTTTATTTTATTATAAGTACTTATTATAGTTTATACTGTTACGTACGACGTACGTGTTTAAAAAATGCTTTTAATAAATTATTACTATTTTATTTAAAAAGAAGCAGCTCTATATGGGCCAGTTTTTAAGTAAGACGAACACAACTATGAAAACCGCATAACGCATTTTACATTGACTAGATTTCCTGATGCGCGTACAAATACACAGACAGATATTAAAAAGAAAAACATTTTGGCTTCTAACGGCCGTGAAAGGACATCTCATGTGTACAGAATACAGATACAGCCCAGTTACAGTGGATTCCCTACAGTTTTGGTAAACATTCTTAAATAGCAACACTAAACGCGACACTACTGACCCCGGCTACTGAACAGATAAGTTGGTGGCACTGTACCTACAAATTTAGTTGTTGTTTATATTTTGGCACATGCAAAGAAAACTGTCAGAATTCAATTTCAAAATCTTATTTTTAAAAATAAATTATACCAGCCAGCGCGCCAGCCTTTAACTTATCCTGGCGAAACCCGAAAGAAATGACAGATATTAATACTCGTCCGTCTCTTAGTAGTCGAATTACTGGTAGTTATGTCTATTGTGGTTTTAGTCCAAATCGAAGGAAATGACATATTTGACATATTTAATTCCATCGAGCCGGCTCGAAGCGAGCCTTCGAGCTGTCAGTTTTGGCGGTCCACACGGTGGTTATTGCTCGATTTGGAGTAAAACTATCGAGCAAAACCGCATGTCAGTACTTAGCATTACTGCCGTCCTTATCAAAAACAACGCATCTGCATGGCGGCAACTTTCGAGTAATTCGCGCCTAAAGTTTTATTCTTTTATTTTAATTGTCCTTTTGAAACTAACAGGAATATTCCAAATATTTTTGTTTTGTTTGGTGCCTTTAAATGTTAACTTTGCATATGTGATGCTATATTTACATATTTAGTTATTTTCAATATTTTTAAAGACGGAAAATTGTTTTTGACTAGTAAACATGGATTGCAATAATGTTAATTTACTAAGCATAACCAACGCATGTGTGACTGTTGCGTTGTTTATATCTAGGAAATGCACAATTGTGATGCTTATGCGTAGCAAAGATAAGGGAATTACTTACATTTAAGTTGCACATACGTTCAATATGACTAGCAAAGAATGACAAAATCAGCTCACATGCATTTATATTTTTTGTAACCGAGCGAAAAAGAAAACCACTGTAAATAGATGCATAGCAATCCATCAGTACATTATTTCCTAACCCTTAACACTGCAGTACACGCGCCCCTTTTTTTTGCACGAGTACTCGCGTGGCCTACCATGGTAGACCATCTAAAAATCTTAATTGTTTTCATAATAATTATTACTTAATTAAAATGACAAATAAAATCAAAAATATAATTAATTGGCTTACTCTTATAATCAAAAACTATTTAATTAATTATTAAATTACTGAAAAATCAACAAATTTGTGAATTTCTATGAAAATGTGACAAAAATCGTACTGATGAAATCAAACATGTGTATTCCTTACGTGTAAATAAAATAAGTTAGACTTTTGTTTGTTTTATGTTATTCAATATTCGATCCTACTTACAGGTCAGAATAAAACCAGAAATGACAAATCTATCACCACTGTCTTGGCGATCAAATTTGGGCTAGTATGCAGCGTTGACATTGGCACATATGTCTTATCAGTGGGGCTAAATTGTGTTGGATTCTTAAAAAATCCTGAACTTTCTCAATTATTTTTATATTTTGATAATTTTTTTCTAAGAATAAACGACCCTAAACTTCAGAAGTCACCGGATTAGCTCATTTTCATACAAGTGTGACTACTAGACTGGGGTTTACAAAACTGGTCAATATTTGTCACTTGTATTACTCTTGATCGCTTATTTAGTTACAGCAGCCAACTCAGATCACAATTTTCCATTTCAAAATTCACATCAAAAGCCTGACGAGGAAATCAGACAACCGGCACTGATGGCGCTAAGTTTTCATAGTGAAAACTACAAAATAGTTTATTTATTGATTAATTAAATACTTAACACTAGTTAAATATGTAATTCTTTACTAATTTTTTAATTTTATTTTTGCGATTTGGTGAGATTTCCTATGTTTCTGGTTAGTCATAATATGGTTACGACGTCAATCTGTACAGGTCACTATATCTTATTAAAAAATTAAATTTTAGTGTTTGTAATCAAATTATCATAAATGTATTTTAGTATAAATGCATAAAATATACAATCATAAACAATAAAAACGTTATAAATCAATAATTAAACAAAACATACGTGGTTGAATTTAGTACACCAATACTCGCGCGGACTACCATTGTAGTCCAGCGTTTTTGATGCTAAATATCTATAATTTCAATCGAATATCAGGTTACAGGAGGTACTGAGGTTTTGTCAAATTTATCAATGTACCTAAGAACTGTTTCTTAAAAAATATTAAAATTACTTAAGACAAAAATTAAGTGGTCGTATTATGCCCTATGCCTGTTAAGGAGCTCTCTGGCGTTTTATAATTTGTTTCCATTATCCGTATTTTTACTCAGGAAACTGCATACTTTGAACTTTGATCTCTTTCTCTGTCATATGAGGTGGTGAACTATTCACAAGAATTGAAGAATTTTGAATACTTACCTAAGATTACTGTTTTGTAAGCGTGTAATTACCACACGTAGTATCGACTAGAAGAATGTTATTTTTGTTAAAAATAAACCTAATAATTTACAATTATATTTTTATTTCAAAATCATCTCTTGTATAATGGAAACAGTGTCCATATCATACTACCGCCAGACGGGCATAGGGCATATAATTACTACTTACTTAGAATATTTTTTTTTTTCCCAAAATGAATTGTTTAGTAAAAAATTTTTAGCTTCATACGAAAGATACAAATATTGGTAATCAAAAAAAGGTTTTATGAATTTAAAAAAAGACAAAGATCACTATAGAACTTCAATTACCTAGGTGATCGATAAATCGTACTATGCCTGATTAAGGGTTAATATATTAGTTGTACTTAGTTTATCACAATTATTTTCATGGCAATTCTTAACCTAATAAAAGTTGTACTTAAATATGACTAAAATAATTGAGATTGCTTTGCATCTATTTAAAGTTTTTTCTCTTTTTTGTTCGGTTACAAAAAAAAATGCATGTGAGCTGATTTTATCATTCTTTGCTAGTCAAATTGAACGTACAGTTCGACAAGGTTTTAAATGAATATGTCAATGATGTCAATGGGCGCTGCTGGTAAAGGAGAACTGTCAAAAATGACGTTTTTGTATGATAGCAGCGTTAGTTCCTTTTCTCGCCACGTTCATTTAAAGCCTTGTCGAACTGTATGTGCAACTTAAATGTAAGTAATTCCCTTATCTTTGCTAAACATAAGCATCACAATTGTGCATTTCCTAGACATAAACAACGCAACTGTCACACATGCGTTGATTATGCTTAGTATTTCATACGTCGAAATTCTAAGTAAGATAGTCATAAAAAATGCATGTTTGCTTATGATGTATATTACTAGTAATAAGTTTGGAAAATATCACATACGCTGTTTATGACTAACAATAAAATGAAAATTATAGAAGATATTTAAAAACGAGTGATTGATCCTGGTAGATCTCGTTTCAACGATTCCGAATATACCAATAACTCAATTTCGTACAAAAATGTCGATCGCGTTGTTTATGCTTAGGACGGCAGATTAGTCGTATTACAATAATTATTACGCTTACGATGAAATCTTAAGCATACGTACAATCTGGATGAAATGGACCAAAATAGCATAATTTTTTTGTAACAATGAGAAAAGTGAGATTAGATGAGATTTGACTCGACCCCTCCCCCCCTTAAACACCTCACGTAATTTGTGGACGCCCACTAAGTTCTTAGGGCGTTCGCTGCGCTGAGCGTACGTGCCCGTCGCGGCTGCCCGTCGCAAGCTCACGCGCCGTGCGCTCGCTATAGTAATCGTGCGACGGCTGATCCGCTCAACGCAGCGCTGCACTTAAGGTGACGCAGCGTTAAAGTAAGAAACCGTGTTGGATATGTTTTAGATTGCTTGTTTTCTATGAGAGGCCGGCCCGGCCTCTCATAGAAAACAAGCAATGGAACAGCAAAAAATGGAAAGGGCGTAAGCGACAAAATGGTTTTTGTCGTATAATTTAAAAACCATAAATACATTTCATATAAGCTATGCACAAATTAAAGTGCATGCTTGAACCAATTTATGTACAAATTTTGGAACCTTAAATCACTCTCCTCTGTTGGAAAAATAGGAATCCCTTTTTTTACAGAGGTCTTTTCGATTGATTATTCTGTGCTATAAAAGTTGTCCAATCGTGTTATGCTATGGGCAATTCAAAGACAAAGACATGATGAATACTGACAATGAACTTCAATTTCTTAGCTTTAGTCATTGCTGAGAAAAATCGGCATCGCTACAGCCAAATTATCAAGGCGTCGTCTTAATGGGTTGACATGAAACAAGCACGCCTCGCGGGTAGGGCTTCAAATACCGGTATTTTTTCATAGCGTTACTACTTCAAGGGCATAGATAACGGTATGAAAATTTACCCGATACTAGAAATAACGGTAAAAACGGCCCCTAGAGGATGGCGCCCGTGTGCATTGCACACATTGCAATTTGCACATATGGTAGATACTCTGGTAAACAAGTGCCATTTTCGTCAAAACCTGATCTCATGCACCGAAAATTATGATTCTCGTCTCATTAGATTCGGAATACCATCTAGAACATTCTATCAAAATTCTAAGACGGGCTGAAAAAAAATGCAAAAGTTATAAACAATTATGTAAACATAAAAATAAGGGTTTGGTTTTTTTTTAATATTTCAAAAAATATTTGAGATTTTCAATATTTGAAAATAGATCCTTAAAGAGCAGGAAATTTCCTAAAAAAATCCTAGATCCTGGAACCTTACCAATAATCCTTATAGCTTTAATTGAGCGGTGAAAGTAACGGTAAAACCGCGTGGTTCGGGTTTCGCGTGATTTGCCGCAATCTGCTACGTGAACTAAAAAAATATTTTAAGTGATTAAATATTAATATTAAGAAATAAAAAAAATTAGGTACTAAGTAGACATATCAATAAACAATAATCCGTTAACAAAAATAAATTATCACAATTTGTTTAATTATTATGCTTTTCCTAATTTGTTAATAGTCACCATTTTAATGTTAACATAAAAACGCTGATTATTTCTAAACAAGAAATCTAGAAATTTTTATTATTCTTTTGAACTAATCTTAAAAGGGCTTAGAAGAGATATCCGGTGGAAAAATTCAATAATTTTGATTTTTCACTTTTTTAATAACATTCAAAAGCATTCCAAAATTATTCATGTAAATAAAGCAATTACGGTACTTTTATATCCAATTATTGTTATTATTTTGTTTTATTGTTGTTAGAAGCCAGATAACAATATATATTTTTATATTTATAACTAATAAAATTTAAATAATCATTTTTATTGATGAAAAAACCCTAATTGCTTTATTTAAATGAACATTTCACGAATGCCTTTGATTGTTCATAAAAAAGTGAAAAATCAAAATTATTGAATTTTTCCACCGGATATCTCTTCTAAGCCCTTTTGAGATTATCTGAAAAGAATAATAAAAATTTCTAGATTTCTTGTTTAAAAATAATCAGCGTTTTTATGTTAACATTAAAATGGTGACTATTGACAAATGAACAAAAGCATAACCTTTAAACAAATTGTGATAATTTATTTTTGTTGACGGATTATTGTTTATTGATATGTCTACTTAGTACCCAAATTTTTTTATTTATTTATATTAATATTTAATCAGTTAAAATATATTTTTTAGTTCGCGTGGCAGATTGCGGCAATTCACGCGAAACCCGAACTACGCGTTTTTACCGTTACTTTCGCCGCTCATTTAAAGCTATAAGGATTATTGGTAAGGTTCCAGGATCTAAGATTTTTTTTAGGAAATTTCCTGTTCTTTAAGGATCTATTTTCAAATTTTGAATATCTCAAATAGTTTTCGAAATATTAAAAAAATCTAAACCCTTCTTTTTATGTTTACTTAATTGTTTATAACTATTGCATTTTTTTTCAGCCCCTCTTGGAATTTTGATAGAATGTTCTAGATGGTATTCCGAATCGAATGAGACCAAAATCATAATTTTCGGTGCATGAGATCAGGTTTTGACGAAAATGGCACTTGTTAATCAGACTAAGAGGGGGCCCTGACGATAAGGTTCAAAAGGGATACACCGAACACCGGCAGCTGTATACCTACAATTTACGCTGAGTAACAGGTCAAAGCTAAGATAATTTTTATACAAACAATAACAATACGCTAAGTAGATGATAAGGACTATAATGTTGCCATGTTTTCCAAGAATTTTTCAACCTAAAATATAGGTCTCTTGCCAATAAAGGAGGTACTACTTATTCTGGTGGAGTAAGTTGAAGGGTTGGACAGTTTATTAGCAGAACTTTCATCCTTAAAAAATATTTACAGTTTTAGCTATTAAAATTTGACACTACTTAAAATACTTATAATCTACGAATAATAAAAACTTTAACTACTCATTTTTTCAGTGGCTATCATATATGATATCATATTTTTCAGTGGCTACCTATAGGTAGCCACTGAAAAAATGATTAAAATCGATTTAATCATTTTTTCAGTGGCTTAAATTATATTTAATACCAGTGCGACGCCGGGGCGGGTCGCTAGTTATGCATAATAATAAGTTTGTTAAACACACTTTTAAGTTGTAAATTAGAATGTTCTTGAATGTTTATTTTTTCTATTAGTTAATATGAAGTATTTTACGTATGTCAATGAACCCCATTAGCTATGTCCACATTATGCAATTTCATCTTCAATTTTCGTCATCTTCTTTTTATTCAACTTTCGTTTGGCATATTCAATAATTGAATCATGCGTCAAAATCCACCCGCGTTGAAAGAAAAGCGTCATAGCGAGCGCTAAAATTTAAACGCGCATCACGGGCATGCCTCACGTTCGCTGTTGACTGCGCTATAACGCATGCCCTTGATGAACAAAAAAAGGCCCAGTGTGGACAAAGCTTTTCAAGACTTCAATGCAGGCTGTGTGGTAGGAAAAAATAAAAATATTATAATCATACTAGCTGATCCATCATTTATCATTGTTATTTAGGCTTAATTCAAGACAGTGTAGTGTAGTAGGTATTTTTAATATTGGTTTTATTAATAACAAATAAATTATTAGTCTTAAGGGGCCGGGTGCCACCAAAATATCATACATACATAACGTGACCATACGTCCCGCTTTGGGCGGGACAGTCCCGCTTTCAGGCAATCTGTCCCGCTGTCCCCCGCGAGGCCGAAATTGTCCCGCTTTTGCAAACAGACCAAACGACAATAATCTAAACGTATTTTTTATGTTTCAATGCTTGTGCAGTGCCTGGAAGTCGCACTCCCATACAAGTTACAACAAACGTAATTATTGTGCCATATTTTGCTCGATATCAATAATGATTAATGGTAGACTTAACAGATAGGCATATGAAATATTCATAAAACACTCAATGATTGTATTTACCTCTATACTTTCATAATTAACTAGATATCCGGTGAACTTCGTGTCACTTATAAACCTTCCCTGGACTTCCACGATCATTTTAAGACTAAAATTAGTAGTGTCCGACCGAAGGTCTATTTTTGGCCGAAGCCGAAGCCGAAGCCGATTAATCGGCAGTCGCCACAACCTTCGGCCAAAGCCGAAGCCGAAGGTTTATAATCTTAATCGCTCGAATCTCAGTAATTAATTTTTAACCGACTTTAAAAAAAGGAGGTTATCAATTCGACGCGTATGTATGTAATATTTCCAGAACTGCCAAATTTTCGTATATCGTCTGAACAAAAATGTGCCAAATTACAAGTGTATGTATGTATGTTTTTATGTTTGTATTCGCATATCTCAGGCACTACCATTCCGATTTCAGTAATTCTTTTTTTGTTTTACTAGGTACTATTCAACTTAGGGAATAGTGCAAGTTTCAACAAAATCGGGTCAGTAGTTTTGGAGATACGGAATTTTAATTCTTAATTACGTCAAATAAGTCGGTTTTATCTTTTTTAAATACAGTTATGTTCAATATTGTCTACATTTTACAAGCTATAATTAATATTAAAATTAAGGATTTCAAAACTTCAATATTGAAGGTTTACCTCTATATTGACTGTCTCATAGAGAAGTTGATTTAGAGATGGTAATAAAAGTTTGTGATTTCATGATTTATTTATTACTTAATAATTTGTGGACTACAAATAATTAATTAAGTTTAAGGAATGACTCAAATGTGTAGTTCGAAAACGGATGAGAATTCGGAAAAAGTATATAGAATCAAAATTATAGAGAATTTAATAAGTTTTTTTCATCGTAGAATGTTTTTTGCTACAACGCATCGTTTTTTAGTTATTAGCCAAAAACCAAAAATTGAGACTTGGCAATCTCCCCTCACTCTGGCTCACCTCCTAGACTTCAGGACTTTTAGTATGTTTTATCCCTAAGCACCCTCAATAAGTTCCAGCAGAAATCTCTCAAGTTCCCGCTCACGCATTAAACAACTACTTTATTGACTGAACTAGTGAGTATATATTTAGAGTAGATGTCCCGCTCTTACAAAAAAATGAATGGTCACGTTATACATACAAAATCATTTTCTTAACGAAAATATAATTTAACATTTTGAGTTGTTTTTCAGTTTAAAATAGTAATCACCTAAGTTCCTGCACAGAAATTTACTACAAAATATTTAAACACAAAAAATATATAAATAAATAGTAAAACTACAAAATATTTAAACTCTAAAAAATATTTTTTTAGTACTTATTTAAATATTTTGTAGTAAATTTAACATTTATTTAAGTATATATTTTTAGTATTTTACTATATTTTTTAGTGTTTAAATATTTTGTATTTAGTAAATTTTTGAGCAGGAACCTAGGTAATTACTATTTTAAGCTGAAAAATAACTCAATCATTTTAAATATTTTCGTATGAGAAAATGATTTTGGTATTACGTAATACATATGTATGAGAATTTCGATGGCACCCAGCCTCTTAAGAAAAAATATTATTCGTACGTTCGTGATGTAATAATTATTATTGTTGTAGTTTTAACGAAGGAGATCATGGCAACATTATTCATATTATCAATGCCGAATGGAATGTAAAATGTTTAAATCAGTAGTCTTGTCAGACAACAAGCAACGGTGACTAATAATAGTACCTAATATAATATTCTGCCGTCAGTGAGTCAACTGGGAAACATGACGGAAAAAGTAGCGGTGGTTACGGGCGCCAACAAGGGACTCGGCTTCGCTATCGTGAAAGGACTATGTCGAAGGTTCAACGGCATCGTCTACTTGACGTCCAGAGACGAATCCAGAGGTCTACATGCCATCAAGAAACTGAACGGCATGGGCCTCAAACCCAACTTCCACGTCCTCGACGTGACTGACAAACAGAGCGTGACGGATTTCGCGAGATTCCTCAAGGAGAGACACGGCGGACACGACGTGCTCGTCAACAACGCAGCTATCCTCGAGTGGAATCAAGTCTACCCCTCGTACGAAGCGGCCAAAAGAAACATCGACACCAACTACCGCAGTCTGCTGACAATCGAGGAAGTCCTGTATCCCCTGCTGAGAGACGGCGCCAGAGTCGTCAACGTGTCGAGCGCGTGCGGCCACCTCTCCAATCTACGAAACAGAAGGTGGCTGAACATCTTAACGTCCAAGGATCTGACCGCCGAGGACATCAATAATTTCGTCGACGAATACTTGGAGAACGTTAAAAATGGCACCGTCAATAAGAACGATTTCGCAGACGACGGAAAACATTCGGAACACAGAGTATCAAAAATCGCTTTGACCGCACTGACGATGGTGCAGCAGAGGAAGTATGAGAGAAGGAATATTTCCATAAACGCTGTATACCCCGGCCATATAAAGACCGACATGGCCCAAGGGGGCGGACAGTTGGACCCGGACGAAGCGGCTGACACCGTCCTCTACCTGATTTTAGACGCATCTCCGAAGATAAGAGGAACTTTCATGTGGGACAATAGGAAGCTAGTCGACTGGTACGATGTTGAAGGTGATTATTATTATAGACATCAGTGTTAAAAATAATATATATTTTAATGTAATTTTTGTGTTTGATATTTTGTTTTCCGTACTGCTGTCCTGCGATTACGTACATAAAGTATAACTAGCTAATTGACCGAGCTTCGCTCGGTATTCAAAAAATAAAAAAAAATACACATAAAATGACATTTTATGAAAATTATTCCTAGCTAGATCGATTTATCGCCCCCGAAACCCCCTATATACTAAATTTCATTAAAATCGTTGGAGCCGATTCCGAGATTCCAATTACATATATATACAAGAATTGCTCGTTTAAAGATATAAGATTTACACACTTAAAGTATAATTTACACAGAGCCAGTACTGGCTGCCAATAAGACTGGCAGCCAGTATTGGCTTGGTATATGCCGCGTGTGAACAGTTTTTCAAGCCAGGCCAAACTGTTCACACGCGGCATATGCCAAGCCAATACTGGCTGCCAGTCTTATTGGCAGCCAGTACTGGCTCTGTGTAAATTATACTTAATGTTAATAAAATTATAATAGGACATTAAGCTACTTGACCTACTTTTTTTCATGCTAATTTTGCGATTGGCAATCATTCTTTTTCTCACCTCATCACTAACTTACACGTACTGTAGCTGGTTTCGGTGGCTCCGGACGCTCCGGTAATGATCTTGTAATGCTATTATGTGTATTTTGTATCAAAATATTATATAAGCATCACCTACTTTATTAAAAAATACATTGCCTGTTTACTTACAAATACATTATTGGTTCTGTTAAAAAGACTAATAACATGTAACTTTATGTTAGTTTTCACAAATATGTCATTAGCTGGTTAAAATTAATTGTATGTATATATGTGCATGATGGAAGAGACTGCTCTCCACGACACAGGGAATCCTAGTGTGGGGAGCAGTGTTTTGTTTAAGATACTTAACATGTAAAATTCTTTTTTGAGGGAAATAAAGATTTGTTTGTTTGTTTGTATATGTCATAGTCTGTCAAGAAAGTGAAGAAATTAAAAAGTGGCAACATCGTAGTGCCAACATCGTAGTAGGGGCAACACCCTTTCAAATCAATCTAAGAAAAAAGGGATGACACTACGATGTTGCCACTTTTTAATTTCTTCACTTTATTGACGGACTATATAAAAAAATGCAATAACTCGATTAAACGGTTGAACCGATGTGGCTAATTTTAGTCTTAAAATATTCCTGGAAGTCCAGGGAAGGTTTATAAGTGACACGAAGTTCACCGAGACATCAGCTATTCACTAGAGTTTGGCTAGCGAGTCGTGGCACTAAGCATTTTTACAAATTCTTTATGTGGCAACATTTTCGAACTGTCATGTCAAACGTCACAAATCTGTTTTGTAACCTATCGTCTTGTGTATTTTTATCAAAATATTCCGAAATTATGTCGAAACCGATAAAAAGTGGCGTGAGAAGTATGTTGTATATTATGATAAATAATTACGAACAAGTAAAAAGTGAATTCAGTGAAGCTGCGATGCAAAAACAACGCCTTTTGGATGAAATCCTGTCCGCGTCAGGTACTATGACCAAATGTTATTGAAACTTGACGGTATATATTTTTATGTTTCTATTTTTTCTTTTACTTAGCTAGAAATCAGCATTTGTTCTTTTATTCTTTCAGCTCGTGTGGATGATGAAGTTAGAAATTCAATTCAAGGTCTAGTTCTGGAGTTACATAAAAGTCAAGAAAATGAGATGTTGAATTCAAAGTCACGATATATAACACAAATCAGCACCATGACAGGTAGTAAACTGAAAAATATACCTTTGATAATATCCAATTTCTTGATACTATCTCTGTAAAAAAATCTGACTAATCAAAATACAGGCTTTCGCCTAGTTTGAGGTACGTTCTTAAAGTAATCTGTTGAACTGTGTAATTTCACAATGAATAAAGATTTGTTTTTAATGTACTTAGCATTAGTTAAAATATATTAGTTAATATAAAAATAACACTACTACTAGTTAGATTGTCCTTGAAATATTATGTACTAGTTTAAATACTTTGTACTAGTTGGATGGTCCTTGAAAAATTTTAATTAACACATTAATCCGTTTTATTTTACAGGAGTTAGTGTTAGAACATTACGACGAATACAAAAAGAAGGTTCTATGAACCAAGGTGAATGGAATACACCAGGTAAAAAACGACCACGGCAACCGACAGTGTCCAATTTGGATGATTTTGATATTTCTGTCATAAGAAACAAAATAAACTAGTTTTATGTTGTTAAAAAGTGTGTTCCAACCTTAAGAAGCTTACACATGGAGCTGCAGGATTCAATTCAATTTTCTGGAAGCCGGGAAACGCTGCGACAACTTTTACATAAAAATGGCTTTGAATTCAAAAAAAATAAAAATGAGCGATCTATTCTTATAGAAAAATTTGAATTAGCTGCATGGAGGCATAGATACCTGAGGACCATTCATCAAAAACGCCAAGAAGGAAAACATATTGTTAATCTTGATGAAACTTATGTCCACCAAAACTACAAACCCAAAAAATCGTGGCAAGGACCATCTACAAGTGGATTAGTGGATAAAATATCTGCAGGAAAAAGACATATTATAGTCCACGCAGGATCAGAAAAGGGTTTTGTTCCTAATGCTTTATTAGTGTTTAGCACAAAATCGAAAATGGCAGACTATCATGATGATATGAATAAGAACAATTTTTTGAAATGGTTAGAAGAGAAGCTAATACCAAACCTGATGGAACCCTCTGTAATTATCATGGATAATGCGAGTTACCACGTAACTCAAATTAACAAGCCACCTACAATGCACAACTAGAAAGCTGAAATTCAAAAGTGGCTTTCTGATAATAATATTTCGTTTGACGAATGCTTTACAAAGGCTGAGCTCTTCTGTCTAGTGCAAGAAAATAAACCAACTCCTCTATATGAAGCAGAAGAGTTACTGAAACAGCATGGGCATGAAGTTTTAAAGTTGCCTCCGTATAACTGCGATCTCAATGCGATAGAACTTATATGGAGCTTGGTCAAACGAAAGATTGCAAGTAAAAATTTGGGCATGCATGGCACTCAAACCGAAGAATTAATTCAAGAATGTTTCTCAACCATCACCGCAAGCGACTGGAAGAAAATCACTGACCACATAATTAATGTGGAAAATGAATATAAAACTAGAGACAGAATTACAGAGACTGAACTGGAACCATTTATTATAAATGTTCGTGAAGACGATAGTGACAGTGACAATTCCCTCTCTGGTATTGAGTTTCTCGAATCTGATTTTGATTATGATGAATAAAATGTTATTATTTTTAGTACTTTGTTTTTTTTAAACTTTATATTTCAATGGAAGTTGAATAGTGCTCCAATGTGTGTTCTCTTTCTATGGAAACCAATGGCGAGGTTGTGAGCAGGCAAGGCTATGAATAAATGTCATTATCATTTAATATTTTGTTAGCTTTTTGTCATGTCAGTGGTTTTAGCAGAAATTTAAACTCATTTCAATTTCTGTCCCGGCCGGGAATTGAACCCGGGACCTCTTGCATGTTGACTACTGAACCACTCAGGTCGTCTGACAGCACGCACCCACAAAAGAACAAAAGCAGTTCTTATAATTTTAGACAAGGTCCATAAATAACCAATTATCAAAACCGTTTTATCCTGGTATATTGAGTGTTGTCTGCTTAAGATTTTTCAAATTTGCCGCCGTTTTCTTGTGCCACGACTCGCTTGCCAAACTCTAGTATTACATAATAATATTATGAATTTATAACACCTGTTATTTAAGTACCCTCTCCCTGAGAGGTGCAGAGCTACTTTGATGACCAGTCAGAGCTGAGAGAAGCTCACTCCTGTTTTAATAAGGAACTACTTATTTAAAAAATAAAAAAAAATCGGTTGTCTGTAAAGTCGGTTTACTGACGATAGTTGAACGTGACAACGTCATAGCCTTAACCCCTCAGTTCCGGGAAAAATCTATGCAAAAAAGTTGGCAGGTCAATGTGCAAAAAAATGGCGCCCGGCCTACCCTCTTTGTAAAATTAATGTAATATCCTTACATACAATCCATATTTTATGTTTGTGTGAACTACATTATAATATATGTTAAATTTTCTATCAAGCCATCATAATATTAGTATTTAGTCCGATGTGATATTAGTTTCTCAATTATAAACTTTCGAAACTATAATTAGTGACTTGTTGATGACTTGACACGTAGGAAATAGAGCACAATTTTGAATAGGCGAAATATTACTAATAGCTCACAGATTGCTTATTTATTTTTCATTCAGTGTGTGGTCAATGTATCAAAGGTCATAACTAACCAAACTTCTTCATACAAAAGTATTCTCTAAGTCATCGAAATACGTAATATAATCGAAACAAAGAGCGCGGCCCAGGTGGGTCTTACGGTTGTTGAGAGACTTGAGAGTGTAAATGGAACGCCTCAGAGCTGTCAGCGAGGTAACGCCGCATGAACTGTCATGTTTTTCGGGCGCGCACCCCACATCGAATTTTAAGACGTTATCACGTCAAAAAACAGGGTTTTGTTATTTTAATAAAATATGATCATCCAAATAATATTCTACAATGCAGCCGGAAACAGAATCACCACTTTCTGGGTCCATGTAGGTAGTTACAGCAGTGGTGTCAAGTGAAGAGGCACTTTCATTTTCAATAATCTGCAGGGCAATCGCGCTAAATTTTTTCAACAGAAACGCAAATGAAACTCGGACGTTGATCGACTTTTGGAACGATTCGGTATCGCGCTAACGTTTTGACAGCTAGTTGAGACGTTACTGAACCTCAGCCCGAGCGCAAACGCTGTCAAAACAAAAAGTTGATACAATGCAACTTTTACTCGCACGTTTCTGAAACGTTTCTTATTTTGGTATGTTAAATTGACGAAAATCGATGGAAAAATATAACATAAGCTATAATCAAATTATAATATAAGCTTATGTTTTACTTCAAAGCTGTAAAATAAGTTCTACCAACACAACTTCACCTGTGTCATATTCATCCATATGTAAAAAAACAATTTGTCAATTGACCAATTAACACATCGGAAAAAATTTGTTCATATTTAAGCCAATCAAAACTAAATCAGAAGGGCGCTGATTGGTCCGCTGCAATGTCTGTCTAAAGGTCAAACGTTGCGCTTCGTTCGAGTTCCATCTAAGGTTGAGTTACGGTTAAAACGATAGCACGATACTGAAATTTGTTCAGACGCAGCGGAACCAAACCGTAACTGAACCACAACCAAAGCAGATGTGAACCTGAATTGAAACGTTTAAAAATAACGCGATTGCCCTGCAGCTCTTCAATATCCTAATAAAGGGTTAATTCCCACTCCTTCTATTTATTTTCAGTGCTGTTTTTTTTTCAAAATGATAGCATAAATTCTCCCAGTCATTTCGGTTGTTTCGTTAAACGCTTTTTCTGCTACCTGTAAACATAAAACGTAATACTTAATTTATAATTATAATATTATATTACGCTGCACCAAAGTGTTAAAGGAGAATCACATACAATGTGAAACGAGAATTTTATATAAGTACATATCTAAGATACATAATTACGCACAGCACCTAAGTCAAAGTATCAATCATTATTTCTTCTTCTTTTTTATTAATGGCTCCTTGGTGAATCGCCAATGTCAGAGTGCGTTGACAAAAACTCTGCCTTATGAGTAGGTTTTATGAAAAAACAAGGGTACGGTGAATTACGAACGCATTGTTAGGGCGTTATATTATAGATTTCTTTGACAGTTCATTGTTTACGTAAACATAAGGTTTATGTAAAATTATTGTTGTTTTATTATACCACATAATACTTACTCAGGCTACTTAAAATTGCATTACACAATAAAATTAACAAACATAATTTATAAAACAAACGCTTAATTACCTGCTACTATGGCGATTGAATGATCAGAATCGGGAATGTGGACGCGAAAATTTCAGTGATATTTTCGCGTTTTACTATTTTTCTTCAATGAAAATCTTCAAATTTTCAGCACTCTGGCACGTCTTTCACTTTAATTGTTAATATTAATCACAGTAACATGTAGTTTTCACATTGTAAAACTAAATTAAAGCAAATTGAAAATGTTTGTTTTGTAAATTTTATGTCATAGAGTATTGATACAACAAAGGGTTAAATGTCAAAAGAGTGTTACTATTGCTAAAAAGAAAAGTTTCGCCTCCTAGACATTCTTGACGCACTATAATACAGGTTCCCTAGAACGCTATTAGTTTACCCTCCATAGTTCGATTTGATTAGTTATTAATATAAAAAAGTGACGTCAAGTGTTTTTGTACTATTTCCTAAAATTAGGTATGTCAAAACCCAGTTTTTAATGTGTAATATTGGCAGAATATTAACCATTAGGTATTCGTTATCAGTTATTAGTTATCACGCACAAGTGTGGGCAAATAATATAACTTCCGGAAACGTGCCCTTGTTCCTCCAAACTCCATTGAAAGCTTCACTAAAACGTCTACCACTTTACTGAATCGACTGACTTGACTTCTTGACTGCATTGACTTTTATTCTTAGGATTTGACTAGACTTTGGACCTGACGATACAAGAAAACGATACCTACTGAAAATTGTGTAAAAGATATTGTTTTCCCGCCATTTACTTAGCACTGGCTATGGTTATATAGCCGTAGTGCCAAAATAAAAAAAATCTCAATTTTGACATTGGTAATGACAGATGTTGGCAATAGCAATGACATTTCTGGCGCGTTGTTTCCGCTCCCGGGTCACGGGTGTGCTTGTCACAATTTTTGCAAAAATATACCTGTTCAATCGATCATAGTTTTACATAAAACAATAATAAAATTGCTATTATATATGAAAGACACGTTTGCAACGTAAGACGACTAATTTAACTGCTCGCCACTCTGTTTGGTAAGTTTTCTATTGTACTCTAAAAACTTTACAACCGAAAAATCGTAAGGGTAAAGGAATTTAGGTCTTGTTTGAAAAGTGTTTACAGAAGTTCTAACAATATCAGAAAAGTAGAGGTGTCATTGCAACAATACGCATAGATTAAAGACATTGAATGCAGTACGCGGTATTACGTTGCCAAAATTAAAATGACCCTGTCTTGTTCCACTCGACACTCGTACAGATTTACGGTCATAGTGCGCAGACCTACTTTTTTCCCTAGATTAGCTAACATAAAATACTTTATTCGATTGTGATAAAAGTTACGATATTATAGTGTTTTTGTGCTCTTTGACAAAGTGCTAGCCTTGTTCTTGTTCAGAAATTGTGTTTACATTGCAGTTTTACTTAGAAAGTATCGTTGGTGCGACTTGACTGACGCCAGAATTATGGCTGAAAAGTACATTATAAGAAAAATATCTGTCTGAGTCAACTGGTTAGAGTTAAGACATTATTTCACCTGTCATTCTGACCAAACTCCAACCTGACTGAGTGTGTAACCCCAGTCTAATAATCTGGTTATTCGGCAGTCTCAAACCTGTGGAGTTACAACACTCATAAGCCTCAATAACATTACCTAGTCAACAAAAAAGAAAGTACTTAACAATAACTTGAAAATAATTTTATAAGTAAATATATATATTGTGCAAACGACAAGAATTACTAGAAATACAAATATGTATAAAAAACCGCTGGTTGTAGTGAAGGTTGTGAGGAAGATGGCGTCGTTTACGGCGCAGGCAGCTCTACGCTCACGATGGAGCTCTCTTATAGAGTCAACGAGTGTGGATGTACCAGGAGAAGTGACAGATGGCGTTCGGTCTGTTGTTGGATGGCTCAAGCAGGCACGACCTTGTTCAATCTTGATGTTGTCTTTTGCACTTGCCTGTTTTTTCAGTGTGGCATAATACACTATCTTTTTTGTTTTGTAGTCTCTTTTTTAAATATTTCTTTATTCTCTATTCACCTTCAAAGGCTGCACCTTTTAAAAAAAAACCTTACAACTTTATCTATGTGAAGCTTGAGTTAAGTACATATTTTCCATCAATGTAGTGCAATAAAAATATTGTTAATATTTTTATATATACATAAAAAAGGAAGGCTTAAATCTAAGCCTCTGGAGCCTATGTGGTTTGACACATTTGAGTTAAATAGCTATAATTAGATTCACCTTAGTTTTAAGAGAAGCACTGGCTACATAGACCATACATACATTGAGTAGGCAATTTTATTTTTATGTAAGTATAGAAATTTATTTGGAGATAGATTTCCTCTTTATACGTTAATTGTGTTGTAGCAGTTTAATCATTTACACCTCTATTGAATTACTTTGACCTTGTTGTTCCCTTGCTATTTTAGCTCCCTGCTAAAAATATACACTTTATTTCATCATCACACACGTAAACTATCATTACAGGGCTTACCTAATGTGATAGTAGTGTACATAAAATTGTATTACAAATTTAGTTAAAAAATTAAAATAATAAGTTCATCAGTATCCACAGTTAAAACAATAAGATTAATAACACTTGCACTAGTTAGCATAAATTTTTAGGTAACAATATTACAGGCAGATCTTTCAATTCTCAAAAAAGTCCCAGAAGTTAGCTGAAAACTCATCTTATGGCTTATTGTTTTCTCAACATAGAATTGGCCTTTTTGTCTTGATTAAGACAATTGTTTTTCTGGTCAAATCTCTGTCCTATGTATGTATTCTATAATCATGTTACCAAAAACTCAGCTCTAAATCTTTTTATCAAAATATTTTACATATTTTGGGTACAAATGAAATGGTATACAATGTCATTGTCAGTCTTGGTTTTCTTACCTAGTAATGTTTGTTGAATACGGCCCTGCTAGGACAAAATGCTGTAACCTGTAACACATCAACTTGCAAAAAATGAGTTTTTAAGCTCACAGCACATCTTAGGGGACAGCGAAATGTAATCTGGACTATTTTGGTCGAAAACTTATCCTGGATGTTGTGGGTCCAGTCAATATAAAGCTTACATCAAGTAAATTAATTTAGATTTTAGACTATATTATTACAAAACGATGTAACCAGGGTTACATTGTTTTGTCATAACAGGGCCAAATAATTTTTGTTGTTTCAAAATCACAATGTGTTATTCTAGTTGTCTTAAATATACCTACTATTCTATATTTTTCTAAAGAAATTATCAAAGTGGAATGAATAGTATTAATGATATATTAATGGCATGTATGCTACCAAATTTATACTATTTAGAGTATTTAGGCTTATAACATAATGCGGCCTATACTCCACTCAGGCTAGCTTGTCGCTAGCGGTCATTGACTTCCTGTCAAAAACTTGTAATTTTCCATATAAAACCACGATTGACAATATCTGACACTTCATTGTCAATCGCGGTTTATATGGAAAATGACAAGTTTTTGACAGGGAGTCAATGACCGCTAGCGACAAGCTAGCCCGAGTGGAGTATAGGTGTAATCATGGCCCTTGCTTATTGCTAATGAGCAATATCTTATTATCAGCTATTCTCACAATTTTATGTACCAACTTGATTCATAGGCATAATATGACTGACATATGTGATTAACTGAGCTGTATTAATTCAATGTTAGTCATAAAATATTTTGCAAATGTTTCTTGTGCACAATAAATGATTAAATAAAGAAAAATAAACGTTTCAGGCGTCGCTGGAGGTGCGTCAGGTGGGACGGCGCGCGGTGAGCCAGCTCTCCGGCCGTGGCATGGACGAAGTTGTCATACTCCACTTCAACGATGTGTACAACATCGAACCCACTACAAGTAAGTTTACTAATCAACACGTGAGCGGAAGAACCAGATAACTAACATTATAACATAAGCACAATTACTTATTTTTTAACTTATAATTTAAACAAACCTTGTAAGCTACCTCCTTTATCATCTTGCTATACAATTACATAAAATCCACATTTTTTATTAAGTATATGATTTTAATTTTATTACCTTTATCCAAAAAAGGCTATTTTTTACAGTTACTTACCTGCTTCTTCCACTCCTGTCTTCATTATTGAGGCAACCTGAACCAGAGTGACCTAAACCACAATTTGTGATAATATTAGTTGACCCCCTAAGTTCATAGCCAGAGTGGCTCAAAGATATTTTCCAATAACTAATATTTTACAAATTCTATGTACTATGATTTTTTTAAGATGACATGATCTACTTTTTAAGATTACATTCCTTGTTTTCGCCCTGTACCCGGGGGCAAAACAAGGAATGTCATTAAAACAAAAAGTTGCGTAATCAACATTTTAATTTTTCAAAGTTAACAAAAATGTTCAGCGTCGCTTAAAACTATACCTAAACATCTGACAGAAACTTGAATAGTTTAGCTTATAAAGTCTTATTTCTAGGAACATAACATAAGTATTGAAATAAAAGTAGGTAAGTACTTATATATTTTTTAATAATTAAAAAATTTAAGTAATTCACTTTTGGAATGTACTAAAACTGGTTAAATGTCCACTATGTCCCATACAAGGAATGTCCAATTTAATGCTTTTTTATTAATTTTAAATAAGGAATGCCTTCAAAGTAGGATTGAGCCCCCTCAGAACAAAATCTTTTTACTTTCCTTGTACTTTTCTACACTAATAGGTAATTAAATTTTGATATAAAAATTCTGGTAATTCAAATTAATTTGATGTGTTTGATCCAGTTATATTTTGCCACTATGGGTGATTTCTCCCATATATACCATTATAATTACTTCTGTGTCAAATAACTAGGGTGTAACTAGGGTGTTCTCTTACACACATTAATTCTCTTTGGGACTGCACAGGAAATAAGCATCTTTTCAGATATAGATTTTGAAAAAAATCTGTTCTGATTACCTCACCTATTCCTACCTCAATCACATCCAAAGGTCTTTGGCAACTAACTCGCAGCAAATCATACCACTGATATGCAACTTCTATGTGGGTTTTAAAATTGATAAGACCCATATTTTTGTCGCATTCCAAGTATGAATGTCCTCGGATTGGATATGTAATTTTAATGGAATCCAAAAGTTCAATTTTATGGACAATAAAATGAATGAATTATATTTAATCTTGTCACTGTGCAATTCTTGTTCTGTCCACCTGCTGAATCACAAAATATTTCTAAATGTTTAACACTACTATCCAGGTGGTTAGTTAAATAATGAAGCAAAAATGAAACCACTAATACATCTGATCCCTTGCCACAGGTTTCAGGATAAGTACAAAAGTAAGAACTTGCATCTCCCAATGCATGGATATTAAAAGAGTACATTGATAACTGACGCTTATTATACACGTCATTTGTGGTAAAATTTTAATGATTGAAAATGATTTACATATGAGGTATCAAACTGCACCTGCACAATCACCATGGGCCTAGAGCCCGCACATGAGACATTTGATCCATGTATTTCCTCGAGTATCCTGAGAAAACAGGCTGTTACGAGGGCTGCTATTTATGTATCCGGAATTAAAAAAAGAAACAAACATATATCATTTAATATGGTTTTATTGCTTTTCAAAATATTCGCCGCGATGATCGACACACTTTTGCATACGCTGGAACCAATTTTCATAGCACTTTTTCCATTCTGATTGAGGTATCTCCAAAACGTGCATTTTGAACGCATCAACAGCCTCTTCGCGGCTCGAAAAACGTTGACCACGTAATTTGTTCTTCGCGTATGGAAATAAAAAGAAATCGTTAGGTGCCAAATCAGGGCTGTACGCCGGATGACCAGTCAATTCGATCTTTTGACCCTCCAAAAACTGAGTTGTTTCAGCTGAGGTGTGACAGCTAGCATTGTCGTGATGTAATATGATTCTGCGTTGTCGGTTGTCCTTTCTTATTTCTTCAAAGACTTCTGGTAAACAAATGGTCGTATACCATTCAGAATTAACCGTTTTACGATTATCTAATGGCACTGTAGCCACATGTCCATTAATTCCAAAAAAACAGGCGACCATTTGCTTCAAAATACTTTTTGCACGAGTAACTTTTGTTGGTTTCGGCTCATCTTGGAACACCCACACCGTTGACTGTTGTTTAGTTTCGGGGTCATATGCATAGATCCAAGATTCATCACCTGTGTAGATATTATAAACGGCTTTTGACGTACCACGGTTGTATTTTTTTATCATTTTTTTTGCACCAATCGACACGAGCCCGTTTTTGATCGATTGTCAAGTTGTGCGGAATCCAACGCGAACATATTTTTTTTACAGCCAAATGTTCGTGTAATATCTTATGTATGCTCGTCATACTTATGCCTAAGGACGCCTCTATCTCGCGATATGTAACATGACGATCACGCATTATTAGTTCCCGCACAGCATCTATATTTTGTGGGACAACAGCTGTTTTTGGGCGACCTTCTTTATTTTCATCCGTGAGCATAGACCGCCCACGATTAAACTCACTGTACCAGTGATAAACAGTGGTTTTTGATGGTGCTTCATCTCCAAAAGTTGCGGTGAGTTGAATAAAGCACTGTTGTTGATTTAGCCCACGCCGAAAATCGTAGTAAATCATTGCACGAAAATGTTCACGCGTTAAATCCATGGCAAATGAAGACACGCAATTTTCAAAATGACGCCACAATGGAAAAATAATTGACAGTCACATGAAACAAAATGTATTCTTCAACCAAAGAGTTCTATTTTCAAATGTTGTAATTACTTTTTAAATATTGTTCTTGTAAGTGGCCAGTTCCGGATACATAAATAGCAGCCCTCGTACAGAACATAAACTCTGCATCTTCTGAGTCAGGAGCTTCTTGTGCCATGACGGCATCAGGCTTACTATATGTGTCAAAGTGTACGACGTAAGTACTAAATTATAGGATGTACCCAACATTTTCTATTTTTTCTTCTTTTTCTGTACTTCAAGTACAAAATAATGCTTCGCGATCTTTGCACAATTTCCATAGCGTCTACATCCCTACAGTTCAGCGGACAGAATGATCGAAGATGTGCGTCGTGCGCGTTAAGTCTGTGAAAAATCCGCGAACGACATTTTGCGCGCCTCGCAGACTTTTTGTGCGCCGCAGACTCGATCACACAAAATGTGTGCCGTCTGCAATCTCCCTTATGATCTAATTCAAAATCTGGTTTTACTTAACGTCTTAACCCCTGTCTGCTCTTTACCTACTGCACTATCTATGATTATTTGTTATTTAAATTATTGTTTATTATATCTAATATTTCTGTCATATGGGTTGAAGCGCAATAATTCGTTTGAAACCAACTGGCCAAAATATTTACATCTATGGATGTCCAATACATTATCTTCCTTAAGGTGACGCCGCGTTAAAGTAAAAAACCGTGTTGGATATGGCTATGGGCAAATTAAAGTGAATGAGTATGAACCAATCTATGTACGAATTTTGGAAGCTTAAATCACTCTCCTCTGTTGGCAAAATAGAAATCCATTTTTTACAGAGGTCTTTTTGATTGATTATTCTGTGTTATAAAAGTTGACCAATCGTGTTATGCAGTATGGGTAATTCAAAGACAATATTATGATGAATACTGACAAAGAACTTTAATTTCTTATCTTTAGTCATTGCTGAGAAAAATCGATATCGCTACAGCCAAATAATCAAGGCGTCGCGTCGCCTTAATTTCTACACAATTTTAAAAACAATGTCCATCTTTATTTTTTCTGTGTACGTCGAAGTATCCTTTGTTTTTTTTTTATTTGTATAAAGTCCCGTTCCGAGTATTATGATTTGTGAGTATTTCCAGCGTTGCGAATACGTTTGCGAATTCTGTTCTATCACTTCGTCATCGTCGCATTGAGTTTCAATTTCTGTCTCGGGAATGTACTATCTTTTTTGCCGTAATTCTTAAAAATAAATAATGACACTATTAATAAAATTTTTGATAATAATATGTTCCAGTTACAAATTGTGTAGTATTTAATAGAAACTTAATAATAAAAATATAGGCTCATATTACTTACAAAGTCGGGCGGAAGGTTGTTCTGTATGATGTACGGGATCTGTCGCTATAACCCTTTTACTGTATATAGGTAACATAAGTTCTGTAATTTGGATTAATAATTTGCATTATTAATTGGAAGTATTGAAATATAAGTAAATTTGTTTGATTTTATTTGACTATGAATAATAAAAACTAAGGAAATATGCATAAGTTATGCATGTGATTGGTACTAATTTTGTAGACTCTTACAGTCTTATTCATAAAAATCCCCTAAAATAGGTTTTAAACACTCATTTGTTAAAATGCTTATTAGCACTAATAAACCTCTTATAAAATTCTCTATTCATAAACGTTATATAAACCCGTCATAACTATATTGTCGGTAAAATATGTTTTAACGTGATTAAGTTGTCGTTCTGACGAATCCATAGACTAATTTCCGAAACATCTGGTGTCCACCGCCAATAAACGCGAAAATCTCTTATTTGTAGTTTAGCATCACAAGTTACCTGAAATATGGATGACATGGCTGAGGTAAATTTTGGTCTGAGTCAACTTTGGGGCGGGATATAGGAGTTGGAGTATAGCATTTGAACTTACCTGTACATTTAATGAATAAAATCCTTTTCTGTTAATATAGTATTGAGCTGCGTCACCACCACATTTCTTTATTTTTATGTGGGTGCAATTGATACAACCCAAGACGGTAGGAAAATTTCTTATTTCAAAAAATTGCCTCATAACTCTTTGCTGTTCTTCCAGGGACTCTGGCATTTTTATGTAGATATCAGAGTGGCGAGCAATCGCGCGGGCTACTCTGGCACAAATGCGAATCACAGTTGGTTGAGACAACCCATGGATATCTCCTGCATCATCTTGAACCTAAGTGTTACAGAGAGACAGAGATTTAAAAACGTTATAGTCGGTACATAATATATTGTTACAAGGGCGGAAAATAAAGAATAACAATCGAGTATCTATTAGAAGCCCGAAGCCGTAGGTATATCCCTCGATCGTGGGAAACGAGTCACAATAGATATTCAGTTGTTTCGCGGCCCGCCTGGGCCGCTTGGCAGTTGAAGCGTTCAAATGCGAGATATAAATACTTGTAAACATGCTTACTTCACGACGACCCCAACATCTTATAGCGGTAAGCACCTGTAACCTCTTGAGTCCAGTTGCAAGTTGATCTCGTCAAACAATGACGAGATCAATTATGAAGGCCATAGTATTTTTATTGAAACGGTATCGACCTTTAAACTCTACATCGGGCAAAGAAAACGGATCACATCTCTCCTGGTAAATCTTTCGGCGACGTGGAACATGTTCTGCTCGTTCAATAGCATCTAATGCTTGCAAAGCTTGCAATGCTTGCATAGCTACCGTAAAACACGATTTGACTATTTTTGCAATTAATCCTCTTTTAAATGTTCTGTCTTGCAGATAACAGTAACACAGCTTCAACTAACTAAATCACTCCAACTACAAACGGTCCGTACACGAAAAAAAAAAACAGCTCTTTCACATTTGTCGGCCATATTTCTGTTTATTATAGGTTTATAGTAGGGTCGACCGTATTTTATGTTACCAAGCCACTATTGAATACTAACAAAGCATTTTAGTGTTATTGAACGTTTATGAATAATGCTTTTCGGGACTCTAATTTAACAAGATAATAAACCTATTTTAGGTTTTTATGAATAAGACTGTTAGTTTTTTATTATTTGTAGAGTACAGATATTTAACTTCTTATTAAGTATTACTAGCTATATGACCGAGCTTCGCTCGGTATTCAAAAAATTCAAAAAACACACATAAAATTACATTTTATGAAAATGATTCCTAGCTAGATCGATTTATCGCCCCCGAAACCCCCTATATACTAAATTTCATGAAAATCGTTGGAGCCGATTCCGAGATTCCAATTATATATAATATATATACAAGAATTGCTCGTTTAAAGATATAAGATGTAAGTTGAAAATTCTAATAATAGTCTAAGACCTAAGTAATATTACATATTTTTAAATGATTATATAACTAACAATAATCTAGAGTTTTAATAACCTACTTGTCTTACTTGTCTCACAGTCAACTCTATCTAAACAAAATAAGTATAAAATAGGTACCAACCAGTATCAATCTCAATGATTTCTTGTGAGCTAGGGGGGCTGGCTATAACTGGCTGGCTGCCAAGCGGCAATGGCATGCTTTCAGACTGCTAAAAAATTTCTCATTAGGATGTTTCCATTATATAATATAAGGATCAACAAAAATATAAAAACTACCTACCACAACAAAAGCCGGAACTGCCGCTGTTGTTTGGGGCTCTCCAAAGCCATCCCCCATTATATTTAATACTTTGGTGTCCCACCTTGAAAGTGGTGGTGCCGAAGGTGGACCACCTCCGGTAGTGGTAGCTGACCTGCGTGCAGCAGCCACATTTTTTTTGGCCAAATATTTTTTATCTGTCCACACCTACAAAAATAAGACTTATTACTGTATACCCTTATGATTAATATTATAAAATATGTATTCTGATGAAAACTTACTCATTTGAAAACTTACCCTTTGCCACTGCTGCATTGTTTTAGTGGATCCGCCCATCGCATTGAGTGTTTGGCAAATATCACGCCAAAGGCGCTGGGCTTGCAATCTCCCTTCTACGTTCCTTAATGTCCCGCGAGCTAGGTCTCGGTGCTCCTCAAGAAAATTGAGGAGCGTCTCTTATTTCACTTGAGCTTGGAACCGTCATTTCCGATTTTAATTACTATGAGCACAAAGAACCCGAAGAAATTACGAGTCATATTAAATCATTACAAATTAATTTATTTAGATTTCTTCGAAAACGATTCAAAATATTCCAACAGCTTGTTTACAATAAATTGAATCGTCGAATCATTTGACGGGAGTTATGTTAAAAACTGTTGCCTAATTCCAACAGTTTTTAACACAATTCACTTAAATACGTCACGTAAAGTTACATATTTTATTATTAGTTTATAAACAAACATACACTCTTACCAAAATTTAAAACTTTTATCCAACCGAATTCTCGTAACTCAAATAAATACAAAGACAATAAAAACCTTTCTTGTCAAAGTCTCTGGTCAAAATTTTTTTTTTAATTTGCCTATGGCAAAGACAAAGTTGGGTGTAAAGCCCAACCTAATTATATTTTGTCGAATTAAGACAGATGCTAACGTTTTTATTGCTATATAAACCTTTTCAATACATTTCAGATGTTTTTCTTAATATTTAACGATTGATAAAAGGCCAAATCTTCTAAAATATAACAATATATTTCCAACAAGAACGAATGTAAATCAAGCGCTCTTTTTCCTCACTAATCGTTCGTTCCCGAAGATTGTCACGTGACTTCGATGGATTATAGCTAGTTCCGATGTAATTTCGTGGTAACCTAATGGCCAAATCTTCGTTAGTTGTTTCGTTCGGACCGAAGATTTGAATGTGTCTTTTGATGGTAGAGCCCCTGACTCGAAATAGTTAATTTCCTTCTTTATCAAAGTCGCAAGGTTGCTCACATTGCCAGACCTAGGTTGTTGGGCTCTTGATCCACTAGAACGTTTCATGCTGGTTAAAGTCAGTTCAAGTTCCCTTTTTTGTAATCCCGCCAGTCCTGCGGTTTCCCGCTAAATTGCATGCTGCAAAATGCATGCGTGAACCCGGTATTTCGGGATCCCGGTGTCCCGGAATTGCATTCCCTACAGTGCTGCCACCTTTCTGAGGCCAAAGAGCGCTAAATGCGTATTTATTTCAATTCAAATATTGTATTTATAATCTTAAATCAAAAAAGTCTTCATTTTGTTTTTTCATAAAACCTACTCATAAGGCAGAGTTTTTGTCAACGCACTCAGACATTGGCAAATCACTAAGGAGCCATTAATAAAAAAGAAGTAGGTATAAGTCTAGTCTAGTTAGTCATAAGTTTAATGGATAGGTACGGTAATCGATTTCAATATCAGGTATTAAAGGTGACTGAATTCCTGAAGGTCCAGGTTGCGGTGCTTGAAGATTTTGTACATTTTGTTATTTCCACTTATATTTTTGGTTTCATTTGATTTGAGACAAAACATTGTCAGGAAGAGTGTAGTTAAAGCAAGTAGCCTTTTTGTACGCCAAACCCATCGTACATGTAAGATAGCATATATGGTATCTGTATTTAAAGAATTTCTCAGTTTTGACCTTACTACATTCATGGTACTGAAAACTCTTTCTGTACCAGCATTGGAATGTGGCAAAGACATTACTTTGGTTGCTATTTCAAACAAATTTTTATACGGGCAATCCCCAACGGCATCTTTTGATTCACCGACTTCAGTCCAAAACAGTTCAGTATCGGCTGTAGTATTCTCCCATTTCTGTAATCTTGTATGTTATCCATTTTTCTCAAATAGGTACTCTCTATCAAAGCGTGCACAGCATCTTCTTCAGACTGGGAATATCCCACTTCAAAAAATTATGACTACGTCTATATTGAACATCTTGCAAGCTTTTGCGTACATACCGAAAACCACGCGATTTTTATTTTGGCCAACACATGAATCTGAGTAAAATCTAAAACTTCGCGCTCCTTTTTCAACATATTGTTGAATAAAATCATAAACAAAACTTCTTATTTCGTTTGCACCCTTTTTACCAATCGTTTTGTTCCATAAAAAGTTATCTCCAATGTGCTTACCGATTTCAAATATTGTGAAATTATACACGACAAATTAACTTTTGCAATAAAAGAGAGATACTTCTGACTGGGGTGTGTTAAGAATTTTCTGTAAATCATAACATGCAGTTATCACACTTGTAGAATATTTGGATTTCAATTTATCCATGTCTTTTAATGATATCACGATTTCTTTGTTGACTATATGCAAAGCATGATCAGCGCTTAGTTCTTCTTTTTTCTGCAGAACTTGATTTTTGAAAATATCGCAGCTAAGACACAATATCTTTCTTTGGTGTGCGAAATGCAATATAAAAGTCCGTATTGAAAATATCCCTGTAATGCCTTAATGTGGCTTTAGGCTTATAGGCTCAGGATATTTTTCAGTCATCCATTGTATTCTACCAGGTTTTAATTTTTTTAATTAAAATAAGTAGACATTAAGTGGACTGTATTCAAGTTAGAAAAGTTACAATATTATAAGTACTGGTCGCCTACGAAGACAATAATGGAATAAATGCGATGCAGTTGTCTAAACTAAGTATAATAATATATAGCTGTGTAGTGTGCGCTCGCGCATAAGGCGTATGCCCGGCGAGGCTAGTAGAACGCGCCCCGCGCGCCCCGTTGCGGTGCAGCCGCAACATCCATTTTTCTTACAAATTAAGCTAAGGAACTCGCGAACTCGCTTCGAAATATAATTAATAGCTTTAATAAAAAAAACTTTAACGATTTGCACAAACGTTTTGACTAAGACATATTCAATTCAATATTGGTTCGACGGTGTTCTCTGACTGTCGTTTAATATTAATTATCGATCTCCTATTAGTTATCTAAATTCATAATAATTGTAAATGTCTGTACCTTTTTATAAGCTATCATTTTGTATCATTATGTATTATAAACTGTAAGACATAAAGTTGTAGAAGAAGAACAGCAGCTTATTATGCATATTGCTTGTTTGATTGTATCACTTATATTAGTTTTATATCCGTTCTGTTCCAAGTATTAATTTGTACACGTAATTATATTGCCAAAACTTGAAACAACATTTTCGGATGGGTAGACCATTTTTTTATAAGTACCTTTTTTGTTTAATAAATTCATGTGTGCTGCTATCTACTTCTGACAGCAAATTATTTTTGCACTCTGCATTTAATTTTTGTAAGCATTGGGCCGTATATGCTCGCGAATGTATATTTATTCTTTCACGTCTTGCTTGCTGTTGAAGATTTTCCTCAAATTCAATGCTCATGGATTCAGTATCGGTTATTGTTGTACTAGTTGCCGATACTGAATCAGGTGATGGTGCAGTGTTTACATTCTCAAAAAGCGACTGTATATCTAATTGGCGTCTTCTTCAAAATTTATAATTTTCAGAGTGATTTATAAATCTTGTGATTAACAATGATTTAAACTTATTTATAAATGCATATGCAGTTGGGTCATTACTCCGATAATATTAATAGGCCCGTACTTGGCCAAAGACGTTTACCATAATATCAGAGTTGAAATATCGGGGCTTCATAATATTTTTTTTTGTATTCATTAGCTCCCACACCCTTTTAAAACTTTTTAGAGTAATGACCCTAGATTTTTTTCTTTCTAGATAAGGGACACTCTTTGTGTTCCATCTTTGCAAAGGTTGTAATTGCCTCATCCCAAAACTTATGATGTGCTGATTTTGCTGTTACAGCCTTGCGTAGAAATTTTCACTTCGATTTTTTTTTGTTTGTGCTCGTTCCGTTGACACTGTCAAACAAGTCGTCAAAAAACCATACTGCCGGTGCTGAATTTTTCATGGTCTTGCTGACGGGTTTTCCATCCGGATAAAGAGCTAAAATAAAAATAAAAACACATTTCATGTGCTTGATACAATTATTACAAGGTCATTATGCTCACTGTCTACTTCACTCTTCAGTCACTGACTTGTAATAATTCTATTGCATTTAATAAAGCCAGTTATGTTGTCTTCGTGGGCTGGATAAGTTAATGCAGTTTCACTTTCAATTGCCATCTCATCATAATATACAACTGTATATATCTTTTTTTCCAATATCCCATTTTGAGACCTGAAAGCAAAAAAAATATGATTACCTAATGATTATCTTAAAAAGTATATATGTCGCAGTCATCTGGTTTAATCTGCGATTCGATTGAATGATTAGCGTATTCATTGAATGACTCCATTCAATTGAATGACTGAAGGACAACTAGTCAAGACGTTGACTGAAACGTTTAACGTCTTGACTAAACGTCATTATAGTGAAGACGTTGAATGGTATATAGGCGATATAGCCGACTTTGTAATGCTTGTTTAGGGTGACCAAGAGTTTGCAACCTTATTTTGAATAACAATAATTAGTAATATTAAATAACGATTGAGGACACGGCCATAATATATTATGATTCTATAGGTACCTACTTATTGTATTTTGTGTTCACGCAATCAAGAACACTAAAACACAAACCCCTAAATATCACAAAGTATAAACAATAACAATATACTAACCTTGATTTTGTTGCTCGTATTCGCCCAGTTTCGCCTCAATTTTTTTCTTTAAGAGTAGCCAGCGCGGAGTAATAATCGTGAAATCCATTTGTCACACTATTTTATAATCAACTAGCTGTCCCGGCAAACGTTTCTTTGCCATATTATTATATAAAGTATATCGCCCGTATTATTTTATTGAATTAGTGACTAAATAAGTATGTCACCATGGCAACGTCCATCGCTATCCCGTGACCCGCGTCGCATAAACAATGGTCGCTCTTTATAGACAAATAATTTGCAATAAAATAAAATTGCGACTATAATTAAAGATCTAAGCTATCCTATCTCTCAAGTTGGAAATAAGCACACATTAAAAAAAAAAAACATTAAAATCGGTTAAGTAGTTTAGGAATCCATCGCGGACAAACATCGTGATAGGAGATTTATATATATTAGATAAAGCACTTTAAGAAAACTCAATCGGAAAAAATATCAACAGTGTTCTTTGCGCAAGTTGTTTGAGGCCATATTGGTATTGGCCTCTACTAGCGCCGCAGTGGAAAAAAATGAACTAAAATTATTTAATAGCCTGACTGATTTTATGTCCGCTCTTTTCAAAGGGCTATGTTACAATCCGCGAACTAGTTGGACGTTGGATGACGATTGTTCAATCGACGTTCGGCCGAGTCATTCAATTGAATGGAGTCATTCAATGAATACGCTAGTCATTCAATCGAATCGCAGATTAAACCAGATGACTGCGACATATATAAGTTTAAGTAAAAGTTCATTAAAAAAGCAAAGTTATAATATGTTACCAATTGTTATAATAATATGTTAAAAAATTTGTGGATTAATCCCAGCATCAATATTTAATTAGCTTATTATTTTCCATAATGATGACTTGGAAGGCAAAATAAATATTTTTTGTAGAAACCTGTATGATTTGGGGCCTTGCTTGTATATGGATAGAGCAATGAGCTTTTCCTCTCTAGTAAATAGGTCTTCTTGTTTTTTGTACCGAACTTGCATCCACAAAACTGATTTAGTTTGCCCTTGCCCTTGATTGCCCTTTCCCATGTGCCTTTCTGAATGTTCTGTTGTTTGTGACAGTCCTAGGAAGGACGCTTTGACCCCTTTGATGCCGGCGAGAAGTTCCCTGGGGGGGGGGGCGATTTTCTATTGGGCACACATTGCGGGGGGCCGGGGTTTTAAAATAAAACCACTGTGGGTAATTCGGGTGATTCTTGATTTCCCCCTGTAGGTAGCCGGGATGGCAATTTCTGATGTGTCTATTGATGGCCTTGCTTGTGATGTATCTGCCGCAAAGGACACATTGTCGGCCGATTTTTCTGTTTCTGGTGTGGGGGCATTTTCAGTTCTGGTAAGAGGTTGCGCGATAGGCCGGGGAGTTGCGGATACAGAGGGGGAAGGCGCAGGAAGGGGTTGATGGGTTGTTTGTGGGGAGGGTGCACGAGTCTGTGCTTCGCTAAGGGCGATGATTTCATTAAGGTCCAGTGGGTAGCCATTGGGGTCATTGGCTGAGTTTGTGTCTACTGTGGATCCTGAGTTGGCTTCATGGGTGGTGGGTTGGCTGAGGTTGAAATAGGAGTTGTAATTTTCTTGATAGTAAGGGTTGTGCACCGATCCTCCCGTAAGATGCTGGATTCATGTTTTTCTTAACTCTTCTAAAGATTTTTCTTCACTGAAGGCTAATGCCCTTTTGGCTCTGCAGTTATAATAAATTTGGCGTTTCGCCTTTTTATGTTCACTATAAAATAATTTGCATCTCGGAGTTAATGAATTCACTTTTCTTAATAATCTCTTTGTAACCAGTTTTCTTGGTGTTTTACAAGATGAACCTGAAAATACTGTATACTAATATTTACATAACATGTAAGTATTTAATCAAAATAATCCTAGGAAAGAAGTAGACATATGAGACTATATACATTTTTAGCCCCTATCCTGACCACATTGTAGGGGGAGAACTCAAGAGGGGAACATTTGTCATATTTTGCAGAAAGTCGCGTTAATGCCTCTGACCTAGAGCACACAAAAATTAATATAATCCCTGTTCCTGAGCCCGACTTTGCTGTGACAAGCAAGTATTTGAATTTATTTCTTCGAACACAATACTAAAGTCAATAAAGAAACCACACAAGACACAACAAAACTTAATTAAGAAGGCACTATATGACTAAACAGGGTGTAATATTAAGATCAGTCAGTATACGAAAGTCTGAAACTATGAAACATAGTTACGAACTATAATTTTTATAATTCATCAATTTGTATATTATACTTAGGTACAAATTGACGATGAAAATTATAATTACACCCTATGCTAGTGTTTGTAAATACCTTGTGTATCTTGGATTGCATTCCTGGAAGATGGAACAGCAACCTCCTGCTCCATTGAGGTGATAGTACAAGTATCTGAAAAAAAAACATAACTATGACGTCATTTCGTCACTGTAGTCCAATGCTAAAACCGGGCCTAGTTTAAAATCATGTGGCAACTAGTGTCCGCCCGCGACTTCGTCCGCGTGAAAACCCTACATATTGTAACCTACCTATGTGTTATTCTGATGTATAAGCTATATTTTTGTAAAATTCTATTAAAATCCATACAGTACTTTTTACGTAAAAAAGAGTAACAAGCATCCATACATCCATCCATCCATCCGTACTTACAAACTTTCGCGTTTATTAGTAGGATATATCTGTTCTCGACTCGTACTTCGACCAAGACAAAAAAAATCATTAACAAATTGAAAAAAAAAAATGTTGATGAAAAATTTAATTAAACCCTTTGCAGAAAAGTCCTCGAAATACCTTGAATTGCAGAGCTGAAAGTTAAGCGAACAAACGCGGCTCTTTGTCTGTTTAAGTTGTGCTCTAAAACGTAGTCCGCCAAAAGATCCTATTTATAATCTCAATAGATCGCTCGGTGTATTGACTGTCTTCATAGGGCTCTTGGAACGCATTGATAAGCGCTGCGGCTATCTCATAGTCTGTCATTGTTGAGGGCAATGATCGATTAAATTGCCTGTATCTTAAATATTTTAAAGTCGCGTTTAAATCTTCCATTGATTGTTTCGACAACCCAACGGCACAAGGTGACCAGGCTAGACATTGGCTTCTTCACATGTTAGTTGGCTTTCACAGAGCTGGAAGATAAGCGCACAAACGCGGCTCTTTGCCTGTTTAAGTTGTGCTCTAAAACGTAGTCCGCCAAAAGATTTGGTTTATGCGCTTTTCTATTTATAATCTCAATAAATCGCTCGGTGTATTTACTGTCTTCATAGGGCTCTTGGAACGCATTGATTGGCGCTGCGGCTATCTTATAGTCTGTCATTGTTCAGGGCAATGATCGATTAAATACCCTGTATCTAAATATTTTAAAGTCGCGTTTAAATCTTCCATTGATTGTTTGGACAACCCAACGGCACAAGGTGACCAGCCTAGACTTATTGGCTTCTTCACATGTTAGTTGGCTTTCACCGTGTCTTCTAGTTGGAGGCATATGGACTACATAGCCATACGTCTCGAGAAGCGAAATTGCATCACGGAATCCCCTGTCAATAATGAAAGAATCGCCTTGTTCGAGGTAATAATTAAGCGGTGCCTCTTCATCTGGTCCTTCATGATTTTGTAGTATCTGCTGCATGATTGAAGCATCTGAGGTTGTGGCTGCGTAGGGACCTGTGACATCTAAAATATGTCCATCACCGCAGACCAACATAAAAGGTTTGATAAGATTTGTATATTTGTGGAGACTGTAGCTTTTCCTTTGGAAAAGGAAATTGGAGCTTTTTTGAATGAAAATGTAACTACCATCACATATTATCAACGCTTTCGGCGCTAGATCGTTTCCAAATATGTAGTTGGGAAGAATTCGGTTTCTTTGGATTACTTCTTCTCTGCTAATGTGATCAAGGCCTAGATGTAAATGAACAAAATCATTGCGAATACATTGTCTCACCAATTTGACTTTTCGGTCTATACTTTGCCGAGATTTATTAAAAATCGTTGGTAGTCGCCTGTTCGTGTTCGTGTCGCCTGGGTTCGCCCGTTCTTATTTTAGAGAGGTAAATGCCCAGATCTTCTCGTGCAGAACTTGATGTGTTAGACAAGGTTGGTACTTGCGCGAATTGACTATTGAATTGTTCGTGACGCAAGCCAGTCCAGAAATGTAAATCATCTTGTGCTATTTCGTCTATCCACTGTAACGTCCGACCTTTGACAGCAGTCAACCCAGAACCGTCCGAGGGCGCAGGTAAAAAAAAAATGCCGAGCGCCCAATGCCGTTACCGATTAAAACCCTGTTTTCTAACAAACTACAACTGTAATGGCAAATTAAAAAATATGATTATAAAGCTGATATTATAGGGAATCGACTTATGTGAAAACTAAATTATAACTCATAACGTAAAACAGTACAAAAAATAAATAACGGAAAACCGGCAAACAATGGCGAAGTTTTTAAGTTATCGATTTTAACTCGCTTAAAAACATGTCAAAGTACTGTAGATAGTTATAATTTCTAGATATTATGAAAGAATGAATTTCCAGGATCATTTTAATATATAACACATAATACAATTAGTAAATAAATATATTTTTACTGTCATTTTTATGGCGGCACTCACAGTCGACACACAGAAAAATATGAGCTAGGAGCTTGCAAACAATTTTTTTCACAATGTTGGTTCTACCGGATGTACTGTTTTACCTACCAAAAGACGCGTAATTTAATAGAGAACCATCTAGCGTAATCCTTGTGAACCTCTTAAACAGTGCCATAGAGAAATTAACGTTGCGAGCGGTTGAGTCCTTAGGGCTTCCATGGTCGCCTTACCGGTGTACGTCAAAATATAACGGGTAACCTTAGTCGCCCGGACTACTGAGTGGAATCTATATTATCGAAATCCAGTAAACATCTCCGTTCCAGAGTGCTTAGTGCGAGTTCAACAAATCACGTCAAATTACTTCACGATTTCGTTAATCGAATAAACTCTACGAGGAGTGAGCGCCACGTCACAGCGAGTGTGAGTTGCAATCGAGTATGTCCATTCGATTGACGTTTCCTCACCGCGAATAGTGAGACACAGGCGATCAATTTTTACTGTAAGTTGGTAGTTCCGTAGCGTCCAACATTAACCGACCAAATTGATGTCCTTGGTAACAATCGCCTTTTCAGTCGATAGAGGTGTCTACCAAATTTGAACGGATAATAAAGTGACGCCATTATTTGTTTTGACATTTTCATTTAAATATACTGTGAGTTTTACTCTGTGAACATTTCATTGTTTACTTTGTTATCGTCAAAACATCAAAGATAGACGCTTTATTTATGCTACGTACGGTCTACCTAAAAATAAAAACACATTTCATGTGCTTGATACAATTATTACAAGGTCATTATGCTCACTGTCTACTTCACTCTTCAGTCACTGACTTGTAATAATTCTATTGCATTTAACCCTAGAGTCCTACACTATCTGGCGCACATGTTATTCCTACACTGGTACTGGGGTACCCCATACTAAAATGACTGTAATTCTTAAAATGAAAAAACAATTAATGAAAATTATTTTTATTATAAAAAAATAGTATTTTGAGATCACAAATCAGCCTTATTAATCTACGATAAACTTAGTTTGAGCATTTTGTGCAAACTTTTACTTGATGCTCTAAGCAAATAGGTATTTTGCATCTTTGGCACATAGTCCTGGTTTTTCTGTCCTTGGACCTTGGACAAAAGCCACACCGTCCTTGTGTGGCACGAGAGGAAACAGGGGTTGTAGGATCTAGGGGTTTTTTGATGATTGCTGCGATGGAATCTTTTATATCCCTCCTCAAAGTTGGCATTCGGTAACGGTCCTCCAAATGTTCATGAATAAGTTCCAAGCCTAATTGTTTCAAAAATGTTCGCCGAAAGTTTATTTTTGGCTTATTATTTGATTTCGAACATTTGTAAAGAACCCAGGAATTAATTCCAACTGCATTCAATAGCCCATAAAATAAACACATTGGCCAACGCCTGGTTTTTCTTTGGACGGAATATTTTTTGGCCATTGCATCAAAAACGTCTACACCTCCTTTAGTTTTATTATAAAAATTAATTATGTCTGGCAGTTGTATATCATTGTCTTTATCTGGAGAATCATGAAGAGTAGACAACATGATTATGACTTTTTTCTGACTTTTTTTCAAGGGGCAGTAAGATAAAAGTGTCAGCGGTCCGTCAAATGCAAACATAGCAGAATTAGGTACCCGGTCTTTTAATTCTAAAAATAATTCTGGAATTTCGCGTTTGTTTTTGCGTGTCGTGCCGACCATAGTCAAGTCTTTATCGAGTAGTTTCTTGGCTAAAGGGATACTGGTAAACCAGTTGTCCATGGTGATATTACGACGAGATCCTTCTATTGGCTTTGAAAGTTCTACAACATAATGCTCTGGAACTGATAAGTTTGGCGGTGGATTTGTCTGACCTACATATACAATAGCTTTTAACATATAAGCGGTTTTGGCATCACATATCATCAAAATTTTAATTCCATACTTATCTGGTTTTGATGGTATATACATTTTGAAGAGACATCGTCCCCGAAAAGACAATAGTTGTTCATCGATAGTGCAACAGTCGGATGGCGAGTACAATTCCTTACAAACTGTAATAATTTGCTCAAAAATATACCGAATCGGAGCTAAACGGTCGCTTGCACGTCGTTCTTCACGTGTTTCCTTATCGTCAAAGCGAAGACAATTAGTCAAAAACTCGAATCGACAACGGCTCATTGTTGCTCTGAAAAGCGTCACTCCAGTATATTTGTCGAAAATTTCTTTAGTGCTCATATCGTTCATTTTAAATACTCCAGCTAAATAATACAGGCCGAATAAAGCTTTAAGTTCAGTCAGAGACACGGGTTTCACAAAAGAAGGCATGCTCGGCGTAGTAGTTTCTTCACTATCTTCTTCTTGAAATCCCTTATAGTTCTTACGCTGTACTTCGATCTCGGCGTTGGTATATTCCACGATTTTGCTCAACACTTCATTAGAAAAATAAAGAGACCAACCTTGCATTGGCTTCGTAATGTCCTTTGCTGCACCTTTGTTACCCATCACGTGCATAATGATGTTACGTTGAGCGATACGACGTCTAGTTGATTGTTCGCCGCTCCATTTATGTCTGTTGTTCTTTCCTTTTCCATAAAGTACTCTCGGGACCTCCAGTACCCTTACATTGCCTTGCCTTCTCAAATTCTGTGAAAGTTCTTGCAAAGTCATTTCATCGTCACTGCTATGATTTTCCACGTCCAACACTGCATTTGAAGCCTCTTCTGAATTACTGGTAAACAAAACATTATAATCTTCATCTGTTACACGAAAATCTTCGATCAAACCATCCGGCTCGTCATCATAACCTAGAGTTGACAATTGCCTATAACTACTCCCATCTTCTATTTCTTCATCGCTAGATTCGTGGTTTAGAATAGAGTTTATTTCTTCGTCATTCAAACTTCTGACAGCCATCTGAAACCAAATAAATAAACTTCATCGAATTCTACTTACATAATGTCTTAAAAATATCAGTATTTCATTCATATATGAGTATTTATTTTATAAATAATAAAATATAATAACATATTATATACAAATATATAAATTCATCAATAATATTCAAACACGTAATAAATTAATTTACTTACGATTTTCCTACACTGGGGTTCTGGCGTACCCCACAGCACTTATACAGGCGACCACACTTCGCGGCTATCGCCGTGGCACTGACGTAACGCGAGCTGTTGACACTAAACTAAAGTACTCCGACGCGCGAATACGTGGATATAAAACTAACTGAAATATTTAAAAAACAAATCGGTCTGGGGTGCATGTGCACCCCATGTAGGGTTCTAGGGTTAATAAAGCCAGTTATGTTGTCTTCGTGGGCTGCATAAGTTAATGCAGTTTCACTTTCAATTGCTATCTCATCATAATATACAACTGTAGGTATATATCTTTTTTTCCAATATTCCATTTTGAGACCTGAAAGCAAAAAAAATATGATTACCTAATGATTATCTTAAAAAGTATATATGTCGCAGTCATCTGGTTTAATCTGCGATTCGATTGAATGACTAGCGTATTCATTGAATGACTCCATTCAATTGAATGACTGAAGGACAACTAGTCAAGACGTTGACTGAAACGTTTAACGTCTTGACTAAACTTGTTTGTTTGAATGTGCTTATCTCAGGAACTACTTTTCTGATCTGATTTTTTTTTTATAAAATAAGGGGGCAAACGAGTAAACGGGTCACCTGATGGAAAGCAACTACCGTTGCCCATGGACACTCGCAACATCAAAAGAGCTGCAGGTACGTTGTCATACATTCATAGGTCATCTAGAGTCTAGACTCTAGAATCTAGATCAGCGGTCGGCAACCTTTTGGCAGGCAAGGGCCACAAGGTGGCAAAACAAACTGAAGCCGGGCCGCAGACCTCATACTCGTATTAACCCTAGAAGCTTAATATACTTACACAATATGAAAGGAAATAAGTTTTTATTAAAATGGCACAAACAACTACGTTCTTAAGTGGCGATAAGTTCTACTGGCAGTATTAGAAAACATTGTTTTTGATACACAACTTATTCACAAAACATTCACGGGTCGCAAGTAAAACGTTCGCGGGCCGCGTGTTGCCGACCGCTGCTCTAGATGATATCGGAACTGGACTTCGCTCGAAATGTGTCCAAGAGTGCCCAAGAGCCTCTCTTAAATGATAACTTTATTTTGTTTTTAGTATTTGTTGTTATAGTGGCAACAGATATACTGTGTGAAAATTTCAACTCTAGCTATTACCGTTCTTGAGTTACAGCCTGGTGACATACAGACAGACAACCGGACAGATATCGAACTCTGAGTAATAGGGTCCCGTTTTTAGGGTTCCATACCCACACCCAAAAACACCATTTTTTGCCTATTTTTGCTCTATGTAATATACATAATGGTACGGAACCCTTCGTGTGCGATTCCAACTCGTACTTGGCCAATTTTTACCCAAAGGGTAAAAATTTGGCGAAGTACGAGTGAAGAAGAGAAAGGGAATCTCACAAAATACTGGAGAATTATTTATGTTATTTGGCACTGACAAAAAGTAGACTGTGAGGCTATTTTTTGTTGGCTTTGATTTTTGTCTTGTGAAATTCCTAATTATTTACCTATATATTATAATGTCTAGTTAATGATAGTTATTGTTCTTGTTCTATATTTGATAATTATTGTTCCTGTTCTAATGTGTATTCTGTTGCTATATTAAAAACATGTTATGGGTATAAAGTGATTTTTATTTACCACAGTTTCTAAATTCTATATAAAAGTACAGTGCAAGTACTGTACAGGGATTCAGCTTGCTTGAAGTCTTCGAACTAATTGGTCTCGTAATAGCCTTCCTCTAATCAAGTCAGCAGTAGAACCTCCATCTCCTCTTTCTCTCTCTCCTCCCTCCCTATCCCTTTGGTCTCCATTATCCAGTCCTAAGAATATAAAGAAATTTAAGTTATTTCTTATTGAGACTATTATTATATGTAATTGTTTCTCTTGAATAATATACATACCCGTTATGTAATCTGTTTCTGGAATACCACATGCAATATAAAAATTATGCAGTACGCAACAAGCCTGAATAATTCTAGCACATTTCAAAGGCTTGTAATGAAGTACACGGTCTTTATTAATACAGCGCCAACGATTTTTTAGCCTTCCAAATGCATTTTCTATTACAACCCTTGCTGCACTGTGTTTGTCATTATATGTGGCTTCTGGTGAGCCTGGAGTGGCACTTAAAATGGTGTCATAAGCCAAGGACGTTGTGGGTATCCAGAGTCACCTAAAATTTGAAAAGTTAAGCATAATAATAAATAATAATTACTTCAATTTTCACTGGCTTGTTTCAACAAAATTATTTACCTAAAAGCCACACAGTTTCTCCATTACGATGCAAGGATTGCATATAAGGGTTAACATTACTGTTCTCCCAAATGAACGCGTCATGATTTGCACCCCCAAATTTGGCATTCACGTTCAGGAATCTGTATTGATCATCACATACCTGTAAAAAAACAAAAAAGTTTTACTTTGACATTTTTGAATTTGTATTGGTGATATAATAACCATGATTATTTGTTTAAAAATCTATTTACAGTATATTTTTAATTTACCATTTGCACATTGAGGGAATGGTAGTGTTTCCGGCAATAGTACCAGTGCTCTTCTTCTTTGGGTGGGCAAAATATTTTTATGTGGGTTCCATCAATACACCCAATTACACCCGGCATTCCATATTTTATATAAAACCTAAAAGAACAAAATAATGAATTAAAACATTTATTTTGTGATAACACTGCTCGCTATTATATCTATTGTACTTAGATCTTTCTTTCCATTCTTTTCCGTTTAGCTACTGCTAATTAAGGCGACGCCTTGATAATTTGGCTGTAGCGATGCCGATTTTTCTCATCAATGACTAAAGCTAAGAAATTGAAGTTCATTGTCAGTATTCATCATGTCTTTGTCTTTGAATTGCCCATAGCATAACACGATTGGACAACTTTTATAGCACAGAATAATCAATCGAAAAGACCTCTGTAAAAAAAGGGATTCCTATTTTTCCAACAGAGGAGAGTGATTTAAGGTTCCAAAATTTGTACATAAATTGGTTCAAGCATGCACTTTAATTAGTGCATAGTTTATATGAAATGTATTTATGGTTTTTAAATTATGCGACAAAAACCATTTTGTCGCTTACGCCCTTTCCATTTTTTGCTGTTCCATTGCTTGTTTTCTATGAGAGGCCGGGCCGGCCTCTCATAGAAAACGAGCAATCTAAAACATATCCAACACGGTTTCTTACTTTAACGCTGCGTCACCTTAAAGGCAGCATTCGGATCTGGGCAGCCGCGACCCGGCAGTGGCGACCAGCTGCCGCGACCCATTGTCACTGCTGTGCAGCGCTGCTAGAAGCTTACGGATAGCAGCGTCCGTGACCCGGGCAGCGACTGCCACGTGCAGTAGTCAAACAGCACTCAGTGTGAACGCTTGTGCATTCCAGTCGTGTATAAAATATTCACTATGTCTGACTATTTAAATATACGAAAGCGAGAACTCGTGAAGAGACTGATAGAAGACGAAGAAGAGGATGATGAAATAATGTTGATCTTGCTATCATCAAAGAGGAATAACATCGATTCATTATATACGTCCAGAATTGATGAAGGCACCTATCAAATCCTGATAAAACGGCACTTAAATGTAAAGGAAAAGAAATTCAGGGGTTACTGTAGACTAAATAAAACTCAATTTCAATTTGTACTTAGTTTAATCAACAGTGATATTCAACCAATGAAAAAAGGATCAATAACAAGCGAGGAAAAATTATTTCTCACTTTAAGGTAAAAAGTTATCTATAGTTTGTGCGTTTTATGATGATATGGGTGACACATAATAATTGACAATAGTAGGGAAGTTACCTAAAAAAAATAATCGATAATTTAAAAATATCGAATCACTTCGTAAAGGAATTGCAATCGAAATTATCGATTTCATACTGACGTTTCAGAGTGGCGCCGGCGATTTAAGATGGCCGCCCTTTTTATCGATTTGATTTCGATTCAAAAGCGTCAATCTCTATTGGCATAAGTTCCGTTTCATGCATCTGACATTTTTCAAATATTTTCGTAACAATAATTTTATACTCCTATTTCACAGGTAATATTTATAATTTTATATTAATAAGTTAGCATTTAGCAACTTTTCATTTTTATCCATTTACAATTATAGGAAACATTTGTTTTTGTAGATGGAATATAATTTATTACATTTTGATTTTTTTTTGTTTTCTTGTAAAAAAATCCGTAGCAAGGAATTTGAGAAGTGTCACCCATATCATCTTAGAACGCACAAACTATAGCTGGAAATATGTGTTGGACATGTTTTCTGAAGTATTTGTTGGAAAATTAATTGTATTTGGAATACTTAAGTCAGTAGGTTCACAGAGTGGACTGATGGGTGATGCGACGGAAGTTATCGGAGAATAAGGGTTTGATGAAGAATTTTCACCAAAAGGGGGACTGCTTGAGGAAGTACTAAGACCACTAACACTAGTATGCTCGTTTAGGCTCCTTAATTCATAGTCGGCTAAAATATTGAATACTTTAGTTTTCGCTTCTACTCTTAAAGCAGGAGTAAGTTTTTTTAGCATTGTCCCAACGTGCGAGCAAAACGATGTAATACCATCCACATCTTCTTTGTCCTGGGTTGACTGAGGTGTGAGGGCTTGAATTTGGGCACGCCTTTCAGCGTCCCTTTCTTTCCAGTAGTTGAGTAGAGCCGCCTGCATGGTACTATTTTGATTTTGTTTCTTTTTTTTCAATACGCTTCCTGTAGATCTCCCTGTTTTTTTGTTTCGTTTCTCATCATCAGCAGTTTCTTCAACGTCTACCTCTGTTGCACTCGATGGCGCATTCACCATTATTATTCCGCTTGTTCCTTCGCTATTCATTTCTATTTCGTTAGGTTCCACGTTAATGTCTTTCTCTTTATTCAAAAAGCTTTCATCATAATTTGATACTTCATTTTCGCTATCATTAGTATCATCAGTTCCCTCAATATTACATATAGTTTTTCTTTCAGTGGGAACATTTTCCAAAAAAGTTAGTCTTTCCATTAAAGGCCATTTTTTTGACTTGCTGCCGGCTGCTGATCCAGTTGGTAATTTATTTTTGCGCTTAATTCTTTGATAGGAATCTCTGATGCATTTCCAGCGTTTTCTGCAGTCATCACCTAAAACAGATTTAAAATTCATAGTATAAATATGTTGTAGTTACATATTAAGAAGTCTACTTTAAAATACATATTATTGTTAGAATTCTGTACAAAATCAAATAATATTTTTCAATTTCAGATTCCTAGCAACTGGTGAAACATACGCATCTTTAGAATTCAATTATCGTATATCGGCAAGCTATATAAGCAGAATAGTCGCACAAGTTCTTGCAAGTTTGCGAAAAAATTTAGTACCAATTTTCCTGCCTGTGCCAACGGAAAATCATCTAAAACAAACTGCTGAACATTTCTGGAATAGGTGGAACTGTCCAAATTGTTTTGGAGCAATTGATGGCAAGCACGTACGTATTAAATGTCCGAAGAACAGTGGATCGATGTTTTTTAACTATAAAGACTACTATTCTACTGTATTATTGGCTATTGTAGACGCAAACTGCAAATTTATTGCTGTTGACGTGGGCTCATATGGGAAGGAAGGGGACAGTGGTATATTCAAAAAGTCAGCTATGGGCAAAAAAATTATGTCCGAACAATTTAATGTGCCTCAACCGGCAGCCTTACCAGGAACAGATATCTTAACCCCACATTATCTAGTTGGCGATGACGCGTTTGGATTAGACGTCTACATGATGAAACCCTATTACAGAACTCATATTAGAGGCGATCGTGGTAAAGCGATTTTCAACTATCGCATCTGCCGAGCAAGACGAGTCACAGAGAATTCTTTTGGACTTCTGAGTCAGGTTTTCCGAATATTATATTCACCTATAGCAATTAGACCAGACATATGTGATGACTTAATTACTACACTATGTTGTCTCCATAATTTATTAAGGGATGCTTATTTAGAAAAAAATGGAATACCATATTACAGTTACGACAAAAAAAAAACAAAACCAACAGAGAACATGCTTCCACTGACACGTACGGGAGGATTTCGGAACATAGATGGATTTCGAATCAGAAATATCCTTAAAGATTACTTTACCTCAGAAGCTGGAAAAGTCTCATGGCAAGAACAGTCGATAAACAGAATGAACTAGAGCAGGTAGGTATGAACACGACGCACAGCAAGCTTCATTTGTCATTTAAATGTTTATTTGTAATAACTATGTAAAAATAAAAAAAGTTGGTACTTACTTGTTTTATTGAGTTGACTACCAATATGCTCCCATATATTATCTCTAACAACATTATCCTTATAGCTTTTGAGTTGAGGAACGTAAAGCGGTGGGTTTTTAGCAACTAACTCAACTAAAAACTCGTCATTTTCATCGGTAAACGTCGCCATTTTGTCACCCTCTACGAACGGGCAGCGCGACCCAACTGCCACCGGAGCGGCTCGGCGGCGCTGCCAAGGCCGCGCGTAGGCCACGCCCCCCGGCCGCGCTGCTCGGTCGCTTGCGTTGGTTACTATTGCATACAATTCCCTACGAAGCGGTGGGTCGCGACCGCGGTCGCGGCTGCAGGGCCGCGGCTGCCGGGTCGCGACTGCCCAGATCCGAATCAGACTTTAAGAAATAGTGGTAAGTACTATGAAAAAAAAGTACAAAGACACTTTACTAACCTGTGACTTACAGTTTGCCTCGCAGCTGGAGAATCAGGGAACCGTATATATTTATTTAAGATATTTTTATGTGTCAGGGCCTCGGTCACTTCTTCAATGTATACACTACACATTTTTTGTGAGACATTTCTTGCAACTCCTACTGGCCTCTGGTAAGATCCAGACGCAAAGAAAAATAGTGCAGTGAGTACCTGCCGGAAGAAATCAAACTTATGATACCCCGTTTTTCATGTAAATAACAAAAACAGTAATAAGTGCATTAACAAAATATATAATAATATGTAAGAAGTAAAAGGTGTCTCAAAAGAAAGTTCACATTTAAATCTTTTTTTAAAAGAAAAGTCTTAGCTTTATTGAAAAAATGTTTATTTTATATTGAAGTACACTGTTTGGGAATTTATTTTTTAAAAATAACATCGTCCAAATGTAAACCGTTCCGCTCTCGGCATTCATTTAGTCGGGCACTAAAATTGCCTATGACAGCTCGGCAGGTAGTCTCCGTGATGGCTGCCATTTCATGACGGATATTATCTTTTAATTGTGCCAGGGAAGTCGGTTTATTAGCGTAAACTTTTGATTTGACATAACCCCACAGGAAAAAATCCATAGGCGTTAAATCGGGACTCCGTGGAGGCCAATTTATGTCACCTCGCCTGGAGATTAATTTGTTCGGAAAAATTTCTCGAACTCGAGGCAGAGATCTGTTGGACGTGTGTGAAGTTGCTCCATCTTGCTGGAACCATGTTCTTTGGTTGTAACCAGGAAAGTTTTGCAGTTGGGGTACGAAAAACTCGTCTAACATCTCCACATAACGCTCTGAATTCACTGTGAGTGTGCGTCCCCTTCCATCTTCAAAAAAGTAAGGGCCGATAATTCCTCGCGCCGACATCGCTGCCCATACGGTGACTTTGGGTGAATGTAGCGGTTTCTGATGTTTTTGTTTTGGGTTGGTTGCACTCCAGTAACGACAATTTTGCTTGTTTACATGCCCATTCAGGTGAAAATGGGCTTCATCGGAAAACAAGATGTTGGTGAACGTTGGAAAGCGCTCAATCATCTGATTTACAAAGGCAAGCCTCTGACCAGCATCTTGAGGCTTCAGTTCTTGCACTAACTGAATTTTGTACGGGTGCAGCTTAAAATCTTTTGCGGCATAATGAAGATCTGTGCATATTTAAAGCAACAGCACGCTTCCGAATCGAGAGGTTTGGATCATCTCGAATAGACTGAGTAACACTGTCCACGTTTTCGGCTGTTCTTGATGTTCTTGGCCGCCCAGATTTTGGTTTCTCCAGAGTTGACCCAGTCTCTTCAAACTTCTCAACCCATTTTGCAATGAGTCGAGTGCTAGGCGCATCATTTAAGTGACGAATATGTAGAATACTGCAGAATTTTCTACGCGCTACAGTCGCCGAATTACCGTTTTTGTAAAACTCACGTACGCACAACGCACGGTCCGCACCAGAGAAACGCTCCATAGCGACTAAATTCCCAAGAGCCAGACTACCGACTGACATACCCCCCGCGCCCCTCAGAATAGTTGCTTTCGCGTAATAAGATAAGCAAATGTGAACTTACTTTTGAGACACCTTGTAGATACCTTTGTTTCCAAGCTAACACGCTGTGAAGACTTCAAATTGGTAAGACGCCTCAGCTCTTTGCATAAGAACTTAAATGCCTTTTTCGTGAGGCGATACCTTTTTTTAAACTCGGTTTCCGTCAAGTCAGTAAGAGGATCGTTTGCAGCACGTGCTCTGGCACGAACACTTGAGATGTAACTAAGGTCATCTTGTACTCTTGCTTTCGCGAACATGTTCCAAGCGAAAAAATAATATGCCGCCATTGTTACCTACTTAATTTTTAGCACAAACTTTATACTTAGATGCTATTTTTAGTCACCTATAATCTCAGATTAAAGATCTATGTAAATATATGCCATAAAATTCAAAGATAAAACCCTTCTCTCACCAAATAATTTTAGGTGATAACTTTACTTTTAGAAGGCCGATGAAGTTACGTGTTGTTTGTCGTTGAACTGTCAAACATGTGTCAAACAACAGTCTCGCACTCGCAAAATGGCGTTTACGTCTGAAAACGTGTTCACAAATCGATCGCTGCCATTCTCGATACTACTCGATCGCATAAAAGTTAACTTTGTAAAACTCCCACTCACAAATTTTAGTATCCACGTTAGCCAGTAGATGGCGCTGCTTTGATCCCATATAAATTCGCGTTAACGTGCTCGATGCGTATGATCGAATAAAACTCGCACTAAGGCCTCAGTGCTCGGGTATACATATTCACAATATCTACAAAAGTGTCACTATTAAAGTCTGTTTGATGATGTGATACATTGTCAAGCATGTCTTCCAAGGGTGTGTTTCGTAGATGATTTTCACAAATCTTTGCATGCTGCGGTATGTATAGACGGTTAGTAACTGAGTAAAAATACCTTGATTGAATTAGACATTTGCCGGAGTTGCATGTTACCACAGTTCTCCATCATACAATAACGGGAAGTGTTGGCCGCTCTTGTGAAACCTTGAACTGTGATTGCAGCGTCAGCGCGACGGAGAGGCGCTGGCGGTTCAGGACGTAAGGTTTCTTCAAGTCTTCGCTTAACCAATGCGAATAATCCTCTCACAACGCAAAACCGTGGAATGACCATGTCTAGGTCCTGTCTGTCACGAACACCGTCGAAGACGTTTTCAAGTTCGTAGGCCTGTGCCTTGAACAATGGCCTGACCGGCCTCCAGCCAAGCAAATTTACCGTAGGCAGTTGATGTGCTGGCGGCTCTGGCTTTTCCTCCTCTTCCTCTCCGTCCAGGTCTGCCCCTTCGACGTCAGGATCAGCGGGTATCTCCGCCTCTCGCCGCGGTCTCGCGGCTGGCTCGGGGTCATTATTGACCGCTACATGCGGGCGTATCCCGGCGATGTCCCATGTGTCATTTGTCGCGAAACGATTGGCGACCTCTTGCAATACTCGATCCAGGGCGATTGCTGGCGCGGGCAAGGTTTCGTATTGCCCGTGAGTCACTGCAGTGATGTTACCGAAATGGCCCTCCTCGTTTGGTTGTGGGGCACGAAGGTTGTGCTTGATGCCAGTGGCATCGACGTAGTCCCCGAGCCCATTTAGGTAGGCTGCAGCTCCAGCCCCGACGACCGCGCTCCTGTAGCCCTCAACGAACTGAATCAGGTTTTCCTGGTCCCTAGTCAGGGTTCCATGTTTACGGGCCGGCAGTGCAAGTGTATACCAATAGGCAATGACGTGATAGTACACGTGCGCGCCTGGCGATATACTCTTGGAGTATGTCTTGTCGCAGTCTGAGATTGCTTTGTACTCCTCTTCGATAAGCGTAACGTATCCAGCGGCGTCCGGATTGAAATCCTTCGCTGGCTCCTCCGACACGAGACCGTTCTCTCCGTCTATGATAAAGGAATCTTCCCAGAGCGGATCATTCGTAAGCGTTGATGAATTTTTCGAGATGTGCTTGGGTTTTGGTATTTCCTCGTTTATGCGCGCAGGCGTTCGCGGCGGCTTCGACTTAGAGAATTGTCTCTGCTTCGGCTTGGCCTTGAAAAAGGCGTTGTCAGTTGCATTCGCGTCTTCACTTATCTTGAGGGTTGCCATCCTGACTTTTCCACCTTTTAACCTTTGACAGTTAAAAGGACGTAAGGTTTGGTCGATTCTATGCCAACAAGGATGGCATATCGACATCGTTCCGTCGAAAGCTAGCTGTAACAAATAATAATTATATGTTGGCGACCTCTTGCAATACTCGATCCAGGGCGATTGCTGGCGCGGGCAAGGTTTCGTATTGCCCGTGAGTCACTGCAGTGATGTTACCGAAATGGCCCTCCTCGTTTGGTTGTGGGGCACGAAGGTTGTGCTTGATGCCAGTGGCATCGACGTAGTCCCCGAGCCCATTTAGGTAGGCTGCAGCTCCAGCCCCGACGACCGCGCTCCTGTAGCCCTCAACGAACTGAATCAGGTTTTCCTGGTCCCTAGTCAGGGTTCCATGTTTACGGGCCGGCAGTGCAAGTGTATACCAATAGGCAATGACGTGATAGTACACGTGCGCGCCTGGCGATATACTCTTGGAGTATGTCTTGTCGCAGTCTGAGATTGCTTTGTACTCCTCTTCGATAAGCGTAACGTATCCAGCGGCGTCCGGATTGAAATCCTTCGCTGGCTCCTCCGACACGAGACCGTTCTCTCCGTCTATGATAAAGGAATCTTCCCAGAGCGGATCATTCGTAAGCGTTGATGAATTTTTCGAGATGTGCTTGGGTTTTGGTATTTCCTCGTTTATGCGCGCAGGCGTTCGCGGCGGCTTCGACTTAGAGAATTGTCTCTGCTTCGGCTTGGCCTTGAAAAAGGCGTTGTCAGTTGCATTCGCGTCTTCACTTATCTTGAGGGTTGCCATCCTGACTTTTCCACCTTTTAACCTTTGACAGTTAAAAGGACGTAAGGTTTGGTCGATTCTATGCCAACAAGGATGGCATATCGACATCGTTCCGTCGAAAGCTAGCTGTAACAAATAATAATTATATGTTATTGTGATAAGGAACGTGAAGATAGTGCAAACATGTCCGATTCAAGGAAAGGCTATCATCGCGCGCCTAGTACCTTCTCCACATATACTAGAGATAATTGTAGATATTATATAAGATGTATGTAAGGTTAGTTGAAGGATAGAGGAATATAAAGATCGTCGTAACAGACAGTATTGTGGTTTGTCTTCTGTACCCTCCCGCCGGGCTGGCCTATTATGGCCTACTTTAGAGTACGTAGGTACACAAATATAAAATAAATAAACAATGATGTTGTCTTACCTCTCGTAGCGGTTGCAAGTTCTGGAAAATCCGCACAACCAAGTCTCTCCGGGAATCGAAAAAACGTTGAGTCAGAACGTGTCTACGAACACCTCGGTACAGTGAACGATCACACACAAGTCACAACACACCTGTTCATTAAAAAAAAATATCATGAAGATTATTCCAGTCCAAAGTAATGCTAAAGTCGGTTGCAGAAGTCGGTTATAGTTAAAACAAAGAAAGCGCACAGATCTCAACGAAGTATAACGAAGGACTGCGCATCCTATAGGTGAGCGAGATTGTACACAATGGCTGGCTCATGCGGTGGCTACCTGGTAAGGTTCGAAAATACAGCGAACCTATGTGTGCGAGTGAAATAGCAGTTGAATGTTGGTTCGTTTTTGATGCGACGGAAAGGCTTTGTGTACAACCGGATTGATTTCTATGAACATCATTCAAATTCATCATTTACTTTTAAAACATTTACATTTCCTGTAAAAAAGAATTAGCAAAATGTTACGTTTCGAAACGAATTTTGACTAAATTTTTCATTTAGTATTAAATTACTAGTTTTTACTAATCAAATGAGATATGTTTCGTTTGCGCCGGGCCTGGGGTTTTTTTGAGCATTGTCTTTTACACGATATTTCATAAATTGTAGATTTAAAGAGGCGGAAATAAATCGACGCAAGCACTTCTCATCAACACAAAATAAGCAATGGCGTCCTGTCACTGTCATGCAAATTCTCAAAATGGCGCCCTAATATTGAGGGGGTGAAGTAGTATAACAAGGAGGGGAGCGAAATGTCATGTTCGAATCTTGCAGTGTCATTTTCTAAGAACCGTTTTTTTTGCTTGACATAACCTGGCGTGTCCACATCCTTCTATTATTAGTGGGAATTGGGATGTGGGTACAGAACCTCTATGATCTACTATTAGTTTATACTAATATTGTCTCTGAAGTAACGATCTAAAATGAACACATCGTCTTCTCTCTTCTTCTATCTTAGAGCAGATTCTTCTGAAAAGATGCTAGTCGTAATATCAGAATCTGATGTAGTTGCCTTGTATGGACTGAAAATATCTATATCTATACTTATTATAAAACAAAGTCACTTTTTTTTCCCTCACATCCCTTTGTTCCCTTTAATCTTTAAAACTACGCAACGGATTTTGATGATTCTTTCAGTGTTAGATAGGCCATTTATCGAGGATGGTCATAGGCTATATTTTATCACGTTAAGACCAATAGGAGCGAAGAAATAGAGGAAAATGTGGAAAAAACGGGGAAAATTATTTGAAAGGGCTAACTTGAACGCGCTAATCTCAGGAACTACTGGTCCGATGTGAAAAAATCTTTCAGTGTTAGATAGCCCATTTATTGCGGAAGGCTATAGGCCCGCTATCCCCAACCCGCGGCCCGCCGGGACTTTATTTGTGGCCCGCGTGATGTTTTGAAATTCACGCCCACCGGCAAAATAACGTGTCATAGTCGTTAAATTTTTTCAACTTTTAAATCGTTAATTTTGAAGAATGTTATTTTTTAACCCAAAAAAAATTTTGTTGCGGCCCGCGACATTAAGAACAAAACATGTTTGAGGCCCGCATGAAAAAAGGTTGGGGACCAGTGTTATAAAAAAAAGGCTATAATATTTTATCACGCTAAGACTAATGGGAGAATGTGGAAAAAACGGGGGAAATTATTTGAAAGGGCTTATCTCGCGAACTACTAGAGAATTTTTTGTTATTTGGCACAGATAAGAAGTAGACCACGTGAAGGATCATAGGTTATCGATTTTAATCATTTTTTCAGTGGCTATATATTTTATACCCGTGCGACGCCGGGGCGGGTCGCTAGTCAACAATATACCCATAACCCATCACAAGCTACTGCAATGAGGAGACTTATTGAAAGAAGTGTTTCAGTTTAAGAAAGCACACTGCAATGTGCAGGCTTGGGAGACTAATTAAAAGAACGTTGTCTTCGCGAAAAATATGTTTTATTACTAACCCATTAATTAATAAACTGTTATTTTTCTCTTTACTTACTCTTATCGAATTCTTTATTTCCAAAAATTTAATTAATTTTACTCTAAGGTATGTTAAATCGAAATATTATAAAATCAAATATAATTATAATCATGAGTGTAATTGTACGTTATTATTTTTCTTGTGTTATATTTATTATATATTATTATTATATTTTTCTAACGGAACTTTGTATAATATTTATATCAACATAAAATTTAAATTTTGAACATAATTAATTACTTACGAATTTTATACATACCTCTGTCGTTACAAAGTACATATATGACAAATTATTTAATTTTATTTTAAAATTTAGGTAGACATAAAACAAGTGCAATCGCATTTCTCTATCCTCGTCTCTGTTCTCCCAGCTGCATCCACTTCCGACTCCATCATCTCCCGGCTGCCAGCATATTCCACTCATCTGACACCATCAACTCCCGGCTGCCTGCTTTACATTTCCACTCCAAGATTTTGATTTTTCGCCCACAGTTTTTTTCTCAACTGATATTATTATTCTTGCAACTTTTGTTTTTTTTTTTAGAATAATTTTTCACTAAATGTAATTTTTTTTATTAATATTTTTATCACTTTTTAGCAGATTTCTATTTATGTTCTTGTACACTATTAACTTATTTTTAAACCTACATTATTTTCAGTAACGGCCGTTCACTGATCAGTCTAAGTTTTTTTTTAACACTATAATAATTATTGTCCACACTTTTAGACTTTTTTTATGACAGTCACATTTTTTTCATTTTAAGTCCAATTATTAATTATTTTAAATCACTTGACTAATTATTCCCTGTACCTGCTGCGCAGCGCTGCTGCAAGGCAGCACTGGCAGGGTCGCCATGCAATGAGGAGACTTATTGAAAGAAGTGTTTTAGATGAAATATGTTTAATAACTGACTTAATAACTACGTAACCTACCTTATATAGGAGGGAAGTGTGACATGCACTACACTACTATTTAAAATGGTTTTTTTAATGAAATAAAGGGGCAAACGAGCAAACGGTCACCTGATGGTTTTTTAGGTCACCGGATTGTTTTTTTCTTGGCTGAATGATGGCTTCACTAAATAACGGTACTTATGAAGAGAATATGTTTGTTTTTGAAAGATATAGTTTGAACTTTTATGTATATTAATGTAAGTGCCATCACAAATAACAATGGCATTATTTTTCCATTCCCATATAAACCTTCAGGGATTGCAAGTGAGTGTTGGCGAAATTGCTCTCTTTCTAAATGATTAATTCCTAAATGGAACGATACAAAATCTTGCACGACTATTTCGCACACTTTATTAATAAGCGTCTCCATCGCCCGTCTTGGCATTCCAACTAAAGAGGACATTCTGGTATCAGGATCACCGGTTCTCATTTTTAAAAGCAATAAGGCTAAGCCTTCCGCATTTCATTTAAGCTTGGAACCAGTAAAGAAACTTCCGATCATCCATTCTAATGGATTTTCAAAATCCAAGGATGCATTTATAGGTGCGGAGGAGTTATATAGCCTGAATGTGGCTAGGCAAGCGATTAGTCCACAACGAACGTATGAATTCCTCAGTAACCTCCGAACCAGCTAAGTTCCTTAGATGTCTCAGAAACTGGGAAGGTTTTCGATCACCAAGCTCCTGCAGGGTTAAGAGTTGACGAACTTTTTGTTCCTGGGAGGCTGACAAACGACATATCAGTTCTGATTTAATTTTCTCGTATTTGTTCTTCGCTGGCGGCTTCGTTAAAATATCCTCACATACGTATATATATACCAAATTGGAAATTACGTGATAGAATTTTGTGGAATCGGCAGTAATATTTGCCAGGGCGAATTGCCCTTCCAGCTGAACGAACCATAATGCCGGTTATTTAGGCCAAAATGGCGGAACCTTAACACGATAACCGCCAAGCAAAAAAGGACATCATTCCGTTCAGGCCATGTCGGTCAATGCTGTCCGACAACTTGACTTTCCGTTCGGGCCACGTCGGTCAATGCTGACCGCGTTTTTGAAGTGTATTGAATCAACTCATACAGGCCGTAGGACAGGGCTATCAACATTATAGTCATATGTTGACGACCTCTGTGGCTCAATGGTTAAGAGTGTGTGGCAGCTCAAGCCGGGGGTCGCGGGTTCGAATCCCGCCGACGGAACAAAAAGTTTTTCAATGTTCCTGGGTCATGGATGTGTATTAAATATGTGTATGATATACTAAAAATCTTAAATATATGTATAGTATAAAAGTATTAAGTATATTTCCGTTGTCTGGTACCTGTAACACAAGTCCTTCAGGTACTTAGCACGGGGCCAGACTGACGTGGTGTGAAGCGTCCATAGATATTATATATTATATTATATATTATGTATTGACCCGCGTGGCTCCGTAGATACGGAATATCATGTTGGTTTTCGGAAAATGTAAAGGACTTAGAAAAAAAAAACACAAAAAAGTAGCAAAATTATTTTTCCGCGAAAAAAATTATAGTTTGCTTAGCAGGCAGTGTTCTGACTTAAAACAAATATTATTATAATTTATAAAATATAAAGTTTTGACATATGTTATTTTATTCTTGAGGATGAATGAAATTTTAAAATATTTTTTTATACAATTGTGACATTAAATACTTAGGATAGAGATTAATATGAAAATGTTTTTTAAAATATCGAAATAAAAACTTCTGTGCGTGCGATCTGCATGAGTTAGTCGATATATAAGTCTGAAAGTATGTGTATGAGCATGTATTTATGTATAAATGAGTTGATGTGTGTACCTATATGAATTTTTGTAAGTAAAAATTTAAATGAAAAACTCTTTATATTATGAGGAGCGTATACTTTATTGAAGTAAATTTTGCATATAAAATAAACATCGAAACAAAAACAAAGAACGTATTAATTATTAATCAAAGAAATAAAAATGAAATTTTAAAAAAGTCCAACAAATTTTGCAAAATTTTGTAGTTAATATTCATAATTAAAAAAATATATATTTAAATACCAACTAAGAAACATAAAACTTATTTATGAATATTAGCAAAACACTCAACACACAGAAAAGGTTTCTCTACGCAAGTGTCACAATAAGTGGGAACTTTTTTTGTTTTATTTCTGGCTACTACACGTCCAAATGTAGAAACATTATATTTGTAACACTCTACACACATACGACGCACCTTTAGAGAAGGACCTTCTTTCTTCTGAAGGACATGTTTTTTTCTTTTCGGCCGCTCTAAAGAAGCTTCAAATGTTGATGAATTAGTTAGGTAGTTCTTCATAATTTCTTTTTTCCATCTCCACAATAGATAATTTTTTGCTAGTGACAGATTTATATAAGACCAAAGCATTCACCATGGCAACATTCAAAATTAAATCAAACGCAAGTTTTCGGTACCATTTCAAAGATTTTCTTTGTGGTGTTTGGTACGCCGCCATCTGATCCGAAAGATCCACTGCTCCTTTTGCTTTGTTATAATCGAGGACTATAGCCGGTTTCATAGTTGTTTTATTATGTTTATTGATGGGCAGAAAACGCGTTGAATGTTTCGTGGATAGGACTAAAACATCTCTCTTATCTTTCCATCTTAAAACGTCAGCACTGTCTTTGGCAATAAACTGGCCTTTTTTGAGCTTGGTGGAAACAATAACTTTAGGGAAATGTTTGCGATTTTTGCGTAACGTTCCGATCAAATGTGTTTCGTTTTTCATGAGCTCTCTAGTTAAACTTACACTTGTATACCAATTATCTGTGTATAAGCAATGCCCTTTATTCAGAAGATCTTGGCAAAGGTTCATTACAACACTTTGAGGTGTAATATTTATTTGCTCATGTTGTTTGCCAGCGTATATATTAACTCGGTATGTATATCGTGGTAAACAGCACAGTTTAAAGAGTTTTATTCCGTACTTATGCCTCTTTTGTTTATTATACTGGCGGAATATTAAACGTCCTCGAAATGGGACCATACTCTCATCTATACCAATGTCTTGTCCAGGAATATAATTACTCTTAAAGTTGTGATTAAGCTTATCTAACAAAGACTTAACGCGGTGAAGTCGATCTGCTTTATTGGCATCATCATCTTGTAATAAATGGATCATTTGCAAAAGCAGTTCAAATCTATTCCTTGCCATTACTGTACGTGGAAAGTATTGACCCATAATTTCATCTTTGGACCAAAAGTCGCTTATTTTAGGAAGCTTAACTAAACCCATATATATAATCAAGCTAAAAAAGCATTTCATTTCGGCAAGGTTAGTTGGAGACCATTTGCGGATTCTCGCACTTTTTGATGCTTCTGCTGTTCGAGTTATTTTAGCTATAGCAAAAGCATTAGTGCATTCAACAATTTGTTCCAAAATACCATCCGTGACCAAAAGAGCAAAGAAATCAGCAGGAGATTGATTAGTCATAGACAAGCGGGCAGAAATAGGCATGCCAGAACATTCGGTGAAAGGAATTAAATTACGCTGATTACCTGTAGGGTCTGTCCACTTCGATGATGAAGCACTCTCCAAATCCTGGATGGCGTGCTCAATATCAGTACTCTCGCTATCGCTAGAAGATAGAATCTGCAGGCGCCTGTATCCAGATCGGGGAGTTTGAATATTTTCTTCTTCGTCAGAGCTAAAGTTAAAAGTTTTTTCGAGAAGATCAAATTCTATTGTTTCGATCTGAGTCATCATTTCTTGATTAATATCGAAATCTTCGAAATCATCCATGATGAAATAGGTATAATAAATTAATAGACGTTTTAAAAGAATAAACAATACTCAAAACTTAATAAAATTAGCGTATTAACGTAAACAGTCAGTCATGCGCAAGCGCTTGCATTCGACTAATCAAGTGCGGCCGCGCGGCGGGGGTGACCGACACCTCGACCCGCGCGGCCCCTTGCAACGGAAAACTCTCTCTTACGTCGCTAGGGGCCATGTCGGGCAATGCTGACCGACATCGTATAGCTGCGTAAATAATATTCAAAATCAATTTTTAATAATTTTCACATACTTTAAGACATAAAATAAACGTATTAATAAAAAAAAAAAATTGGCAAAATTTTATCAGAACTAATTTTTGGTTGGCCTGAGAAGAAATTTTGATGGCGGGCAGCATTGTCCGACATGGCAGTTATCGTGTTAAGGGCGCATTTTCATTAGTCGTTAACTCGTACGGTATACAACATGCGGGGAGTCTAAGACAACTAATGGCGCATTGTCATTGGTCGTAGCATGCGTTTCAGAAATCTCCCGCACCCCGCATGCGGGCCCTATCGACCAGTGAAACTGCGCCATTACGGATACAGCATACTTCCTCGGGCACTGCATCTGAAGCGTCCCTAAATTCTTGCTGCTGTTCACTGTCCGAAGCAGACATCACGAGAATTATAGTTTTTTCCACTATTCACCGTAAAGTTCAATAAAAGCTTGCAACTGATAGCATTGTTTACGCGAGCGAGCGACAAACACGTGCGAATGTCCGACCGAGTCACCAATTATATAGGTGCGGAGGAGTTAATAAATACACCTATATCAATTTAAACACTGTATTGTCTCTTATCAACACGATATACAGAAATTTAGAAAATGTAACGTAATAATTATTACTAATATCAAAATAACATGCGCGCGCGGCCTTCAGTACCGAGGTTCGTTTCAGACTGGCGAGGCATCGCCCGATTCCCGAAGACTGCGTACCTACGCGCATTCCTTAAATAAGAACTTGTACACGCCGCGCCGCACCACAGTATAAAACAGTAACTTAACTACAGCATTTTTAATACATGGCTACACATTACTTAATGCATTGACAAATAAAAAAACATGTGCTACGAGTATTAGTTATGTGGTAAACGTCGAAATTGAGTTTACCGCTCCATAAAGCGTATCCTATAATTTTTTTATTTAAATGTTCATCACATACTCGTGTTAAATTGGGTACAAAGAATCTGTAATCCTTTGTTAAAATTGCCCGAAACTGATCCGATATACTTCTATGTAGAACACATATGGAGGGCAATCGAGGAAAAAGCACCGTTTATTGCTGTTTGCAGCTCTTTTGTAGCCTATTACATCATTTTGGGTGTTGATTTCATCTTCCACATTGTCAGGCCCTCCTTCGTTTACTTCTAAAGATTCTTCTTGATCGTGTAGGTTGTTGGATCCTTTCACTGTCAACCCGGTGCATTCGCCGTTCTCTTTCTTTGAGTTCTCAACCAACATGCATGGCATACTTTATCGGAAGCGGTTATCGGAAATATTTTTCAATTTGGATATCATATTGAAATAGGCATGTGTATATAATGTTTTTAACAATTTATGAGAATAAAATATAAAAAAAGCTCAAGCGCGCTGCTTACACCACATTATTCATGTGAGTAAACCTGCAGGCACAATGTCGTTCAACCTAAACCTGTGGACGTAGGTTACACGATAAGTCTGCCATCAGTATTCCGTCAATCACAGTTTGACGGAATACTGATGATTACAAAAATAATTTAATCAGTCCATCAATCCGTGGGATAGACGATCAGTTTTCCAGCAATCCTTACCAGACTGCGACATCCATACATCCATCCATACATTTTTATCAACATGTTAGCACTGAATACATAATAGTACCTTACGGTACAGAAGTCTCACTCCCGAGTTTAGGTATGATAAGCGCAAGTGTCCGGTCACCGGACTAGTCTCAATAGGCTGGCACTCGCTCGACTTGTCGCATACGCAGCGCACACATCCGCGAAACAAAAGTAATAGTACCCGGCCCCGCGCCGCCGCTCCGCTCGCTTGACAGCCCTGGCAGATTGAGCCGAGACGGCAGGCAGTTATTGTACTATGAACGCTAAACGCTATGCAAAAGGTAGAAATTAGGTTGTTTTCCAGAATAGTAGGTAAATATCTCGGCGATTCCGCGCAGTATGTATGTATGGAAGTGAGACAGGCCTGATGTTAGTCAATATAACCCAGAGTGTAAATATTCAAAGGTACCCATAGCCCTCTGAATAGCAATGAAACATAAATATGCGACATCTTATAAGTGCACAAGTATTTTAATGGAGCATTTGGAGGACTAATAAAAATTTTATACAAGTTTTAATTGCATCTACGTAGCATTTACGCAACAATTTAGGAATCCCGTTTTCTTCTCCGATCTCAAAATGACTTTCAAATCTTTGACATATTTATGTTTCAAATTTGTGAAAAGAATTAATTTGTGCAAAGTCGTCATCGGTGGTTTCTTAAAATAGTAAGCAAATAGTTTGCGGCTATTCAAAATATGAAAGACATTATTAAAAATTTCAATTAATTCAGCCGTAGGGCTGGCATTGGAAAATTCTTCCAATTCTAACTGCTTACAGAAAAGCAGTGCTTTGGCGATTGGAGTGCTAAGTGTCAACACTGCAAGGCGAACTTCCATTATTTGCTTTTTGAAATCTACATTCGTTTTTCTAAGCTTATTACCGAGGTATGCACTGCAAGTCGAACTTTCATTATTTGCTTTTTGAAATCTTCATGAGTTTTTCTAAGTGCAAGCCTTCAGACACTCGATGTTCGTAGAGTTTTAGGATAATATACTCCCAGAAACTAACTTCGCTTGAAGCATTGGAAATTTTTGAAAGTTGAATTTTTCTGCAAACGTATTTCTCACCAATTTCGTCATGTGGAAAGGATCTGGGGAAATTATTAATTCCTGGCCGATTTCGATGTCATCTAATGATGCTCCTAATATTTTTGCCATGGCCAAATTGGATAGGTATCCATTAAAAGTTAATGAGGCGACGAAAACACCTTTAGTCCGGGTTCCGTAAAACAAAATTTAGTTTTATTACTATCAAGTTTTTTGTGAGTAGCTTCATTTTGATAAAACGAACAACAATTTTATTTCAAAAAAAAATAATCTTAAAAGTGGTATCTAACAGAGATAGAAAGGATTTAATACTTTGATTTGATGGTCCTAAAATATGGATTGTTCTATTTGTAGGACAATGTTACTCTTAAATTATATAACTATTAGTCCCTGTTTCACCACTTCCTGATAAGTGCCGGATAGGCTATCCACCGCTTAACTTGACAGATAAAGTATGGAGAATCTGTCAAAAAGGTTGTGGATAGCCTATCCGGCACTTAATCAGGAAGTGGTGAAGCAGGCCCTTAACCTGTCAATATACAACAAATCAGCTGGTTAGGGTTTCGTTTTAAGGTTCAGTAGTCAACAAAGTTTTGTTGATAAAACCCTATAACGGAGCTGTTGATTACAATGTTTTTTGTTCACATACACGTGATTGCACAATGTTTATATTTTATTTAATAGGTACACCTTACACCTTTTCTTAGTGTATATCGAAAAAATATAGCATGCATAGAGTAAACAGAAAACTTTTTATTTCTTAGCTGATAATGGCCCTCCTCGTTTGGTTGTGGGGCACGAAGGTTGTGCTTGATGCCAGTGGCATAGACGTAGTCCCCGAGCCCATTTAGGTAGGCTGCAGCTCCAGCCCCGACGACCGCGCTCCTGTAGCCCTCAACGAACTGAATCAGGTTTTCCTGGTCCCTAGTCAGGGTTCCATGTTTACGGGCCGGCAGTGCAAGTGTATACCAATAGGCAATGACGTGATAGTACACGTGCGCGCCTGGCGATATACTCTTGGAGTATGTCTTGTCGCAGTCTGAGATTGCTTTGTACTCCTCTTCGATAAGCGTAACGTATCCAGCGGCGTCCGGATTGAAATCCTTCGCTGGCTCCTCCGACACGAGACCGTTCTCTCCGTCTATGATAAAGGAATCTTCCCAGAGCGGATCATTCGTAAGCGTTGATGAATTTTTCGAGATGTGCTTGGGTTTTGGTATTTCCTCGTTTATGCGCGCAGGCGTTCGCGGCGGCTTCGACTTAGAGAATTGTCTCTGCTTCGGCTTGGCCTTGAAAAAGGCGTTGTCAGTTGCATTCGCGTCTTCACTTATCTTGAGGGTTGCCATCCTGACTTTTCCACCTTTTAACCTTTGACAGTTAAAAGGACGTAAGGTTTGGTCGATTCTATGCCAACAAGGATGGCATATCGACATCGTTCCGTCGAAAGCTAGCTGTAACAAATAATAATTATATGTTATTGTGATAAGGAACGTGAAGATAGTGCAAACATGTCCGATTCAAGGAAAGGCTATCATCGCGCGCCTAGTACCTTCTCCACATATACTAGAGATAATTGTAGATATTATATAAGATGTATGTAAGGTTAGTTGAAGGATAGAGGAATATAAAGATCGTCGTAACAGACAGTATTGTGGTTTGTCTTCTGTACCCTCCCGCCGGGCTGGCCTATTATGGCCTACTTTAGAGTACGTAGGTACACAAATATAAAATAAATAAACAATGATGTTGTCTTACCTCTCGTAGCGGTTGCAAGTTCTGGAAAATCCGCACAACCAAGTCTCTCCGGGAATCGAAAAAACGTTGAGTCAGAACGTGTCTACGAACACCTCGGTACAGTGAACGATCACACACAAGTCACAACACACCTGTTCATTAAAAAAAAATATCATGAAGATTATTCCAGTCCAAAGTAATGCTAAAGTCGGTTGCAGAAGTCGGTTATAGTTAAAACAAAGAAAGCGCACAGATCTCAACGAAGTATAACGAAGGACTGCGCATCCTATAGGTGAGCGAGATTGTACACAATGGCTGGCTCATGCGGTGGCTACCTGGTAAGGTTCGAAAATACAGCGAACCTATGTGTGCGAGTGAAATAGCAGTTGAATGTTGGTTCGTTTTTGATGCGACGGAAAGGCTTTGTGTACAACCGGATTGATTTCTATGAACATCATTCAAATTCATCATTTACTTTTAAAACATTTACATTTCCTGTAAAAAAGAATTAGCAAAATGTTACGTTTCGAAACGAATTTTGACTAAATTTTTCATTTAGTATTAAATTACTAGTTTTTACTAATCAAATGAGATATGTTTCGTTTGCGCCGGGCCTGGGGTTTTTTTGAGCATTGTCTTTTACACGATATTTCATAAATTGTAGATTTAAAGAGGCGGAAATAAATCGACGCAAGCACTTCTCATCAACACAAAATAAGCAATGGCGTCCTGTCACTGTCATGCAAATTCTCAAAATGGCGCCCTAATATTGAGGGGGTGAAGTAGTATAACAAGGAGGGGAGCGAAATGTCATGTTCGAATCTTGCAGTGTCATTTTCTAAGAACCGTTTTTTTTGCTTGACATAACCTGGCGTGTCCACATCCTTCTATTATTAGTGGGAATTGGGATGTGGGTACAGAACCTCTATGATCTACTATTAGTTTATACTAATATTGTCTCTGAAGTAACGATCTAAAATGAACACATCGTCTTCTCTCTTCTTCTATCTTAGAGCAGATTCTTCTGAAAAGATGCTAGTCGTAATATCAGAATCTGATGTAGTTGCCTTGTATGGACTGAAAATATCTATATCTATACTTATTATAAAACAAAGTCACTTTTTTTTCCCTCACATCCCTTTGTTCCCTTTAATCTTTAAAACTACGCAACGGATTTTGATGATTCTTTCAGTGTTAGATAGGCCATTTATCGAGGATGGTCATAGGCTATATTTTATCACGTTAAGACCAATAGGAGCGAAGAAATAGAGGAAAATGTGGAAAAAACGGGGAAAATTATTTGAAAGGGCTAACTTGAACGCGCTAATCTCAGGAACTACTGGTCCGATGTGAAAAAATCTTTCAGTGTTAGATAGCCCATTTATTGCGGAAGGCTATAGGCCCGCTATCCCCAACCCGCGGCCCGCCGGGACTTTATTTGTGGCCCGCGTGATGTTTTGAAATTCACGCCCACCGGCAAAATAACGTGTCATAGTCGTTAAATTTTTTCAACTTTTAAATCGTTAATTTTGAAGAATGTTATTTTTTAACCCAAAAAAAATTTTGTTGCGGCCCGCGACATTAAGAACAAAACATGTTTGAGGCCCGCATGAAAAAAGGTTGGGGACCAGTGTTATAAAAAAAAGGCTATAATATTTTATCACGCTAAGACTAATGGGAGAATGTGGAAAAAACGGGGGAAATTATTTGAAAGGGCTTATCTCGCGAACTACTAGAGAATTTTTTGTTATTTGGCACAGATAAGAAGTAGACCACGTGAAGGATCATAGGTTATCGATTTTAATCATTTTTTCAGTGGCTATATATTTTATACCCGTGCGACGCCGGGGCGGGTCGCTAGTCAACAATATACCCATAACCCATCACAAGCTACTGCAATGAGGAGACTTATTGAAAGAAGTGTTTCAGTTGAAGAAAGCACACTGCAATGTGCAGGCTTGGGAGACTAATTAAAAGAACGTTGTCTTCGCGAAAAATATGTTTTATTACTAACCCATTAATTAATAAACTGTTATTTTTCTCTTTACTTACTCTTATCGAATTCTTTATTTCCAAAAATTTAATTAATTTTACTCTAAGGTATGTTAAATCGAAATATTATAAAATCAAATATAATTATAATGATAAGTGTAATTGTACGTTATTATTTTTCTTGTGTTATATTTATTATATATTATTATTATATTTTTCTAACGGAACTTTGTATAATATTTATATCAACATAAAATTTAAATTTTGAACATAATTAATTACTTACGAATTTTATACATACCTCTGTCGTTACAAAGTACATATATGACAAATTATTTAATTTTATTTTAAAATTTAGGTAGACATAAAACAAGTGCAATCGCATTTCTCTATCCTCGTCTCTGTTCTCCCAGCTGCATCCACTTCCGACTCCATCATCTCCCGGCTGCCAGCATATTCCACTCATCTGACACCATCAACTCCCGGCTGCCTGCTTTACATTTCCACTCCAAGATTTTGATTTTTCGCCCACAGTTTTTTTCTCAACTGATATTATTATTCTTGCAACTTTTTGTTTTTTTTTTAGAATAATTTTTCACTAAATGTCATTTTTTTTATTAATATTTTTATCACTTTTTAGCAGATTTCTATTTATGTTCTTGTACACTATTAACTTATTTTTAAACCTACATTATTTTCAGTAACGGCCGTTCACTGATCAGTCTAAGTTTTTTTTTAACACTATAATAATTATTGTCCACACTTTTAGACTTTTTTTATGACAGTCACATTTTTTTCATTTTAAGTCCAATTATTAATTATTTTAAATCACTTGACTAATTATTCTCTGTACCTGCTGCGCAGCGCTGCTGCAAGGCAGCACTGGCAGGGTCGCCATGCAATGAGGAGACTTATTGAAAGAAGTGTTTTAGATGAAATATGTTTAATAACTGACTTAATAACTACGTAACCTACCTTATATAGGAGGGAAGTGTGACATGCACTACACTACTATTTAAAATGGTTTTTTTTAAATGAAATAAGGGGGCAAACGAGCAAACGGTCACCTGATGGTTTTTTAGGTCACCGGATTGTTTTTTTCTTGGCTGAATGATGGCTTCACTAAATAACGGTACTTATGAAGAGAATATGTTTGTTTTTGAAAGATATAGTTTGAACTTTTATGTATATTAATGTAAGTGCCATCACAAATAACAATGGCATTATTTTTCCATTCCCATATAAACCTTCAGGGATTGCAAGTGAGTGTTGGCGCAATTGCTCTCTTTCTAAATGATTAATTCCTAAATGGAACGATACAAAATCTTGCACGACTATTTCGCACACTTTATTAATAAGCGTCTCCATCGCCCGTCTTGGCATTCCAACTAAAGAGGACATTCTGGTATCAGGATCACCGGTTCTCATTTTTAAAAGCAATAAGGCTAAGCCTTCCGCATTTCATTTAAGCTTGGAACCAGTAAAGAAACTTCCGATCATCCATTCTAATGGATTTTCAAAATCCAAGGATGCATTTATAGGTGCGGAGGAGTTATATAGCCTGAATGTGGCTAGGCAAGCGATTAGTCCACAACGAACGTATGAATTCCTCAGTAACCTCCGAACCAGCTAAGTTCCTTAGATGTCTCAGAAACTGGGAAGGTTTTCGATCACCAAGCTCCTGCAGGGTTAAGAGTTGACGAACTTTTTGTTCCTGGGAGGCTGACAAACGACATATCAGTTCTGATTTAATTTTCTCGTATTTGTTCTTCGCTGGCGGCTTCGTTAAAATATCCTCACATACGTATATATATACCAAATTGGAAATTACGTGATAGAATTTTGTGGAATCGGCAGTAATATTTGCCATGGCGAATTGCCCTTCCAGCTGAACGAACCATAATGCCGGTTATTTAGGCCAAAATGGCGGAACCTTAACACGATAACCGCCAAGCAAAAAAGGACATCATTCCGTTCAGGCCATGTCGGTCAATGCTGTCCGACAACTTGACTTTCCGTTCGGGCCACGTCGGTCAATGCTGACCGCGTTTTTGAAGTGTATTCAATCAACTCATACAGGCCGTAGGACAGGGCTATCAACATTATAGTCATATGTTGACGACCTCTGTGGCTCAATGGTTAAGAGTGTGTGGCAGCTCAAGCCGGGGGTCGCGGGTTCGAATCCTGCCGACGGAACAAAAAGTTTTTCAATGTTCCTGGGTCATGGATGTGTATTAAATATGTGTATGATATACTAAAAATCTTAAATATATGTATAGTATAAAAGTATTAAATATATTTCCGTTGTCTGGTACCTGTAACACAAGTCCTTCAGGTACTTAGCACGGGGCCAGACTGACGTGGTGTGAAGCGTCCATAGATATTATATATTATATTATACAGGGTGTAAAAAGACCACTTCCGATAACTTTGGGGTATTATTATACTACATTTTCTGATTACAAAAATGTATTTTTTTTTTATTTTTTTTTTTTCTAAAAAAATTTTTTTTTAATATATTTTTTATAATAAATAACCTTCAGACAAAACCATAAACCATTTACAAAAAATATTTAAAATATTTTTTTTACTTTTATTTTTTTTATCCCGATACGTAATCTAAAAGACGCGAGTCATTGATATCAAATGTAGCGCGCTTAATAACATAAGGTCGTAAACGACCATACTGTACGGTCGCGGCAGTTTTTAACCTTATGCTCTTTCCAACCTATCAAGAACCATGACATTCAACTCTCTCAAGTAACTCAGAACTTTGACCTATGATCTCTTATCTAGGCTAATTTAATCCTTCGATCGCGGATTCTTGGAAATGCTATTGTATTCTAGAGTTGTCTCGATCACCGGTACTTGTATGGGCCTTAATGGGTTAAAACTTTAATTCTAACTCATGTACAAAACTGTAAGTAACTTTCTGAGCATGAGTAACAACTTATTTATCGATTAGTTAAAAAGTTATTCGTAAGGAACAAAACCGATTTTGTGTGATATGCGAATGCGGATCTCAGGAGTCAGGCTTTCTATCGAAATTACAGACGATGCATGAAAACTTCCGTACGTAAAACTATGGTAATAAACTTACGTGTAAAATGTTAAGTTCTTAAAGTGTTCTTATTTCTCTAGACTCTATGCATTTTGTAAGTATTCTTTAGCACTAAGCAATAATACCACCAACAACAACACGTTTCTTACACGAAATCTAACACAACACAAAGTTTAAACAAAAAAATAATAACACATTTTCCGTGTTATGCAGAACGATGATTGTGGATGGACAGTACCTAGATCTGCAATTATCGCTTTTTATCTACTACAGACGATACAGTATGAAAAAACTAGCAATTAATTACTTACGTGAAAAATGTTGAATTCTGATTTTTGAATGTGCTCTCTATGCATTTTGAAAATAGTCCATATCACCAATCAATAACACCACCAATAACAACACATCTCTTTTTACACGATATCTTACACGACACGTCTTATTTTTTTAACGCAAACAAATAAGAAATAATAGTTAATTAATTTACATTTTACACATTTAGCTATCACAATAATACGTTTTAAAAAGATCGTAATACGCTTATTAATTAAACATAACTCAACGGACAACCTGCAACCTCAAGATGCAAATTGGAACTAAAGTCTAATTATGCGAAAATCGTCTTTAAAAACATGTATCGACTTTCGGTTTGCGGACCCGACAAAGCGCCGCCGCTCTGCCTAGCACAACGCACGTGTCGCTAATTCATTTCAAGGACAATCTAAGTGTTGTACCCTATTTAAAATTCAAAACTATTTATTTCAGTCGATATTTAAATTACCATTAAATAATAAAAAATATTATAGCTAACTATTATTTAGTTGATGTAATCTCATTTTTAAAATGAACTCTATTAAGAGGTTATAAATTCAGAAAATTTTATCGGGATACATAGTCAAGTTGCATTCGATAATTTCGATACCTACATTACCGTGATAAAGTGATTGTTATACTATGGTACGCGTTATGCGTTATACGTATGCGCGTATACGCGTTTACGCATGCAATGAAAATACTTTAATAATACCTTTTTAATTTTAAATAACTTTTAATTATTATTGTCGCTATTCTTAACATTGAGTAGGTATTTGTTTTTTTTAGTTTGACTGTAATCAATACTTACTCGTATGTAAAACAATTAATAACGATTTATCGATAAAAAATTATCGATAACTCAAAATATGCAGAGGGATACATCCCTATTATTTAACAAAGTTTTTTCTTTAATTTTATTTAGTCTGCTGTAAACACGCGCCGCGCTGGTGTACTGTGAAGTTTTTGTTTAAGTTTTGTAATTTTACGGGTGTTCTGGTCTTATTGCTTGTTTTGTGACATTCTTAACTATTTTTTCACGTGATACGTCCGAAGAATGTGCGATGAAATGTGAATGAACTTTTAATACTCGTAAACCTTTATGGAACGAGGGTGAACATCGTCGTCGATAGACGATAGTGCGGTTTAAACAGTGCAGTAAAAAGTGTTTTTATAAGAATTGGAATGTCTCCTGTTTACTTTTGTTTCGTGTTGAAAAACTCTGCAATCTACATTGAGTTAGATGGAGCACAGCTCGAACTGCATTTCATAAAAGCAGACAGCTGATCACAGGTCAGTGAACATGTTATCAAGTATTTTTTTCCATAGTAACTGTGTATTGTATTTTTACAACCTGATTCGGATGTGAATTATGATTACTTTTCCTTTTTGGCCGGAAGTAAAAACTGAGTATTTTTGAGTAATAAACTAATAACCTAAGAAACGGTAATTAATAAATTCTAACATTATGTTATCTAATAATTATTACAATATTGGTGGTTTATTCACTACCTACGGGCTAGGGCACACCACGATCAGCTGTTTTGTCTAGCGCAGGGCCGCGCGCGCGGGACTCGGCGCGGGCCGGGCGGCGCGTGGGGGCTGACTCGGCCCGGGGCTCCACTGGCGTGCGATACTATCGCGCACTTACATCAGCGTTATACATTGCGTGTTGAAAATTTTGACTATTTTAAAAACTGGCGATTTAAAGAAAATTACTTGCACCAATGGATATATCTCATGCCCTATAATAACCCCACGAAGTTATCGGAAGCGGTCTTTTGACACCCTGTATATTATGTATTGACCCGCGTGGCTCCGTAGATACGGAATATCATGTTGGTTTTCGGAAAATGTAAAGGACTTAGAAAAAAAAAACACAAAGAAGTAGCAAAATTATTTTTCCGCGAAAAAAATTATAGTTTGCTTAGCAGGCAGTGTTCTGACTTAAAACAAATATTATTATAATTTATAAAATATAAAGTTTTGACATATGTTATTTTATTCTTGAGGATGAATGAAATTTTAAAATATTTTTTTATACAATTGTGACATTAAATACTTAGGATAGAGATTAATATGAAAATATTTTTTAAAATATCGAAATAAAAACTTCTGTGCGTGCGATCTGCATGAGTTAGTCGATATATAAGTCTGAAAGTATGTGTATGAGCATGTATTTATGTATAAATGAGTTGATGTGTGTACCTATATGAATTTTTGTAAGTAAAAATTTAAATGAAAAACTCTTTATATTATGAGGAGCGTATACTTTATTGAAGTAAATTTTGCATATAAAATAAACATCGAAACAAAAACAAAGAACGTATTAATTATTAATCAAAGAAATAGAAATGAAATTTTAAAAAAGTACAACAAATTTTGCAAAATTTAGTAGTTAATATTCATAATTAAAAAAAAATATATTTAAATACCAACTAAGAAACATAAAACTTATTTATGAATATTAGCAAAACACTCAACACACAGAAAAGGTTTCTCTACGCAAGTGTCACAATAAGTGGGAACTTTTTTTGTTTTATTTCTGGCTACTACACGTCCAAATGTAGAAACATTATATTTGTAACACTCTACACACATACGACGCACCTTTAGAGAAGGACCTTCTTTCTTCTGAAGGACATGTTTTTTTCTTTTCGGCCGCTCTAAAGAAGCTTCAAATGTAGATGAATTAGTTAGGTAGTTCTTCATAATTTCTTTTCCCATCTCCACAATAGATAATTTTTTGCTAGTGACAGATTTATATAAGACCAAAGCATTCACCATGGCAACATTCAAAATTAAATCAAACGCAAGTTTTCGGTACCATTTCAAAGATTTTCTTTGTGGTGTTTGGTACGCCGCCATCTGATCCGAAAGATCCACTGCTCCTTTTGCTTTGTTATAATCGAGGACTATAGCCGGTTTCATAGTTGTTTTATTATGTTTATTGATGGGCAGAAAACGCGTTGAATGTTTCGTGGATAGGACTAAAACATCTCTCTTATCTTTCCATCTTAAAACGTCAGCACTCTCTTTGGCAATAAACTGGCCTTTTTTGAGCTTGGTGGAAACAATAACTTTAGGGAAATGTTTGCGATTTTTGCGTAACGTTCCGATCAAATGTGTTTCGTTTTTCATGAGCTCTCTAGTTAAACTTACACTTGTATACCAATTATCTGTGTATAAGCAATGCCCTTTATTCAGAAGATCTTGGCAAAGGTTCATTACAACACTTTGAGGTGTAATATTTATTTGCTCATGTTGTTTGCCAGCGTATATATTAACTCGGTATGTATATCGTGGTAAACAGCACAGTTTAAAGAGTTTTATTCCGTACTTATGCCTCTTTTGTTTATTATACTGGCGGAATATTAAACGTCCTCGAAATGGGACCATACTCTCATCTATACCAATGTCTTGTCCAGGAATATAATTACTCTTAAAGTTGTGATTAAGCTTATCTAACAAAGACTTAACGCGGTGAAGTCGATCTGCTTTATTGGCATCATCATCTTGTAATAAATGGATCATTTGCAAAAGCAGTTCAAATCTATTCCTTGCAATTACTGTACGTGGAAAGTATTGACCCATAATTTCATCTTTGGACCAAAAGTCGCTTATTTTAGGAAGCTTAACTAAACCCATATATATAATCAAGCTAAAAAAGCATTTCATTTCGGCAAGGTTAGTTGGAGACCATTTGCGGATTCTCGCACTTTTTGATGCTTCTGCTGTTCGAGTTATTTTAGCTATAGCAAAAGCATTAGTGCATTCAACAATTTGTTCCAAAATACCATCCGTGACCAAAAGAGCAAAGAAATCAGCAGGAGATTGATTAGTCATAGACAAGCGGGCAGAAATAGGCATGCCAGAACATTCGGTGAAAGGAATTAAATTACGCTGATTACCTGTAGGGTCTGTCCACTTCGATGATGAAGCACTCTCCAAATCCTGGATGGCGTGCTCAATATCAGTACTCTCGCTATCGCTAGAAGATAGAATCTGCAGGCGCCTGTATCCAGATCGGGGAGTTTGAATATTTTCTTCTTCGTCAGAGCTAAAGTTAAAAGTATTTTCGAGAAGATCAAATTCTATTGTTTCGATCTGAGTCATCATTTCTTGATTAATATCGAAATCTTCGAAATCATCCATGATGAAATAGGTATAATAAATTAATAGACGTTTTAAAAGAATAAACAATACTCAAAACTTAATAAAATTAGCGTATTAACGTAAACAGTCAGTCATGCGCAAGCGCTTGCATTCGACTAATCAAGTGCGGCCGCGCGGCGGGGGTGACCGACACCTCGACCCGCGCGGCCCCTTGCAACGGAAAACTCTCTCTTACGTCGCTAGGGGCCATGTCGGGCAATGCTGACCGACATCGTATAACTGCGTAAATAATATTCAAAATCAATTTTTAATAATTTTCACATACTTTAAGACATAAAATAAACGTATTAATAAAAAAAAAAATTGGCAAAATTTTATCAGAACTGTAATTTTTGGTTGGCCTGAGAAGAAATTTTGATGGCGGGCAGCATTGTCCGACATGGCAGTTATCGTGTTAAGGGCGCATTTTCATTAGTCGTTAACTCGTACGGTATACAACATGCGGGGAGTCTAAGACAACTAATGGCGCATTGTCATTGGTCGTAGCATGCGTTTCAGAAATCTCCCGCACCCCGCATGCGGGCCCTATCGACCAGTGAAACTACGCCATTACGGATACAGCATACTTCCTCGGGCACTGCATCTGAAGCGTCCCTAAATTCTTGCTGCTGTTCACTGTCCGAAGCAGACATCACGAGAATTATAGTTTTTTCCACTATTCACCGTAAAGTTCAATAAAAGCTTGCAACTGATAGCATTGTTTACGCGAGCGAGCGACAAACACGTGCGAATGTCCGACCGAGTCACCAATTATATAGGTGCGGAGGAGTTAATAAATACACCTATATCAATTTAAACACTGTATTGTCTCTTATCAACACGATATACAGAAATTTAGAAAATGTAACGTAATAATTATTACTAATATCAAAATAACATGCGCGCGCGGCCTTCAGTACCGAGGTTCGTTTCAGACTGGCGAGGCATCGCCCGATTCCCGAAGACTGCGTACCTACGCGCATTCCTTAAATAAGAACTTGTACACGCCGCGCCGCACCACAGTATAAAACAGTAACTTAACTACAGCATTTTTAATACATGGCTACACATTACTTAATGCATTGACAAATAAAAAAACATGTGCTACGAGTATTAGTTATGTGGTAAACGTCGAAATTGAGTTTACCGCTCCATAAAGCGTATCCTATAATTTTTTTATTTAAATGTTCATCACATACTCGTGTTAAATTGGGTACAAAGAATCTGTAATCCTTTGTTAAAATTGCCCGAAACTGATCCGATATACTTCTATGTAGAACACATATGGAGGGCAATCGAGGAAAAAGCACCGTTTATTGCTGTTTGCAGCTCTTTTGTAGCCTATTACATCATTTTGGGTGTTGATTTCATCTTCCACATTGTCAGGCCCTCCTTCGTTTACTTCTAAAGATTCTTCTTGATCGTGTAGGTTGTTGGATCCTTTCACTGTCAACCCGGTGCATTCGCCGTTCTCTTTCTTTGAGTTCTCAACCAACATGCATGGCATACTTTATCGGAAGCGGTTATCGGAAATATTTTTCAATTTTGATATCATATTGAAATAGGCATGTGTATATAATGTTTTTAACAATTTATGAGAATAAAATATAAAAAAAGCTCAAGCGCGCTGCTTACACCACATTATTCATGTGAGTAAACCTGCAGGCACAATGTCGTTCAACCTAAACCTGTGGACGTAGGTTACACGATAAGTCTGCCATCAGTATTCCGTCAATCACAGTTTGACGGAATACTGATGATTACAAAAATAATTTAATCAGTCCATCAATCCGTGGGATAGACGATCAGTTTTCCAGCAATCCTTACCAGACTGCGACATCCATACATCCATCCATACATTTTTATCAACATGTTAGCACTGAATACATAATAGTACCTTACGGTACAGAAGTCTCACTCCCGAGTTTAGGTATGATAAGCGCAAGTGTCCGGTCACCGGACTAGTCTCAATAGGCTGGCACTCGCTCGACTTGTCGCATACGCAGCGCACACATCCGCGAAACAAAAGTAATAGTACCCGGCCCCGCGCCGCCGCTCCGCTCGCTTGACAGCCCTGGCAGATTGAGCCGAGACGGCAGGCAGTTATTGTACTATGAACGCTAAACGCTATGCAAAAGGTAGAAATTAGGTTGTTTTCCAGAATAGTAGGTAAATATCTCGGCGATTCCGCGCAGTATGTATGTATGGAAGTGAGACAGGCCTGATGTTAGTCAATATAACCCAGAGTGTAAATATTCAAAGGTACCCATAGCCCTCTGAATAGCAATGAAACATAAATATGCGACATCTTATAAGTGCACAAGTATTTTAATGGAGCATTTGGAGGACTAATAAAAATTTTATACAAGTTTTAATTGCATCTACGTAGCATTTACGCAACAATTTAGGAATCCCGTTTTCTTCTCCGATCTCAAAATGACTTTCAAATCTTTGACATATTTATGTTTCAAATTTGTGAAAAGAATTAATTTGTGCAAAGTCGTCATCGGTGGTTTCTTAAAATAGTAAGCAAATAGTTTGCGGCTATTCAAAATATGAAAGACATTATTAAAAATTTCAATTAATTCAGCCGTAGGGCTGGCATTGGAAAATTCTTCCAATTCTAACTGCTTACAGAAAAGCAGTGCTTTGGCGATTGGAGTGCTAAGGGTCAACACTGCAAGGCGAACTTCCATTATTTGCTTTTTGAAATCTACATTCGTTTTTCTAAGCTTATTACCGAGGTATGCACTGCAAGTCGAACTTTCATTATTTGCTTTTTGAAATCTTCATGAGTTTTTCTAAGTGCAAGCCTTCAGACACTCGATGTTCGTAGAGTTTTAGGATAATATACTCCCAGAAACTAACTTCGCTTGAAGCATTGGAAATTTTTGAAAGTTGAATTTTTCTGCAAACGTATTTCTCACCAATTTCGTCATGTGGAAAGGATCTGGGGAAATTATTAATTCCTGGCCGATTTCGATGTCATCTAATGATGCTCCTAATATTTTTGCCATGGCCAAATTGGATAGGTATCCATTAAAAGTTAATGAGGCGACGAAAACACCTTTAGTCCGGGTTCCGTAAAACAAAATTTAGTTTTATTACTATCAAGTTAATTTTTTGTGAGTAGCTTCATTTTGATAAAACGAACAACAATTTTATTTGAAAAAAAATAATCTTAAAAGTGGTATCTAACAGAGATAGAAAGGATTTAATACTTTGATTTGATGGTCCTAAAATATGGATTGTTCTATTTGTAGGACAATGTTACTCTTAAATTATATAACTATTAGTCCCTGTTTCACCACTTCCTGATAAGTGCCGGATAGGCTATCCACCGCTTAACTTGACAGATAAAGTATGGAGAATCTGTCAAAAAGGTTGTGGATAGCCTATCCGGCACTTAATCAGGAAGTGGTGAAGCAGGCCCTTAACCTGTCAATATACAACAAATCAGCTGGTTAGGGTTTCGTTTTAAGGTTCAGTAGTCAACAAAGTTTTGTTGATAAAACCCTATAACGGAGCTGTTGATTACAATGTTTTTTGTTCACATACACGTGATTGCACAATGTTTATATTTTATTTAATAGGTACACCTTACACCTTTTCTTAGTGTATATCGAAAAAATATAGCATGCATAGAGTAAACAGAAAACTTTTTATTTCTTAGCTGATAATAATAATAATTGTGAGTTGGTTTAAAAGTCAAAAAATTTTTCCATAATGGGAAACTTTTTGTCATTCTTGGCAGCATCACTGAGATTTTGGTGTGCAGACATTGGAAAGCTTTATATTATTGCATCCTCATCCTGCACAACTCCTGAAACAAAATAGATAAAGACACAATACATATTATAATTTATACATCGTAATATTACTATATAACAATGGGAACAAAAGTTTCTGAAAATAAAGAAAATGTTTCTTACTATCTGGACTGGCACCTAAAAATCCAAACTGTTCATCAATAAAGAGGCCAGCTGGTCGGACTTCTTTTGTATACTGGGACGTTAATAACATTCTGGACACCGATTTGTTTAGCTGCCCAGACATCATCTCCTTAGTTGAAAGTTATTCTAATAGAGGGCAGTTTTATCTTTGTAATCGGATTTCGTCGTCTTTCTGTCTTTACATATCTTATTCTGTACTTACATATTAAATTTTTGATCAAAAATCTCAGGTAACTTACCAATCCGAATACACTGCGACTGCGAAGTCAACCTATCACTTCCGTGGATGTTGTATAGGTCATTGTCGTGTTGCCCTACAGTGCTTTCTTCAATGGCTTGAATTTCTGCTGGTGTTTTTGGAGCTATTGTAACTTAGCATCACACATTTTTTTCAAGTAAACCATGTTTACGGAATCACTTGTATCTTGAGCTTCAGGGCCATAACTTTTGTCTGGTAGAGCTTTAACTTTCTTGAGGCATATTCGCCTGCGTGGCTAAGCTTTGTTTGGCCTTTTCAGAACGGGCTATGTACTTTTCAAAAGTTTTCCCAGAAGAACTTTGAGTACAATTACGTTAAGCAGGACCATGCCAAGACTGTCCTGTGAGTTGTGAAAGACCTGTATTTCAGAAAAAGAAATATAATGTAATTTATTTTTTACAGTTTTGCAGTTTCTAATACAGTCATTAAACATACTTAAGAGATATTCGAAAGAAATTATTAAAGATCTTATTTGATGCTTTAATGGGCGGTTTTTTTAATATAACATAATTGAAATAAAACGATCCTGTTCAGTAAATTCAGCAATAAAACTGTCCATTCCCTCAAAAACTCAGTGTGCATTTACCTTGATTTGAAAAATATGATTATAAGTAGAGATACTGTAACAGTGGCGAATTCACGGAATACTATCGCCAGTAAAAATTCTTCGTGCCTTGGACGCCCTTATCACATTATCACTGTTGACCACTTTTTTGTAATAATTTAATTGAACTAACGATGCCCAATCTTGGACAAAACTCTTGAACTGGTACTCCGATTGGCAGTGTCTTTGGACTAAAATTGTTAAAAAATTCCCCCACATTTATTTATAGTTTTAGCCACACCTGTATCGAAGTAGTAAGACATTTAACCACGCACTTGAACTTGATGTCTATGTAAAGTTATAACGAATCTTTTACATATTGTTATTTGAGAATGAAAACTTTGTGTCGATTTCAATACATGTCTGCTTTGTGTCTTAAAATCAAATATCGGTATGTCAGTTCCTATGCGCAAAGCCGTCGCGTGTTTTTTATGACATCCAGATAGCAGTTAATATCGTTTCCATTTTTCTGATATGTTTTTCAGTTAATGCGAATACACGATCTGAGGGAAGAAATGAGTGTCCAGTCACTGGAAAAAATATTTCGATGCTTTTTACATTTTGGGAATTTGAATATAGCCAGTTCATAAGAGCACTTAACAAGATAGAATTTTGTTTTGGCCTCCGTAGCCATCGGCCATACGGACGTATCTTCTCTATTCTGCAGTGTTAAGTTTATTCAAACAGTCCATAAGTGCCGAACCGTTTGACCCCTTATGAGCAATTTCTTCCGTTCAAGTTGTATGAATACACATTGTCTTTGTAGAGTTTATTATGAGATGTTCCTCTAACGATTGTAAAATTGTATAAGACGTACAATTGATGTGAGCAGTAAACACATTGATCCGGTATTTTGGCTAACGGCAATTTTTTCTGACAGTCAAAAGGAGGAGGTATCTCATTATCATATTATATTTCAATAGGGTTTAGGTCGCAATGGTACGGCGGCAATCGAAGAACATCGTGAACATGACTTTTCAACAAATTATCAACTTCATATTCGGGTGCAGGCTTTTTTCTCTTTACAAAAAGTGTAGGTTTATGCAGGTTTGAGAGCAATTTTTCTAGAAGCCAGTTCTTAAAATTATTGTTAAGTATTCATTTCGTGGTGATAATCTCCACAGTCCACTGGTCGTGTTTGATTTAAATACCTTCTTCGCCCCCTGTATGGACTATAATCCATTTTTGCCCTTTTGACAGCTCGTTTTTCTTCATTCATTAATTTGTAAACAAATCGATCACTAACACTTACAACAAAAAGGCGTACTATGAAAATTATGAATAAATAAGTAATTTATGAACTAAAATATTTTGTGGAATATACTGAGAACATATTAATTACAAAAGCACATTTTTTAAAGAACCGGTGGGACTTTTTTCATTAACTAGCAACACTAACCTGTAGTCCGATGGCCACATGAGCTGCTTCAATTGTGTCAAAAATTTCATCTACATACAAGTAGTACTTCATGGGCTCCTGTTTAGTCGTAAATGTTTGTACTCCACAAATATACTTTCCTTAAATCGCTTTAGTCTCTGTACTGTTTTTGAGATTTCTGAACAGCTAGTTGTGCTTCCTCTATGTCGTCCACTTTAGCTTCAGAAAGTAATGCGGTTCTGCATTTCTCACACATTTTTTTTAATTAAAAAACCACACACATCGTCGGGTGACAGGAAAAATTCACTAAGTAACAAACATAAACAATGGCGTATATAGCATTTTAATAAAGTTTTTGATGACAAAATTTCATAAAAAAAAATATTCAATTATATGTTTCTTTAAACAAAGCTGAAACTCTCAAACATGTATGAGGAGTCCGAAGTTCTGTTCAGCACCTTCGGAACCGTGGTATATACCTACTGTATTGCAAAATCTTACTTTTTGGTAGCATTAGATCAAAATGCATCACAAAAAACTAAAATATCCACAGACTATTAGATGAGGAGCTTCTTGCACTGGTTCGCAATTTTCATGTTCGTGTTCATGCTGTAACGAATGTGGTCTACTCAGAACATCTTTGAAATAATTTAAATCAGATTGTAAGGTGGTGGTTTGGGAGAATCGAAACCAATCGATGCTTAATTAAGACTGCGTTTATTTAATATAATGTTACGATTAAATAGTCCACCATAGTGATGTGACACTATACATTATAAATAAATAAAAAAATTAAAAAAAAATCATTGTGCATTTTTTTTTAAAGTTCTTATATAGTTAAATCATTATTTTTAACATAAAGTTTTATTCTATTTTTATGCACAACATCTACTGTACCTTTTTCATTTATAATTTCTACATTAGGTGACATATCTTTTACAACTTTATATGGTCCTGAATAAATATCTTCAAACTTATTACCTATTTCATTTTTAACTAAAATCAAATCATTTACTTTATAACTCACAGGTTTAATATTTTAATCATATCTTAGTTTCCTCTTTAATTTACTTTCTAATAAATTATTCTTAGCTTCTCTTTGAGAAAGTTGCAGCCTGTACCTCAATTCATTCGGATAGAATCCACAGTTGTAAACTGGATCAAGGTCTTGTGTTAGATTACTTGGAAGGGAACATTTTTTACCAAATACTAACTCATAAGGTGTGTATTGAGTTTCTGTATGAACTGTGGTGTTGTAACCAAAACACCAGAAGGGGAGCCACATACTCCACATTTCAGGATGGTTGTCACATTGAATACGAATAAATGCATTTAAATTTTTATGTGTTACCTCTAAAGCACCTATAGACTCGTGATGGTATGCTGTAGATTTGAGTTGTTTAATATTGAGTAGTTTACATACCTCTTTAAATATCTGAGACAAGAACTCCTTCCCTCTATCAGTTGCAACTTCTTTCGGCACTCCGTATCTAAGAATAAAATTATTTACAAAAGCTCTAGCTACTTCATCAGATTTTTTGGAAATTAAGGGATATGCTTCAATATATTTAGTGAGCTCACATTGCAGCGTTAAAACGTACTTATAATCATTATCATCTACTTCTAAAGGACCTACTAAATCTATATTTTCTCAAAAGCAGTACTAGCTGTACTTGTAATAACCATTGGTTCTCTATTTGGTTGAGAATATTTTAGGCGTTGACATTTATCGCATCGTTTAACAAAATTTCTTACATCACTATCTATGCCAGGCCAATAATAATATTTTTTAATATTATTTGACATCCTTCTCATACCAGCATGGCCACTATTAGGTAAGAGATGGAAGTCGTTTAAAATCACTTTCCTATCATCTTTGTCTTCAATGCGTTGGACATCTTCTAAAATACATAATCGCGGTCCGGACCTATTTGTTAAACTATTTATCTTTTCTAACAACTTTTTAATAAAAATATCATTCTCTTTATTCTTCAATATGTATACTTCTTCTAATTTTAGTGAATTACAAAAATCATCCATTTCTCTCACAAATTCGTCTCGCGCAATTTGTGATTGAGAGTTAAGGAATTTTATGTAAATTGTCTTCATACTTTCAACAAAACAAAATAACTTATTTTCCTTGCTATTCTTATTATTTTTCCTTAATCCATCTAACATTTTCCTATTACTAATAAATCTTAACTCGACAGAATCCTTCGGTTTGATATGGGTATTCACTACTTGAGTGTGATCAGTCCTCAAATTAGTGCTTACCGAATCCACCGGGGAATTAACCTTAAGTAATTTTTTCGTTTGTGCTCTTGTCATTACGTTAACTACTTTTTCATGCATTTCTTTTAAGTCTTTTGATGTTAAAACGATTCGAGACAGCGCATCTGCAGCTGCATTGTCTGAACCTTTAACATATTCTACCTCAAATTATATTCTTCTAATGTCATCCTAAATTTCATGAGACGACTCGACGGATCTTTCATATTAAATAAAAATACTAAAGGTCTATGGTCCGTCAGTACTTTAAATGGAAGTCCATATAAATATGGACGGAAATACTTTACTGCCCAAACTATAGCAAGTAATTCTTTTTCTATTGTTGGATAGTTCCTTTCTCCTTTATTTAAGCTTCTACTAGCGTAGGCTATCGGTAGACCATTAATTACTCTTTGCCAAAATAGCTCCTATTGCATTATTAGATGCATCGGTTTGTAATATAAATTTATTTTGTTCAGATAAATCTGGATATTGTAGAATTGGAGGGGATACTAAGCATTTCTTTAGTGTTTCAAATGATTGTCGACATTTTTCATCCCACAGGAACTTAACATTTTTTCTTGTTAACTGATTTAATGGGTATGCAATTTCTGCAAAATTGGGTATAAACTTTCTGTAATAATTAGTAAAAGCAACGAATCTTTTAACTTCATCTGTTGTTGTAGGTATCGGATAATTTTGAACTGTAGTAATTTTATCAGGATCGGGTAATATTCCATTACTTGAAATAATGTGTCCTAAATAAAGAATTTCCTTTTTTAGAAAAACGCATTTTAACGGATTTAATTTTAAATTAACTTTACGTAATCTTTCAAAGACATCTATTAAATTTTTATTATGTGTACTCAAATTTCTCCCATAGACTATTAAATCATCAAGATAAATAAGACATTTTTCGTAATTTAGACCTGCCATTGCCATAGTTATCATCCTCGAAAATGAATTAGGGCTTGTTTTAAGTCCCATAGGCATACGCGTCATTTGGTACTGACCTGACAAGAATGAAGTGTATTTTCTACTGTTTTCATCTAATTTTACATTATAATAACCTTGATGCAAATCTAAATGCGTGGAGTAAATGCTACCATTTAAAGATTCAAGAATTTCAGTAATATCAGGTAATGGAAATTTATCATCTTCAATACAGTTATTTAACTTTCTATAATCAACAACTAGTCGCCATTTTTTACCACTTTCAGATTTTTTAGGGACTAGTAGTACAGGACTTGACCAATCACTTTTGCTAGGTTCTATAATTCCTTCCTTTAACATTTTATTAATTTGAGTCTTAATTTCAGCTTTTTGAGAATAAGGTAATTTATACTGTTTTGAAAATACCGGTCTTGTGTTCGGTTTTAAGGTTATTGTGTGAGTATATGCATCTGTAGTACCGAGCTTGTCTCCTGGCAGATAGAAAATATCGGCATATTTAGCACAAATACTTTCAGTACTTTTCTGTTCTTCATCATTTAAATGTTTTATATTTAAAAGAGAAAATAGCTTTTTAACCCTATCCGCATCTTGTGTTGTTTTTTCAAAAGCGCATATATTATAACAATTTAATTTTTCGATTGATGGTGTAATAATATTTAATAATACATCACTATCAGTGACATTTAGAATACGCACAGGTATTCGTCCATTTTTAGGAGTAGCTATAGAACTTGCTAAAAATACACCGGGTTTTAATTCATTTGAAATTATTACACAATCTTCTGTAAAGTCTGTTTCTATGAAATGTATCGACTCACTACGAGCTGGAACATTAATGTTAACAGAACAATCATCTACAATCGGTAACGTGACCAATTTATTGTTTGGAATCTCTAAAGTTAAATTGCTTTTCTCAAAATTTAATTTAGCTTTGTATTTATTCAAAAAATCACGACCCAAAATTCCATTTACTTTAATTGGTAAATTATCAAAAACATAAAACTTATGATAAATAGTCTCGTTACATAAAACCATAGGTAAATAAACGTATCCTATTGCCTGGACTTTTCCACCTAAACCATGTATAGTAATATCTTCAGTGTGAATTGTGGAATATTAAATTTTTGTGCATGCTTATACTTGCACGCAGATAATGATGCTCCAGAGTCTACTAAAAAATGTTGGTTTTTACAATACGAAGAGCCAGAATCTATTGACACATAACAATTACTATCGCTTGAAAAAATAAAATGTTCCTTGTTAGTCACGAAAAAACTGATTCGGTTTTAATTCTGATTCATTATTTTAGCACATTACATTTATCCCTTGATTTCCAGAACTATTATAATATTTTGACTGACCTCTATACCGATGACCACGGGATTGTCCTCGGGGAGCGGGGTTATTCCGATGTCCTGCTCGGGAAGCGGTGTGGTTCCACTGCCCACGGCCGGTGGGCGGATTCCATTGTCCTTGACTACGCGGTGCTGGTGGTACCCATTGCCCACGATTACCTCTAGCACGTCCGTGGTGAGCGAAAAAATTATTGCGTCCGCGCTGACCTCTAAAATAATTATTTCGCTTCATATTATTAAAATTAAATGAATTGCTATACGTACCTAATATTTCACCCGAAGTTGACGCCATTGATGTGTCCTCATCCTGAGCGGCCTGGATTTGTATCCTTAAGTGAATCATAATTTCTGGCTGAAATAATTGTACTCAATCTACGACTTCGCAACCCGTCTGCAAATTGTTTAATAGCAAATTTTTCATTAATAGGCTTTAAAATATTATAGCATTGTTCATTGCCGTCGGATTGTGAAATCGTCAAATCTACAAATAATTCGGTAATTTCTTTCCCGTAATCTGAAATAGACTTGTCCGCTTGCTTCATGTTTTGCAATTTATGCTGAATTGATGCTGCAGCTTTCTTACATAAAAGAGTATTTTTCATGTCACTAATTAATTCACTTACAGAATCATAAGACGACTTTAACTTTAATTTAGCCTCGATAGACAATCGACCTTTCAAAACAAAGTTAATCAAGTTTTGCTTACACTCCTTTTCTTTTGATAACGAACTATAATATTGAATATTATCAATCAGCTGTTGAATGTTACATTCCTCATTTGTCATAGCAGGTAAAAGATTTAAAGCTGTTCTTAAATCAAAAGAATCCATGGTTAATGACGAGTCCGAGTTGCTTTTACACAATAACAAAATATCCTCATATAATTCTAAAAATTTTGTACAATAATTATTTATTAATAAAATATCCTCATTAGAAAAACATTTTTTCTTACACTTTTCCTCAAAATCAATTGACCAATTATTATAGCGCTCATAAATAATATTACTCTCGCTTAGCTTTATTTTTAATATCTGTCCGTGTCTTCGTTTTGGTCCAATTTTATTTAAATAAATTCTTAGATTCTTTAACTCATTATACAATCCTACAATAATATCCATTTGACACTTACCAGCATAGTTTTATATAATACACCACTATTTAGTAATAATTAAAAAAAAGAAAATTATTTAACACTTGAATAATTAAAATAGAAAATATTAGGTATCTAAAGACCAATAAAATATTAAGAGTCCAAAGTTCATTCGTCTGCCAAGTCCATGTAATATGGTTTGTCACTCAACACTTCGTTCTGTACGCGTCACTATAATAATAATTATTATACGTAACGATTATTATTTAATGATTTTAAATTATTTAGATTATATATTTATTAGCACTTTTTTTAAATATTTTATTTTTATATTATTTAAATTTATTGAACTGTCTCTTTTTTTTTACACTTTTTAATTTATTTATTTTTTCACTTTATTAGCACTTAATTACTTTTTATTATTAATATTTAATTATTATTTTTCTTCTACGCTGTTTCTGAAGGCCCATGACGCCGGAAAAAAGATCTTGCTGCCGTGCGAGTAATCTCCTTTTCAATCCATTTTCTGTGGCATCTTCTGTACTGCTTATAGGCCGTAACCACAAGGCTCGCCAAAATAAACAGGATAACGACTGTTAGAAGAATATTTGTTGTTGAAATATGCCAACGAATTTGCTCGATCTGCCCATTGTTTTGTCCCCCTGCAGCATTCTGGACGATGACAGTTTCTTCCTTAGATTGTTGCTTTCCCATATTTTCGGAACGTTGGCACAGGCAAGTTCGAAGGACTCCGGCTAAGTAGTTCCATTGTTCGAATCAGCAGCTATGAGGCACACGCGACGGATATGGAGACGGCTTCAAATTCGCGGCGCGACGGCTCACATGCAGGCGCCTGGCGGGGTCGCCATGTAAGGTGGTGGTTTGGGAGAATTGAAACCAATCGATGCTTAATTAAGACTGCGTTTATTTAATATAATGTTACGATTAAATAGTCCACCATAGTGATGTGACATACGATTAGTGTTGTGACACTATACATTATTTTACCTCTACAAGATAGTTCTTCCCAATTTTCGCCATAATGTGTAATGAGTAAAGTTTTCATATCACTAAGTTTTTTGTCTATCACTTTTACGAAATGAGGTAAGTAATGGGTCCGGGTTTATTTGACTCACGGATTTTCCTTTTTTGCAAATGAGTTTGAAATCCGATAGCTGATTACGGTAGCTAATTTCGCCCCTTACTAATATATTTTGTTTTTTGCTTATTTCGTTTCAAAAAAAATCTTTTACAATTCTTTATTGAAAAATGCATTGCACTTGTTGTCTTAAGAACTTTCGCACTTTCCTCCTTCCATTGATAGGCTTCTACTTCAGTGCCTAAATGTAGAACAGTCGCATGTTCTTTAAAAATGCGTTCGTAAGCCTCTGGGTTATTGATCTCCTCAATTTTTTGGAGTTTACTCCTTAAGAATCGATTTTCATATATAAGGCGCCCGGTATGAGAAAAATCCGAGGGGTAAAACCTATTAAACAAGTAACGAAAAAATGTGTCACGTTTTTGGAATCATCGGACATCGGAATATTATATTATATAATTATATAATTATATAATTATATTATTATATAATTATATTTATATAATTATATATTTTTTTTATTATTTTTTTTTATTTTTATTATTTTTTGTTATTAATATCAATAATTAATATTGTTATTGTGAAGTTATAATTTTTATCATTATACTGGCTAAAGTGAACTAAAAGCATTTTGAAATAACTATGGCAGAAAGGGGTGTAGATAATATTGCCGGAACATCTGATTTCATATGATATTAATCTTTTTTCAGTTGAATAAACTCTTTTTGCGTATGGTTAGATACTCGTACTTAAGGAGTAAACTCCAGTCGTGCGTCGGAGCTGACACACTTTACTCACTTTTTTTTTTTTTTTTTCTATTTGTGCATACACTCGGCCCGGCGGAAGGAAAGAATGCCCCACGACTGGAAACACAATCTCAACGCTCTTTATTCGCGCAGGTGCGTGGTCCAATAAATATTTGGAGGCCATCCCTAAAACAGTACTGTTTTTATTTTGACCACTGCACCCATCACAAACGAGCCGAATTGTTGTAGCTTTTTCGTATTTTTCTACTACTTGACACAAGCAGTGGAAAACAGCGCTTGCAATTTCGTTGGAGGCTTTGGGTAAAATATCTTCCGTCCAAGTGTAAGAATAGACATTCTCTTTCTTTAGCTCCGTTTTAGAGTGTCCTATAACGATAGTAAAGTTGTAGATATACATTTGACGAGAATAATATGTAATTTGATCAGGTATTTTAGGCATAGGCTGATTTTTTTGGCAATCAAAACTCAAAATTAATATATGTTCATCATTTTCTTTAAGTAAATTATAGAAAGCCCTTGCCCTGAGACTATAGACCCTTTTATTTAATATCAAGTCTTTTTTTTGTCTACGTCCTTTTCATGTTTCATTTGCTCTTGAAACTGAAGACATGTCGAGCAAACATCAGTACGAGGACTTCCAAATCCAATATTAAAACATGTATTAAAGATTCTTCGAAAATATGAAGCTTTAACATTCATAAATTCTAGTACACTTGATCTTTGTACATTCTATACATTTTAGAAATCGATAGGTTCGACGATAAGTATTGCCTGCATTTTATGCTCCCTCGACTGTAATGTATCTGCAGAGGTTTGAATTTTTTTACTGATTTGCATTAAGCTGAAAATTTCACATTTTTTCTATCTCCCCCCCCCCCCTATTTTCTTGAGCCGAAGCCCCCATACTCTTAAAGTTACGGGTTATAACACCATTAACGCGCCCCTTTTTCAAGCCTAAAATGTGCAGAAATGTTCTTCTACATATCGGCACAACATTGTTTCTTCTGCGTGCATAATACACGACATTAAATCCCCTTCCAATTCTGGTTCCAGTTTTAGGGCGACGACGGCTTACGGCGGTAACGCTTTTGTATGTTAATAAAATTGTCCTGGTCTATTTTTGATTTCGTGCGGAATGGAAAGCAATTATATCATTTTTTCTAAGAGATGTGCATCTGTAAGCCTTTGAATAATGTTCACAAGGTACTTTTATATTTGGTGGACCTTTTGGAGAGTATCTGAAATAAATATGTTAAATAAGCAAAGCTCAAACTTGTTAATATGCGAAATCACATCACACCTATACACATGTAAAATGTTAGTTAATTATACACTTAGCATACAAACAGTAGTATAGCAAGCGTTTATATTGGACCTCATGACTTTTGATGAATGAATTTTTTACAAAATTTGAGCCTAGTCGGATAGCGGAAACTAGGTCAAATTTAACATGCACGTTAAGCTCTAGTTTCCTCTAAAAGCGGTGCCGTCATGTAGCGGCCGTAATACAGCTGTGAATGACGTCGCTAGAACGTTTAATTGACATCGTTCTCTAGGAAACCGCGCCATATTGCTGACATAGACAACGTTCTAGTGGCGTCATTCACCGCTGTATAACGGCCACTACATGACGGCACAGCTTTTGGAGGAAACCAGTGCTTTAAGGGTTTAAAAGAACTTGTTTATATTCACAACTAGATGATGCCTGCAACTCCGTTGCGCCAAAACTCGTTTATCGCGCGGGAACCGTACATTTTTCCGGGATAAGAACTTGCTTACTAGATGTTCTAGAAGCTTCTTTGTGCTCAGGAATGTGGTTAACCAATGTATTTAGTCGGTCACAGGGCTCTGCATGGCGGGGCCCTGCTCGACTCACCGAGTTTCCCCCAAACTGAGCACAAGGCTCTTCTACCAGCTTATATCGAAACTGCCTGTGCGTCATTTTTTTGTTTTGGCCAATGTTGGAGCAATATATTATATAAGAATTAAGGACTGATATGTTAATAAGCCGGCGAAAGACTTTTACATACCATTTTGTCCCACGTTTTCTTTCTTATAAATACATAGAAAGTTTCTGGTCCTTGAGGTCAACACCCCCCATGTACCGGTTGTATTCGTGAACAACTTCCGGTTTGTCGACATCCCGACCTGCTCGCCGGCCTGGAGCCATATTTGCGTTGTGGCATGTCGACACTGGTAACAAGCCTTACGTCTTTCCATGCGACAGCCGAAACGTCACCACAGTGTCGGCTTTCCACAGCGCCTCTTTGCATCCGTTTCTCTTGCAAAGCTTTAATTGCCTGAGGACAGTCGACACGCCGGCGGTTCAAAGTTCCGACCACGTCGGTCCTCCGAGATTTTAAGAATCTGGCTAATGTTACGGAATTATAAAAATTATCCATGAAAAGCTTTATGGCCTTTGCCCAGATAGTCCTTGAAAAGCTCAAGAACTATCTTGGCTGTTGATGACCTAAACTCTAAAGCCATGGTCAACGGTGGTAGCTAACGTACCCTTCCCGGTATTATACCGGGAAGGGTACGTTATATGTATTAAATATAATTATATATACCGGCGGTATATATAATTATATTTAATACAATAGCCGGTTACCGCCTCGCAGAGTTCGTAGCTTTTTATGCCGAATCGTGCTGCTTTGGTGCGAATGCATTGGATCCAACTAAGGTGACCCTTCCAAAGCAGCAACGATTCGTCTATGCTGACTTCTCGGCGAGGTGTGTAAGCGGCTTTAAACTTTAAGTTTAAATTATCTAGAACCGGCTTAATTTTTGAAAGCTTGCGCTCCGGACCACGGCAGCTTATACTGTCGTTGTCAACAAAATGTAAGAACCGCAACAGGAGTAGAAAGCGGTCCTTTCTCATTATGGTCCAGAATCCGGGCATGCCCAGGATTCCGGTGCTCCAGTACTCGTCAATTCTACCCCTGACACACATGCCCATTACTATCATCACTGCAATTAATCTATACAGGTCGGCTACCGTGGTCTCGGACCACTGATGTAACCGGCTCTTCGGCGGTAAATCTGCCGCTGTCTCGAAATAAGCAGAAATTGTTGTTTCGGCGAACTTGTTCGTTTCAGCCTTGATGAGTTCCATGAGAGGCTCGTCTCATAATTGAGTGAACAGCTCTATAGGGCGTGTTCCCTCAATTTTGGGACCGGCACTCTCATGGAACTCTTCCTGAGTGCCTCGAAATAAAGAATAGTCATCCGTCCAATCAAATATTGTATTTTCGGATTCTGCGTCACAATCCTCAAATTCTTCGGGCATATCGTCCTCCTCCTCCTCCGCTTCTATTTATTTTTTATTTTTTGCTAACTTAAGACGCAGATCTGCGCAGCTATACAGAATGTTCATAATATGTATTTCATAAAATATAGCTTTACCTTTACCTCAGTCTACAATATTTAGTAGAAATCATTTTTTTATGTACAATATTATAATATTACTGTATACTTTACCTCGAGTCTAATATTTAATAGGATTTTTTTAATGTACAATATTATAATATTACTGTAAATTATCGGTAAGTATATGTAAAACTTATCGTATATTTTTAGGAGGGGTAAATGATTACGAACATTAGAGGTCGAAATGTTGATAATTACATATTTAAATTTCTGTCTGTCAGTTTATATGATAATGAAGCTTTATAATCTATATTATGTAACTATAAACCAAATTTAAATAAATGTTGTTTTATGGAGGAATTATTTAATAAAAAGTACTTAGTGAGTTTTTCCAGGGAATAATTTAATATTATGAATATTGGGACTTTGTGAAATAAATGATACTGTATAGAAATAAAATGTTTTAATAATTAAAGTAGGCAACTTGATAAAAAAGACCAATTAACGATATTCTAATCATTACCAAAAACTTATAATTACCCTATCTAATATATATAAATCTCCTGTCACGATGTTTGTCCGCGATGGATTCCTAAAGTACTTAACCGATTTGAATGTTTTTTTTTAAATGTGTGCTCTTTTCCAACTTGAGAGATATAGCTTAGAGCTTTAATAAAGTCGCAATTTTATTTTATTGCAAATTATTTGTCTATAAAGAGCGACCATTGTTTATGCGACGCGGGTCACGGGATAGCGATGGACGTTGCCATGGTGACATACTTATTTAATCACTAATTCAATAAAATAATACGGGTGATATACTTTATTATATAATATGGCAAAGAAACGTTTGCCGGGACAGCTAGTATTATTATAATTACTTATCGTTTATGCTATTTTATAGATACTTGACTTTATTCATTCTCGGGGTATTCCTCATCAAAGTTTGGTTATGGCAAACGCTCGGTTTCGGTGGAATTTTATTAGATGGTAAACTTTTATACCACGATAATACTTCTTCTGGTATATGTCCAACAACTGCAAGCTTAACAATATCAGCCTCTTTGGCCTCAGAAATCGGGATCATAGTTTTATAAGCAGATTTTATTTCAACTGTACCATTAATTCTTCTTCGACCTTTACCGGCGACATTGATTTTTTCATCGTCAAAATTATTGTGATCATATCTATAAAACATCATCTCCGAGTATTTTTTTTGAAATTTTATGCATTTTATCTTAACCACGATACTAGATCAACATTTTCATCTTTATTTCTATTTCTCATTGTAGTAGATGCCAAATCATGTAAATAATTTATAGAAATCTGTATTTTTGAGCAAACGCACTTTGTACGCTCCATTTGTTCTGTGTTTGTGATCTTTAGGACTTTGAGCAGATTTAAAAATGTACCCAATCTTTCATAGTAAAAGCTGCAAAAAAAACATTTGTATTTTTTTGCAGCTTCAATACTACAAAGCCCTCCCTTTAAAATTTGAAGATTGAGTTTAGAAAATTATATTACCTGCCAGATATCCCATTGTCTTTGCAAAACAGTGTTGCCAGATACAAATTTTATTTTCCGGGAAGTATACCTATAAAAATCCGGGAGTCTTAAGGTAAGATTACAAAAAAAATCGGGAGATTTTTAATACATATTTTTATTATGTTTCTGTAAAATTTGGTCTTTAATTTCGAAACTGAAGCAATTAGAATTTTTCAAAATGTTTTTGGTATGCAGGACTCCCGATATTACCGAGGTAGAGAGTTGGTTCCGTAACTTTGTTTTCGTTAAATTTATTTGGGAAAACAGCCTTTCCACAGATGCACTTGAGTGTGGCAAGCACATAAAACTAAAAACTGTCGAAGTTAAATTTGGAAACATTTTGCTGCCATCACCCAAATGCATCTGGGCTATCTTTTTCCAGAAAGCTCCTACTTCTAAATTTTCATCTTCAGTGTTTAAATTCGTATTCCGAAGTAGCCGCCATTCGGTGTCAATCTGTTGGATAACATTTGAAGGAGCTATATTTGGGAACCTTCCCAATATGTCGGCGATGGATAGTATTTTGCCACACAAACTTTTTTTGGATCCATAAACTCCATTTTTTTTAAAATTTCCATATCGTCTTCAAACGGAAATCGCTGTAATAGTTGTTTAATTGCCTCAATGTAAAACTCCAAACAGCGGAACTTGAATTTTTTTATCTCTTCGGGACTGATTGTTAATGTTGGTGAAGATAATGTCGCCCCTACTTCAGCGCCTAAATACCAATCTTTTATATCCATGTACTTTCTAGGATTTTTATAGTCGATGTTTTTGTGATCATTTCTTGAAATGTATTCATCTTTCACATAACATCCCAAAATTGTGTAGATTACGGTCATGACCCTGTTGTAAATTATGTGTACATTTGTATTTTCTGATTGCATGGTTCTGTTTAGTTCGTTGAATATACCTAAGGCATACGCCATAAATTGCAGATATAGCTTGTTCACTGGATTTTCTATCATTTTCAATATGTTTTCTGCAGCTTTAATACGGTCACTGAAAATAGCGTCTCTAAAGTACAACTTTAAGGCTTCGTATTGTTCTAGCAGCCTCTTTACTACTGCCTCTAAAGAGAGCCACCTTGTTTGGGAAGGTTGCAGCAATTTGTGTGGTTTTAGTTCCAAAAAATCCTGGAATTCTTTCAACAAGCCGGTACGTTTTGGGCTACTATTCAAATAGTTATACACATCCCGTGCTAGATCTTCGGGTTCTCGAGGCAATTTTAAGCAAGCGTTAGACGCTACAAGATGTACAGAATGGCATACACATTTCATAACGAAAAGGTGTGGTATGTCTTGTTTGAACTTCGTGGCAAGAGAATTGTTCTTTCCCATCATTACGTTGGCACCATCTGCGGCCAGCCCTATCATATTTTTTTTATATGGAATCCCCAATTCAGTCATTTTTTTTTGTAATTATTTCATGCAATTTTTCGGCGTTACCTTCAAGAATTTCAAATAATTCAAAGAAATAATCTTCCACCTGAAAAAGAATAGGGCTTAATAAGTAAGTATACAAAAGTAACATATTTGAAATGTAAACTTTACATTATAAACATAATATTTACCTTCAGATTACTTCGAGCAATCCTCACAATTACTGCCAAATGCTTTTTTGTACTTTTATCAGTACTTTCATCAGCTGTTAATGAAAATCTATTTGTCTGCATTGCTTCAACCATGATATCAACGTCACTTCTTCCCAACACCTCCGAAATAATTTTTGTTGTTTTAGTACGTCCACAGGTAATCCTTTTTGCGACTTCAGAATCTGGGCATACTGCTCTTATTAAATCTGGGAAATGTTCCATCACATTGATCGGAATATTATGTTCAACTATGAATGCGGCAATTCTAATTTCTGACTGTTTAACTAGTTTTTCTAACGATGTAGATTTTTTTGTTATCATCTGGTCTAGACTCTGTTGACCTCGAATTTTCAGCTTATTGCTTTCATGTTTTTTTGTCTCTTTATGTCTTTTAATATCATTTTTACCCCCTCTCGTTATATTTATATCGCAAGAGCACACTTTACAATAAGCGAAATCTGGACCTGAAAAGTATATTTTTTAATATAGCCTAAATATTCCAACAAAAAAGCGTTAATTTCTCAAGACGACAAAACTGCCGTACTTTAAGAATACTATTTTAAACTGGCAACATTTTATTAGGTCGCCCGCGCCATCAAGAAGCTAGCCGCCGCGCCACTACATGATGAAGTTGACAGTCAGCTGCCAAATTGCGAAAAAAGCCGCGTAGTTGAAAAATGAAACGAACACGGCTAATACGAATGAATAGGTTTTTGTGATCAATAAGTTTTTATCAGCGAGTATCTAAGAAAGGCTTTTATATCGCTTACCTTTATTACTTTTTGATAACCATCCCTCAAACAGATCATCTTTTTCCCAATCCGGCTTATAGCTGACACTGTATTTCTTTTTCTTTAGGGGTGTATTTTGCACCTCTATATCGCTCTCAGAACTAGACATTCTAAATTCTGACAATTACAGCTTAAAAACTTGTTTAAAATACTTAAAAACAATGATATTTAGTCCGAGACAACAAAATCACAAAAGCAAAGTGGTTGCAAATGCAAGCGAACAAAACTTTGCTCACTTCACATGACGCAATCTAATGCTGTTCATTTAAAATACCTTACTTATCCTTACAATTACTAGACTGAACTATGTCTCTTAATTTGATCGTATAATAATGAGAAATACCGGTTTGTCTGGACTTTGGTGTTATCTGAATTCCAAAGTTTTGCTATTTGATATTCAACTTTATTCCATTCTGTCAAGGCATACTTTACGCTACATACTTTACAAACTCATTACTTTTGTTGAGTATTGCAACTTGTGTAGGTTATTTCGTTTCACGCACTTAGACGCAGTGTTTTTTAGTAACTGTTCAAAATGTGGAAAAAATCGGGAGGTTTGACTGAGGATCCGGGATATCGGGAGACATTTACTAAAATCGGGAGAACTCCCGGAAAATCGGGAGACCTGGCAGCACTGTTGCAAAAGTCTGGCGAAACACTTGCGCAGCATATCATTTCACTTTCAGTTTTGCTATTTTGTTTGGCACAATATGATTATCGTTCATTTTGGGAATTAGTCTCATTCCTTTATAACCAGGGTTTTCTTTATGTAACGTCTCTAAATGCTTTGGTAGTTTTGCTTTCACCTTTCGTATTAAACTTTAACTCTTTCGTTATAAGATTATTTATTGTACAATATTACTTTAAAATTTGAAGATTGAGTTTAGAAAATTATATTACCTGCCAGATATCCCATTGTCTTTGCAATAGTCTGGCTAAACACTTGCGCAGCATATCATTTCACTTTCATTTTTGCTATTTTGTTTGGCACAATATGGTTATCGTTCATTTTGGGAATTAGTCTCATTCCTTTATAACCAGGATTTTCTTTATGTAACGTCTCTAAATGCTTTGGTTGTTTTGCTTTCACCTTTCGTATTAAACTTTAACTCTTTCGTTATAAGATTATTTACTGTACATTTTAACAAATGAGGTGGATCATTTAATTTTCTTTCATTTCTTCACATTTTCTTAAAAAAATATACTTTCTTGTAGTAATATATTTATCGCTGGTCGGTTGTTAGCACCCTGGTCACAAGTTGTAGCAACTACAAATAAACCAGTCTTTTGCAGTTCTGTTATGTTATGTTTTATTTGCTTGGCTAACTCAGGTCCTTTTGTTGCAGCTAACGAAAATGTATACTAAATAGGCTGTTTAAAATTTTTCATTAAACCTCGTATCATTAAAGCTAATGCAATTTCTGCAAATTCTGACGTTGTTTTCTGACCATCAGTGACAAAGCCAGTAATTTTATCTTTTCTTTCATTATTTTGGATATTGGCTTTTAGTGCTATTTTATTTAACATCAAAATACAAAGTCGATCTTCAATTTTAATTTTTTCTGCTTGTTTTTTAATTGAGCAAATACTTTTTTTGATAGTCCTGTTTGAACATTTGCTTGTTGAAGCAAGTTTACCAGTGTTTTCGGTGCTGGCAAAATTAATATTTTTCTTAATTCTAAACCCGCCATTGCACGCCCAAATGTGCTCATATTTTTCTTGTAACATTCTACACAGGAACGACGCACCTTCCAAGAAGGTCCTTCTTTTTTCTGAAGCTCGGCTTTCTTCTCGTCGTCCGTCCTGAAGGTACTCTGGGTATTGAAGGCTTTGCCAAAAATCTCTTTAGTATTTCTTTTCTAAAGTCTACAATGGGTTTGGATTTATTTTTGACGCTTTTATACAAAACTAAAGCATTTACTATAGCGACATTCAAAATGAGATCAATTCTTGCAATTGTACCAACAAAATTTTTTGTACCATTTCAGGGATTTTCTTAATGGGCTCTGGTCGGCCGCCACCTGATCAGCTAAATCCACTGCTCCCTTAGCTTTATTATAATCTATGACTATAGCTGGTTTCATTGTGGTTTTATTATTTTTGGTGATGGAAACAAAACGTGTTGAATGTTTTGTGGAAAGCACCAACTTATCTTTTCATCGTAAAACAGTTATGCCATCATCAATTTCTTTTGCTATGAGTTGGCCTTTTTACAGCTTAGTAGAAACTACAACTTTAGGGAAATGCTTTCTGTTTTTTATTAAAGTTCCGATTCTTGCCGAACTTCTGCAAAACCAAACACATCTGGTGTTTGATTTTGCAGAAGTTCCCTGTCTAAAGGTACACTTGTGTACCAGTTGTCTGTGTACAATGAATGCCCTTTATTTAGTAAGTCCTTGCAAAGGTTGGTTCGTCACAACTCTGTGAGGGGAGACATTCATTTGTTCATTTTGTTTACCAGCATATATATTGATGTTGAATGTATAACCAGGTAAGGTACATAGTTTGAAAAGTTTAATTCCGTATTTATGGCGTTTTTGTTTGTTGTATTGGCGGAATACCAAGCGTCCTGGAAACGGAACCATACTTTCATCAACGCATATGTCAGGAATAAAATGTTAAAAATTAATATTTAGCATAACTTGCAAGTGCTGAACGCGGTGAAGACGGTCCGATTTATTATTCTCGTCATTATTGGAAAAGTGGATCATTTTGGTCCAGTCAACTTAGGCTTAATTTAGGTAAGAACCTCGGAATTCGAGATACCCAGCTGTAAGTTTGTAAATATTTGTATAATGGCACCCTAAATGTTGTCTCAAAACCTACATATAGTTGGGTGTGCGCAACTATTGAATTTCAAGGTCAAAAGGTCTCAAAAATTTGTTTCGGTCGCTTTTTTTGTGAATATTTCATTTCCTATAGGTTTTTTGCTATTTGTATTTATTAACATAATGTAGAATACAAAATTCTCTACAACTTTTGTACAAGAATTTTTTTATACGGTGAACCGTTTTCGATATAGAGGGCGGAGAGCGCGCGGTCACAGTATCACTTCAGGTTGACCGGTGCCTCCGGTCGAAAACGCGCCATATCCAATGTGTCGCGGCAACGGTGTCCGATCCTTTAATGTCGTGATGTATGGCATATTTTATCAATAAATTGGCTGTCAAATTTTTTCTCTCTCTCACGGTTGTAAAATGGCAGCCATTTTAGTTTTTCTCGGGCTTTCACACTAATCTGACCAATACTTCTCATGTAAATATCCTATGAATGTAGAAAAGGTCTTATTTAATAGCTAAACTTATGGACTACGCTTACACAGGCAACACGTATATATATTTAGCGAGAACTTTTATATCATCTTTCTAGATAGACCACTGTACATGCATCGATAAGTTATCATCTAAATCTTGATTAATCTGTTACACCGTGTTATTTACGTCAGGGTAACTAGAAATTAGTGTTTATAAATAAAATCTTTTTAATGCTAGATTACGTTTATTACGCAAGCGACCCGAGTCGCTGCACCAAGAACACTGGCCTAATGTTTTACATGTTAACACGACACACGACACCACATGCATGGAACATCGAAATAATATAACGTCACATGATCACATCGATATATTATACTTAATACAATATATTGTGTCCCCACATTATACATAACTACATATTTATAATATATACTTACATAACAAACACTATAAAGATTAAAAACACAATTATTAAAGGACCAAGTACATACTTTGTAACTTCGAATACGTTACGTGAATGTAAGTCAAAATAACAATGGAAGCTCTAAAATACTAAATAAGTACCTATTCAAATTGTGGTTATGCAACTTACAATAATATGCTTTAAATATTCTAAAATATAGTTACTGACAAATAACAAATAACTTGTAAATTGTAAAGTACCTCTCGTTTGTACGTGACGTAAAAAAAAATGGGCGTCGTAACACAACCTAATATAAATAAACAATATAAACCAGCTTATTGTTTCTCTCCTTGTTACAATGCAATGCTTTGTTACACACGTAAGTGTAAACCAGGGGTTCCCAATTTTTTTTCGCCAAGGAACCCTATTTGATTATACTTTTCCTCGCGGAACCCTACGGCCTACTTTGCTAACTCGAAATTTACCTACCTTATAAAAGGTATAAATGAAAAATTAAGTTTTTATGAAATCATTTTTATGCATTTACTGTGAATATATATTACGTAGGTAGGTACTTACTGCTTACCTAAAAATAATAAAACGTACAAAAAATTTTATTCGTCACATTAAACTTTTTAAAACAAATTAGGCTTAATGTCCGACAGTTGAACGCGAAGATCTGGTGCTGCATCCAGCCTGTTTCTATATTTGCTTTTGGTGTAAGCATATGCGGAAAAACCAGACTCGCATCGGTAAGTCGTCACAAACGGTAAAAGTAATGTGATGGCTCTATTAACAATTTCTGGGTATTCATCTTTGAGTCCAATCCAAAAGGCGTTTAAATTGAAAGTTCCTTCTTCAAACTTTTGTTTTAGCGTTGATGAAAATTTGATGTCAATCAAATTCTCATACTCTGACACCGACAGAATCGAAGGTTTGGTGTGATTTACAAACGGATTCTGCACCCAGTCCATGTCCTGCAACTGCTCCGGAAAATACTCATGCAAAGATTTTGTAAGGCTTGTCAAATGCTCATGTATATTCTTTTTCACGTCTGAAGATACCCGCAGCTCATTTTCTTTTAAAAAGTCATTTAATATTGTGAAACATTCGTAATTATGTTTTTCAACACATTCAATCCAGAACGCAAGCTTGTTCTTCAGTGAAGTCATTTTATCATTTACTGTAAATTTTGTTGTACCTCGTCCCTGTAATGCCTTGCAGATTACGTTGAGCTTATCGAATATATCAGCTAAATAAGCCAATTGCATCAACCATTTCTCATCATGCAGCAGTTCAACAAGCTTATTAACGTGTGAAGAAACAGGTTGTTTGGTAAAGAATATCTTAAGCTCGTCACGCAATTCAAACAGCCTTAATAGAACTCTTCCTCTTGAAAGCCATCTTACTTCCGTATGAAGAAGAAGTGATTGATGCTGACTTCCCATATCCTCACACGCTTTTTTAAAAAGCCTCGACTGGAGTGGACGTGATTTAACGTAGTTTACAATTAGTACAGCTTGGTCGAGAACTGTCTTGAGCTCGTATGGCATTTTTTTTGCAACAAGAGCATGGCGATGTAAAACGCAGTGACTGCTAGTACATTTAGGTGCAACCTCCTTGATTCTTGTTACAGTGCCTTTTATTTTGCCAACCATAGCTGCCGCTCCATCACTGCACACGTCAATACATTTGTTCCAATCAATATGGTGCTTAGTCATGTAACTATCGATAACTTTAAAAATTTCTTCTCCAGTTGTGTTGGTTTCTAAAGGAGTGCAAAGAAACAAATCCTCTTCAATAGATCCTCCAAAGGAATATCTCACAAAAACAAGCAGTATTGATAACCCGGCGACATCTGTACTTTCGTCCAGTTGCATTGCAAACATTTCGCTGGTCTTCAATCTACTAATTAATTCATCTTGAATATGGTCAGAAATCTTATGAATTCGATCAGAAATTACGTTATTTGAACACTGAACTGCTGACACTTTCTTTGCTGCCTCTTCTCCAAGTACACAGGAGACAATTTCTGTCATACATGGTTTTATTAAATCCTCTGCAATCGTGTGTGGTTTACCAGCACGAGCGATTCTGTAACTTAGCAGAAATTATGCCTCTGTTGCATTTTCATTATCGGTCTTTACAAATTTTTGGATAGCAGCTGCACCAGTTCTACGTCCTTCTTTGTGTCTCTCAAAAAAGCTGACGCTATTATCTTTCAGTTCTGGGTGGTTCGTGTCAAGATGTCGTTTAAGCTTTGCAGGTGCCAGTGAGCTATTACTTATTATTTTGTTACAAATAACACATTGTCCATCCGGGTTCTCAGTCATTCCCACAGAAACAAATCTAAAGGACAAGTAGGATTCGTCGTATTTTCTCTTTTTTGATGAAGTTTTCTCCTGGGTTGCAACTCTTTTGGTGATTTTATGTTGTAGATTCTGTCCGGCACTAGGGTCTTGTGTATTTAGCAAACCCTGAAATGAATTGACAAACAATGATAACAACCATAGTAATGCGTACAATTGACGATAAATCAAATTAGTAAAAGTCTTGTGTAGTTCGCGAACGAACTAGTTCGCTAAGGAGCTACGAACTAAATTGAGCGATCCCGGTCGCGAACTATAATGCGCAAGTCTAAGTAGTCAATAGCTTGTATCACAGTAAATTATCCAAATAATTGTAAAAAAAACTTATGCACACTGACATAATATTATAAGTACTACGTACGTAATTATTAACTCAGTGCTTATGCATAATTTTCTTACCGACGAACCAGGAACAATTTCTTCTGAAATATTTTCAGTACACACTGCTGGTGGCTCTGAATCTAATAAAGAATCCTCCGAAACAATTTTGCCACTTGTGAGGCGCCCCGTTTTGAGCCAACTTTCCATTTTGAACTACCTACAATAAAAATAACACGTGAATTATTATATCTCTCGTATTTTATTTTAAAAATGTGTCTAGAAATAAACAATAACATTGTGACTTACCAGTAAATTTTATTATTATTAGTATTTTTTACTGCAGCTATTCACTAATTCAATAATTGAAATACGTGTGCTCTTATCGCGGTATAGACCGGTATAATTCGCTCCGACCGGCGCCCGCCGCGCCGCATCGGACGGCGCTGCAACACGGGCGCGCGGGGCGGGGAGGGCTTTGCGCGCTGCACTACTCCGCCCGCACGCCCTGCCCCTCTTTCATGCGTAAAGTGTACAAACAAGTCGGTGCGCGCGAGAACAACGTTTGCGTTGGTCACGAAACGTGTGATAATATTTTTATTTTTTACGGAACCCTTGCGGCCTTTCCACGGAACCCCAGGGTTCCGCGGAACACCATTTGGGAACCGCTGGTGTAAACAATAGAACAGAAATCCAAAAAAATGTCGCCAACACATTAGTGTGAGCATGGTGTGAGCCGTAAATTATTTTGTAAGAGCATCCTTTCTCTTAAAACATAAAAAATGGGTTCAGCATCAACTCTATTTACAATCCGAACACCAAACTTATTTAATAAGGCAGCGGCTATTTTAAAATGCCTGCATTTGCAATGCATTTGCATTTGCTATATGTGTACATATGTGGAACGGTTTTATTAAAATGGTCAAACCTAAAAAGCCTGTAGTCTCTTTTGAAATAACCATTGACCACTTCCACTACCCATATGCACATGGTTACACACCTGTTCCTGTTTGTATGGGCAGTGGTCAATTGGTGTTCGCCTTGTAGTAATGACTCTGGCATATATTATGTCCTATAATTACATTGTTGCAACAGGTTGATGCTGTCCATAAATCCCCGGTCTAAAATAAACATATTTTGGAAATACTGTCGCAGTAGGGAATTTTCATCTTGGAAAAGAGAAGTCATTATATCTGCATCAGATGTTGTTGCTTTGTAAGGGCCAAAACAGTCTAGTAACCAACAGTGACGTAACCATCACATGTCACCAATAAAAATGGTCTTAATAAATTCCTATATTTATGTAAAAAATATGTCTTTTTGAAACATGAAATTACTGCTTTTGTTAAAAAAATATGTTCGATCGCAGATGATTATTATATACAAATTAATCATTAAATTATGTCTTAACAAATCATTTCGTGTTTTGTGATTTATACCCAAATTCCCCGGTGCAAAATCTGCATCAGATGTTGTTGCTTTGTAAGGGCCAAAACAGTCTAGTATCTAACCATCACATGTCACCAATAAAAATGGTCTTAATAAATTCCTATATTTATGTAAAAAATATGTCTTTTTGAAACATGAAATTACTGCTTTTGTTAAAAAAATATGTTCGATCGCAGATGATTATTATATACAAATTAATCATTAAATTATGTCTTAACAAATCATTTCGTGTTTTGTGATTTATACCCAAATTCCTCGGTACAAAATCTGCATCAGATGTTGTTGCTTTGTAAGGGCCAAAACAGTCTAGTATCTAACCATCACATGTCACCAATAAAAATGGTCTTAATAAATTCCTATATTTATGTAAAAAATATGTCTTTTTGAAACATGAAATTACTGCTTTTGTTAAAAAAAATATATGTTCAATCGCAGATGATTATTATATACAAATTAATCATTAAATTATGTCTTAACAAACCATTTCGTGTTTTGTGATTTACACCCAAATTCCTCGGTACAAAATCTTCTAACATTATATTTCGAGCATTTTTCATTAATCTTCCTAATGTTGTCCGGGGAACTTCTAACAATGTTGACAATCTATCATCAGAATCCTCTGTACGTATTTTTATTAACATGACTGCCAAACCTAATATTCCCCGTGGAGTCCAAACAAATGATCATCTATTTGTTGCACTGACTCTAAACATGTTAGTATGGGCTTAAAAGTGAAAAAATGTGCTCAATTTGCTCAGCCGTAAAACTTGTCATAGTATTTGGAGCATCATACAGAGAGTCCCAAGTGTTTTGATGTAAATGATCAGTGCATATTCGTGCTAGCACAGGCACATAATATTTATAAGTATGGAATCAACTTTGAGAATTGTAATTGTCCATAAAAATTGTGTGGCCCTTATGCTCAAGACCATGGAGTAGTCTCAGCACAAGAGCCAATACTATCACAGACAGTGGTCCGTCTACATGTGGGTTCCGCGTTTGTGTTATGCCCTGCCTGGACTTCAAAGCGCCACAAATACCCTTTCTGGGACTCACATACCTCGTATATTTTAATGCCGACTGCAACCGCCTTATTGCGGATAAACTGATTAATGTCTAACCAGCCTTTCCACATCATTAGACTTTCGTCTAAAGAAATATTCTGGGACAACCTATATAATTGGGAAAATTTATTGTTAAGGTGGTCTAAAATAGGCTGCACCTTAAACAACTTCGCTTGAGCATGAGTCATTCTTTCGGGATCGCACGCTGTATTATCTTGAAAATGCAGGCATTTGCTCAGCAGGAGGAAACGGTTAATGCTCATCGCCGCTGAAAAACCCGGCGTACTAAAGATGTCACGTGTACTGTTCCAGTACTCTTTGAGACGATTTTTTATGACAACACCCGTTGCCATAATGATGGCAAAATATAGATAGAGTTCTTCAGCGTCGGTGTCATGCCAATATAATCAACGCTACCTGCTGAGCATAGGCATTGGTCTCGTCAGCGATGTATTCCATAATGCTGCGATCCCATATGGCAGTAAATGCATCATACGGGCTCGCAATTGGAACAGTGGGTCCACAATCAGTGTCGGAGAATGGTTCCTTCCTCAGTTCTGGTGCGACCTGAAGTTGCGGAAACGCTCTCTTCTTCTTTTCCATGGAAGATGTACTGGCGCCGTTAGCACCATTATGGGCTATTACAATTTCCTCCTGTTTATTATAACTTTTTTCCATCTTGAAAAAACTGTTAAAATGTTTAATTTAATAACGTCAATTTTATACCTAAAATTGTTTTGAAATCTACTTAACTACTAGTTTAAACTAGTTGCACATAAAAAGCGATACTATAACTGCTATATTGTGGCCATTAGTGCTGTGCACTCCCTGAGGTATGCGCGGCGAGGTGGTAGGCGAAGAAAAAAGTGCATGAGTTTACATGAGATCGATACAATATGTCGGACAGATCTTACGATATCAGTTTGCATTTCTAAGGCAAGACTTGTGGCGGGACGTTAGCGGAGGCTATCTATCTGTAATATACTCCTTTTACAGATAGATAGTCTCCGTAATATACTCACATTTTACAAAAAATATGCACATGATAAGAACTAAACTTAAAATTCAAAGCAGGACTTGTTTTATTGAAGTCTTCATCTTCCACTTCGCCACCGGAATTTGAATATAATATTATGAATGAATCATCAAACCTACTATCGCGACTCCACTAATCATTTTCATTTTTCTGGACTCGTCGCATCTGTGTCATTTTTCCGCCGTGAATTCCGACAACAATTTATCCAATAAGACTATCTTTTCGTCTAGAGAAGAATTAATATAGTTTTGGGCTTGATGTTTTTAATATCAGCCCAGACCAACTCAATTGGATTAAAATCTGGGTGGTACAGAGGTAAACGCAGAACAGCGTGTTCACTGGCTTTCAGGAGTTCGTTAATTCTATACACGGGTTCTTTTGTGTATTTTTGATAAGAAGTAGCAGTTTGAGCCTTTGTCATGGTTCCTGAAAATTCTACATTATGGCGGAGCAACCAGTTCTGCATTTCATTTTTGAGGCTTGATATAGTTGGTTTCTTCTCAACTTGAACGCTGTGGTAAGACGCGTTGTCCATAACAACCACAGAATTCTGCAGCAACTTATCTTTTAACTTTTCATCTATCCACTTATAAAAAGTAGGTCCGCTCATATCTCCATGATAGTCACCGGTTCTAGCATCTGATTTGAATATAGTCAATGCATCATCCACTGAGCCATTTCGAAACCCAGCGTGGAGAATTACCAATCGTCTACCTTTCCCAATATCAGCATGAATTCTGGGTTCTGACGATGATTGAGATGTTCTGAGATGTCTCTTTAATTTGCAGTGGCGTGCAGAGCAATATGACACAGGGTATGCGGGGCCCAGCGGAGTAGTTGGATGGCCTATATTATATGGTCGGAAAAAATCTTAATAGCGCAATGTAGCCAGCGACAGCAATATTGCCAGCGCCATCTATCGAGAACATCGAGAACTATTTAAGTACTCACCTGATCGGCTTCAATTTTCACATACTTATGGTTCCGGACTCCGGTTACTTGAGATTTACTATATTCTGATGTAAATACTATAGATGCAAGATTTCGGCCACCTCAAATATCTTATGCAAGTGAGTGATAGTTACAGAACACGTCCCTCGCAAGATATCCGATGTGGCCGTTAAAAAGGCCGATTTTCATGTGATTCGCAAAATATATGAATAAACTTAATAATAAAACTATGGGTTCGGAAAAAACAAACTACTCATTCATTTATAAATTAAATCTATGCGCCTATCCTTTTTTAAATATAATTTTAGGATATCGTCATAGAAAGTTGGATTGCGTTTCAATTCTATCATTACTGCCTTTTCTATAGAAATCATGGAAAGATCTGTGAGTCGTTGTTGATTTTGTGTGTTTCTCAAATATGTGTGGATACGTTTTAAACTCGAAAATGAACGCTCTGCCGATGCGCTGCTTGCTGGGATAGTCACAATGAATTTCGCTAATCGTAACACTTCAGAAAAAACTTTATTCAAATTGTCATTATACAAATTTTGAATAATACTAAATACACAACTATTTGCAAATTGAGGTGATCTATAAATACAGCGCAATTCATTTTTCAATTTATCAAAATTAAAATTTGCCTGATATTTACTAGTGAATTCTCTGGTTTCATTTTCAAGGAAACATTCACTATATTTTCTAAAATTCTCACAAGAAAGTAGCTCAACAAACTTTAAATCTTTAATGTTTTTATACCGATTTCTTAATTCACTCACTACATTATCAATTATTTCAACAAAAATTCGCCGATTATGTATTTTTACATCATCGACATTGCGCTTTCTTTTAGGTGGTCCGGTTATGTGAAAGGCGGCATCATAATAGATCTCGAACTTCTCTCTGAAACGTTCTAAAAATGACTCTAACTCTTTTATCATTCTTACACAATACGCGATGTCACTAGTTTTTTTGCAAAATATCGTGCAGAATATCCGTTTCTGCAAAAATATCTGCGAAAGATTTTAATAGAAAATTAAATTCAAATTCTTTCATATTTAATAAAAATGAACTGACTTGTGTCAGTGTTTCACCATCCCAGTCTTGTGTATTTTCGTTCATATTTTCAAACAATTCTAGGAGGTGGGTGGACTCATTATTAATTACATTAACCGTGCGCGAGTGATACGTCCACCTTGTTTCCGCGACACGAGGCAGCTTTTTCATATCGGCAAAGTTGTTGTAATGGGCCATTCGCTTTGTACTAGTGTGAAAAAAAGCCGAGATTGATTTTATAATACTAAAAAAGCGTTTTGTTTCAGCAACTCGTTCGAAAGATTTCGATAAAACTAAATTTAATACATGTGCTGAACACCAAACGTACATAGCTTGTGGACATTTTTGCCTCACCAAAGCCTGCACGCCATTAATTTGTGAGGATAAAACTGCTGTCCCGTCGTAAGTTTGTGCAACTAATTTGGATACACAATCGAACTCTTCTAAAACTTCCAAAATTATAGAACTCAAGGCTACAGCGGTCCGATCCGCGCTGACATCAACATATTTGATAAATCGATCAACTACTTCTGAATCACGAAAATATCTCAAAATTAATACTAATTGTTCACGGCCGCTAACATCAGCAGTCTCATCTACCATGACGGCGACAAAATCGGACTGTTTAATTTCGGCTTTAACGCGATCGATCATCACAGATGCAAGGCTCGAGATCAAATCATTCTGCGTACGGTTCGACATGCCCGTGAATGAGGTACTCGCATTCTGTAAATAGGTTTCTAAAACTCCATCATACTTGGCTAATAAATTTACTATTTCTAAATAATTACCCCTATTTAACGACGATACTGACTCATCGTGACCGCGAAAAGCTAATTCTTGTTTTCCCAGAACAAAAAACAAAAAACAACATCGATCAGCCTATGAAAAATGTTTCTATTGCGATCGACTTTAGCATTATTCCTCTCAATATCTAATCGTAACTGACTGTTGATACTCATTTCAATACGAGATTTACCAAAAGTATTTAATTTTAAGCAGGCCTCCAGATGTTTTTCTGTATGGTCATGCTTCTTTGCCGCGTTATAGAAATTATTTAAATCTGAATATCCTGAATCAGTCCACACTGAACTACAATTATTAAACAATATGCAAGGAAAACAATATAATTTAATCGTGTGCACACAACCACACAGCCAGTTATATGATTCATAACTTTTAACATGAAACTTCCGAGTTACATTGCCTTTTTGCTGGTTTAATTGTAACTCGGGTACACACCTACCTTTCGACACAATTTGAATCTTTTCACTGAATGACAATTGTGAAAACTTGTTATTTTTAATTTTTAATAAACACACATTCTCAACACAGACCTCACAGTCAAATAACATTTTTAAGAAATCAAAAACGCACTTTATATAGAAACTCAGTAATAACTATTAAACTGTTAAAATGTGCAAACTTTTAAATGTTAAAACAAAAAAGTCGTTTTAGAAAACTATAAACTTGCGCAAACAAAAATTATCGTAACAGTGCTCATCACATGAAAAAATAAAATGGCGTTCCAAAAATACTAAACATTAATGTAATGTAAACAAATATAACCCTTACTAAACAAAAATGCACTATACATGCATACGCGTAATTAGATTTCCGTCCATTATTTTTACTCGGATTATAATAGGCAACGAAGTGTGAAGTGCAACGAACCCGAACCGAACGCCGCGTCGGAGGCGCTCGGATAAGTTCGGAAATCGGATGACCTGCCGGCTTCCGCAGTCCTTGAAGCTACTTGGCCCACCACACATTCCCACCACTGTATCTCCTGTGTCGCCAGGATCGACAGCGGCATCCAACCACGAAAACCCTTTGATATGATCTCAGGGAGCCCGAGGGACATGCTAATACTGTCTTGGGACCCGCAACGAAATTAATCAGAAGAAAATAGGAGTAGGAAGATTCCAATTTCCCTCCCCATAAAAGCGGGAGACAGCACAAAGTTGCAATGACCGAAAGTCAAAGAACTTAAGGGGGAGCACCACGGAAATAAGGTTAATAATTGTGACTCCTAAGCTAAAGCTAAGTTAATATTGGAGTTTATTGTGTTTGACTGTTGCCAATAATAATTGTGGCACGTAATAAAAAATAAGGCACGGAAGTTCCTAGCGCTGTCCACGAGATCACCGTAGTATGCTACTCCAGATGTACAGAATAGGTTGTTTAGCATAGTAGTTCTTTCGTCCTGCCAGAGACTGCACTCCCAGAGAACATGATGCGCGGTTTGTTCAAACATGTTGCCTTCGGTCGAGCACTCGCACATGGGTGATGCTACTAGTTTAAATCCGTAAAGTTTGGCCTTAAAATTTCCATGACCGGTCAGGAATTGAGAAACGCAGTGATCAATATCCATCCAATGTTTGGATAGCCGTTCACGAATATTAGGGAAAAAATTATAAAGGTGTCGCCCTTTGGTGGAACAGTCCCATCGTGACTGCCATTCGGAGATTAGGCTTTGCACAGAGTTTTCTAAAGGTTCAAACAGTCTTGCTATTTTAATTTTATCGCGAGCGCTTAAAAAGAACGGGTTGTCAATGTTTTTTTTATGATAGTACATTGTCGCACGACGCTGAATCTCAAGGTCAACGGGTAAAACTCCGGCTAACACAGGTAAGGCTTCGGTGCTTGTGGTCCTGTAAGCTTTGCATAAGAATATAAGAGCAAGACGTTGGCTTTGTAGCAACTTGCGACGAGCCGCGCCGATTGTTGCTCTGTCGGCCCACACGGGGGCCCCGTAGCAAATGCTGCCTAGGTAAGTAGCAGTGTAAATTAATTTTAGGGTTTTGAAGGAGAGGCCCCATGTCGACGTAGATATTTTGGTAAAGGAGTAAAAATTGCGCTTCGCTGTCTCACCTGTTTGAATTATATGTTCTAAAAATGTAAATTTATTTTCCAAGTAAAAACCAAGATAACAGAGTGACTGTTTGCGTTTAATGTTAATATTGTCAAGTTTAATGCTGGGGGAAGATATAAGGGACCCTTTTAAAAGAATTTGGTAAGTTTTATGCGCGGCGAATTTCAGGCGATTACGTTTACCCCAGCTCGATATTAAATTAAGACTATCATTGGCTTTAGATTCAAATTCGGAACGTGAATTTGCATGAACGATGAGAAAACCGTCATCGGCGTAGCCAACTAGTACGCACAGCGGTGGTAGGGGAAGACTTAATAAATCATCAAATCCGAAATTCCATAGTTTTGGCGAGATAACAGAGCCCTGAGGGCAGCCGCATGTTAAATCTTTGGCGTGTGTACAATGGCCAAGTCGAAGCTTAGTTTGACCGTTAAAAAAATAAGAACGTATTATGGCATAAATATTAGAGTAGCAACCTCGATTTTTTAGTTTTAATAATAACATCGGCCACCAAGCATGATCGAACGCGCCGGAGATATCTAATGAAATGGCGACCACGTATTTAGATTCCGAAAGATTTACTATTTTTCTAACTTCCATAGCCGCGTCAACAGTCGATTTCCCGGCGGTGAAACCGAACTGATGACTATGAAATTTAGGGCCACCGGGTAGCAGGCGAGGTACAATGAGACGTTCTAGTAATTTACCTAAGCAAGGCAGTAACGTTATCGGACGGTAAGATTTTGGGTCGTCAGGAGGTTTGTTTCCCGCTTTAGGTATTAATTTTAAGCAACCGGTGCGCCAAATTTTTGGAAATATACCTTCTGCGATACATCTGTTGTAAACATGTAGAATAGATGAACTAGCCGCTAAGCACGCTTGTTTTATCATAATATTCGATATTTTATCCTCGCCCGCAGATTTTTTTATAGGCAAAAGGTTTACTATTTTACTAAACTCCTCCGAAGTTGGTAAATCTGAGGCCGGTGTATGTATGGGGTCTAGCATTCTACTCCTAATGTCGCGGTGGTGTTCATCATCCAAGGAGGGCTCGTCGTCTGGGATGAGAACGTTTAGATATGCCTTCGCCGTTTCGTCTAAGCTACAAGTGTAAGAGTTGTTAATTTTAATATTTGAGAAAAAGCTTGGCTCATTACTACTACCGGGTTTAAGCTCGTGGTATAAAGAGGACCAGGGGCCCTCTTTATCCAGTCTATTCGCGGCATTCTTCAACATATTATTTTTCGCTAACGTAACGGCGGCGCGATAGCGTGACCTTGAAATGCGTAGGTTATTCAAACTAATTATGTAATTATAATTCGAACGATCGTGGCCAGATTTACGAAGATTATTGATTTTGCGCCTGGCCCTTCTAAATTCCCGACGAAGATTAAGAAGGTTACTGTTCCACCATTTACAGTTGTGATCTTTTTTAAGAGGTCTACGACCCAAGGCTACATCGGCACAGTAAACAAATGTGTTTGTCATAATTTCCGCGCACTCATCGACGTTTAAATCCGGCCGAGTGAAGTCTCCGGCATGAGCGGTAATGAGGGAGCGGAATAAATTCCAATCGCCGTTCTTTACGTTGTATTTATAGTCATTAGAATTGACTACGGTATCACTCGGGACCGCACGAGAAAACTCGTACACCAATAAGCGGTGATCACTACATGACGCATCAGGTAGGACACGCCAATGCCTAATCTGGACGTACGCGCTGGATAGCGTGACGTCAATCGACGATTCGCCCGTTGGGCTACTATAGGTAGGTGGTGCATCGGGGGTGTTGTGAATTTGGAGGTTAAACTCCGCAATAAAGTCTTCTACAGCGGTACGACGGTCGCGGTCAGTGTACCTAAGCTGGCCGTGCCATAAGGGCGAGGATGCATTGACGTCGGCGCCAACAATAATTTTATCACCCGCGAGAGATTGTAATACGCGGCGGAGTTGATGTAAATGTGGGCCTACGGTATCCGCGTACTGAAAGTAGCAGCTTACAACGTATAGTCTAAACTGAGGACACGATACCTCGGCTACCGCACAATGCGACGTCGAAAGGTTAGTTAAGGCCGTGACTGAAAATCTAGACTGAGGTGTGTATATACCCGCGCGAGCTAAGTTATTAATTTGTATCATTTTCGACCGAAACGACGCGAGTTGATATTGTTCTTGAACAAGTACTAAGTCTAAATTGTGGTCAGAAACTAACTTTTCTAATTCTAAAGTCGCGTGCTTGTTATTATGGAGGTTTAACTGTCCTATATTTAAACTATCCATACCTAGTAGTTAAAATAAGTTGCTCCATTTTGCTTTTATATGTTGGACAGTCTGGGGAGCCCGTGGGGTGGTCGGAAGGTTTTTTATAACGTTGGCAACTACCACAAACTGGCTTAAAATTTTCTTTATCTTTGTTGGGGCACGACAACGAGCTGTGTTTTTCGGCACAGTGATAGCAGCAAGGATTAGGATCGCGACAGAATTTAGCGACGTGCCCAAACTGTTGGCAGTTGCCGCAGCGGACCAGCTCAACGTCGTCCACGAAGCGACACATCGCCCAATCGATAAACAGTTTTTCTTTTGAATTGATCAAGTGTTTACGCACAGCGGGGTCTAATTCGATACCTATCCATTTCCTGTTGTTGTAATCTTTATTTAAATTACGACGTCTTACTATTTTTGTTGAACGCAAAAATTGTTCTTGAGACATATTCATTTCGCCATTAATATTTTGATTAAAAAGTGCGAGAAGGAAATTATCATCCGTCATATGTTGCGGTACATCTTTTATGAGAATACGTGGGTTACGTCCTTTAGGCGACTCAAGTCGCAGACCGGCCGATTTAAGCGCTTCCACGGATTTAAGTTTATTAACTTGCGACTCGCTAGTTAGTCGCACGCATCGCACGCACCCGAATTAGCTGTTTTTTTGACGCCGTGAAATTGAAAACCGTCGGCCGGGTTGATGACTTTCATCAGAGCTTGTTTTGTCTCCGACGATGATTTTAATTCCCCCGATTTTTCTTGTGTCGGATAGGCAATAACGCAGGGAAGCGGTTTTCGGGTCTCGACTGGCGGCACTGACTTCGCAAGTCTTAGTTTAAGCGCGTCCGAGTAGGAGGTAGAAGGCGCGGCGGCAACTGTTTGTACGACGGGATTAGTTTTGGCAGCTAACAATTCGCGATCCATATTAGCGACCTTGGTTTCCAAGGAGGAGTTCTTTATGGCGAGAAGTGAGACGATCGTAGTTATTTTTTGAGTCATACTCATAATATCGGACTTGTTGGCAAAATTATTACGGCGAGACACGGTGTCGTTTGCGAACTCGTTTATTTTGGCTAAGTACGAGCTAGCTTCGCGGACGAGCTCGTAATAATTGCAAGCATCGTCGGATGCGCGGCTTGTGTCTAATAATGACGTAACGGGGGACAGCAGAGGCTCGTCCCTAGAGGGTTGGTGACGCTTCTCCACAGGTGACAAGGAGGAAGGAGATAATTCCGACAACAAACGTTTACCGGACGAGAATGTCGGAGAACGAGGAGTTTTATCGCTTCTATTAAACGGGTTTGTATCTTTATCTGGCGGCATATTATTTTGGCTCGACATTTTGAGTTAATATAAAATTTGAATGTACCAATTACACTTATTTAATTTAAATTAGAATGAAACAAAAGTTTAGCTTAATAATCACAGTCAGCTGATCGGAAGGCCGGCCGGCGCCGCGCGAGCGGTACCGACACACACAATATTTTACCTACCTACAATTCCCTTCTGATAAAAGTGAACAAAGAAATTTACTTACCGAGTTAAATCCAATAAAGTACGAGCAAATGTGTTAAAAAACTTACAGTACACGTAGATTACACCGTTACCTAGCTAATTACACACACTCAGCACGAATTTACCGATTTAAAACCACCGAAAATAAATTTTAATCCCGGAGCGCACGTCAGACGATGTTAACCGTACGGAGGCCGCGGGGGGAGAGGCTTGAAGCTACTTGCCCGTACTAGGCAAATGAGATATTCATGTCTGTGTGCGTTTGCAATCTGTGCACCGATACAAAAATCTCATCGCACACATATGCCCGAGGTCTGCGAGGCCTCAAATGCATATATCTCTGCTCGGCGGGCCGTTGCGATTCAATAATAATGTTTTTATGAAGTTTTGCAAATTAGTTTTTGCTATTTTATAAATTTAGGCGTTTTAAGTGTATTCATTTTTTACTTTATATAATAACTAACGTCATCTAAAACGTGCGAAAGTTAAATTAAAATATGTGTATAGCAAGTATTTATCATTAGGTAAGCAGTGCTTTTATGCCTTCATGGTACGCACGCCCATGTTAATTTGCATTTTTTGAAACGGTAGCCCATTTTGTGTAGAAGCTGTCTAAAATATTCCCGTCCACAATTAAATATGCCATTCTATCTCAAAATTGATCGTAACTTACGGACACTTGTTTTTTTTTAGATTCGTTAAACTGATGAATTTTTCTTCTGATAACTCTAAGGTCAAAAATATCCACAACGTTTTTTCTTTAAAACCTTTGGTTTTTTTGGCAATTGAAAGGACATTGCCAGTTTTTGTATGGAAGTTGGACCAAGTGCTGCCCAGAATGCAGTTATAGCACATTATGTTCTTTAGGCCAATACTTATCTGTGATCTGAGGCGCTTCAAGATCTGTCCCTGGGATCAAAAGATTTTTTTAAGTCTTTATTTTGTAAAAAAAACATTTAACAATGATAGGCATCTATTTATAATATTGACATAATCTGTGACATAATTAGAATATATAACACAAACAGGGCTAAGAAATCATGTCGTGATCATTCAATGAAATAAATTAACATTTTTTATGTTTAATTAATTGTACTAATCATCGTTATCGTCATTGATTGTAATTCTGTCAAGAAATAAGGCAGGACACCTAATCACATCCTCATGTCTAGCCCATCCTAAAAAACAAATTACACACATGATATGGGCACAACAGCCAATGAATGATAAGTGCGCCTGTTTGGCGTATGTGCTCGCTATAATAACTAGAAGCTAGCTTTATTTGGTATGTGCCAACAGCAAAAAGTGTCAGTTCTTCAGCTGTTAGTATTGGAAATGCAGTTACATTCGTTTGCACTACATTAATATTTTCAAATGCAACTCTTATTAGATTGAGCCTTTTAAAGTCGACATATTCCGCTATCGATCGTTAAAGGGCCCATTTACGGCAGTCCTGCTCGGCGGACTGCCGTGAATCGTGACTCCTTTTAGGAGTGTGCAACCTCTCGAGCGATATTTATAAATTTATGTGCATGAGAATTATATTTTAATAAATCAATATGGAAAGCATTAGTAAGAGCCGCAACAATCCTCAGGTCAGCAAAAAAAGTGTGATAAAGATTTATTGCAGTATTCGTGGCGAAATATTTTAAAGTCACGCTTCAGTCTACCATTAACCACTTCCACGGGCCACCGGCAAATAGTGCACAGTCGTGATTTATTTGCTTGAATTGTAGTGAGTTGATTAGATCCCGTTCGAGATTTAGGCATTACACCTACATATCTATGCGGCTCTAACACTGGAATAGAGTCACGGAACCCTCGATCCAAAATGAATACATCACCGGCGTGAAGAGGGGTATACACACTGGTTAAATGACTATCCAAAATCGATGCGTCATTTTGAAATGCAGTGTGTGCACCGGAGATATCTATTATATGGCCATCACAGGTTACAAATAAAAATGGCTTTAAAATATTTCTATAATTTTGGAGACTATAAGTCTGTTTTTGAAATGAAAAGTTAGCACTCTTTTGTATAAACATAAGTGCCATCGCCATTGCTTTTCCATCATTTGCAATTAACTGTTAGGAACCAACAGATTTCTTCCTACGATTTGTTCCCTTCTTATGTGATCGAAACCGAAGTGAAACCGGACAAAATCTTTTTCTAGGCATTCCCTTGCGATTTTCATTTAAGGTCGTTCGAGGTTTGCGCGAGACATTTAAAAAAATGTCGCAAGGCGTTCATTAGATTCGCCTGTCCTTAGTTTTGCTAGAAGTATACCTAAAGCGGTTTTATAATCTCGGCATCTCGGTTTTATAAGCAACAAACTTTCGGCTTTATAATATTAGTAGGATATCATTATAGAACTCACTAAGTATTGCAGATTTGAAAAAAAGACTAGCACCATCGTTATTTTTTAAACAGAATATTTTCTGCCAGTATTTTTCAGCGGGTATGTAAGAATCTAGGCTGAGGTTCTTGTAGTCTAATAATGCATGTTGCCGCCACTCAGAGTCAGCCGTTTTTTGGTCTATGTATTGTGCCATCATGGGAAATCTAGCAAATACTGGCTGCAAGGTTTTCATTTAAAATTTTTGAGCCTCCATAGGATCAACTATATTATTTTATGATCTCAAATAAAGGATCACTGAAATCAAACGTTTTTTTTTTAATGTCGGTGCATAATATTTCAATGTAGAAGGATAGACAGCTTTTAAGGAAATCTGTCGTTGCCGTAGCAATTGATAGATCGTCCTTTAAGACTTGGAGACTTGTAGTGGCTTGGACACCCAGGTATATTTTCTCAATGCTGAGAAATCTTCTTGGATTGGAAAATTCAGCTTTCAAAATGCTTTGACATGATCGCACATATTGCATATCCATGTAGTTAGCAGCATGATGCTTTAATAATTTTTCAACTTCGGATTTTAAGCGATGTAATAAAGGAGTTTCAGATTGAAACAATATTATATTGATCTCTGTGGTAAGTTCAAGCACATACGTGATACGACATAAACTCCAAGTATATTTCCGTGTATTTATTAACCATGGTTGAAAACATAATATCTTCTGTGGTTTTTGAGGGATCTTCCAATACAGCTTGTCTTAAATATGCTTCGAGAGGGACATATTGTTCTAGGATACGATCCACACAAGCTTTCACTGAAAGCCATCGAGTTTGAGACATTGTAAGAATCCTATGAATTTCCGTTTGAAAAAACTGTTGAAAGTCTTTAACACGTTAAACGCTTTAAGAAAAATCGAGTATTTCCATTCAGGCCACAAGGCTCATCGGTGAGCCTTATCATACCGGACCGTTCGAGCCATGGTGGTCACCCGTGAGCCGCGTGACAGGTCCAACGTAAACGCTTCCCACAAGCCACAGACTGCAGCTATGAAACAAAACGCGTATGGAAGTGAGCCGCGAGGCCCAGTAGCCGGTACGGACTGCGTGGTTTTCAAATCCGATGGAAACTTACTAGTTTTATCCGGGTTTTTGTAAGAATGCTAGGGTTGTTGTTAACGATATGGTAGAAAATATTATTTAGATTTAATTAAGACAATAAAACATATAATAATAATCAAATATTTATTGAAATAAAACACATAATGAAAATACGACACTCTTATTCTAAATTTACGACGAAAAAAAATTATTTGTGGTTCTTGTTAAAACAAGGCAAACAAAGGAATGGTTTAGTTGGGCAGCTTTGGCAATAAGTGGAGACCTTTATCGACTTTGTTTTAGCCTGTTTGCTACCCATGACTGGTACGTTATCTGCATAACATTGGCGACATGTCCTTCTGACTTTTCTAGCCAAACCCTCTTTTTTTTCCAAGCAGTGTTTCTCTCTCTTTGGTCTTTGGTTAGGCTCAGCCACAGGATTTTCTTGGGCTTTGCAAAGATTCATCATTATGGATCTCCGGAAGTCTACCATTTGTAAGTTTTTTTTAGTCACTGACTTGTACAGAGTCAAAGCATTTACCATCGCAGTATTTAGTAATAAATCAACAGCCAATTTCTTGTACCACTTTACAGATTTTCGCAACGGGGAGGAGTATGCTGCCATTTGATCCGATAAGTCGACTGCTCCTTTGGCTTTGTTGTAATCAATTATGATCTGCGGTTTCATGACCATAGTGCCCCGACGTTTTTTTATCATTCCAAATTGATCTGAATGTTTGGTTGACAATACCAACACGTCCCTTTTGTCTCTCCATTTCATGGCAGTAATACCATCTCGACTCTCCCTGGCAATAAATTCTCCTTTCTTGAGTTTAGTACTCACGACTTTCTTGGGTAGGTTCCTCCTATTCTTTCGAATTGTTCCCACCAAATGGGTTTCATTATCTAGCAAAGCCCTGGCCAATTTAATGCTGGTATACCAGTTATCGGTATAAAGAGTATGGCCTTTATTAAGAAGATTGCCAAGCAAATCCATTACAACATTATACGGAGTGGTATTTGTGACTTCGTTGTTTTTTCCTGCGTAAATACTTATCTTATAAGTATATCCCGGCACACAGCACAACTTAAATTCTTTAATTCCATATTTATGGCGCTTTTGTTTATTGTACTGTCGGAAGACAATTCTGCCACGAAACGGAACAACACTTTCGTCTATACATAGGTCTTCGCCAGGTGTGTAATGCATCTGGAATTGGTTATTTAATACCTGCAAAAGGTATCTAATACGATGGAGACGGTCTTCTGTATTTGCCTCATCGTTTTGAGAGAAATGAAGCATTTGTAGTAGCAATTCGAAGCGATTTCGTGGCATTACTGAGCATGGAAATGGATGACCTATAATAATATTTGTTGACCAATACTCCGCCAATCTAGGAAGGCTTGTGATGCCCATAAAGATGATAAGCCCAAAAAACTTTTTTATTTCCTCTAGATTTGTTGGAGCCCATTTCCGAAGCCTTGCAAAGCGTGAACTTTCTTCGGAAACAGCGATTTTTTTTATTGCGAATTGGTTTGTAAGGTCAGCAATCTCTTGGAAAAGACTATCAGGCACCATCAATTGGAAGAAATCAGCTGGATATTTATTGCGCATGCTATAGCATAGGTTAGTGGAAAGGCCAGGATGTTCAGTGAAAGGTATTATATGGCGTTGGTTACCTTTAGGTCTTGACCAGGTTGTCGATGGCGATGTATTACCTGAACCAAAAAATGTATTGTAACTAGTGAACCTACTCATAAACAAGTAATAATTGAATAAATATGCATACGTTGAACACACTTAGATCCCTTTTACTAAATAACAGGCTTGTAAGCCTTAAAACGTCAACTATCTGATAGATAAAGTTTCATCAAAATTGGTCCAGCCATTTCATAAATAAATCAGACCAAAGAAAGACAAAAATTCAAAATAAACTATGTAAGTAAATACCGTTTGTAGAATACTTTCATATTATGCATTTAGTGTTGTTAATAAGCTGTTAATGCTGTTAACAAACAGACACTTCAATTTTATATATTGGTATAGATAAGTAGGTAAATAAAATCATGTCTGCAATGTTATAATAACAACTTCATACTGAATGTAAATATGTTAAATTAATTGTCATGAGAACCAAACAAACGCGGTTGTAGATAGGTATGTATAATGTATATGTATGTGAAATGAATATAAAGCAAGTAAAGCCGTGAGCAGTAGCTCATTTAAGATTTAAAATGACTTACCAACAGTATCAGCAATAATCCTTGCAACTTCTGTGTCGCTGTCATCGCTCTCTGACAATATAATTCGGCGGCATCTTCTATTTGTTCGTTGAACTTCATATTCATCATCATCAGAATCTATTTGTAAACTTTGGTTGAGAAGATTTATCTCGATGCTTTCTAACTGCGTTAGCTCCTCTTGAGTTAGTTCAAAATCATCAAAATCATCCATTTTTGAAGAAAAAAGCGTAACCGACCCTCACTACTCGACGTAGCGCACGGAAGTGTCGCGCGTGAGCGTGCGGCGCCGTGGGCCGTGCGGTGACCCCGCGGCCCCCCGCCAACGGAAAATACAAAATCCTTTGCATGAGGCCACGGGACTCACCCGTGAGCCTTTTACAATATCTTAAAAACTAGACGGTAAAAGTCGCTAGTTTTGATTTATCATACGAATTACTTAATTTTATGAACATTGGGATTAAAATTTTAAGTTGATGAAAATTACCGATTATCTGATTACGGCTTGGCTCGAATGGAAAAGTAAGCTGGGCTCACCGGTGGGTCGTAAAGCGTGCAACGTGTTAAATTGGTCCAATCTCTTTGAACTTCTACTGAAATGGGAACCCAAATATCTAATCAAATTTTCCACATAGGAAGGCAAGCTTTGTTGACCGATAGGTAAATCATGTGGCCAGAATATTTGATACATGCTATGTTAGGTAACTCTTCTTTTTAAAAGGCAAATACAGAGTTCTTATCTCCTGTCATAACGTTACAAGTGCTTTTCCCAAACACGGACTCCAAGTATAGCACGGTTTCTTTAGAAACACGAAAGCGCGCACGAAACTCTGCAACGTTGTATTTTACAAACGCATTGAGCATTTGATTATTTCTGCGGCGACTCACGGTCGACCTTTCATGGTCTGAAAGACTAGATAGTGACGATAAAGACTTTATTATAACTTTATACACACACTTTTCACCGCAATTATAGATTTAGGAGACCTCTTGACCACTCTTAAACGCAAGCGACGCTTAGATCAGTTTGACAGCTAAAAAAAGTTGAGTAACCATCGAATATACGAATTTTTCATTATGTGGTGCTCATGTGGAGCCTGAGTACAACTTTTTTTATGAAATAATATGAAAGATTTATTATGAAAGCAACTTCCGTCGCCAATGGACACTCGCAGCATCAGAAGAGCTGCAGGTGTGTTGCCGGCCTTTTAAGAGGGAAAAGGGTAATAGGGGAGGGTAGGGATGGGAAGGGAAGAGAATAGGGGAGGGTAGGGAAGGGAATAGGGCCTACCCTGAGTTTACCGGAGGCCCAATCCCCTAGGATTGGGCCTCCGGTAAACTCACTTACTCGGCGAAACACAGCGCAAGCGCTGTTTCACGCCGGTTTTCTGTGAGAACGTGGTATTTCTCCGGTCGAGCCGGCATATTCGTGCCGAAGCATGGCTCTCCCACGTATAAAACTTATTTGGAGGTCCATTTAAAACTAACTGCAACTTAAAAATCGCGTTGGAGATTACGATTTTTTCGTATAAGTGGTACTCAAAAATTTAAGCAGCTTTTAAATACCAAATAGAAATGCTAACTCTACATCTGGCAAATTTCTACGTAACTTGATCATTGTGATCAGTAGTTGCTCCTGCGGAGAAACATCCATGACTCTGCTCTTCCTGTAGGTCAGATCGTAACACATCGGGCACAATGTATCAAATAAAAGCATAAACTTTCGTATGCCTCCATTCCAGTATAAAAGTGAATGAAGTGAAAGTGGATACTACCCCAGACATACCCATCGGGGAAAACTCAGAAAGGGGTTATCAAGAGTTAAACTTCCTAAAACTGAAAAAAACTTGAAAGAATTTGCCTCTGTCTTCACATGCATGATGCATCTGCACGAGCTGTTAGGCTCAACTCACACTGGCACAGAGTCGAAGCGAAGCGACGCGTCATGTTTTGCACGGCGACGCGCGTGTTCGCGCGGCGACGTGCGTCTGCGCGCGACGATGCTCGTATTAGCGCGTTCGGATCACAGTGCTGGACTAGTGACTTTCGAACATTCGTGAATGGTGCTCGCTCGGCAGTATACGATGGTTGATATCGATCTTATCATGATTGCGCTAATATCAGAAGTTGAAGAGGAAGAAAGTAAAATTATATCAGAAGCTGAGAATAGGAAAATAAAACGAAAATTTTGGGTTCACGAGTTATGGAAGAAAAGACATATTCTTGGCGAATTCAAAACACTTTGTAGTAACGATTTAAGCCAGGACCCAAGATATTTTTATGATTATTATAAAATGGGCTTAGATAAATTTGAAAATTTGGTAAATATTTTGAGGCCTCACATCCAAAAGCAAGAAACAAATTTAAGAATACCTATTTCCGTTGAAGAGCGGATATCAATATGCTTGAGGTATGTACGTAAATTTTTAAGAGCTATTATTGTTATTTTTGATCGACTATGACTCGGAAAACTGTGTTCGAATTCAGCGCAAGCATAGTAATACTGGACTTGATGAACGAGCGGTACCCCTTGTGTGAGTTTGATCGAGTACGAAACGTTACTATCGCGTCTGCGTCACAGCCGAATTAGTATGGGAAATCGAACAGCGCCCCTAGCGGACGTATGGGGAAGTTTTGATTCCGACAGACGCGATAGTAACGTTTCGTACTCGATCAAACTCACACTAGCCCCTCGGATGTGTGTGCATTTGTTATTTCAATTTGCTTTTAAATGATAGGCGGTGGTAGTACCGTAACGTACCTAGTAGTTCTGTAATTTTGCGTGAGAAGACCTTTATAACATCAGTGGATTTTTCTCGAGCGTCGTCAGAACACCCTGCCTTAGTTTCGTTACAATATGATCGACAGTTTGAGAACACAAATAGGACAAAAATAAAAGCATTTGTTTTTATTTATATAGATTTATTTATCTTGAATCATAATTTTTACGCATTATTATACAAGGTGTAAGGAACAGTTCTCCAGAAACTGATAGCATGCATATATCACATCATTTTAAGCTAAAAACTACATGACATTATTTCCGGAAAGTATAGGTAGGTATGACAAAAAATAAGTATTTATAATTTTTTGGAGAACCGTCCCACCCTGTTTACTTAGTTTAATAATTAATAAATCAGGGCATTCACCAGCCATACATAACGTCATTCACTGTAGTCATTATCGCCTTCCCTCCGTTGCCGCGTCGTCATCCCAATCGGCAATGGTATGTACGGTGAAGGTGGCAGCTCGAGATTTTCTATACGATAGCTCGAAGAAGTGCTATTTCCGAACTGATTAATGGTTGTGCAGTTGGTACTGGTTGACGTATTTGTAGAAGGAGTATAACATCTTTATAACATCAGTGGATTTTTCTCGAGCGTCGTCAGAACACCCTGCCTTAGTTTCGTTACAATATGATCGACAGTTTGAGAACACAAATAGGACAAAAATAAAAGCATTTGTTTTTATTTATATAGATTTATTTATCTTGAATCATAATTTTTACGCATTATTATACAAGGTGTAAGGAACAGTTCTCCAGAAACTGATAGCATGCATATATCACATCATTTTAAGCTAAAAACTACATGACATTATTTCCGGAAAGTATAGGTAGGTATGACAAAAAATAAGTATTTATAATTTTTTGGAGAACCGTCCCACCCTGTTTACTTAGTTTAATAATTAATAAATCAGGGCATTCATCAGCCATACATAACGTCATTCACTGTAGTCATTATCGCCTTCCCTCCGTTGCCGCGTCGTCATCCCAATCGGCAATGGTATGTACGGTGAAGGTGGCAGCTCGAGATTTTCTATACGATAGCTCGAAGAAGTGCTATTTCCGAACTGATTAATGGTTGTGCAGTTGGTACTGGTTGACGTATTTGTAGAAGGAGTATAAGTGGTTGGTAGCTGTATTGTATAATAGCCGGTATTTGGCTGCATTGTATATGTGTTAACATTATAGTTAGTGGAATTAGATTGCAGCTGAAGACTTTCTGATTCGGTTCGTAGTTCTGTTGTATAGCCACTGGATGAAGAAGTATTTGCTTGCCTTGGGTTGATATTAGTTGTTTCAGGTTGAAAGGAAGCATTGGAAGCAACTTTTATTTCCGCGTCAGTTACTAAAAGTAATATCTGTCGTTTCAGTTGCGCTTGCATTTGTATTGGCATCTGTTTAACGGTTTTAGACATAGAGAGAAAAAATGTGTCTGTTGGATCTTCTTCTTTTTTCTTATTTTCCAGATATTGCGCGAATAACATTTGTGATAGTGGTTGGGACTTCTTTCGTGTAGTATCGGAATGGTTGGATAATTGTGATTCGGGTCGAGATGGCAACGCAGCGGACAAGTTGGTGTCGGTATCAGTGTTTAGGTCAGTTTCTTCGGAGCTATCTAAGTTACACGTCTGTGGTTTGTTCTGCAAGTATGGTTTTAAAAACTCCAATTCTTTTTCAAATCTTATTGGCTTATCATTTGATCTAGCAGAACCACTCTTAAATTGCCTTAATCTAATGGCCTTTTTGTAGCAATCTCGAATTCTTTTCCACCGCTTTTGACACTCCGCCTCTGAAAAAGGAACACAAAATTGTAACTTTTATTTTAATCTAATAAAATGTATTATTTACGTGTATTTTTTAAATTGTTACAGATTTCTGACTACGGCGATAAGCTTTCAAGCCTTAGGTCAAAGTTATCGAGTAGGATACAGCACTGTTTTAACAATTGTACATGAAGTTTGCGCAGCAATATGGAAATATTTACAGCCACTTGTTATGCCGAAGCCTACACAAGAATTATGGACTAAAATAGAGGAGGAATTCAGAACCATATGGAATTTCCCTAATTGTATAGGGGCAATTGACGGTAAACACGTCAATATAAGGGCTCCCTGGAATAGTGGCAGTCTCTACTTTAATTACAAAAAATATTTCAGTACTGTCTTGTTAGCCGTTGTTGACGCAAAGTACAAATTCATTATTGTTGACATTGGAGCATATGGACGTAACAGTGATAGCGGCATATTAAACAGCTCTAAATTTGGACAAAGATTACAAAATAATACGATTGCTATACCGCCTAATAAAAGGTTGCCAGGTATGATAGAAGAAATGCCACATGTTTTTGTAGGAGACGAAGCATTTCCCTTGTCCGAACACATTATGAGACCATATCCTGGAAATCAGGTGTCTGACAATCATGAAAAGAAAATTTTTAATTATCGCTTAAGTCGAGCAAGGCGCCTAGTAGAAAGTGCTTTCGGAATCCTGTCACAAAAATTTGAGGTTTTTCAAAAAAAAATAAAAATGCAACCGATGCATCTTGATTCTATGGTTCTTGCATGCACATGTTTGCATAATTACATAAGAGAAAATGACGAACTCGAAAACTTGCAATTGCCAAGTAATAGTATATTACAAAATATGCGGTCAGTCGATAACCAAACTACGTCAAATGCCATGGTGATCAGAGATAAATTCAAATCTTATTTTATATCCGAGCATGGGGCAGTACCATGGCAAAACGAAATGATCACACGATGTTAAAAAAGTGGTCATAATGTTACATTATTAAACACAACTGAATACTTCATTGGATTTACATCGCGTGTACATAAAATAAAGGGTGTAAAAAAATTACCCCCAGAACCGAAAGTGGGGAAAACTACTCGTCAATACAAACATTTTTTCCCAAGAAACCATACCTGGGAAATCAAGGGTTTCCAGGATAATCGGTTTCAAAGTATATACTTGAATTGATGATATTTCATACAATTCGTGTTATTTACCCTGTTACCGATTTCGTTAGCGATTTTAAATGCTGGTAGCATGATACAAAACACGAATATGTTAATATAACAACCAAATGAGTACAAACTACGCACCTAATTATCCCTGAAAAACTTGATTTCCCAGGTATAGTTTCTTGAGGGAAAATGTTCGCATTGATAAGTAGTGTTCCCCACTTTCGGTTCTGGGTTTAATTTTTTTACACCCTTTATAACTATTGTGTATGTTATGTAAATGTAATAATAAACAGTTAGAACTTACCAGAAATTTGCATTTCACCGCTTACTTTTTGCCAGGGATTTTTCCTACAATTTTTATCACTGTAGGTTTTCGCCTTGACGTTAAACAGACATTCATATTTCTGTACTAAAAAAATTAATTTTTCATCTTCGTCCATTGTCGTATAGTTCAGCACTGTCGTCCGTCCGTAGTGGTCGGCGTCTGACGCGTCACTGCGGCCGAGTAACGCGCGGCGACTCGCGAATCCGCTCGACTCCAGCCGAGCGTCGAAGCGCGAATGCGCGCGTCAACGCGCGTCGACGTGCGCTTCCATATTTACATAGCACAAATTTGTACTTAAATAATGGAACAATAGAGATGAATATGCTATAGGCTGAAAAATATAACGCGTCGCGTCGCTTCGACTCTGTGCCAGTGTGAGTTGAGCCTTACCCTTTCGATCCCAGTAACGAATGTGTAAAGAAGCAGACAGGCCGCAGTTGAAGCTTTTAGGGCTCACTACTTCATCTATATCTAATACAATGTCGCAAAGAATCCTTTTGTACTGTACTTACGAGGGAATTCTCCGCGGCGAACGTCCATTATGTAAAATTTTCGCGTCCTTTCAACTTAGGCACACTGATAAGATAATTCGTACCACTCATTTTCATACAATGTTTTCGCTGTAGTACACGATTAATTTTAAAAATTTAAAGCAATTAGCTGGCTTCACGTAAATTGAAAAGAATTGCAACCTAGTCGTTAAGTAACAACTTGGCGTTAGTCGAAGATGCATGTTTTTGCGGGTCGATATTAACACATCTGAAAGTCCTCGGAGCGCAAACGCAGTAAAGATTAAAGATTAAATTTTAAACATAATTGATTAAAGATTAAACATAATCCGCATACGTACGATATTTATCCGAGTTCGTACTCATTATAACATCAAACAAGATTAGCGACATCGTGCGTTTTTGGACACAAAGTCTGTCGTATTTTTGGACACAAGTCTTTCATCCATGTCTTCTTCGTTGAAGTCACATCGCCTCTCGAGATCTTCACAGGACCAAGCCAGCTCGTGTCTTGCACATCCATGTCCTCGATGTATCGGAGATTCTTTTGTGATGAGGACGAAGCGCCGGTGCATTGTTTCTGTTCTCCAAAACATAGTCAATTTCGGTTGTTGTTATAGCGTATGCTAGATGTTTCTCGTGTCTATAAATGGGGATTTCCTCGAGTCCTGGTAAGTCGTCCATGATGGAGTGGGATAGGTCCTCGTTCCCATATGTTAGTGTTTCTGTTGAGTATCCAATGTGAGAATCCCCGCACAGACAGCATATGCTGTACTGCGTAAACATCTCTTCCTCTTTATCACGTACTGTTACCACTTGGTCAAAGCTTGGAAGATTCTTGCAAAAAGCACAGAATAGAGGCACATGTCTTGTATAACATATAATATAAGGTTACATACAGTAGGACAAGTGTCGTTACAATATCCCCCTTTTAAAAAATTTGACATTTAAAAATTCTCGTGACCCTTACAATTCCAACATTACAACATAATACGGTAGGTCGCAATGCAACCACCGGATAAGCCACTTACAAGTTACAACTAATACAACGTCATAATATTATGACATATCATAAACATAAGTTTACACCTAGATGCCTAACAATTTGCAATGCAAATAACGTATGAAATTAGTAATTACATATTATAAGCCGTTTGCGAGGGTTGCTGACAAAAATTTATCAGCTGGGACTACGGACACAACCGACATCTTCATAGCCCACTTTTTGACACTTTTTTTGCACTTATGCTACAAGAAATATGCACCAATCAATAACACTATAACTAGAACACTCACTAGTAATGAAGATGCCGTAGACTTCCATTTTCGTTTCCATGGAAATACAATTTCCTCCTGTTTACTATAACTTTTTCCCATCTTCACTAACTCAAAAGCGTAAAGTTAATTTTGCGAAATTAACTTTACGCTTAGGATTTGGAGAGAAAGACCAGCAGGTCTTTCTCTCCAAATCTCATTTCTCTCTTCATGAGAGTCAGCAGACTCTCATGAAGACTTTATTAATTCATGAAGCCCCAAGCGGCCACATCCGGCCGCGATAACAATGAAAAAGCTATTGTGTCTCGTTTTGCCACGACTGATGGGTTAACACTAACTGCCTTATCCATAAACGTTAATTAAATTTAAGCAACACTTTAATTAATAATATTTAATAATAAATTGTATTCATAAACGCTATTTAGAGTTTATCATCTACTTAATCTGTTGATTAAATTGCTGTCAGATTAAACATCCTCACACCCTTGTTTAAGAGCTTAAATAGCTAAATGGCGGCCTAGCAAACAGATGTTGTGGCGAGAATGGTCGTGAGCAGGTAGACAGTCATTGTAATTTGTACGATTGTGCGTTTTTTGTTACAAAGAGTCTTTTTGATTTTATTGATTTTACGATGGCCTATTTATTTGATTTTGGTGAAGATATATGTCACGTACATGACTTCGAGCGGGATATGTTGGATGTACATTAATTTGATCGAGGGTGAAAGGGTGAAAGTTTATAAGCAAAGGTTGGGTCCCATGGTTGTATATTATGATGATGATGCAGAATTTAGAAAAGTACAGATTTTTCAAATAAAATATGTATGTCGGAAATAATCTAAGATCTTGTGAAGGACGAAATTGTTGTTGAATCCAGTTCGAAGATCGGTTTCTTTTAATTATTATGTTCATGTTTAATAAAATTTTCAACTACTTTTTTACTTTGAAACCTGTGATGAAAGTTGAAACTGTAAACTGTGAAATCGACGAACGAATTACGAAATCGAAGCGCCAAGATTGACAGCACACTGACACTTGACACTGACAGAACCGAACTTTTTTTTTAAATGGCTTCACTATTTGACGTCGTCATGCATACAGCCAGATTCTTACCATTTCTACCAAAAACTTGCTATAGTAAAAAAACTTAAGTGATGTTTGGTTAAGCAACTTTTAAGTAACGTTTATGAATACAAAATTTTTTAACATTTCTTAGGGCTTAATCAACTAATTAGTTAAGTCATGCTTAAGTCGTTGATTAACAACTTTTTATGAATAACGCTGTAAGTCTCACACATGACACAACCAAGCACTAGGTCCATTAACACTAAGCACTGTCACTGACCTAGGTCGTAGCCGAGTCGTAGGTTCACTGTTTCACTCTCTATAGATCACTTGATTTCACTTCGAAGTCACCTCGAAGATCTCGAAGGTCTTCCTGCGACTATTTAAATGGGTCGAGGCGAGCCCTAGACTGTATGAGAACATTCCTTCCCGAATGTAAACAAGTGAACAAGTGTGGAATGTTTCTACAAAGTTCGAGCAGGTACACCATCTAGTGTCTAGTAGGGGATTTATGTTGTCTGTGTAGTGTGTCCCCTCGATTTGACGCTAGATGGCTCTGTGTGTCCGTAACAGTAAAACTTTCAGGCAATACCTAAAATTGTAAATTTGCAATCTACTTAACAAATTTTTTAAAACTATTTGCACATATAAAGCTGTCTAGCTATACTGTAACTCAGTGCTAACTAAACAAGTTATAGTACCACAGACCACAGTCCATAAGCATACAACAAATATGTTACAATATATAATAATCTATCGGCTCGCAAACGCTTTGCTAACATAGAGTTAGCAAAGCTTATACCTAATAAAATCACCCTGCATATAATATATACTTTTTCTCGCGACTCTGACTGTTGTTCTATACGAGAGTCGAAAGTTGATTACCGTAAAGTATATGCATTATGCAGGCTTAAGAGTTAAGACGATCCAACGACTAGCAACAGCCTTAAAAGATAATGTAATCGTCCGAAAAAAAAGTATTTTCAGGTACAAATGAATTTATTATTCCATTTAACTCGTCTATCTATGTTTATGACCTTTTGACGATTCATTGTTATCTTGGTTGATGTTTGTGTGTCACTCAAACTTATCACTTAATGCTTTATGGACTATAAATTTAGATGTAAAATGAATATAAAAAATAAAATTATGACGTTTTTTGAAGATAGATGTTGCGTTCCCTGGCCAGGGATCGGTTGTAAAGTGAAGGTGAAAGGAACATCCGGTGTTGCTAGATGACATGACCGGAAGACGTCTTGACGTAGGCTGGATTGCTTGTGTGTTTTGCCCGTTAAAAAGGAATAACCGTTTCTAAATTGCGTAATCGCGTACATACTCCCGGGCCTTGAAGATTGTTTCTTTAAGATTGAAGATTGATTCTTCAATGTTGTTTAATTTATTGACGAATTGGAAGAGGGCACAGGTTATTGAAGCTCTGAATTAAAGTGCCCTTTTTTGTTTGCATTTCTGCAACTCAACCGATTCCGTCGCTACCCCTTGTTAGCTTTGTGACTCTACCCAAAAGCCAAAGCAAAGGTGGCAGGTTGGACTCCTTGATGAGCACCATATCTCCAATTTGTAGTTTCCCAGAAGAAGCGTGCCATTTCTGTTTTTGTTGAAGTTGATAGACGTATTCTTGAGAGTAGGGACTCACAAAAATGTTGTCTGAGCTTCTCTATTCTTTGATGACGTTGAAGGACATTGACGTTTGTATTTTCAAGTTGGGGATATGGTACAGACAGAAGTGGCCGTCCAATTAAAAATGAGATGGAGTTAAAAAGGATAGGTCTGTCGGGTCGGTAGACAAAGGAGTAAGAGGTCTTGAATTCAAGATTGCCTCAATCTGATACAAACATGTTGAAAGCTCCTCATAAACTAAGTGTGTTAAATTTAAGACGCGACGCAAAAGAGTTTTAACTGACTTTACTGCAGCCTCCCAAATACCTCCATAATGAGGAGAATATGGAGGTATAAAATGAAAATTTATATGTAGTTCGGCTAAATTAGCTTGAATATAAGAATTGTTAAGTTTTAAAAAACGTTTAAGTTCGTTACATGCTCCAACGAAATTTGTACCATTGTCAGAGTAAATGTTTTGAGGTTTACCTCTTCTTGAAATGAAACGGCTAGAGGCTGCCAAAAAAGCCTCCTTACTGAGGTCTGTTACAAGTTCTAGATGTACAGCCTTAACTGCAAAACAGACAAACACAACTATAGGATTTTTGCAATCTGCAACCGCGACCCTTTCGATCAGCTATAACAATTGGACCAGCGTAGTCGATGCCAGTACTGAGAAATGGAAATTCAAGATACGTCCTTTCAGCTGGCAAATTACCCATAATGGGTTGAATTTGCTTTGCATTGTGTCTTGTGCATCGAATGCAAGCATGAACAACTGATTTCGCTAAATTTCTTCCACCTAAAGGCCAAAAATGTGTTCTAATATTACATAAAATTAATTGAGCTCCACCGTGTAATAGTTCTTTATGCTTGCATTCAAACATGATTTTAGTTATATGATGTTTTGAGCATATTAAAATAGGATGTTTAATGTCATATGAATAAAATGAATTATTTAATCTTCCTCCAATTCGAATTAAATTGTCCTTATCGATAAAAGGTGTAAGTGATTTTAATCTACTATTTTTTGGTAATGGCTTAGAAGTCTTAAGTAATAAAAATTCATCAGGGAACATTTCCTGCTGTGAATAGCTAAGAAGACGCTGTTGTGATGATTGCGATTCCAATGAAGTTAAAAAATGTTTATTTTTGTTTAATTTGTTTCGACAATTGAATATGAATCTATTAATGTATGCAAAAACTCTTATTATTTTTTTATAATTTCATGATTTATGAATTAATTGATGTAATGAATTATTATTTTGTTGTATTGGGGCTTTAATATCCGCATGATGTGCAAGTTCAGGAAGTAAAATGTTATCTAAATTTGGATTAGAAGTGGTACAAAATTCTGGAGAATGTAAAAAGTCAGGACCGCTCCACCAGAGTGCGGAAGCGCTGAGGTACTCAGCATTCACCCCGCGGCTTGCCAAATAACCTGTGTTAAGTTTGGATTGCACATAACTCCATTTCATAGAACCAGTGGTCTCTTTTATCTCATTTACTCTATTTCTAACAAATTGTTTAAGGGAACTTGACTCGGTTGAAAGCCAACCCAAGACTATTGTAGAGTCACACCAAAAATAAGAATCGCTAATCTCTAATGTTAAAGAATTTACAACTTTTTATAGAGTCTTGCTCCTAACAAGGCGCCACACAGCTCTAATCGTGGTATTGTCGTAGGCTTAAGAGGCGACACCTTGTTTTTTGATGTTAAAAGACACACATGTATGGAGCCACTGGTAGAGATAGTTCTCACATAAACACACGCACCGTAACCACGCTCAGAAGCATCTGTGAAAGTATTAAGTTGCACAATTTTTTAATTATCTTGTAATGTCCAACGTGGTATACGAATCGAATTTAAGTGGTACAGACAACTGACTATGTTATTAAATTGTTGTTTTATTTCTGGAGACACTTTGTCATCCCAGCTACATTTTTGTTTCCATAAATGTTGTAATGTCGACGAGTATATCTACTTGGGCCAGATAGTCTCCTTTAAAAATAGACTAGGAAAGGAAGTCAATCGTCGAATTGAAAACGCCTGGAAGAGCTACTGGTCCATGAAGACGCTAATGAAGAGAGATTTGCCAATCTCCCTGAAACGCAGACTCGTCGACATGTGCATTCTGCCCATCCTAACCTACGGTGCTCAGACCTGGTCATTGACTGAGTCGCAAAGGTCCCAGCTCGGGGTTTGCCAAAGAGCAATGGAGCGCAGCATGTTAGGTGTAAAACTAGCAGACCGAATAAAAAATAGCACGCTGCGCTCCAAACCAGGTGTTAAAGACGTCGGCATGACAGCTGCAAAATTAAAGTGGGACTGGGCGGGTCACACCAGCCGCATGCATCCTGACCGTTGGACAAAGGTCACCACAGAGTGGGTACCAGTGGACGGAAAACGCCGCCGTGGGCGGCCTCCAAAAAGATGGCGAGATGAACTGGATGCCTACAAGCCAGGCTGGCCTGCGGTGGCGTTGGAGCGAGACAGGTGGAAGACCTTGGGGGAGGCCTTTGCCCAGCAGTGGGATAGTATAGGCTCATAAAAAAAATGTTGTAATAGAATTTTTGCTTGCAAAATGCACGGACCTACCAAGCCTAAAGGATCAAAAACTTGACCAATAAATGAAAGTATGTTACGTTTTGTGTATTTTTGTTCAAAAGAATTATTAATTGAAAAATAAAAAGTATCAAGTGAAGTATCCCAATATAATCCTAATGTTTTAGAAGGAGATGAATCTAAATTAAGAGTTTTATGTGTACAATCATTGCTAAAATTTAATTTGTCTAAAATTATTGAACTATTTGATTGCCATTTGCGTAAATTTAAAATGAGCTGATTCTAAAATGGATTTTAAAGTTTTAGTTCAATAGTAGATTCTATAGAGTCTGAACCGCTTAAGTAGTCATCAATATAAAAATCGCGCTTGTTATAATGTGAAGCTAAAGAATTAGATGTTTCGTTGGCAAGAGACGCCAGACACTTTGTGGCTAGATATGGAGCTGATGAGGTACCATATGTAACCGTACTAAGAGTAAGATTTTAAGGGTTCATTGATATTAAATCTATAAATAATTTCTTGTAGAGGACGTTGTGACTCATGCACTAAGACGCCTCTATAAAAATTTTCTACATCCCCCGTTACTACAAATTTATGCTGGCGAAACCTTAGCAATATTGACATCAGGTCGTCTTGAGTTTTCGGACCTATCATTTGGATGTCGTTAAAGCTCTTACCAGAGGTAGTAACCGCAGATGCATCAAAAACGACACGTAATTTTGAAGTTGTACTTGACTCTCACAATTATTATTTGCCTCATCATGGAGTGATTACTCCATGATGAGGCAAATAATAATTGTGTTTATTAGAAAAGTGTGAATTAGGAAAATTTTATGTCATATGACCAAGATTAATGTATTCTCTAATAAATTCGTCATAATAATTTTTTAATTTAGGATTTCTCTTAAATCTGTTCTCAAGTGCTATAAATCTACGTTTAGCTAAAGCGTATGAATCAACCAAAATGTCTGGTGACTCCTTCAACGGTATTGTAACTACAAATTGACCAGTTGAAGTACGAAAAGTAGTATCTTTAAATAAATACTCACAAGCCTTTTCTTCGTGAGAATATGTATGTTTAGAAGAAATGGAGTCCATTTCCCAGAACTTTGATAATATCCTAAGATCCGACGGTAAAATCCTGCATGAATCGTTTTTTTTCGATCAAATATATTTTAAAATAATCTCTAGAACGTACAGAATGGATTAATGTTGGGTTGCCTTGTTAAAAGTAGCCGCGAGTACCTCTAATTGAGCAAAATGAAAGCCCGTAATACAAACTTGCTTATATTCAATAGAAAAGTAAGAACTAAGAAGGAATGACACCGAGGAATGACAGGACACTTCGCATAAAAATAAAAACGCCTGTTAAATAAAAATAGCAACCTTGCGGGTTCTCGACGTCCTCAAATCCTGCCATGCATAATAATTGTAGGCCTGAACATTTCTCATATACAAAAGTGATGGCAGCCCCAGTTTGCGGCTATCGTGCAACTGGCTACCATGGATATTCATGTACAAAATGCATAAAACTTAAATTTTGTATCAAAATTATTAAAAAAAAATCGATGCTTAAATTTTGATGAACTATGTTTACGGGCTGGCAACCCTAGGTTGCGGCCGACTTAGAGCTGGCAACCATTTATACCTTATTTTGTCTCGTCATTTTCTTTCGAATGATGTAAAATTTATTGAAAAAAAAGATGCATGCAAATTTATGCATTTATCTCATGAACATTAAACTTAATTAGAGGTACTAAGTACGGCTACTTTTGAAAGGGCAACCCAACATAAATCCATTCTATACGTTCTATAGATTATTTTAAAATATATTTGATCGAAAAAAACGATTCATGCAGGATTTTACGGTCGGATCCAATAGTTTAAGTTGTAATCTAATTCATTATTAGAAATATTATGACAACAAACATTTTGTGTATAATTGTTATAAATGCAACCGGATATAATCCATCCTAGTTTAGAAGAATGCAATTTTGGATGAGATGAACCAATGTTACAGGTTTCTGAATTTAATACTGCCCAAAAAATTTCTGCACCTACTAAGATGTCTATAGTAGATGGAATGTTGAATGTGGGGTCAGCTAAATTGATTTCTGGTGGAATTGGTAGATGCGTGATGTTTATGTAAGAACTAGGAAGAGCGTTTGTGATTTTAGGCAAAATATAGCAATCTATATTTGCTTTGAAGTCACCTAAACAAGACTCAAAAACTAATTCACATACCTGAGTGGCATTTGTTATGTTATTGTTTACTGTAGAAATAGCGGAGTCAGTGCAATGCCTTCACCAAACCCAGTCTATGACATAGTTCCTCGGTGATGAAGTTGCAAGTACTTCCGTTATCCAGCAACATTCTTGCTTTATGAAATTCGCCATCTTTGTCTTTTACACGCACTAAAGCTGTGGATAGTAGAACACAAGAGGCATTAGAAGACAATGAAGTGTTTGATGTAAGAGCTATATTAGAAGTAGAAGTAGAAGATGATGATGATGAATTTTTGTTGACCTTATTTTTATGTAAAAGTGTCTTATGTTTAAAATTGCAATATTTGCAATTAGATAATCTGCACCGGTTTTGATGATGACCTGGGCGCAGACAATAATTGATGCAAACTCTACTTTCATTCACCTTTTTTATTCGTGAATCAACATCAAGTTTGATAAATGATGGACAAGAAAACAAAATCGTGTGTTTTGCCCGTTAAAAAGGAATAACCGTTTATGGTTCTTCTAAATTGCGTAATCGCGTACAGTTGATGTCTTTGACTTTTATAATTTTAATTTATTCGTTATTTTGCTTATATTCCACAAAATCTGCTAATACTTCTTAAATAAGATTTTGTCCCTACTTCGGCTACTAAACCTAGTAATTGTTTTGTTATTTCATTCGCTTCGATATCTTTCGTTTTCTGATAATTTTTATTTATATTCTCTGGAACAGATGACAGCTTCCGGTATATCAATTTAAGCATCACAGGTAGAAAACACTCGTGTCTTTCATAGTAATCATGATTAGTCCATCGGTTATCACATATACACTTTCTTTTTCAAATAAATAACAATGGCCAAATCGTACCAGGTGGCGTCCCGATATGCCATTAGTAGCAAAAAATCCCTTATATTTGAAGGCATCGAAAATCATTATAAATGTGTCTTTAAATAGCCACAAAAAAAAGATCAATATATTTTAGTTTCGTTATGTTCTGACAGCCGGCGATCATTCGCATTCATTCTATTTTTTGGGTAATACTCTAGGAAAAATTGAAATAATTAGAAAAGAGATGGCCGAATATACACTTGTAGGCTACACCGCAGTCGGGAAAAAGTTAGTTCTTAAGTCTAATCTCAAAATAATTGTAAACGTTATTAATTATTATAAAAAATCGTGGCTATTTAGACATAAATCTCAAACGGAATTATGTTTAGAGCATAAGAAGAACCAAATCTAACTATAGTTTATTTTGGGACATCAAAAATAAAAGTCGAGCTCCTATACAAATTTGGCCATGATTCTTTTTATGCTCCATTTTTCTGACTGTTAATATATGACAAAAAAATACAAAAAAGTGGTAAGTACTTAATAGGAAATTATTCGCTTAAATCTGCCCTCAAAGGTAAAAATTTCCTAAATCAGTAAATTAATTAAAAAAAATTAAATTGTTTATTTTGTCATTCCTAAGGCTAATTAAAGTAAGATATAACACAAAGTAAAATACATAAATCTTTTGTTTTTTTTAATCATTCAATTGAGTAAATGTTCAAAATTGCGACCTTCTACAGATACGCACAATCGACACCTACGTTAAAAGTTTCGTTTTAAATTCCTGAAGCCAACTCTGTTCCTCTTCACTACATCTCCAGCTGCATGGCTTTTCTCTCTTAGCGCTGCCTCATTTGCTGATTCTCTGGCAAATGTTATATCTTTGTAATAACTCCAAATTTAAAAATCGATAGAGTTGAGGTCGGGGGATCGTGGAGGCCAGAAGATTGGTCCGCTTCTACCTTCTTTCACCTATAGTATATGCACGACACGACGGTCTTGCGTTGCATAATGGCAGGGTGCGCCGCGCCGTCATTTTGGAATATCATGTTTCTTCTCAAATCCAGATTAATACCTTCCAAATAAATAAAGATTTATATGTCTCACCGTTTAGTCTTGACGGCAGTTCGAACACTTTCCTGGACACCCTGTATTTTTTTACATATTATAAAATTGTATTTTGCACTTTCTAATAATTTGGGAAACATAAAGGTCTTCCAAAATTCTTCCCCTTTACTTATCATTTCCTTTGTAAAATATTCATTATAATCTTCCCACAAAATATGGTAATTCTTTGTTATTTCAAACTGTGGATCTGCAACACAAAACACTCCTTTTCTGATACTACATGCATTTGGCATTGTAATTAAGTTTTAAACTCTTCTTGTACTACATTATTCTTTATGTATTTAATTCTAGTCTATTCAGAGATATATATAAAGGATATACTTATCATTGAGTGTTTACAGTATCATTTAGTCTTATAAATGTAGCATGGCAAGATCTTAGTCTATTTTGAATCTTATAGTTAGTTCCTGCGGTTCCTATGTCTGGGCGCAGTGCCCTCCTCGTTAGATTCGGAGTCCTCGTGCTGTCTGTGTCTGCCTACTGGGTATCCTATCTTGCTCAATTTTGTTTTTATTTCATCAGACATCTCCCCGAGATCTGCTTGGGCCGTTTTCTTGATATATTTCTGTCTATTAGAAGAGTGTTGGTAACAGGATGAGACTGAGACACTTGGAAGTTGTCTCCTACGATTTTTGTGTATCTGGCGTATGCTATGGCTGCATAGTATAACTCAGCATACTTTGCGTAATGGAGCTCGGGATGAGCATTCATGTCCCTGACTCTACAATATGCCAGATGAGGATCTGATGTCCTTGCGGAGTCCCATTTTTCCTTCAATTCAAGGGCCTGATCTAATACCGCTGGGATATCTAGAGCCCGGCAGTGGGACTTTATAAATGCGTCCATAAACTGCACTGCCTTGAGTGACGAGTATTCCCATACGAGCAAAATCTGACCTTTTATTGCACCCTCGGGACCTTCATTCTGTATAGCAAGCATACGATCTACAATTTCGCGTCTCAAATCCGCGCAACCCTCTACGATCTTCTCAAACCGTTTGCCAAAGTCTAGCAAGAATGTCCATGTTGTTGGCTTTATGTGGTCGACAATCCCTTGCGACGCTAGGGGAGCCTGCCATCTCTTTGTGTACGCGGCTGCGTTTTGCGAGGTCACAGGTTTCGCCAGCGTCATATACGATATGAGAATGGTTGCTAAAATGTGCTGTGTGTCTTCTTCTTCTGTGGATTTACGTAATACCAAGATCATTTCCCATGCGAGAATATTTACCATATTTGAGTTATTGTTCAGCTTAAGATGTAATTACCTAGGTTCCTGTACAAAGATTCACTGCAAAATATTTACATACCAAAAGTATGCACGATTACAAAATTTTCATACTAAATTCTAATCGTTCATATTTTTTGATATGTAAATATTTTGCAGTGAATCATTGTACTGGAACCTAGGTAATTACTATCTTAAGCTGAATAATATCTCAAATATGGTATAAATCGGGCGAATTAGCATGACACCTGGTTCAATTGACGTTTCTCATAAGTACTGAGTGCAAAAAAAGTTTTTTTTAAAGTGGTTTCAAGAAAAATAACGTTACCGTAACTAGTTATTTTTATAGGGCTACTAACTGCAGTATTTTATGCAATTTAATCGGCCAAGTACGAGTTGGACTCGCCCATGAAGTGTTTTCCAGCAGCAATACGAGCTTTCTGGATGTGTCCGATAATTTGTATCTATGCACAGTGCACACACTGGCAAAATTAGCGGAACATAGGTAAAAAGGGCCACAACTTGAATTCAACTGGGTCGGGCTGTGTGAAATCCTTTTTTATAGTTTCTAAGCTCATTTAAGAAATAAAATATTGAACAAAACGGGCAAGTTGACTGATTTTTATTGCAATTATGCACTACTAAGTGTTTTTCGATGATTGACGTTGTAAGTGTTTCTGATAAGAATGGCGTTTTTAGCGGGGTGCAAGGTATGCCAGCTCATTTGATTGTTTGGTTTTTGGAAGAACACTGCTTAGATACAAAATTAGTGATTTTCCAGCATCTAAGACAGCTAGAGCTGTAACCACGATAGAGAAAGGTCACACCTACCGTTCGGTCAGTCAGACCTTAGGTGTGTCGGCTTTCGTGGTCCATCGTAACTTTCAACGCTACAGAGAGACTGCTCTTACGTTCGGAGACGAGAACAAGGCAGATATCGGGTGGCAATGGTTCAGGATGACCGTTTTGTAAGGGTACAAGCCGTAAGAAATCGACCTCAAACTGCTTTGCAGAGACGAAGCCTGTCGGAACAGGTCCGAGATGTACGTGTAAGTGATTGTACAGTAAGAAGAAGACTCAAAGAAGTTAAATTAAACTCAAAGGTGCCAGCAAGGGCACCAAAACTTGAGACAGGACAGCAAAGAGCCAGACTAAGATTTGCGCGTGAACATCAAAATTTGAAAAGTGAGTGAAATCGTGTGCTGTACAGTGATGGGAGCAAATTCTGTGTAAATTTGGTTGACAGGCGATAAGGAATGTGGATAAATCGTAAGGAATGCTAAAGACCATCAAACTTAACGGAAACGGTGGCGTATCATGCAGGTTTCGTAATGGTTTGGGGTGGCACATGATTTGGAGCCCGCACAGAGCTGATGATTGTTAATGATGGTACTTTGACAGTACAGGGCTATAGCACAGACATCCTAGAACTGCATGTTGTGCCTTTTACACAGTTTAAGGCAGTAACTTCAATTTTATGCGCGTCCATAGAGTAAAAAAATCGGGTATTATTACCTAAATGATGCTGGCGTAGCCCAGGTGGAGAGGTCAGCACGGTCTACGGATGTGGATCCGATTGAGGACGTGTGGCACATCAATGGGTGAACGGTACGCGTTAAAACTCCAGCTCCAAAATGTGTTCAGGAGCTCGAGTTGGCGCTACTGGAGGAGTAGAAGAATATCCCACAGGAAATGATAGACAATCAAAATGCAAGCATGGAATGGCGTATCGAGACTCTCTTGAGATCCATAGAAGGCTTTTAACCACACACACACGCTTTTAACCTGGCATTTCTTAAGTAAAAATGAAGAATTTAAATTAAAAACTTACTACTGAAACTTCAAAGATTTTTCTTAATTTTTGATTTTTGCAGATTTCTTCTATTATACACTTTTTTAAGCCCTAAATTTATATAATTTTTATTTTTTGATCATCAATTATTAAATTAATAAATAAATATATAAAAATTATCTAATAATTTTCAAAAAAAAATGTTATGTTCCTCTAATTTTGCCGGTGTGTTTAGCTTCATATTAATATATTCCGTGAGTAGCTACTTCATACCACTCAACGCAATAACGTTATAAAAATCACAAATCTGACCAGTGATGTTTATAGTGACGGAGCCCTAGAACAATTTTATTTTAGAAAAATCTCGAAAGTGGTAGCTAACAAAGATAGGAAGGATTTCATACTTTGACTGGATGGTCCTAAAATATGGATTGTTTTATTTGTAGGAAAAGGTTACTCTTTATAACTATTAACCTACCTGTAGTGTACCTATGAGATTATTTGTACTTATCTTCAAAACTACACAGGCTCGACAACACACGATACATGACAGGACAACGGCACACATCCGCTCTCGTCAAAGACTCTCGCTGCAATGATGTATGCCCCACCACATACCATGAGCACGAGACCGTGTTATAACTATTATGATAGTTATACACTAAGCACATACACTACACTACCAATATACAAAAAATCAGCTGGTTAGGGTTCCGTTTTAGGGTACAGTAGACAACCAAGTTTTGTTGATTACTGAACCCTAAAACGGAACCCTAACCAGCTGATTTTTTGTATATTGCTAGGTTAATAGTTATTTATGAGTAACCTTGTCCTACAAATAAAACGATACATAAACAGAAATACAAATAACGTAGAGTAAAACCCACGGCTTGGGTTTTCGTCCACACATTCCGCATTGCTCGATAGTTTTACTCCAAATCGAAGGAAATAGATGTATTTAATTCCATCGAGCCGGCTCGATGCGAGCCTTGGAGCTGTGAGTTTTGCGGTCCACACGGTGGTTTTTGCTCGATATGGAGTAAAACTATCGAGTAAAACCATATGTGAGTACTTAGCATAACGTGTTTTTTTTTTAATTAATTGCTTAACCAAAAGCATAAAATAACGGGAAATATCTTAACAACTGGAGCATTTTGGTATTATGCTAAGTACTCACATACGGTTTTGCTCGATTTTTTTACTCCGAATCGAAGGAAATGACATATTTGACAAATTTAATTCCATCGAGCCGGCTCGAAACGAGCCTTCGAGCTGTCAGTTTTGCGGTTCACATAGTGGTTATTGCTCGATTTAGAGTAAAACTATCGAGCAAAACCGTATGTGAGTACTTAGCATTACAGTAATAATAATAACATGTCTAGACTAAAGTATTAAGATATTAATACTTCAGAATTTAAATACATAGATTGATGAATTAACTACATTTAGAAAATAAAAACAAATTGTTATATTATATAAGATTTATTAAACAATATTTATCAAGTTTCTAATCAATTAATTCTTCTACTCCAGACATCCTTCCTTCAGAGTTCAGACTCGCTTTCATCACTTTAATCGTCTTCCGCTTCGCTGTCCGACGGGCTACCTTCTCCTCCAAGGGATATAATAATTATTTGTCGGACATTCTCCTCTTAAAGTCTATCTTTCTCCCAGTATTCCGCTTCCAATCTTTCAACGTGGTTAACTTCTTTTTGCCAATCTGCTACTGTAATTGATTCAATAGCATCTTTTGTAAGTCCTTCTATTTTTCTTTCCGACTGGTCAATGTTTTTGTCTGCCACCTTCTGTTTGACCAGATTCCAAATATATTCTATTGGATTTAAATCACAGTGGTAGGGTGGCAGACGAACGACTTCGTGACCATTTTCTTTTAATAGCTTATCTACGACATACTTTTTTGTGGCTTATTCGATCTAATCAGCTGGTACAAGTACAACTCCGGTCTTGTCATGTTTATTTCATAGTTTATGTTATGAGTTGTTAACCAACTTTGAATTTCATGTTTTAATGCAAATTGGTGAGGCACTTTTTCTGTTTGTGTTGAGTGTTACGGTGCATTCTCATTCTCATTCTTGCCGTTTGGAAGCAAGTTGGGCAACAATTTTTCATTTAACCATTAAGTGAAATTTTTTGTGTCCATCTCATTGTGGTAATCCCCAGTCTTCCTTTTACATTTATATAAAAGCTCCGCCCCAGGGATAAAACCAACTTCGCCGACCGCAGGGACGAGAATCCAGCGTTGACCTGGGTTTGTATTTTCATTATGCTGGCATCGCTACTATTTTGCCAGCACTTCCGTACCGTGTAATGTAAATGTATCCAAGTTTCGTCCAGATATGTGACCGGTTTTTTGTCTGCTCCAAGTTCCCGGTTCTCCTTCATACGTCTCAAGTAGCGAGCTCTCCAGACCGCAATATCCGGTTTTTGAATTAATACTAATCGAGCGTTCTTGCATTTTCTAAATTTATATCCTAATTGCTCCCTTAAAATAAGACGCAATGTAGTTCTTTCACCTGAAAACAACAGGCTTAGTAACAGATGATAGGAGGACTTTATTATACAATGTAATAAATAAATTTATTAAGTACCAAAGTTCTCCACTATTTAATTACTGATATTATCAGTAATTAAATAGTGGAGAATTACTATTATTTTTGGGGTTTCTAATGTGATGCCGTAAATAATTACATTTTTTCCGCTTACCTTGCAAACGCAGGCAACGTACGAAAATAATGTACTAAGTATTGTACACAATGATTTTTTTTAAGTGACTATAATATATTTTATACCCGTGCGAAGCCGGGGCGGGTCGCTAGTTATTAATTATAAAAATAAATAAAAGTTCGGTAAATAATACAAAAAAATCTTTGATAAATATTAATTAAAATCAAAATTAGCTAATTAGCTGTTGGCTGATTAGCTGGGCTAATTCGGTTAGCCGGCTTGGCCGGCCTAGTATCGACGGTTGAGTTGGGGCAGATGTTGACGTACTAGATATTCCATGCCCGTTGACGAGCCAATTATATAGTTTTTAAAACACTGATGTATTGGAACCATCTTTATGACTCTTTTTATATAATTGACAAAAGTAACAATACTTGTTTTTTATACCCAAAAATAAATATCTCTTTGTATTTTTTCCAATAATGCATGCCTAAAACATAAAAAAGAAATGTTTTGCATAAATAAATAAATAAATACAAATTAAAGAAAAACCATTTACCATCCCTGATGCAGAGTTATAATCATGGCCATATAATCTCTTAGCCCAGCCACCATCAACATAAACTTCTATGTATGGTATGCCGTCGCTACTGATTTGACCTTTTTCATTGGCAATTTTTCTCTCTTGCTCTCCTACTTTATATCTTCTATTAGCTGATCTTGCCACAAGTCTCCCAATGAACATTCAATTTTCCTGTACTTATTTGCACTGATGGTAGGGATGTCCATCACATTTGTCATGTGCGCAGCTTGTGTATAATATCCTCCACCTGTGACTGTTCCCCATACAAATGTTTTATTTAGTTTGTCCTCTTTTTCATTTGTTTTCCGAAATTATTTGTCACACATACTACATTTGAATGTAAATATACTTTTAAATCCATCCCGCAGCTCACTGACAAACTCAATTACACTGTTTTCACAAAATTTTCTATGATTTTGAAGGCCAAAGGCCCAGCGAAGCACATGTTGTATTTCAATAATTCTATTGCCTACTAGACCCTTCAAGTTGTCATCGACTGTTTTCTCAACTGTCAGTTGGTGACATGATACAGTTGGATCAATCACTGGCCAATTTATATCTAAAGCTTCAGTTTCAGAGCTAACTATAGTTGATGATGGGGGGCATTTTTGTGCGTCAAATGTAGCTTCTTTATGGTAAATTGGTACTTGTCTCTCATAAGTTTTGACACTGTATTTTAAAAATAAAAAGAAGATTAAAATATTTACGTAAAAGGAATAACAATTATTTTAGGTAGGTATCTAAGGAAATTATAATATAACCTTGGAGTTTTTGCATTATCACTTTGACACGTTTCATTCTTCTTTGATTTTTTACGCCATACATCTTCACGACTGAAAATTATGCAACTTTTGTAATACAAACAAAATTCGGTCAGAGCCTCAGAGGGAGGCAATAATTATTGAATTCCTAATGCATTAAATATTATTTTAACTACGATGTTGAAACACTATGATGGCGCTTTAGTTGAGCTGTAACTCTTTTTCTGCTTTTTCTTGGACTTGGAGAATACTTAGGGGAAACTTGGGACACTTGATCCCCCACTTTGATTTTATAATATAACACGTGTTTTGACCAAACGATGCATAATTTAACCAAGTACTTGTGTGTGTATTGGAAATTAGGATTACACTATATTTGTAAAAGTTATTGAAATAAAACTGGAAACACAGATTTACACCAAGTATCCCGTATGTAAGGGAGGAATGATCCTCCTAGTTGGATGACTTGATCCGGGGCGGATCAAGTTTCCCATAGTAAGGGAGACATGGTTTAGATTCATAAATAGTAGAGGATCAAGTATTCCATAGTCAGGGACACATGGGTCATTAGTCAGAAGTAAATGGCTATTTATCAAGTGTTAGTTTTATTTTCTCTCCGAATAATAATAAAATATTGAGTCAACTTAAGGAACTAAAGGAATAACCGTCCATAATCAGTAATAAGATAAATATTTAATTTTTACTTTTGTAACAGTAGCGGACCATGTCTCCCATAGGAAGAAATACATACAAAAAAGAGAATCAAGTCTCCCGTAAAAAAATGTACCAAGTCTCCTTTGTAGTATCTGGTTAGAAATAATTTCGCAAGCGAATTTATACTTTAGATAAACAGAAGCGTCGCGACCCCCTGGGGGGTCGCGAAGCTTCTGTAGGGGGGTCGCCAGAAGTCGAAAGAACTTCAGTAAAAAAACAATAAAGATAAAAAATATTTATTTATTTAGTAAGAGAATTTTAACAAAAGGATATACTTAATATGTACTCATAATCATTGTATGTTAATACAAACAAATTAACAAAAAAAAAAATTCTACGACTTATGTTAATGCGAAGGTTGTGCTTGTTTTTGATTAATCAATTTCTCCCATCGTGGGTCTGTATTTGCTACACATAGAATCAAATCATTCTCCAAATTTAAGCGATTTCTTTGCTTACTTTTTATTTGGGCCATTGATGAAAACGTCAGCTCACATAAATACGAAGTGGCGAATGGAATTAAACACTTGAAAGCCTCAGTTGCCAATTCCGGGTATTCTGTTTTTCTCCTTAACCAAAAGGAATCCAAATTAACAGACTTGAATTCCAAGTGTAACATCCCATCGGTAGATAATTCTAGCAGGTTCTCTTTGAGCTTTGTTGACAAATTAGCCTCATTTATAGCTGCATTTAAAAAAAGGTTTAAGATCCACCTTTGCCCAGTATTGTCCGATATCTCTTGCACTGAAAAGTAATTACACAATTCTTCTTTCAAATTATCTAACACCATTTTCATACCAGGTATATATGCCTTGATATTTATCTCGCATCCAACTTCTTCGGCAAAAGATTGTATCGACGAAAATGATTCGAAGTTATTTTGATTTATAGACGACGACCACAAGTCAATTTTTTTTGTAAAGCCATGTATTTTGTCTTTTGCAGTAATTACATTTTCATCTCGCCCTTGAAGACTTTTATTCAAGATATTTAAATGCTCAAATAGGTCAGAAAGAAAAGCCAATTTCAAAAGAAATGCCGGGTCGCAAATGAATTCAGAGTATTCTGACTTGGCCTGTTGTAAATATATTATAAGTTCAGCACGAAGTTCCATAACTCTGGTCAGTACTTTGCCTTTCGACAACCACCTAACCTCTGTATGGTAAAGTAAATTTTGGTGGAGTGCCCCCATATCTTCACAAATAATCCGAAACAATCGTGTCTGCAGCGCTTTTCCTTTAATAGAATTTACAATCTTTATAATTTACAATATTTACAATATTTAGAACTTGGCTGTATTCCTGTGGGAAGGTTTTCGCCGCAAGAGCTTGGCGATGGAGAAAGCAATGCACCCAACAAGCGCTTGGCATCTGTTCTTTCAGCCTAGCAATAAATCCACTCTTCGCACCAGTCATCGCTTTTGCTCCGTCGCTGCAAATAGCAATGCATTTATTTGCCCAATCGATATTCATATCTTGCGTAGCTTCAAGAAACATGTTATGCAAGCACTGATCTGTAGTATTTGTGGGAAGCGCTCTGCAGAATAATATTTCTTCCATTAATTTTTCACTGGATTCAAAACGCACAAAAGCTACAAACTGCGCACAACCCGCAATATCCGTGGATTCGTCAAATTGCAAAGACACAAAAGTACTTCCCTTTATTTTTTCTATGACTTGATCACGAACCTCTGTAGCCATATCGATTATCCTCCGTTGAATGGTATTGTCAGAGAGAGGTATACTTTTGAGTTTTTCGACTTCTTGTTTCCCAAACATAATCTCTGCTATATCTAAAGCCGCTGGTAAAATCAAATTTTCGGCAATAGTATGAGGTTTTCCTGCTTTAGCCACACGAAAAGCTACTCGATAACTAGCAAGCAATGCTTTCTCATTTAGGTTGGACATTGGTACTATAAGGTCACCCGGGGCGAAAGCAACTAAAAATAATTAAATTGATACTTTGTCTCTCTCCACCAGTAGCTACTTAACTAATATGGTTATTTAAATGAATTAACGTTATTCCACGCCTTTCATTAAATAGTTTCGACATAAAGTACGTTAAAAATAGGATTAGGTTTTTGAATAATTTCCATTTTTGTTGAATAAGAGCCTTAAAAGTTACATTTACCCCACCTTGGGGCTAATGCAACTATCAGTTAAATGACCTTGTTGTGATTGTATTGTATATGTTAGGAATAAGAGTATACATAGTTTAACACTACAGCTAGCTGAAATTGGTATCTATTCGCTAGGAATAAGGCTTAGTTTCCAGAAAAAACACTTTTATTTTCTTGTGGGGCGAAAGCAATTACTATCTCCCATACTAGCTAGTGTTGTTACGAAACTTATCGATAAATATACGGCGCAAATTATGTCCGTTATTTATTATGATAAAGAATAAAAATGCGATTCACATATATATCTATCCCGTGTGTTTATTTAAAAAACAAATCTTTAAAGAAAAAAAAAAAACATTTCTTATAGTCAAATTAACAAAAATCTGAGAATAACAAGTACATATAATAGGTAACATCAAAACGCAGTCTTATTAAACTTAGTTTGTTATTTTGGAATTAGCATTTTTACTTAATGTCTAGAAATTAAATGGCACGTCTTGTGAGTAATGGTTAAACCTAGTATAAATATTAATCAGTCCAATAAGTCTTAATCTCAGTCGAAAAAAACTTAAATTAATAAGTAAATTCTTTTATTCAATCTAGCGTCAACAAGAAAATAAGAAGCTATGTGTAAATTATTTTTCGAAAACATCAATGTTTTCCGAAAACATGTGAAGATCTCCTGCGCAATCAGCGGGCCGATTCTGTATCGTACATTTGTGAGTTAATCACTGAGTTAGTAACGAAACGGAGGAGTGAGCATCCGAAAGTCTCACTTTTGTATGCAAGTGAATACAAAAAGTGGCACTTTCCGTTACTCACTCCTCGGTTTCGTTACTAACTCAGTTATTAACTCACAAATGTACGATACAGAATCGGCCCGCAGGTTGAGGTAGCAACTGGTAGCACCTTGATAACATCCGTGAAATCTATTATTGACACGTCATTTTTAATAAATTTAAACGTATTTTTTTTGTTTATAGGACTTCGTACCTCTCACGACAGCTTTATTTTCAGAAATGTCTTCTGTCAAGCAAACATACTTGTAAGTTTTCGTTCCCAAAGCAGAGCAAAATTTTGCGAGTATAAAGTCACCTTCTTTTGGCGTAAATACAAACTCATCTTTTGAAGTTGACGGCACATCTTCCAACTTATTATAAATTCTGCACTGATTTTCTTTTTTGATCGAAGATTCTGTTTCGTTACATATCTTCTTTTTTTTTAAACATGGCTCAACAGAAAGGTTTCGTTTTGTCTTCTTAGTATTTTCTTTAGTTGTTTTATTAATTTCTGTTGTCAAATTAGATAGTTCTTCTTCAATATTTATAGAATCATTGTCCGAGTTATCTTTCACCAATCTTTCATACAAAGTTATATTAATTTAAAAATTATATTAATGTTAATGCTGATTAAGTTCTAATTTATTAATTGTTTATATTATTATAATATTATATTATTTAATTGAAATTTGGTTAAAAAATGATATTTAATAGCCTAGAGATACTATAATTGATATATTTTATTGACATTAATGTAATATTATTATTATTTTTCTTAACTTAAAAAACATATTAATTACATTTAATTAAATTTTTAAATTAAATGTAATTAATATGAACTAAACTATGTATATTATAATAATTATTATGACTTTGCACGCCACATTACTGGCAGAATGTATGGCGCTAATATTATTACTTTTAAGACCTTTTTATGTACATTCCATGCAAATAAATGAATTTGAATCTGAATTTGAAGTTTCTGCGTCCTCGCTCTCTGACGATACGTCGCTTTCGTACGAACAACTGGTATTATCACTTTCCGTTTCATATCGCGCATTATTTTTCTTTTTTATTTTATTCTTTTTCATATTATTTTTTATTATTTTTCGCTTCGGTCTGACTTGTTTCTGATTTGTTTCCCCTTTTGTTTCTTCTTGTTTTCCTTGATCAACAACTTTTCCTTTTTTCCTCAAATTCTCCTTTTTATGTTTTTTCTGTTTTTTGTTATTTCTGCTTGTCTTTTTTTTTTCTTCCTGATCTCTTTCCATTTTTTCAATTACTTCTTTGTATGTTAGGATTTCGGCCCCCTTAGCAACACGCCTTTTTTGTGTTTTGGGTGGATCATTGCGAGCAATTTTTTCCAATAGAAGTGTCTGAAATGACACATTAGTTTCATTATCGTTTCCTAAAAAAAATGGTTGCTGCTTTTTTTCATATGTCTTAAGTGTTTCTTTTATTTCCTTTTTCACTTCAAGATTTTCTTTATTTGATGTTGCAGGTTTAATTAATATGTTTTGCAGTGTTTGAATTTTTGAATATGTATTGTTTTTAGATGGAACTTCCAGACTTTGTTTAGACGAATCTTGCTTTTGTGCGATAAGAAAATATTCCGGCTCCTGTTTCTTGTAGACTCTTTGCTTTGTTGTTTGTACTTTCTTTATATTTATCCCTTTTTTTCTACTATATCCATTTTTCTTTCGTTAATATTCTGTTCAATCTTTGCTTCAAACATTTCTTCTTCAATCTGTTTTCCTTCAATCACTAGTTCTTTTTGATTTTCTGTTACCTTTACATCTGAACAGTTCTTGTCAAGGCCCAATATCTTCCAGAATCTTGTTAAACTCACTCTTATAAAAACTTTGAAGTGTCAAGCTTAAGAGTGTTGGTACGGCGACATTAACATGATTTTCCACAACCTGATGCGTGCAGTCGTATCGAGTTGCATCATATGTTTCCACGTTGTTTTCAACTTCAGGCCCGGAAATTAAGTTGAAATATTTGACTTCGCTATTGTCGGCATGTTTGAGTGCTTGTTCTTTTTCCCATTGGGCTAATGCCAAAGGATCGATTTTTAGATATTGCATGCCGGTTAAACGGGTATATACCAGTTTTTATAATATAATAACATGGGCTTAAATTGGCCCATATTTCGGTTAGAATTCTGGAAAATTCCATCTTTGGTAGTTTAGCACTAATGTGCATCCTTTGCCATTTTACGAGGGCCTCATCCCATCTATCCTTCATTGGTTTCATGCCACTGCAATCTAATGGTTGAAGAATATGAGATGAGTGTGGTGGTAATTTTACTATAGTAACGTTTTCGGATTGAGCCAGCTTGATGACATTTAAGTCTACATGAGTGGAGTGTCCGTCGTAGATAAGCAAAATTGGCCTTTCATTTCCAATTGCAGGTAAAAATACGCTTTTAAAATATTTTTCGAAAATTGATGTTTTCATCCAACCATCACTAACGGTATAAGCAGTTTTGACTGATTGATCTTTGTAGCACCACTCATTCCACAAATGCTTTCCCTGAAATATAACAAGCGGTGGGATTTTATCTCCGACTGCATTTGTTGCCAATAATACAGTCGTGTTGTCTCTACCAGGGGAACTAGTAGTTCTGGTGCTGCAAGCCCCTTTTTCACCAATGACTCGGGTTTTGGACGGATCATTGCAGAAACTTGTTTCGTCGATGTTGTATATCCTTTTGGGTTTATCAGTAATGTCAAGATCTTTCAAAACTTTTTCTAATAAATCGAAATAATAGTAAACTGTGTACGGATTGCACGCCCGTTTACGGGCAATTTCAACTGACTGCGGTTTTTTTATCGACAAACCATTTCTCTTGCGAAAATTGCGAAGCCATTCATCGCCTGGTATATCGTCTTTAAATGGCGTGATTATACCATTTCTTTTTACGCACTCTGACACTAGGGCCTTGACTTTCTTAGCCGTCAGAGGAAATCCGTTTTTTTTCCATTATTTTTAAATATAAAGACATTTCCTGCTCAAGCGATCTTGAAAATACAGTATCTTTGCCGGGGTTCGACTGTTTCTGTCCGCGCGTAGCATAAACATGGGATATTATTGTTGACTGAGGAATATTAAATCGTTCCGCAGCAGTATAACTGTTTAACTGTTTTTGCTTCACTAGTCTTACAGCTTCCAGAAGCTTTTCTCGGGTATAAGCCTTCTCCCTTTTTCTTTTATATATCCGAACCATCTAAAATAAATAAAAAAAAATTGATAATGTTACTATGCATTTGTCTTTTTAATTATTTAATAATAAAATCAATATTTAATTTTAAGGCTTTATTTACTCATAATTTTATTTAAATGTATTTCGCGCACACATAATCTGCGTTTATACGTCACAGACGCAAAGGTTATTTTATGCAAATAGATAGGCAATCATCACTTAGCGAAATATCGACACGGGGCATCACTAGTGATTTCATTTTTTCATACAAAAACAATGGGGCTATTGCAACTGCGAAAATAGTTGCAATCTGAACAAAAATTTGAGGTTAATGTAACTATGTCCATAAAATGTTAATTACAAGACGTAGCCTTTAACCAAATATATGAAAGGCACTTACGTTTTATCTTTTTAATAGGATGAGCTTGCAATATAACTGGAAACGACGTGAAATATTATTTATGGCACAAAACTCAACAAACGATGCCGCAAAACATTGCTCCAAAATGGCGGCTATCAAAAAATGCTCTGTCGGTACTACAGTAAGCGACGTAAAAGCGCCATCTAGACTTTATAAGAAGAATCAATAATTTCTCTTTACTCCAACAGACGGCGTGTTTTACAAAATCTATGGGTTGAGAGTAAAATCAATTAGTTGCTTTAGCCTCATAGTTGCTTTCGCCCCGGGTGACCTTACTAGTTTTTTGATGTTGAAGAGCTTGTAATTTTCTCTCAAAAAATTCAACGGGCTTATTTTTTTCATTTGGATGTTTTGTGTTGAGGTGGCGTGTTAACTTCGATGGCTTCATGCTTTCTCTTGATAAAATTTCAAAGCATATTACCGCACTGTGGTTTATTATTAATCACAGTAAACCCGAATTTCAAATAATTTTCATCATAAAGACGTTTTTTCTTCGTTCTGTCACCACTTTCACCAGAAGTTGACGGTTCTGTTGATCTTTTCAGGAATTTATCCATTTTAAATTATTTCAAATCACTTCAAATGCGTAATTATTACTAAAAGGTGAAAACAATGTCTAACTGTCGTCAAACAATTGAACCATCGACGTGAACTGAGTGAGTATCGCTTCTTCCGACTCTCGCTCGCTGTGTCCCGCTCACTCGTTCATTCTCAACAACTCGTAAGTCGTAAGCTAGCCACCACACTTGCCGGACGGCCGGCCGGCGTTAGTCGTACGTACGTACGTATACCGATGTGCGTAAATTGCGTTAATTATCAATTGGCGACGTATTCGATGTATTTAATTGTAAAATAATGTGTTTTACGTACTTTATTACTTATACTGCATAAAAATGTATGGAATGAATATTTGTAACACATGCATGATAACACACATAGGTACATGTTAAAAATCGGCCAAGTGCGAGTCGGACTCGCACACGAAGGGTTTCGTACCGGTATAGAGCGAAAGTAGACAAAAAATTGTGTTTTTTGTATTGGGGTCCCCCTTAAATATTTACTTTATTTTTATTTTATTATTAATTACTAAAGTACAAACATAATTAAGGAATTTGTGAAAATTTCAAGTGCCTAGCTGTTACCATTATTGATTACGAGCTAAAAAGGCCAAAAAAATCACGTTTCTCGTATGGGATCCCCCCTTAAATATTAACTTTATTTTATTTTTAGTATCTGCTGTTATAGCGGCAACAGATATACACAATCTGCGAAAATTTCAGAAGTCTAGCTATAGCTGTTCTTGAGTTACAGCCTGGAGACAGACAGACAGACGGACGGACAGACAACGAAGTCTTAGTAATAGAGTCCCGTTTTTACCCTTTGGGTACGGAACCCTAAAAAAGCGGATTGGGGGGTCGCGAAATATTTTTTCATACCAGGTCGCATCATGAAAAAGGTTGAAAAACACTGCTTTAGATAAACGTTATTTTTCAATCAAAATGCATAGCTAATCAAATATCTTACATAATTATACTGTTTCTTTTACAAATATATACTTTTTTGTAATAAATAAAAACCTGTAAATACTCATCAAAATGTGTTTGCGCCGCCACAGAATCTAAATAGACTTGTCACTTTGAAACGTGAAATAGTTAACACATCCGACTGTGAATAAAAGTTTGCTTGTACCATAGACAAAAAGTGTAGGTAACATTAATAAGCATTGCTTTGGTAGAATTTCCGTAAATTGAGTCGTACCGTGTGTCCCACAGGGATCTAGTGTCCCAAGTTTCCCCTATGTTTTTTTGTAACTCGCAATTGATGTCGGATTCATGGTGCTGGTGCACGCTATTTTCACAAGCTTTTGTATAAGTTTTCTCCGCGAACTCTAGCTACTCGAAAATAAAAAAGGTCAAAACCCAAATAATACAAGTTTTTGTATACATTATATTTCAAAACCACAATTAATTACGTATGTACAATATCCGGCAATAAATATTGCACATCGACCTTTGGAAAGAGACAATCGGCTAGTTTCGGTTTCATAGAGCGTTATCTTTGTAGCACACACCTATTTGACATAATGTCAGTCATTGTTCAAATTCAATCGAGTGCAGTCGTGTCCAGTTCAAAATATATATCTAGAGTTGTTAACATCCCTAAACACACATTTGCTACAGCTGTAATTTTCCAAAAGAATTAAATAATAATTTGAACACGCTTTTTTATTTTATTTTACCCGAACCTAAAGCCATAACTTATAGAAAATTTGGTGTATTTTATACAAAGAATAATAAAATTGACAAAAGAAGCAAACCATAAATGTTTTAACAGCTCCTAATATATACCGGACTTTTTGTATTTCGTGCGTTAGAGATAACGCTCTACAAAACCAAAATAAGCCGACTGTCACTTTCCAAAGGTCGATGTGCAATATTTATCGTCGGGTACTGTAAGTAAATAAACAAAACCGGGAACGACAAATTAGATTGACATTTGTTTGATAGCCACCAACAATAATCATAGGTGTGAGTGTTGCCACTTTACTGGGTACATTTTTCACTAATTTCGCCACTGCTCTTCAATACAATATTCAGCAAACAATAATTATGCTTTTTTGTAGAGACAAGTTTAATGCCGCTCTTATCTGTTTTAAATATACTTAACTAGAATAAATAAGACAGCCAAGCATAGGCCGTCAACAAGCTTTATCTTTCAGCACGTTCATAATTACCCATGAATATTAGATTTGTTTTACTGTTTTTTTTTTTTATATTATTTTACAAAGTTAAAAATAAAATTTAATATAAAAAACAAAATGCACTAAAATGCTACAATTATTTATAAAGCGTATTACTATATAAGTACACAATTATTTTACAGATTACCAAAGTATCATGTATGATAATTGAAAAAATAATGTGATATCGATTTTACTAAAGTTTACTCAGTAGTTTTGAAAAAATCTCAATGGGAGACACCCTCATCTGGCAATACTTTTAACAAAACTGCAAAAAATAAGGTCTCTGATCGCGAGAATACGCGAGCCGGCAACGTCGCATGCAGCTCTTGATCAAGTCGGCTACGTCGCAAATTCATGTATAGAGACTACACACACATGCGTAATTTATAAGATTTTTCATCGTTTGATATACTTAATATCTCTGACATTATAAATATGAAATTTTATTGATTTTGCGAAAATAAGTAAGTACTTATCCCAAAGTAATTCCCTACGCAAATATCGAGGCATATCTATATATTTAGCTTGTGAATGCCGATATGTATGAAAAACGAACCACCTTAAGAAGCGAACTACAATATAAACTACAATATAATAAACTGCGTGGCCACGTTGTAGCCAACCCAGTTTATTAATAACTCTATCGAAAGCCTTCAAGATAGCGTAAACAGCATCAACTTCTATTTTCTCTTATCAATCCAATCAATCAGTTTAACTGTATGTTTTAGGTGCAGAGCCAATGGGTGGTGCGCTACGGTTTAGCACAGCTGTCAAATCATTACAACACTTGAACCCTCTGGTCCTGTTCAGCGGTGACGTGTTTTCACCGAGCATGCGTGAGTTTTGTTTTTTTCATGTTATAAGGATCGCACCAAAACAAAGGACAAGATCCGACGTTCGTACAATTTTGGGCTAATTTTAAAAGTGCCGGCCAACGCAAATAAACCCATTATTTAAATAGAACATAATCTAAGGAATAATTTTTATTATTACACCAAAGTTCTAAGTCAAGTCTCCGAGTTGTTATTCAAGGTCAAACTTTTTTTTATAACATAATATGTAATAAAACTTATTTTAATAATTAAAAGCAATAAGTAATCGATCCCAACGTCCCTATCCAAGTCATAGAACAGATTAGAAGCCAAATACCTACAAATGATTTGGAAAAATTCAAAGGAAGAGGGAACCTCTACGTGCTTGGAGCTTGCAGGGCACAACTCATTGCTTACTTGGAATACTAGGCAAATGCCGTACGTATCCCAAGCACGTAGACTATTCCCCTTCCTTTGAATTTTTTCAAATCATTTGTAGGTATTTTGGCTTCTAATCTGATCTATGACTCGGATAGGGACGTTGGGATCGATTACTTATTGCTTTTAATTAATAAAATAAGTTTTATTACATATAATATTAAAAAACTTTGACCTTGAATAACAACTCGGAGACTTGACTTAGAACTTTGGTGTAATAATAAAAATTATTCCTTAGATTATGTTCTATTTAAATAATGGGTTTATTTGCGTTGGCCGGCACTTTTAAAATTAATCCAACTTGGACCTTATCCTTTGAAATGGCTTATGAGTTAAGTATAACAGGCATCAAGTTCTTAAAATATACCCGTATTTTTACCTGTACTTAATTTTTTCTTTAATCGGTAAAGTATACCTACTTTTTGTCTTAAAGAAATACGCATATGACGCAAATACTGTCATTTAGTTGTAGGGGGTGATTGTAAGTAACGTTCATTAGTTTTGAAAGTCTATCATTTTAATATTTTATCTACATATTACATGTTTTTTTATCTATTTCAGTTAGCACATTTACAAAGGGCGAGCAAATGGTGCCCGTGTTAAACGAAATCGGTACACACTGTGCAGTATTCGGCAATCATGATTTTGGTAAGTACACAATATCGCGTCTCACGCCGCAGACAATAAGTGTATTCTGTTAGTTTAATTTGTATAGCATTTACAATATGGGCCATCGAAGGCCATTCTATTATATTGTTATACGAAGACTGGAATAAGTCAATCTTTGTTAAGTAAAGTCTCAATTTCACCGACGACTATTAAATTTAACGCTCGAAGTAGTATCACGTTACTTATTTCGTTTTTCTAATCAACTAGCTAAAAGCCGAGCTTTGTTAGGGCTCGCGTCTTTTTCTGCGTGGTAATAATCTTTAAGGCATTTTTTTTTTACTAGCGATTACTAAATTGTCAAAAACTGCTAAATTTGAATAATCTTTATTTCTAGATTTCGGTCTGGACGTGCTGTCGGCTCTAGTGAGCAAATGCAACTTCCCGTGGTTGATGTCGAACGTGATAGACAATGAGACCGGTCGACCCCTCGGCGACGGCAAGATCACTCACGCTCTCATCTGTAACGGTCACAAAATCGGCCTCATCGGGCTCGTAGAACAGGTCAGAGGTACAGTAGTGTCCTCACTACCTGGGTCGCTTGTAGTAGTACAATTTCATCGGCTATTATGTAATGTTTAGTTTCTACAGACTGGAACATTTTGAATAGGGCTATTTAGTACAAAGCCATCTATACAGCCCTAAATTTAATATCAGATTTTAAATGTCACCTTATTTGACTTCAAAAGTGAATGCTTACCGTGTTGTTGTAATTAACTCGACATTTGTCTGACTCAAATTTTTGGTAATGGGTGTCTTAATTTTTAACTACATTAATTTAGTTTTGCAAATATAAGTTTGTTCGTACAGCGACGATTCGAACCGCAAAAAGGCGGCAACAAAGGGTTGCGTCCAACAAAGCACCATTGCCTGTTGACGTGTGGGATAGGAAAACTGTCAGCCGTTTTGCGCGGTTCGCAGCGTCGGGTACTAACGGCACGGGTTTTAAGTCCGATGCATTGTATTGACAGGAATGGCTGGACACTTTGGCTACGATAAACCCAGAGGAAGTCACATTCATAGACTTCCTGCAGGCCGCAGACAAACTAGCTGGACAACTTAAGCAGGAGGTAAGAGAACTGCTCATACCATTGTAAATTATATACAGGGTGTCAAAAGACCGCTTCCGATAACTTCGTGGGGTTATTATAGGGCATGAGATATATCCATTGGTGCAAGTAATTTTCTTTAAATCGCCAGTTTTTAAAATAGTCAAAATTTTCAACACGCAATGTATAATACTGATGTAAATGCGCGATAATATCGCGCGCCAGTGGAGCCCCGCCGGCCCCGGGCTGCGCCAGCCCCCCCCCCCCCGCGCCGCCCGCGCCAAGTCCCGCGCGCGCGGCCCTGCGCTAGACAAAACAGCTGATCGTGGTGTGCCCTAGGCCCTAGCCCGTAGGTAGTGAATAAACCACCAATATCGTAATGATTATTAAATTACAATTGTTTTCACGATTTTATAAAATGTTAGAATTTATTAATTACCGTTTCTTAGGTTTATTACTCAAAAATACTCAGTTTTTACTTCCGGCCAAAAAGGAAAAGTAATCATAATTCACATCCGAATCAGGTTGTAAAAATACAATACACAGTTAGGTACTATGGAAAAAAATACTTGATAACATGTTCACTGACCTGTGATCAGCTGTCTGCTTTTATGAAATGCAGTTCGAGCTGTGCTCCATCTAACTCAATGTAGATTGCAGAGTTTTTCAACACGAAACAAAAGTAAACAGGAGACATTCCAATTCTTATAAAAACACTTTTTACTGTACTGTTTAAACCGCACTATCGTCTATCGACGACGATGTTCACCCTCGTTCCATAAAGGTTTACGAGTATTAAAAGTTCATTCACATTTCATCGCACATTCTTCGGACGTATCACGTGAAAAAATAGTTAAGAATGTCACAAAACAAGCAATAAGACCAGAACATCCGTAAAATTACAAAACTTAAACAAAAACTTCACAGTACACCAGCGCGGCGCGTGTTTACAGCAGACTAAATAAAATTAAAGAAAAAACTTTGTTAAATAATAGGGATGTATCCCTCTGCATATTTTGAGTTATCGATAATTTTTTATCGATAAATCGTTATTAATTGTTTTACATACGAGTAAGTATTGATTACAGTCAAACTAAAAAAAACAAATACCTACTCAATGTTAAGAATAGCGACAATAATAATTAAAAGTTATTTAAAATTAAATAGGTATTATTAAAGTATTTTCATTGCATGCGTAAACGCGTATACGCGCATACGTATAACGCATAACGCGTACCATAGTATAACAATCACTTTATCACGGTAATGTAGGTATCGAAATTATCGAATGCAACTTGACTATGTATCCCGATAAAATTTTCTGAATTTATAACCTCTTAATAGAGTTCATTTAAAAATGAGATTACATCTACTAAATAATAGTTATAATTTTTATTATTTAATGGTAATTTAAATATCGACTGAAATAAATAGTTTTGAATTTTAAATAGGGTACAACACTTAGATTGTCCTTGAAATGGATTAGCGACACGTGCGTTGTGCTAGGCAGAGCGGCGGCGCTTTGTCGGGTCCGCATACCGAAAGTCGATACATGTTTTTAAAGACGATTTTCGCATAATTAGACTTTAGTTCCAATTTGCATCTTGTGGTTGCAGGTTGTCCGTTGAGTTATGTTTAATTAATAAGCGTATTACGATCTTTTTCAAACGTATTATTGTGATAACTAAATGTGTAAAATGTAAATTAATTAACTATTATTTCTTATTTGTTTGCGTTAAAAAAATAAGACGTGTCGTGTAAGATATCGTGTAAAAAGAGATGTGTTGTTATTGGTGGTGTTATTGATTGGTGATATGGACTATTTTCAAAATGCATAGAGAGCACATTCAAAAATCAGAATTCAACATTTTTCACGTAAGTAATTAATTGCTAGTTTTTTCATACTGTATCGTCTGTAGTAGATAAAAAGCGATAATTGCAGATCTAGGTACTGTCCATCCACAATCATCGTTCTGCATAACACGGAAAATGTGTTATTATTTTTTTGTTTAAACTTTGTGTTGTGTTAGATTTCGTGTAAGAAACGTGTTGTTGTTGGTGGTATTATTGCTTAGTGCTAAAGAATACTTACAAAATGCATAGAGTCTAGAGAAATAAGAACACTTTAAGAACTTAACATTTTACACGTAAGTTTATTACCATAGTTTTACGTACGGAAGTTTTCATGCATCGTCTGTAATTTCGATAGAAAGCCTGACTCCTGAGATCCGCATTCGCATATCACACAAAATCGGTTTTGTTCCTTACGAATAACTTTTTAACTAATCGATAAATAAGTTGTTACTCATGCTCAGAAAGTTACTTACAGTTTTGTACATGAGTTAGAATTAAAGTTTTAACCCATTAAGGCCCATACAAGTACCGGTGATCGAGACAACTCTAGAATACAATAGCATTTCCAAGAATCCGCGATCGAAGGATTAAATTAGCCTAGGTAAGAGATCATAGGTCAAAGTTCTGAGTTACTTGAGAGAGTTGAATGTCATGGTTCTTGATAGGTTGGAAAGAGCATAAGGTTAAAAACTGCCGCGACCGTACAGTATGGTCGTTTACGACCTTATGTTATTAAGCGCGCTACATTTGATATCAATGACTCGCGTCTTTTAGATTACGTATCGGGATAAAAAAAATAAAAGTAAAAAAAATATTTTAAATATTTTTTGTAAATGGTTTATGGTTTTGTCTGAAGGTTATTTATTATAAAAAATATATTAAAAAAAAATGTTTTTAGAAAAAAAAAATTAAAAAAAAATACATTTTTGTAATCAGAAAATGTAGTATAATAATACCCCAAAGTTATCGGAAGTGGTCTTTTTACATCCTGTATATTAGCGGGACAGTACTTCAGTCCGGATCAACGCCTACAACTCTACAAGGCGCAGGTTCGGCCTCATATGGAATATTGTTCTCATCTCTGGGCAGGGGCGCCAAAATACCAACTGCTCCCTCTGGATCGTATCCAACGAAGGGCCGCTCGAATTGTTGACTGTCATAGTGTTTCAAACAGCTTGGACCCCTTGGAATTACGCCGAGATGTAGCTTCACTCTGCATCCTCTATCGGTTGTATCACGGGGAGTGCTCTGAGGAATTGTTCGGAATCATACCACCTGCAACTTTTCGCCATCGTCCCACGCGAAAAACATACCATCCTCATCACCTTGATGAGTGGCAGTCTTCCACAGTGCGTTTTTCGCGTAACTTTCTGCCGCGCACTGTAAAACTCTGGAACGAACTGTCACCAGCAGTATTTCCGGACCTATACGACCTGCAAACTTCAAGAAAAGAGCGTATTCCCTCTTAAAAGGCCGGCAACGCACCTGCAGCTCTTCTGATGTTGCGAGTGTCCATGGGCGACGGTAGTTGCTTACCATCAGGTGACCAGTTTGCTCGTTTGCCCTCTTATTTAATAAAAAAAAAAAATTAAAACCAGATGAGGTCCGCAACTCCGTTGCGACAAAATTCGTTTATCACGCGGGAACCGTACATTGTTTCGGGATAAAAAGTATCCTTAGATATCCTATCCCGGGACTCAGCGGTTTGGGCGTGAAGAGGTAACAGACAGACAGACAGACAGACACACTTTCGCATTAATAACGTATAGTATGGATTGCACTTCTTTTATCAGACGTCTTGACTTCATTCTTTATCTCATAACCTACAAATAAAATTATTTAAGAAGTCAATAACCACCAGATACAAAGACAACTGACATTGAATATATAAAAATACGCTGCGTAAAATCTAAATAAATAAGAGAGCAACTAAAAATATTTATTTCGCATCAGACTAAAATTGAACTTTATATATCTCTAGTCTAGAGCTAGGCTCTAGAGCAGTGGTTCTTAACCTTTTAGTCATAACTCATAAGGGACCATTTTACCAAATGTTTGTCTTGCCGTTGGTTTTGCAGTTAGTTTACCTAAATTAAGTGTTGTATGATAAAGAAAACTAGCACAACTTTATAATTAGCACTCATTTTTTTGTTAAGTAAAAATCTAAAAGTTACAGATTTTAATTTTATGTGATTTTTGTGACTGCATACTCTTTACTAACTTCTGAATTCTCACATATTATTAGGATTCTTCGAGGACTTCGCGGACCACTTGAAATGCCTCCAGGGACCACCAGTGGTCCACGGACCACCGGTTAAGAACCACTGCTCTAGAGGCTAGATTTGATATATTATTCTTTAAAATTTGCTTATGTTTTTAGGGATGCGAGTACGTCATAGCTTTAACCCACATGAGGACACCCAACGACATAAAGTTGGCAGAAGGCACAACAGAAATCGACCTAATTTTAGGTGGCCACGACCATGTTTACGAAGTTTTAGAGGTAAGAGACTTATAATATCAATCATCAAAATATATACATATAAGTTAAAGTTATAAAATATATTTAAACCAAAAATCATATTATTAAGTAATAACTTCAGTATTGTTAACAGGTAAACAAGAAGTATATCATAAAGAGCGGAACTGACTTTCGTCAATTTAGTAAGATAATAATAACCTTTGACAAAGAGACTGGACCCAAAATAGACATTTCAGCAGTGGACGTGACAAGTTCGTTTGCGGAAGATTTAGAACTTAAGGCCAAAGTGGAGCAGTATTCTTGTAAGTTAATACTTAATATTATCTAATTTTACAGTTTTTGGGTTGATTTGGTTCAGATTTACTTACGCATATAGTTTAAATCGTCATATCATTATGTAAATATCATCTTTGCAATTATTATTATTAGCAAATACTTGCATTCACTTAAAACGTGTCACCACTCTTAACGTATTCAATCTGACAGCGATGATAGAAGGCAAGATGGACGAAGTGCTTGGCAAATTCTGCGTTCCGCTGGAAGGTCGATTTTCCGTTATCCGACGTCAGGAGTGTAACCTCGGCAACTGGGTATGCGACGTGCTACTGGCGGCCACGAATGCGGATCTGTTGCTTCTCAACTCTGGCACTTTCCGATCGGATCAGGTAAGCTAATAATTTATGACGCTTTTTTATATTAGTTATCTACTTATCTATTCACTTGTGCTTTTTATTGGCTAATGTCAAATTATTACCCGGTCAAGAACACTGTTTAATGGAAATTTATTTAAAGAAAAATTTTAACCTCTTATATACCCACCCAAAATGCCTACGGCAAACACTGATGACTCATCAGTGTTTGCCGTGGGTATTTTGTCCATAGTAAAGACTATAGACGGTAGACGTCTCGGGCTTTAAAATAAGGTATGACTCATCAGAGTTTTTTTAAGGCCAGAGACGCCTACATCTCAGACCAAACAAAAAGTCTTTATTTGGTCTGAGGTCACTGGTTTAGAGTGCATTATTGTTGAAGTATGGGAATATGAAGCATTTTAAATTAAAAAAGTGACTCCATTTATCAGTTTAATCCTTCGATCGCGGATTCTTGGAAATCTATTGTTATTCTATTGTTGTCGCGATCATATGGGGCTTGATAGGTTACTATCAAAGTAAAATAAATCCCACCAACAACACACCTGTTAAAATAGAGCCAAGTTCCTTTCAGCAAATTTTTGGCCTAAAAAAGAGTTGAGATCCAATCCAATGCCAAGTTTAGATGCACTTCATCGATCGTCATCATCTTCATCAACAGCCTGATCCATAATATTTCTAAATTTTAACTTGGCAGGTTTTTCTACGTACACTTGATTTAGTATGGTATAATTAGATAATATTTATAATATAATTTAATTAACCTGCCAAGTTCAAATCTTTTTTTAGGCCAAAAATTTGCTGAAAGGAACTTGGCCCCATTTTAACAGGTATGTTTTTGGTGGGATTTCAATACTTTTTTTCAAGAAATCATTCTTATTTTTTCCTTATAGGTAAGTTTTTGGTGGGGTTTCAATACCTTTTTTCGTTAATCTGCATATAACACACGACCTATGTGTCAAATTTCATAACGCTAGGCCTCTAAAGTTCTGAAATGAACCCACTCACGCTTGACCGATTTCTAAAATTTCTTAAATTTTTGGTAATCTACATACTTAATTATAACACACGACGCTATGACAATTGGAAGTCGCCTCTTAATTTCGTAGATGTACCGATTCACGCTTGACCGATTTCTTGAATTTCTTAATTTTCTGAATTTTTTGGTAATCTACGTATAACACACGACCTGTGTGCCAAATTTCATAACGCTAGGGCCTAGGACCCTAGAGGTTTTGATTACCGGTCAGGGAGTTAGCTATTTTTACAGCATTTTTTTTCAGGATCTACCGAACCTATATCCATGAATATAAGTATACTGCTTAAGTACTAGTATATAATTACGTAGGTATAATTTTATCTTTGCACTCACAATAGACACTGAGCTACAGGGGGGTCAAAAGCAACGAATACTATACTCACAAGGAGAAGAAGCGGAACTACATAGAAAAAAGTGTACCTCTCAAATCTTTTAGTACCTGCGAAGTAGAGGCAGAGGGCGCTGATGTGGCGATGACGTCAACTGGCGTGAAATTTAAAAATCTACCATTTCTCTTTGGCGGGAAATTTGAATTTTCGCTGAGCGTGGTTGCGGTACTTTTTATTATTAATTAATCCGAAAGAATGAAACTTTCATAATACTGTATGCCAATTATTTGATTTCAATTGGAATACAATATTCTGAATGTTCCATTCTTTCAATAATAGCATAAAAACGAATATAAAACTGACTTAAATATTAAATGGCAAATGTTCTGGACACTCATTCAAAAAATCAAAATTTACACAATTTTTTATTTTACTTATTATATACAATTATTTTTCACTCTATCTGTGTGAGGACTATATATTAAATATTCGTTTATAACCTCGGCACACTTTTCTACACAAGCAACAAATTTGACATTAGCATATTGAAGGCTATGCTTGCCATCTACATATTCTTTAAAACTTATAAAATTGTGGATGTCGGTGGGAGTTTCGGCAAGCATAGCCTTTTTACATAAAACACAATTTCTGGAATATTTTTTAAATATGAAGCCACACACATAGGCACATGCTTGTGTTTCTGCCGAGGTTTCTATGTCATCATCACAGATTTCATGTCCAGAAACAGCCATGTCAGGTAATTGTAAAGGTGAATCAGTTACAGTCTTATCAATATATTTTTTTGATTGATTAAATATAAGTATATTTAAAATTCTCCATTAAATCATTTTCATCTTCTTCGCAATTGCGATCACTTCTTGTTACACTTCGCATATTAGTTACTATCGATGTTTTCAGGCCGGCAACAAATTTTGAGACTGTGGGATTATCATTAGAGCCGCAGTTTGCTCTAATGCACCCAAAACAATTTTCTAGAGGATCTTGATTGATCCTCCTTGTTGACAATGTTTTAACATTATATTTTTTATTTAACATATCCTACAGTCTTTCATAGCCGTTTAACAATTTGAGCCAGCCTGTTTTTGATGGTGGTGTCCTCTTACACCCTATAAATTCTAAATTGTTGATAATGAATTTTGATTTTTTTATAAATTCTCCATGAGGGCTTTTTGACGTCCAATTAGTTTTGTACGGATTGCCGCTTTCCCGGTCCGCAGAATTTGCATTGAGCAAATCAAAAAAATTATTAAAATGCTCTAGAAAGGTTGCTGTGGCTATAGCTCCTGATGGCAGCTCATCTGTAACAATTATTATTATTATTATTTGATGAGAGAGAAGCATGATAGAGGCTGCTTCTGCTTTCTAGGAAGACATGATGACATTAACTAAGTAATTAACCTATCAAGCCCCATAAGAGCACCGGTGATCGCGACAACAATAGAATAGCAATAGATTTCCAAGAATCCGCGATCGAAGGCTTATATAATATTATTTGAAATTATATTAGCTCTATCTAACTTCCATCTAAGAAAAACAATTACTTACTTGTAGCTGCTTTGGAAAATATGCCCATTGCCACAGAGTGGCTAAATATCTGACTGGCTAGCTTAACTCGCATTTTTTCTTTGCCATTGGTTTGGAGATGGCGTTTTGATAGTTTTGGAGCAAACACAAAATGAGGGTTTGCATTGTCAAGTTCATAGAGTTGTTCTATATGCTTCCAAGACGCCAACACCTGTGAAAAACTTTAGAGGTGTCAAGGGACACCCGAATGGAACGAAGTTATTTTATAATGTTCAAAAAACCTGTATACATATACATTATACACTCAAAAAAATTATAAAAAAACGCCGTCTATCGACAAGATAGTTACAACGCGCCACTGTTTATTTAAAAAAAAACGCCATCTAGTTGACGCACAGGAATACTATCAACGCCATCTGCCCCTAACATGCAGGTACTAATAAAAAAGTGTCGAGGTGAAATCAAGGTCAAAATGTCGTTCTGTCTAGCACCCTTCAGATTTACGCCGACGGCCGATCGCGGGATAAGGAACTTCGTTCTAATAAAAAAGTAATTTAATTTAATGAAAAAGACTTGATAAGTTTACATACCCAAAAACTGTTTTTTCCATTACCTGTTGCAGGTGTTGTGCTTGTAGATGGTTGATTAGCATTTTCGGTAAGGCAACTTTACATCATACTTCAGGAACAAATTCCTGAAACACTTCAGAAGATATGGAGGATCTGGTAAAGTGATAATTTCGTGGCCGTCAAAGTACGGATGGTCAACACTGGAACCTAAGTTCTCCAGACCCCATCCATATCGCACACTGTTGCACAAACAGGTATTGTTGACTCCATACATTTGTGCAGAACCTAAAAAAAATCAATGTTAATGTATCTTAGTTGTAGATTTAGTAAAATAAAAACATGTATGACAAAATATGTGCACTTATTCACAAAATATGTGTACCTCTTTAATAAGCGCTGTCAATCTGTCTGCTGTGACATAGTCGCCAGACAAATAATAGGCCACTGGCTGTTTCCTATTTTGCCTTATCCAAACTATCATGAACACAAGAGCATGAGAGGCAAATACTTGGCCTTGATGCCCATCATGGTCCTGGTATCCCTCAATTTTATCATATATGGAGTTACTAGCTATATGACCGAGCTTTGTTCGGTATTCAAAAAATTAAAAAAACCTACATAAAATGACATTTTATGAAAATGATTCCTAGCTAGATCGATTTATCGCCCCCGAAACCCCCTATATACTAAATTTCATGAAAATCGTTGAAGCCGATTCCTATATATATATATATATATATATATATATATATATATACATATATATACAGGGTGACCGGTAATAGGTCTGTTTCCTTTTAACATGTAAAAATACATCACTTTTGCAGCCTAAAAAGCTATATCATACCCTGTCCAAAAGCTAACGGTTACCGAGATATTCAAGATTTTGTATTTTTTTCAAAAACACCCGATTTCAAAGGAAAACTTTAAATAAAAAAAAATCTACCTATTAATTTCTTAATCTTTAACATAATTTTAGTTCTTAGGTAGATAAACTACAAATACAAAAGTTATTTATCCATCTAAACAGGAAACAAAAATTAGCAGAGTGTTTCAAAAGTCTTAACAAAAAAAAATGAAAATGATTTTCCCTCATTTCACCCCTTATTGTTTAAAAAATCAATAAGACATTAGTCGTACAAATTACTTAATTAAATTCCTTATTTATTAAGCTATCCAAAAAGGTATAATTTGTAATGCAAAAATCTAAATAACATCTTACTTAGGGAATATTAAGGACCCTACGCCGATTTGTCCAAATGAAGAACCTGCTAACTACCTGAACTAGCAGGTAGTAAAATTCTAATTAGCAAATTGGAAAAGTCTAAATAAACATTTGCTACGTCAGGTTAAGTTAAATAAAAGTCTTTGAATAAAAATTAATATTTTATTTACATAATAAGTTGATAATTATTACGGTAAATCCTGTTCGAATTGTCGTCCTCGATTTCTGATGCACTTGCGTAATCTTAAGCGAAAATTAGATCGCGTTACTCTACTTGTTAAAGTTTCTCGGATTTCGTTTGCTGCATAAATTATTCTTCTCCTCAGTTCATGTACATCGCTAATAGGTGTTGCGTATACTAAAGACTTCATGTGGCCCCATAAATAATAATCGCAAGGAGTCAAATCTGGAGACCTTGCGGGCCAAGGTATTGGACCGCCGCGGCCAATCCAACGCTGCGGGAAATTTTGATCCAGCCATTGCCTAACTGTCACTCTGTAGTGTGCCGGGCATCCATCATGTTGGTATATCATACCTCTTCGGGTTTCAACTGGTATATCTTGCATGAGCTCGTGAAGATTATTTCTCAGGAAATTTTCATACGACTCCCCGTTTAAATTGTCCGGTAGAAAAAACGGCCCAATGCAATGATTATGCAAAATTCCCATCCAAACATTCAGGGAAAACCTCCTTTGATGAGCACCTTCTTTTGCCAAGTGGGGGTTTCCACCCTGGGGAGCCCAAAAGTGCATGTTGTGGTAGTTTGTTATGCCGTCACGCTCAAACTTCGACTCGTCGGTCCATAAAATCTTTCTTAAGAAGTTATAATCGTTTTCATCGGAGTGCAGCATAAAGCGGCAGAAATCGAGCCTCCTTGCAGGGTCTCCTTCTTCTAATGCTTGTACTGGTGTGTAGTGAAAAGGGTATAACCGAGCGCTATGTACGGTGAACCACACTTTCCACTGCGTTAAACCCAGTTGCTTCGCTACAATTCTTGTAGAGGTGGTCGGATCTCTTGCAAAACGTTCCAATATTCTCTCTTCGTCTTCTGCAACATAACGAGGAGGTCTTCCTGCATCACGTCGCCTTTGATGAACAGAGCCACTTTCCCGCACGCGTTGGTACGCCGCGGAAAAAACTCCAGCACTTGGTACATTAATTCGACGGGGAAAACGACGCCGGTACTCTTCCCGTGCAGCGGCTGCGTTGCCATCACAAAAACCGTAGCAGTACAGTATGTCAGCGTACTCTTCATTGCTAAAAGATGCCATTTTTGATAAACAAACTTGATCAAAAGGAATCGCAAATAAAACGTCAGCGCGCTCAGGACGAGAAGCGTTAACTAAACAAAAACTCTACATATATACTCTTTAGACAGACCCGAACTGTTACGAACCGACGCGAACAGTTACGAAGAAACCGGATTTTTTTAAACCGACCAATAATAGATCGCTTCTTCCTCCGATAACAAAAGAATTTGACTACCTGGCAACCTAACCCTGAACAAATTGTAAGCCAAAAAAATTGTGCTGAGAGTTATTATCTTACCTTACCAGATGTTTGTGAATTTTTTGCACACAAATTATACCTTTTTGGATAGCTTAATAAATAAGGAATTTAATTAAGTAATTTGTACGACTAATGTCTTATTGATTTTTTAAACAATAAGGGGTGAAATGAGGGAAAATCATTTTCATTTTTTTTTGTTAAGACTTTTGAAACACTCTGCTAATTTTTGTTTCCTGTTTAGATGGATAAATAACTTTTGTATTTGTAGTTTATCTACCTAAGAACTAAAATTATGTTAAAGATTAAGAAATTAATAGGTAGATTTTTTTTTATTTAAAGTTTTCCTTTGAAATCGGGTGTTTTTGAAAAAAATACAAAATCTTGAATATCTCGGTAACCGTTAGCTTTTGGACAGGGTATGATATAGCTTTTTAGGCTGCAAAAGTGATGTATTTTTACATGTTAAAAGGAAACAGACCTATTACCGGTCACCCTGTATATGTATATGTATATATATATATATATATATATATATATATATATATATATATATATATATATATATATATATATATAGAGAGAGAGAGAGAGAGAAGAATTGCTCGTTTAAAGATATAAGATAATTAATGTTTTTCATTATTGACATTTCATCGAAAGTTACAATGCACAAATTATCAACGTCTGTGTTCTTTTTGGCACGATTCTTGATATTATCAAATAATAGGTCATTAATGACAGGATTCAAAATTAATTTCCCTAAAAGTTTTCGTAGCGTAGACGGGTCTGGCAAACCAAATAGCCTGTTTATTAATTTTACGTTCGAGGCGATTTCTTATATACCTCTAAATATGCCAAGAATTTTTGGTTTTCAGTCCATCTCCTTCCTCTAAGCCTTCTTTGTCCATTTTGTAGTTCTCCTTGGAGTAACAATGCCATTAAGGAACTGATTTTTAATCCAAATAATTTGATAACATCCTCATTGCCATGAAGGGTCTGCAGAATATCAATACTTTTTCTACTCTCTAACTCAATCTTGAGTTTTCTTACTTTTTTTTAGCAAATATTTATACTTATTATAAATTTTGCTCTCGGTTGAATTCGCGTTGTGCTCTTTTTGGGTCCGTAAAACTGTTGTCTCCTGGAAAGTATTAATAAGTTTACTTTATTATATAACTAGCTGACTCTTGATAGGTAATTACTATTTTAAGCTGAAAAATAACTCAAACAATGTTAAATATTTTCGTATGAGAAAATGATTTTGGTATTACGTACTTAGGTATGTATGAGAATTTCGATAGCACCCGGCCCCTTAATTACACAGAATTTTGTGTGTTTTATGAATTAAAAACATTGTGTATTAGCGATAATGTGTTGTGTGTGTGGCTGTTGCAATAATATTTCGTAGATAGAAGAAGGAACTGTATCCCCCCAAACCAATTGAAAACATAGCTTCCATCGATGAAGTTCCAACCGTTGTCTTCAGGTTTGAGATCTGTTGGTACTTTTAAATAACTATTTCGCCAAACATTTGTAATATAATATGAAGATCTCAATAATTGTTGTTGCAGTTCCCGTCGACATGGAGGCAAATTTGAGGAGTCATAACTAATTAGTTTCTTCATAAATACATCAGTACCACTTGTTTTATTCGTAACGAGAAACTTCTCATTCCTTGTGTTTCGGTATTGACGTGTTGAAGGTCAAATTAATCGCTAAACGCCAAATACTGTTCGAGTTCACATGCAAAACACTCACCAAAATCAGCCAGGAGTTCTTGCTCTGAAGGGGAGGAGAGGGCGGTCTCTAGTTCTAGACGGATTAGATAGTCTGAATTGTAGGGTCCACACACAGTTCACACAATATGTTCTTGGTTTGAATGTTGGTTGAATTTGCGAACGCGGGAAATACGCAATTATTAGCTGCTCTCGGTAAAACGCGACACATGCGATACGAGCGACGTTCGAAGTCGTCAGGTTAAAAAGGCGGCTCCCTTCGGCCGTGGGCGGAAAGAGACCTCTCCCGGCCTCATCGGCTTTGTGTCGCACGCAAACCAGTCACGTGACAGATTAGCGCGCAGCGAATTCAAAAATTTGAAGTTGATATGGAAACGAACGATACACCTTGCTTCATTTAAATTTTCCGATTTCATTTCGTACATTTTACAGACAAACTTTTCAAGTATTGGAAATATGTCATGTTCACTCACTATTGTTTCACTATTTCCTAATGCTGCAAATGCCTTCTGAAATTCGCACTCATTCGCACCCCTAAGTTCACGTTATGCCTCTCGCTCGCACTCCCATAGCATCTTTCCCCTCACCTGTCAAGGACTTCTGCTGGCCAGAACCGCCTGGCTTTGTACCTACCTTCGTAAAATTGTTTAGAGAAACACATATATAAATTTTAACTATACAGAATAAAGTTTATTTAAATGCACATAGTACACACCTTTCGGTCCACCTGTTAGGCACTTGTGCTGATTCAAAACGCCTGTCAATTATTTTTTTGAACTTTTCAATGCATAAAAAAATCATATAAAAATTTCAAGCCTACAGGAGCAAGTTTTTTTTTTGGACTTTATTGAAACTTTCAAGTGTATAGAGGTTGATCACGTGCAGGGCTGATGCTAGCCAGGCGATGGTTGCCGTGCTTAGCATGCCATGACTCATCACTATAGAAATTTCTAGCCCTACAGACACCGTTATTCGTAGGGTTCACTAGTTCTCACTCTACCTGTATCGTATCGACTCCATAAAATGTTTAACCATTAAATGTTCATTGCAATATGACTGAGCCAGCTGTAATAAGCCCAGAGTTATTAGGAATAGCTCGTTATACGCCAATATAGGAAAGTCCACCAACTCTGGATTATTAGCCACCTTTGTCTGTTTATATTATTATTTAAAATATTATTCTGCCAAATGGTTTTCCACGTTCATTTTTCTTGTATTATAATTTATATCTATGTACTCTTGCACCCGTTCATAATAATAATAATAATATCTATGGACGCTTCATACCACGTCAGTCTATCCCCGTGCTAAGTACCTAAAGGACTTGTGTTACAGGTACCAGACAACGGAAATATATTTAATACTTTTATACTATACATATATTTAAGATTTTTTATTATATCATACACATATTTAATACACATCCAGACCCGGGAACATTGAAAACTTTTTGTTCCGTCGGTGGGATTCGAGCCCGCGACCCCTGGCTTGAGCTAGTAACGCGCTCACCACTGAGCCACAGAGGTCGTCATATTATCTTCGTAAGGTAACTGGTTGTCATTTATTAGAGCCGCACATATTCTTAAATTAACTATCATGTTCTTCGCTGTTATATTAAAATAGTTTTGGCGAAATATTTTATAATCTCTTTTGATTCTCCCGTGAATTGCCTCTACCACCAAGCGGCATATTTTTACGAGTTGGGATTTGTTTGCTTCTATTGTTGTTAATTGTTGCCCCTGTGTCCGTGTTGGTGGCATGTGCGGAATAAATTCAGATTCTTTATTAATGGGTATGGCATCTCTAAACCCTCTGTCCAGTATAAAACATCTCCTGGCATGAAAACTCCAGGCCGGAATCAGATTCATTGCTTAGAAGGACATAATAGTTTTTTCAATAAGCTGGTACGTTTTGTGCTACCATTCAAATAGTTATACACATCCCGTGCTAGATCTTCGGGTTCTCGAGGCAATTTTAAGCAAGCGTTAGACGCTACATGGTGTACAGAATGGTATACAAATTTCATAACGGAAGGGTTCATGTTAGCGATACAGGACCAAGTGATTGACACAAAAAACTATAGAAAATACATTATTAGAGACGCTAATGTTGTAAGCGATCACTGTCGTCATTGCCACAAACAACCAGAAACCATACAACACATAACGGGTGCATGCTCATCCATCACCCAAACAGACTATAAACACCGACATGATCAGGTCGCAGCAATCATACATCAGATACTCGCACACAAATACAACCTCATTACAGAAAAATTACCATACTACAAATACACACCACAAATAATACTAGAATCATCCGACTATAAACTTTACTGGGATAGGACCATACTGACAGACAAGACCGTACATCACAATAGACCTGACATCACTCTCCACGACAAACAGAACAGAACCGTCTACTTCATAGATGTAGCAATACCTAACTCCCACAACCTCACTAGTACACACACAACCAAACTCACAAAATACACAGACTTAACTATAGAACTAAAAGCTCAATGGAGAGTAAGCACAGTTAAAACCATACCAATCATCATCTCAACCACAGGCATCATACCTAAAACATTACACACATCACTCAAAACACTTAATATACATCCACTTACATACATAGGCTTACAGAAAGCAGTCATCTTAAATACATGCCGAATTGTCCGAAAATTCTTATCCATCACTTAATTTCATATTTACTTGTAGTTGTTTGGCCACAAGCTCGCAACTGCAGTAGCTACCCCGCAAGGGAGAAAAGGAAATTTAAAAAAAACAAATAATAATAATAATATCTATGGACGCTTCACACCACGTCAGTCTGGCCCCGTGGTAAGTAATACCTGAAGGACTTGTGTTACAGGTACCAGACAACGGAAATATATTTAATACTTTTATACTTTACATACATTTAAGATTTTTATTATAAGATACACATATTTAATACACATCCATGACCCAGGAACATTGAAAACTTTTTGTTCCGTCCGCGGGATTCGAACCCGCGACCCCCGGCTTAAGCTACCAACGCGCTTACCACTGCGCCACAGAGATAAAAATACTTTTTAATTGTCGTTTGGTCTGTTTGCGAAAGCGGGACAATTTCGGCCTCGCGGGGGACAGCGGGACAGACTGCCTGAAAGCGGGACTGTCCCGCCCAAAGCGGGACGTATGGTCACGTTAGGTATGACGCCAATTATTAAAGTTCGGCCGTTCAGAGAATGCGTTCCTGACACCTATCAGTTAGTCACGACTAGTGATGGGCACAACATAACACTGAGTTCGTTACCGTTCCTCCAAAATGAACCGCCGCATTATTTTTAAGATTATTTTCGTTTTAAATTGGCGGAATCATTTAAAATTTATATTTTAGTTATTTAAGTGGAAACCAAAAAAAGGTAATATTCATATAATAAAATTGTTTTATTTATTCTTTGTTACAAAGTTACAATCTGTATTTCTATGCACTAAAGTACATTGAATTGAATGTGCGTACAGAATATTAATCAGACTTCTGTTCGCTTGAGGAGGTGGTGTCTTCGTCATCATCTTCGCCTACATGTATAATTATATTATTATCAATAACAGAATCAATTATCCTGATATCTCGGTCAAAATGTTCCAAAATCAAGTTTTTAGTCTTTTCAACAACCTTTGCCCAGTCATCTCTTGTGACTTCCCCGCAGGCTTCTTTTAATAGGGTCATCATCTTTTTCGTGCTGAATGGCGGGGAAGTATTGTGGCGGGCGGCGTAACCTTTTATTTGAGCCCAGATTAGCTCGATCGCGTTATATTGGCAATGATACGGTGGAATTCTTAGGACGGGATGACCGTACTCCAGAGCCAGTTCATCGATTTCGTATCGCACATTTGCCGCTTTATTTTCTGTAACTAATTTAAATAGCTCTGCTTTTAGAATCTGCATATTTGCGTCAATGCCTGTTGCTTGTAACCAAGCCACCATTTCTTCTTTATTATTAGCTTTCGTAGGTGGTTTCTGTATTTGAACCAAATGATAGGAGGCATTATCCATGAATATTACAGAAGGCTCTGGTAGGCTGGGCAAAAGCACGTTCTGGAACCACTCTTTAAATGTAGTGGCATTCATTTCCTCGTGGTAGTCATTTGTGGTTTTTGATTGAAATGCCAGTAACGCGTTCTCCACAAAGCCGTATTTTGCAGAACCTGCGTGGCATACTATCAGACGGGCCCCCTTACCCATTGGTACTTTCGACGTCGACGCTTGTGTATCATCCGTCCAAGAACGGGAAACCGTGTAATTGGCGTTTAGCCATGTCTCGTCAATGAACACGACATTATCCCAGTTATCAATTTTTTTTGCTTCTCTCAAAAAACTTATCCGTTTTAAAATTATGTCGTATCGTTCTAATAAATTTTTTCTTTTGTCTGTTTTTTTATACCAAAAACCAATATCTTTTAAGATTTTGGTTAAAGCAGTTTTACCCCCGCTAAACAGTCCAGCTTCTCTTAACGATGCCAAAAGCTTCTTCCTGTTGAGATATTCATTTCTGGAATAGTAACAATATATATGATTTCTGATTGCATCGGCGTCAAAGGTGTCAATATCTGTCACGGGTTTAGTTCTACGTTTCTTCTTCGGAGTACGTAAAATAGTATCTTCCGTGCCAGTAGAGCCGAACTTCTCTTTATTAATATTTGTTATCGTTCGTTTGCTAACTCCAAGCTCCTTATGGCCGGTTTCTGAGGAACTTTTAACGGCAGTTTATTGGTTCAATAGTGCTATTGGTTCGATAAACTAAGAAAGTGCGTTTCTGAACATCGCAATGTAAGATAAACTCCGTTTAACCGCATGTTAACTTAACTGGCCAATCTGTGCCGTTTATCGATTTCATAACTTTATTTGACGCACATTTGACATTTTACTTCAACAAGCAAATTCCATAAACGGACTCCAGAAGCGCTCTGGAGGGTATCATGGCCAATCAATTTCGTAGTAGGATGAGATTTCCATTAATCTTGAAAATCAGGCGGCTACTCCTTAGATGCAAGATTCAAAATATTCAAATAGTTTTGGCATGGATACCTGGTCACAGCGGTATTATTGACAATGAAAATGCAGACGCTTATGCCAAACAAGCTGTTACAACGGGTGGACTTAATCATTACCAACTATATTGCCAGGACCTGATTCCCAGTGCTAAAAAACACCTATACATTCAGTGGAATAGTGACTGGGTCAGATCTGGCAATATTAAAGGCAAACATTACTTTGACATACAAAGTAGCGTTCCAGTGAGGCCTTGGTTTTTTAGGTTCATTCGAAGTAGTAAAGCAGTATGTTCTACCGTTTGTCGAGTTAGGATTGGACATTACTGCTCACCGGTATTCCTAGCTAAAATTAGGGTTAAGGACAGCTCTCTGTGTGAATGTGGACTTGACGAGGGTACCCTAGATCATATTTTTTTCTGCTGCCCTAGAAATCATCCCTCTCTTTATGATCTCCTCCCTAACAACATCCCCCGCCCTATAAATTTCAAATCAATCCTTTGTTATGTAAATAGTCCACTTATTGAAATTTTATGTACATATATCCGTTCTAACAACATAAAACTGTGATGTTTACTAACCCATATATGTTTGTGTTTGTTTTAGATTATTCAACAGATAATCTACTAAATTAGATTCCGTTGTACCTTCTTCTTCTTCTTTTTTTATGGCGGCCTCAGTGAGTTGCCAATGTCAGAGTGATTTTGGGTAGACTTTGCTCTATAATGCAGGTCTGGTGAAGAAACAAGGTACTGTATCTAATAACTTAAATTCTGTTGAATATATCTAAAACAAACACAAACATATAGAGGTTAGTAAAACATCACAATTTTATATTGTTAGAACGAATATATGTACACAGAATATCAATAAAAGAGGTATTTACATAGCATAAAATTGATTTAAAATTGATAGGGCGAGGAATATTGATAGGGAGGAGGTCATAAAGGGAGGACTGGTTTTTGGGACAGCAGAAAAAGATATGGTCCAAGGTACCCTCATCTAGGCCACACTCACAAAGAGAACTATCCTTGACCCTTATTTTTACTAAAAACACTGGGGAACAGCAATGACCCAACCTAACTCGGCAAACAGTTGAGCAAACCGTTTTGCTGTTTTGCGAGTATTTGAAGAACCAAGGCCTTACTGGAACTTCACTTTGAATGTCAAAGTAATGTTTGCCTTTTACGTTACTTGAGCTGGCCCATTCTCTATTCCACGTAATATATAAATGTTTTTTAGCCACCGGAATCAGATCCTGACAGTATAACTGGTAATGAGTTAGTGTGCCCGTTGTAACAGCTTCCTTAGCGTATGCGTCCACACTCTCATTGCCAGTAATACCGCTATGGCTCGGGATCCAAGCCAAAACAACATTTATATTTTGTAAATGACACCTAAGGAGAAGTTGCTTTATTTTCAAGATTAAAGGAGTTCTAAACTTATTACAAAACTGGTTGGCCATGAGACCTTCTAATGCACTTTTGGAGTCCGAAAGGATAATGGAGTTATTGAGTTTGTGAGACTCAATGAACAAGATAGCCTCATAGATGGCAAGTACTTCACCTGTATACACAGACGAAGTGGGAGGCAATTTAAAATTTAAAACAACATTAACCTTCGGAATCCAAACCGCAGCACCAACACAGCCATCATCAGATAATTTTGATGCATCAGTGAAAACAAGCAACCAATCCCTGAAGTGCTGATCAATGATGTTCCTGAATTGAGAGTTGGCAGAGGAAGAACCTTTTTCTATGCGTAAGTTGAGCAAAACTTTTGGAACAAATGTTATAGCATTAAAGGGGGTGGAAAAGAGAGGATTAAGGGTGCACTGAAAGACAGGACAAGGGAGACGGGTTAACTTAAGGTAGCTGACTAGGAGCATTGGAGTTTCTTTGTGTGACCAATAATTTGATGTGGAAACAAGTTGGGACAGAGTGTGAAGTTTGCCAATTAACGGGTGATAGGAATATTGGAAGATTTTAAATAAAAACCGGTCTGATAAATATTGCCTCCTGATGTGAAGTGGAGGGTCAACACACTCAACCTGAAGTGCGTTGATTGGTGTTGACTTCATTGCCCCAACAATAATCCTCAATGACTTGGCCTGTATTTTATCCAGGTTTTTTAAAGGGAGCTTATTGCAGGGCTCAAGTAAAAACGACCCATAATCAAGATGACTACGAATAAGGGCATTATACACAAGCCTCTGGGTGTATGGATGAGAGCCCCACCATACTCCACTTAAGGAGCGCAAAATGTTTATATTTTTTTCGCACTTTTGTGCTATGTGCTGATTTTGGTAAGTACCAGTCAATTTGGAATCTAAAATAACACCTAAAAACTTGACCCTATCCTTAACCGGGAAAACTTGATCTCTGTATTGAATAGAAATATTGGGTATTGTTCTGGCCCGGGAGAAAACAACTACTGAACTTTTTGGGATAGAAATTGATAAGCCATGTCGGTCCATCCATTCCATGAGATATCTAATGGCTGAGTTAAGGCGAGATATACACTCCATAATATCCTTTGAGGAGATGTAAATTGATATGTCGTCCGCATATTGAAGGATCTCACAGAAACTTAAAACTGACAAATCCAGATCGTAGGAGTAAATTTTGTACAGGGTAGGACTGAGAGGAGATCCTTGGGGAAGGCCTATAAAAACCTGCATGGGAGGTAAGGATGAATTTTGAGTGGATATTACGATGGAACGGCAGGAAAGGTAATTACAAATGAAATTTGTCATCCTCACAGGGACACTCAGCTGTAGCAATTTTTGCCTGAGCACTGGAAGACGGACATTATCATATGCGGCAGACACATCAAGAAACATTCCCACCACATGTTCGTTTCTCGAAAAGGCTATGCGGATGTCAGTCACAAAAGTGCCTAAACTATCCATAGTGCTACAGCCCCTTCGAAAACCGAATTGTGTTTTGGACAAGAGCCCCTTACTCTCCAGCAGCCATTCCAACCTATTTTTAATAAGATGTTCTAAAATTTTTGGTAAAGTGTCCGAAAGTGCAATGGGTCTATAACCTGATGGGTCACGACTAAGTTTGCCCGGTTTAAGGATAGGGACTATAATTTGGGTCTTCCATTCCCCAGGGGGGACTTCAGACAGGAAAATAGCATTAAGGATTCTGAGGCAAGTTTCTTGTGTAGTGGGTCCACTATTCACTATAAATGAATAAGGAATCCCATCAATGCCAGGAGCAGAATCCTTTAAAGAGCCCAAAACCAATCTAAACTCCTCCATCGAAAATGGAGCATCCAAATCATGACTGCACTTTTGAGGGGTAGAAATAAAATTTTGACATTCTTCCAAAGAGGGTACTGATGGAGGCGCTAATCTGTTGGAAAATTCGTTTATCCAACTAGATGGATCGTTGGACTGACGGTTATCGCTTTCTAGAGAGCCACGAAATTTTTTAACATTTTTCCAAACATCTGAAGACCTCGACATGGGTGAAAGACTCGAACAGAATTGCCGCCACCCATTTTTCTTTTTTTCCGATAATAAAAATCTTGCTTCAGCAGCAATTCTTTTATAATTTAAAAAATTTGCCAGTGTCATCGCCCTACAGTACAATTTTTCAGCGTCTTTACGACGCTTTACGGCACTGGTGCATTCAGCATCCCACCACGGAGGGGAGACAGTTTTTTGATTCCCTGTTTGCTTCAGAGGAATTGCCCTATCCGCAGCCATCAAGAGCACATTTTTAAAATTGCTGTAGGAGGAAAGGATGTTGTTAGGGTTGACAGGAGGTAAGTGACAAACTTCAGAGTCCGTTATGTCTGCAAATTCAGACCAATTGGCAGAACTAATTTTATATTTGAGCCGGGGTGAATTTGTGGGTATTGATGGTCTAGTCTGTCTGTATGTTATTTTTGTTATGATGGGGAAATGGTCACTACCTAAAGAATCTGAAAGGACTGCCCAGGAACATGAAGAGGAAAGGGAAGGTGAGCACAATGACAGGTCTACGACACTCCTCGGGTTCTGTAAAGGAGAGACCCGACGAGTAGCAGAGCCATCATTGAGGACAACCAGGTTATTAACATCGATAAGATCGATGAGGGAGGAGGAATTCGAATCGTCAAGGTGGGAGCCCCAAGATGTATGGTGAGTATTAAAATCACCCAATACAAACAAGGGGGATGGACAGGAGGAAATAATGGATGATATTTCGGAGAATATGGAAGGATTTGGATGAGGGACATACACAGACAAAAAAACAGTATCTAAAACACGGACAGCTACAATATTAAAATTACTACTATTTACAGGGAGATTATGTACAGAATATGTACATTGGCTGGAGACCAAAATGGCTGCTCCAGCTCTGCCATCAGACCTGTCGTCCCGGAAACAGGCATAGCCCGGCACCCGAAAACGAGAACCAGGCACCAACCAAGTCTCCTGGACGGCAAGAATTGATGGCTTGTAAGTATTTATAAGATAAAGGATATCGGATTTTTTATTTCTGATGCTGCGGCTGTTCCACTGTATCACAGTGTGAGCCATTATTGGTTAACAGTTTTGATAGTGAGGTCAGGTTCTCCAGAGTTTTGTACGGTAGTGAGTCGCTAGACCTTGAAATCAGGTCCAAAAAGAAGTAGGACAGGTTGTCTAGAAGGTTGTCATTTCTGGACAGGGTAAGGTTGGTGGATGGGGAAGAAATTTCAGGATCTGAAGGAAAAGCGCAACCATTAGGAGACTGGGAAGTTGGTTCTTGGATTATGTTACGATGTGCCTGGTGATTGTAACCAGGGGACATTGGGGGAATAGGACGACGAGGAATATAAACCGTCTTTCTGTAAGATGTGGTGGTGGGTGACTTGGTTTGTCTGTCTGTTTGTCTAGTAAGGTTCACAGAAGCTGAATGAGATGTCCTAGCAGAATCAGCAAAAGAACGTCTCACCTGGGGAAAACGAGCCGAAGCTTCCTGGTAAGAGATATTTTCCTGACTCATGACCAATTTAATCTCCTTTTGCCTTGTATATTCAGGACAGGAGGTGTCGTTGGCTGTGTGCGGACCACTACAGTACAAACAAAATAAGGCTGTTGCAGTACACGTTGCTCCTTCATGCTTCTGTGAACATTTGTAACAACGGGGAAGGGACCTGCATTGCGCTTTAACATGCCCAAAGCGGCAACAATTGTTGCATTGGATGGTAGGTAATTGGTAAGTTTCAACGGGGAGGGAGTTATAATAACAAAACACACGAGAAGGAAGTTTTTGGCCGGTGAAAGTAATAACTACGGATTGGGTGGGGATCCAGGTGGGGGAGTTTTGTTCATTCAAGGTCTTGCGACTAAGCCTACGTGCTTTAACGACTTTACCAAAACCTGATGGTACCTGCAAGTTTTCTACCAACTCTTCCATCGACCAATCGACAGGGACATTACGGATAATACCCATGCGGGATACACTGAATGCTGGTATTGATACAATATATCCAGCACTTGAAACAGCGGGTTGATCAATGAAAGAATTGGCATGATCGAATGACTGAAATTCGATCGAAACGCGACTGCGACCAATTCTTTTAATTCCGTCAATTTTAATGTTGTTTATGTTATTTTTAAACAGAAAATGTCCAAATTGGATTGGGTTGAGAAATCCAGTATCGGTCTCAGGCTTCGACACGTGAACAATGTACGGCGCAGCATCATCGGAACTATATACCTTTTTGTTGGCAAATTCGGGGTTCACATAATGTAATTGAATTGATGGCACTGAATGTGTGTTACTAGTTGCCTTTTTAGGCTGTGGTTCCGGAATGTCCTGGTTTGCTCTTTTTCTATTATTTGTACTATTATTTGTACCACCACCGGGGTCAGGGGGATCGGTGTCAAGCTCCATTATGCCGGTAAAACAAACACTTAACCTAAAAACAAAAACTAACTAAAACTATATACTTACGACAAAACAACCACAAAATATAACACACAACACAAAATACAAATAAGATATTTCAACAAATAATGTAAATACACACAAAAATGTAAGAAAACAGTATTAAAATCGAAAATAATGAAAAGACGCTTGTTGACAGCACTCAACCAAAGAGCCAAGTCCTCTCCGTTGTACCTTGTTGTTTCACCAGACCTACAATAGAGCAAAGTCAACACAGCCAGTAGCCACTCTGACATTGGCAACTCACTGAGGCCGCCATAATTAAAGAAGAAGAAATTCCATAAACTTCTAGGTTATTACTTGTTATTAAATTGTCTTAACTTTTAAAGTACGGTATGTAAACTTACATACCGTACTTTAAAAATAACGTAATGAATACGAGCAGCTCATCAGAGTCTGATTTGAAAGTATTGGAGTTTATTTCTAATATTTCAGTACCTAGAAACTTAAGATGTAGGAGATATCCTTTCGAAATGTTTACTGATGAAGAATTTAAATTAAGATATCGCTTTGACAAGAACACTGTGATACATTTAAGTAATATTATCAGCCGTGATCTAGCTCCCGTTATGTATCGCAAATATACATTGTCTGTGTTGGAACAAATCTTCATAGCATTAAGATTTTATGCTACAGGTACTTTCCAGGTAGTCATTGGTGATGACATTAACGTTCACAAAACAACTGTGTCAAGAGTGGTTTATAAAGTGAGCAAAGAAATAGCAAAGCTAGCAAGGACTTACATAGGTATGCCAAATGAAGACCTGATAAAAGTAAAGGCACAGTTTTTTAATATCGCTGGATTTCCAAATGTAATTGGTTCTATAGATGGATCACACATACCCATTCAATCTCCTGGAGGTGAGCAAGCAGAGCTATTTAGAAATAGAAAAGGTTTCTTTTCTATTAATGTACAGGCTGTGTGTGATGCTAAGTTGTATATCCGTGTTATAGATGCTCGCTGGCATGGATCAACTCATGACAGTACAGTTTATCATAATTCATTCCTGCGAGCAAGACTGAATAACAATGAAATAGATGGTCACCTCCTGGGAGACAGTGCTTATCCTTGTGGAAGGTATATAATGACCATTTTTAAATCCAGTCACAAATGCAGAGAAACTTTACAATGAAGCACAAATTAAGACCAGAAACACAGTTGAAAGGACATTTGGTTGTGTGGAAAAGGAGATTTGCATGCCTTTCTCAAAAATTAAGATTAAAATTAGATCACACATTAGCTGTAATTGTCGCAACAGCTGTGTTACATAATATAGCTCTGCAGCAAAATGATACTGTGATGGTTGATTCTGCGCCTGAAGACGAGGTTAATGTTACAGAATCGGTTCAACCAGCTATTATTACCTCTGAAGGAAACCGTTTTCGTCAGTTATTGTTAGAACAATATTTTAGGTTGGTAAAGTTTTTATTTCATAAATGAAGACATGAGTGGATGAACCGGGTACTCATTTTTTACCTTATAATTTGGATAAACCAATTTACCTACTTAATTATTTGGCTAATATATCTAGCTAAACAGAATCCATAATTTTTTTATTTAAAATTATTTTCCCTGTACTTAAGCATCCATTTATGCAATAAGACGATGGTTTTCAAATCTTTACTCGGTTCATCCACTCATGTCTTCAAACATTATCTTGAAGTACACATTGGGGACACAAAATAAAAAAAAGCTACAAACTTGGGTACATAATATATTTTATTTATAGGTATTACAAGTGAAAAATACATTGAATGTGAATCTGTCATAGATTCAACAAAAAAACAAGAACTAATGAAATTAGAAAAACAAAAATTACTGGATTTTTATTATGTTGCACCTTATAAACTAAAATTCTTCTGATATTATAAGTTTAAACACTTACGGATTTTGTCGCGTAGCACTTTTATTAATCCCGACGTTTCGGCTACTTTACAGCGGCCGTGGTCACGGGCGGACTGAGGTGACAGGTGTCCAATTTCTTGAAGTTATCCAACTACCCGACGACTCATCAATATTTGTTTGCGTTCCGATCTACGCAGAACGAACTCACAGTGTCTTGAAGCCGAGGTATCATAGATTTGTGCTTTAGTTTGTTTATCACTGGATCCCAACTAGATGGCAGCACCCAACCATCTTCGCGGTTGAAATTAGGGTGTTTTTTAATTTCTATGGCCTCGCGTATCATTCTTGGGCGGTATCGTGCTTCTTTTGCCAGTACTTGTGGCTTATCAAATCTTATGTAATGGCGAGGTTGATCCAGTGTGTGTTCACAAATTGCGGACTTGTTGTTCCTACGGTGTTTGACATCTGCAATGTGTTCCTTGATACGGGTTTTGATGGCCCTTTTGGTTTGCCCTATATAAGAGAGGCCACAATCACAGTCGAGTTTGTAGATTCCTGCATCTTGAAGGGGTAAGTTGCATTTCACTGATGGTAAACATTGGCTGATCTTTTTGGGCGGCTTAAAGTATGTTTTTATTGAAGCTTTCCTTAGAATGTAGCTCACTTTATCAGTGACTCCCTTTATAAATGGTAACACTGCAGGTAATCTTTCCACTGTTGCCGGCTTCACTCGGTTGCTGCTCTGTTTGCGTGGTACCCGAAGCTTATTGTCACGTAAAACTTGTGCAACATGATGAAGTTCGGTGTCCACATGCTGTTCATCGCAGATTCCTCGTGCTCTTTGAAATAACGATTTTCCAACAGTACTTAACTGTGCTGGGTGATGATGGGAATCACCATTTAAATATCTGTTTGTGTGTGTAGGTTTGCGATACACCGTATGACCTAATGTGCCATCAGGACTCCTTATTACTAATACGTCCAAGAAAGCTAAGGAATTATCTCTCTCCAACTCCATTGTGAACTGTATTTTGGAGTTGAGGCTGTTCAGGTGCTCAAGGAATATGGATACTTTGTCTGATGGTAATATTGTGAAAGTATCATCTACATACCGCTTGTAGAAGGTGGGTTGTACAGGTGAGGACTCAAGGGCTAACTTCTCGAAGTCTTCCATAAAAATATCAGCCACAACAGGTGAAACAGGTGAGCCCATCGCAACACCATCTACTTGCCTGTAAAAGTCATAATTCCACAACATATAGCCAGATGTAAGGCAGTGTTCTAACAAGTCCGCATATTCAACCGGTAAGTCATTCTCTCTCAGCCTTCTTGTAACAATTTCGATACACTGTTGTATTGGTAGGCACGTGAACAGGGACTGTATATCGAAACTGACCAGTTGTTCATTGTCTCTGAGGCGTAGATGTTTAATCTCATCGACAAAGTGGTAAGAATCCTTTACATGGGCCTTGGTCAATTATTGCATTTTGTAAAAGAGTTCTCTTTAACTCAATATCAATATCTAGTAAAATTTTATTTTTTCCTAATTTCATAACTTCTTGTTGCCGTTGAAGTTCTAATATTTCCAATCTTTTGGTTGTTATGGCATCTTCATTAATTTGTACTTGATTTTTTCTTTTAATCATTGAAGCACTGAGATTATTTATATTTCTTGTTTTTGTTTCAGTTAAACTTTTTTTTTTTCAATTTTGGTGTGCTTTCAATGTCCTGTAAGACATTCACAGCTGGTGAAATTGGTATTTTGCGGCATTCAACTTCTTTAGGTGTTGATTGGATGACACACACCAAATCTTCTTTTGCATCCAATACTAAAAATATATTATCTTGAGAAGTACCAACTTGTGCATCTTCACTTACTTGTGTTTCAATATCTGTAATGAATAAAATGTAAAAATCACTTACTACTGTGTTATTTTCCCTGCTGATTGTACTGACATGTTGGTATATATTATAATAATATAACCACAGCGCTAGAAGTTGAGTATGGGCACATATGAAAAAAATATAATTATCTATTTCACAATAAATTATTATTAATGAGTTCAGTTAAATTTCAACTATTTATTGTCTACAATATTGCCTGCATAGTGCATATGTTTAATTGCTCAGGTAAAGTATTTAAATTTTAACCTGTGCCTAAAAAGTGCATATAATAAAAATTTAACCCAAATATCAGTGAAAACAATGATCAATTCTGGTGTTATATGATATTAGAAAAAAATTAGGACTTACCTAAATTGTAATATGGTGCTGATGAGTCAAATTCATTTGGTAATGGTTTAAATTGAGGAGTTAATAAAGCCACAATTTTCTCATCAACTGCGGTTGTCTTGGGGCAAAATGTTCCACCTCCTGTTTTGTACATCTCGGACTGAAATATTAAACATAAATATATTACATTCTTGTCTGGCACCATTGTGTAACATAAGAAACAATGAATATATATTCCTCCAAATATATTAGGTTATAAATGTTACTACGAGGATTTATTATATTTATGTAAAGTTTGTGTAGTTTATATAATTTTATATACAAAAAAATATTTATATTTTTTTGTATACAGATCCTAATCAAAATATGAATATTATGATATATATTATAGTAAGACAAATGTAGTATTTTAGCCATAAATACATAATATTAAGTATTGCGTTGTTGTGTTTTATATTATTTCAAGGTTGTCTGGAAGAAACCGCTTTCAGCGGTAAGACTGCCTATTTGTACATATTCCTATATTGTTTTATTTTAAATTGTAACTTAGTTTAGTTTGTACAAATAAAGAATTTTCTATCTATCTATCTACAAGGCATAGTATTACAATATACATGAAGACGTATAATTTGTACTAAGAATATTATTTGTTATAAGAATATTATTGGTACTAAGTGGTGTACACTTGTATACCAAAGGGTTTCTGCGTACTTGGTACTCTAAAAATATACCTACATAGGGAGTGTACTGTGTACTCAAATATAAATTACTTACAAGGATATGACCTACCTTGTCATCGCTCAAATTTTTTCTCGCTTTTTTCTTTAAATTATCATATAAGGAATGCAACTGCTTTTCAGTCCTAACGCCAGTTTCTGAGACAGCATTATAATCCCCGCAAGTTGCTAATGCGCTGGAACCTTGTCTAATTAACACCCACGTGACGTCACCCGCAACAAGTACAGCTAACAAAAAATTCTAATAGGTAGTTAATTTTATATAAATAATATTTTTTTAATTATTTATGATCTTCAATAAGATCGGGTTAAATAAAGGCTGTCTCAGTAAGAATGCACTTTTAAATTTGGATATATTTTTTTGGTAACTTGGTGGCAGCTCTTATTCTGAATATTAAAAATGGAACGCTTTTCAAAAGAAAAATGCGTTATGATTGTGAAAACTCATTACAAAACTAGGGAAAGTTACGCTGAAACCGCTCGCAAACTTCGCCAAATGATCAGACCGACCGGTACCTACGTTAAAAAGTGCACTCTTACTGAGACACCCTATATATAATAATTGTATGGAACTTTTAAAAATAAAACTAAATGTTTCAATAATTTTCAACGTTTATTGGCACATTTTTAAAATCTAACCTAACCTAACTCTTCAACTCCACTCATATAATCTAAATCAGATTCAGAATCGGTTTGTGAGTCTGTTGTCTCTGATTCACTATCATCTCCAGTATTGATGATGAATAATTCGTCTACTAATCTATCTTTACGCCAGTATTCTTCTTCAAGCCTCTTCACATGATTTAACTCCTTTTTCCAATCATCAGGAGTAATTGACTGCAAAGCCTCCAAAGTTAATTGCTCTACCTTACTCTCCAACTGTTCTACATTCTTGTCAGAAACTCTTTGTTTTACGAGGTGCCATATATACTCAATGGGATTGAGGTCGCAGTTATAGGGTGGCAGTCTTACTATTTCGTGGCCATGGTCAGTAATTAATTTATCTACGATATATTTTTTCGGCGGTTTGTGGTTTTTTATTAACAAATACAATTCCGGTCTCGTGTAGTGTTCGGGAAACTCAATATTACGTGCTTGGAGCCACTCAACCATCACTTGTTTTCTTGCACTCATGTTGGGAGTTCTATCGTCCTCTTTACTGTGGTAGGGGGCATTGTCCATCACAATAATACTGTTAGGGGGTATGTTGGGCATTAGTTTTTCTTGTAACCATTTTGTAAAATTTTCATCATTCATTTGATCGTGATAATCACCGGTTTTTGTATTTGCTTTAAACATTAAAAGTGCGTTATCCACAAATCCTGACTCACTCCCAGCGTGAACGATTATCCAGCGGCGACCAGGGCTATCGTTCTTTCTCACTCCAACATCCGTAGCAGACTGCCAACAGCTTTTGACAGTGTAATGGGCGTGGTTCCAGGTCTCATCTAAATAAAATACTTGTTTTTTGTCAGCGCCAAGTGAATCATTTTCTTTCATGCGGCGTAAATACTTAGCCCTCCAAGCTTGAATATTGGGTCTTTCAATCAACACTAATCTCTTTTGGCTACATTTTTTAAATCGATACCCTAGACTGCTTTTCATTATTTTACGTAATGTAGTCTCACTTCCTCTATAATCTAAATCTTGTCTAGCAGCAGCCATAATTTTGCGCATAGTGGGTATTTCTTTGCGGACTGTGTACATAGAAGTAATAATATTTCTCAATGCTGATAGCGCAAATCCGTCCAAAAACTCTTTTTTGCCCCTTTTTTTTAATTGGCGTTTTAATTTTACTGCCGCTAGCCGTAGCAATTTTTTTTTCGCGCCTTAATTTTGCCACTGTATTTTTTGCTATCCCTGTAGCGCTCAATACACGCTGTGTGACCTTGGTTGTATGTTGTAAATGTTTTGAAATTTCAACTAAAATTGACTTCGGCATAACTACGTCATCACTAGTGTCAGATGCATTTTTGAGGGATCGAGTTATATTTTGAAGTAGTACCTTAGATTCCTCCTTCTCTTTTTCAAAATAATCGTCCACTTTTAGAACAATTTCACGAGCACGACTGTGAAGTATTTTCCTACTCATTTTAACTCTAACATTACAAAACTTTACAAAAATAGCAGCAAACAAAACAAGGTAACAAGAAAAAATAACAATAAAAATGTGCGTTGTCACAATTCACAACTCGATACGCGTACTTGCCGGCCGGTGTTGCTAACGGTACTGAGTGTTCAATGTCACGACTCACGATATTACGTCATCAAAATGGCGGCCAGGCGCATTAGCAATTTGCGGGGATTATATATTTGTTTGTCAGCGCCATCCAAGCTTGTTTTTTTGCCTCCACAGAAGTTCCATCCGTCTTTTTATTGTCGACTATAGTCACAAATTCTGTAGCTACTTCGATAAGAAGCATCTTCTCTCTCTCAGTAAAATTTTTACTGCGTTTTCCAGTTTCCATTGTGGTTGTTTTATAAATTTTTCTATGAAAATATAAAGCACAAACGATAGCAAATATCACAGCATAGCACACACACACAATAAAAAATAATACCACGATGAAACTAGACGTCAGTCGAAACTTCAATGAGTTTGACGTTTATTTAAAAAAAAAAGACTACGATGTCGTTCATTCATCCGCTGATAAATAGCGAATTTTAATAATTTATAACTTAAATAATGCTTATTTACTTATTTACCCTTGAATAAATTATTCTCGTAAATAAAACTAGTAACAATCCCGAATTAAATATAGCGAATTGTACCAGACCCATCTTACGGCAGATTATGGAACTACTTAACTGTTTGCATTGCGTATTCAGAAACCCAGTGACAGTTAACCGACGTTTATCCTATAGTTAACTTTATTGTATCAATAGCTAATGAGAGTATAACTGGGAACTTCAGAGATACGCGTTCTTGTACTTGTTCGACAGGTACCAGGGGTCCGCAATTTTGCCGCTCCCTCTCAAAGTAATCTTGCAGCTTGATGATTAACTCACGGGCTCCACTTTTCAATGTTTGTCCACGTTTAGGCATTATTATGCACCAAAAGTTAAAAAAACGCAATACGAGTACACAACACAATCGAAGTCCGATTTAGCACCGATGTCACTTTGAAAAGCAGAAACAGTCCATTAAACAAAAGCCAAAATCAAATAAAAACAGATCGAAAACACTTGAAGAACGTGATCTATGCGTACGAAACGACAACCATGGACTCATTATTACTAACAGGACTGAGTACTCGCAGCCTAAACGCGAGCCGAGCAAGATGTCTAATACAGAGGCACTGTGTCCCTTTCCAATAGGGTGACCACAATATTTTTGTTACGTGGGTATAAACCACAAAAAATATTGGGTAGCTTTCCTAAAGAAATTTATTTTTACATTATAGATTAGCAGGCACTTTGATAGTAGGATATATAAGTAAATTTAATTTCAATAAGATTCGCAACTTTCTAACCTCAAAAGTATGAAATTTTACCCTTAGCGCACGAATTACAGTATGGTTTTCTAGTAATTTAAATTATATTTACTAAATATCCTAGACGGTCCTATCCTTTTGGGAAATCAAATATTTATATTTCAGGTTATTATCAAGTTTTAAAGTTTTTGTACGTATAGCTTTTTAAGCATAATTCTACCAAACAATTGCTATCGCACGTTAGCGAAATCCTGCTCACTTGCCGGAGTTGCATTCGGAATTCTATGTTAAACTTCATGTCATAAGTAAAGTACGGTCGATTAATTTGCGATTGCGATTGTTTAGTAGTTTCTTACTATTAAAACTTATGACAAAAATAAAAGAACCTGTATGTAGTAATATCATTTGTTTTTATTATTATTAAACATGGCTAAACAAAATTGTTTTATGCAATTTTTGTCGGAGACCAATCTTACTGCCTAATTTCCTCATGGAATTAGATTTTGCATGATGGAATATTCTTAAATTTAAATATGAATTAGCTAACGCCTTCACTAGCTGTAACTCGTGTGGGTTCCTCATTATAACATTGAACCGGATGCGGCGGAAAAAATAAATCATTAAGTTTCGTAAAAAAAACTTGCTTGAGTATCATCAAAATCCAATTTTTGCTAGTATTTCGAAATAAACTACGAGATATTTCTGAAATAAATAATTTTTCGCTGTACTTTATTATTTCGAATGCAAACCTGGACACATACTTTAAGCCTCCTTTATCAATAAATGCAGTAAAAGAAGAAAAATTGTTATGTGAACAAAATAAGTGTGATCAAAATGCTCTTTTGGAATTATTACAGGGTTACGACAGTGTTGGTATGAAATTTTATCTATCATCTTATTTGCAAAAATGGCCAGTTATAAAATAGAGGATATTCATTTTGTAATCAGACATATTGATTGATTCAATGTAATGAAACATTAAACTATCTAATTTTTCCTCTTCAAGAAGATCAGAAGATTGACGTTCAAACATTGATCGATTTTCACTACGGAATTCCAAAACTGGAGAGAGTTCAAACTCTTCGTCAGTACAGTTTGCATTCATACTTGGCCTAACACTATTACGATGAAGCAATTTACGCATAGCGTACCTAAACTGTAAAGCGTTCGGATTATTGTTTCCGCCGCCTTGTATACGGATGCAAGAGAAAAATATCTCCAACTGATCCTGAGAAACTTTATACGGTAAAAAATAATCAAAATTATTTTCAAGCAAAAGTTCCATTGCTAAATTTTGCACACTGTATGTATCCACTATTAATCCTAGAACTCCAACTTTTCGGCGATGTGAAAGAATCGACTGATTTTCAACATTAAGTGTTCTTAAATATTCTCGGGTTTCAGTTAAGATTCCCATCCAAAAATCTTTATTATTTAGCCGCAACGGCGCCTTAAAACCTTTACCCAAAGGAGATTTAGCATTTAACACATCGAAAACTCTATCCACTGTTCTGATGTATTCGGTAGTTGCTTCACTATTCTTGAATTCTTCGTTACCACTAACCCGTAAGAAGTCAATGGCATTTGCTACTGAAGAACTCAAAGTCTGAGCCGCTAATTTCACATTCATTTTCTTCCCCATAAAGTTAATATGGGCAGCATTTATTTTATTTGCTAGTTTTAACCCCTCTTCATCTTGTAAGATATGTAATTTTTTAACGAAATCGAAATCAATGGACCCTTTTTCAGAACTCAAACCTTTCTCTCCAAATACATTTCTACATAATTTAAGCATGTGAGCTGGGTCAAAAATGCAGTGTACTTTAGTGACTTTATTGGGATGTTTAAAACTCGTAACCATATCCGGTAAATTAAAGCTGCATCCCAATTGCTCAAATGTGTTAACGTTACAAGCAGTTCCATCACATGTTAGACTTCGAACAGTGATACCGATGTCAAATAACATACGTATTGCTGTGATTATCAACTCTGCCTGTACGGCGCCTGAAATTTTATCAATAAAAAAGTAGGCGATAGGGCATTTGAACTTTCGTTTGTATGCTACAATTTGCAGAACGAGGACCTCAGTGGCAAGACGTTCCAAATCGTATGGTACAATGCCAGCAAAGTCTACATAGCCCCACTTTTTATCTTTATGTTTTTCATAAGCTTCTTCAGATTTAATAGACATTGCATCAAATATTAGAGCTACATTCTCGAGATCATTTTCAGATACTGATAATTTCAAATATTCAAGTACTTCAACCATGAATCCCACATTGCATTCGTGAGTCGCTAGCATTTTGCGCAAGGTTGCAGGAGGTAACATAGTACAATTTCTGAGATACATATATGCTTTTGAAGAATAAAAATATAAGGATAAAGCAAACTGTTTGAGCTCCTCTGAATATCTTACACCTTTGTTACTTTTATCAGTGTTCATATGCTTATGAATGTCCACAAAATTGTTATTTATCAGATGTTCAACCTCATCATAGTTATTGCTTTTTTTTTAATATTTCCAAAACTGACTTGATATTTTGTAATCGAATATCGCGCCTCTTTAACCTCTGTGTCAATACTTTTACTTTTTGCTTCAACATATGTTCTGAAGGACTGCTGCATTTCATTTCTGTCTGAACTACTACTTATTTTACGCCTAAGCAGAATTTTTTGGCGGCAGGTGCATAAACTTCACAAACACTAGATTGTTGCGAGGTACCAGGAGTACAATGTTCGATAGGTTGTAATGGTGACTGTATCACAATGTTACTCAGTATTTCTATCTGTTTATTTGGTGCCTGCAAAAGAAAATTAACATTACTACATGAAGTTCATATCCTCACATATTCTTCAGTTTTGGTAATAAATGAAATTTAAACGTTTTTACGAAGATTTTTACTATCTATTATATAAAAGGCTTTGTCCTGACTCACTGACTCACTGACAGACAACGCACAGCCCAAACGGCTGGTCGTAGAGACTTGAAATTTGGAAGGGTTATTTGTCTTGGTGCGTAGGGGTGTACTAAGAAATTTATCATAAAACAAATGTAAGATTTTAAAAAATATAATTAGGTAGGTTTCCGTCACTAACAATAGGCTTACCGTTGGAAAAATAGATGGAATTGCGTCGGCTTTCAATAGCTGTCGTGAGTTTGCTGTATAAAAGTACTCTGTTTTGAAGTGACGGCTACACACAACGGAGTTTTTAGTAATCTTTTGTGACACCGGAATAACATCCAGCCATATTTTTCTACTTTCTTCATTCTTCGGAAAACTGTCAAAGAAATATAACTTATCTATATCTATACATATAATAAAATCGTAGAGGTAAAATTTTTGTAGATTGAAAATAAACTTGAAAAAACGAATCAGGGGCATGTTAGAAGTGTAATAGAACACATCTTAACTGTTTTTGAAATTTTTGTTTCTCTGTCTGTTTGTCTGTTTATCTGTTTGTCTGTTTATCTGTTTGTGTGTTTATACAGGTTAATCTCTGAATCCGCTGGACCGATTTCAATGAAATTTGGCATGGTGATACCTTATATCTCTGGTCAACATCTTAGATACTTTTTTTTAACCGACTTCCAAAAAAGGAGGAGTTAATGTTAACTTTGCTGTTTGTGGTCCGATTGTCAACATTATTTTTTTGTTGTATAGATTGTAAACCCGCATTTGTTATTATGTTTACAAAAACGGTGACTTGATAATGATTCTCTCAGGATCCTCGAGGTATCAATGGAATTCCTTAACAAAAACATTACAATTTACAGTAGTTTTCCCTTTTTTTTTGGTAAAATTAACATAATATTCTAGCAAAAAGTAAGATTTGCGCCAAGGCATATCCCAAGGTATAGGGCTTCCGAAGGTTCCGTTGCTGAACGGAACTCCTGACTCCTTATAGATATAAATTATGTAGGGGTTTCAGCATTGTTTAAAGACTGGAAGCACATGCCACTATGTCGATAATTAATTCAATTATATTAATCATCATGATCAACACCATCCATAACCACAATTGATTCTTTGACACAAATGATTCTTTGACTGTTTTTTTATTACTTCAGAATCAACAAAACTTGGTTGACAGTACGGTACCTACCCTAAAATGGAACCCTAACCAGCAGATGTTTTATTACTTTTTAAAGTTTTTCGGCGGAGGGTTTTTTAAATTTCTTAATTTAATTTAATTTCATGCTTTTTAAACTTGTGTTGGTTTTAGTGCAGAATAATTCCTACCAACAGAATCATATTCTTAGGATTACCATCTATCGATGTCCTTTTCGATGAGGCCGTTAAAATGAGCCCAAGCATGAAACCTCCACTTTGGGTTCATACGGAGTTTGGCTCCTATAGAATCCAGGTGATGCCGCAGCAGCAGCATGCAAATATTTTCTGTTTATGTCTTGCTAATTGTCGCAATTAAAATGAGCCCAAACACAGACCTCTGCTCTAAGTTGGTGAGGAGTTAGGTATCCTATTGATTACCAGGTGATGCTGCAGAGCCAGGTCAACTTTCGATTATTGTGTATATATTCATAAATGTCACAAACTAGAATGCTAAATAGGTATAAAGCCCACAAAACGACTGCAAGTTACTAATCAGCCCTTCACGAACCAGATGAACCGCGATTTTCCAGCACTGAGCTGGTTGATGATGATGAACTATAGCTTATAACATTCTCGATTATGTCAGCTTTCAAATAAAAAACTAGATCAAAATCGGTCCACCCGTTTGGATGCTACGATGCCACAGACAGGCACACAGACAGACAGACACGTCAAACTTATAACACCCCTCTTTTTTGTCGGTGGTTAATATAGTTGTTGATGGGTATTCAATTTTCTAAATCTCGATTATTATCATTTAAACATACATTCACGCGGACGAAGTTGCGGGCAACAGCTAGTTAATTAATATAACTTGGATATCAGTTTTGTTTTGACTCTTCTTGTTTATCGTGTAGGTGGTCAACCTGACTGAAGCTCCCTGTCCGGAAAGCTATCATTTAAAACTTACTTACAATAAAGCAACAAATAATAATTTGAACATGTTTTGGAAATTAATGTATTGGCAACATTTTATATTATAGTATCTTAACCGTGTGTGGTCCTTTGCTATAAAATATCTTGAGCTATAAATTATAGCTCGGTATATTAGTGTATATTGTAGCTTCCTTGGGTAAATTGTCGTTGGGTGAATCGTAGTGATGAGTAGTTTAGTTTGTGAATAAAATGTGTACCTAGCGTTTTTCAGGTTGGGAAAAAATAAATGACTGATTTTGCAGGAATCGCATAATAAGTCCATGAGAAATGGGAATTACACAGTTATTTTGATAGCAATCTTAAGTACCTAAACCTACTTTCGATTATTAACGGCCGCACCGCGTGGTCACCCTGTATTGTTATAAATCTAACACTCCCTTTTTTCGGCTTACCTGTGAAATGATACGCCACAACCACCATACGATTCACTATTACAAAACTTTACACAACACTTTTTCACCATTTTTAAAGAAACTACCACGAGATTATCGCCAAAATAAATCAAACATAACACCATGAGCATAAATCGCAATCCATAGCAGCCATGACACATTCAAAGGGTTGCCATAGTAGTAAATAATAATATTCACACCTAAGTAGTTTTAAGCATGGGTTTTAAGTAATGACAGGTTAAAAAATATGTAAGTTACAAAAAACTATCTAAATAAATATGAACTTAATTCATATTAATAAGTTGAGCTTAGATTTAGTATAATAATTGTCTAATTGTCTGAAATAATTTCCACCATTTTCAACCAACTACCATGTTTCTATCGCATGGCAAGAGTTAGAAAGGGACAAATGGCCTCCGATGTAGATCTCTCACTCGGCTCGTTTTGCCTCTATCAATACTGGTATCTAAAATTGAGTCTTAATGCAATACGTTAAGGTGTGTTTTTGTAATTTGAATTTTTGATAGAACTCAGTCCGACTGTTAGTAATAATAAGTCCATGATGACAACAGACGACTGTTTTAGCGTCACAAAATGGCGGCCCATAACGCCATTTGGGGTTGCCATTTTCAACCTAAATATAAAAATGTTTGGTTGTAGTTTTATTTTTATATTTCATAAAAGTTATCTTATAGTCCATTATTTTCAAATTCTTAAAAAGAAAAACAAAACGTATTATTTTATAAAGTATAGCTGTATAAGAACAGATTACGATACTATTATTGCCTGTTATTGTAAGCACAGCACTATTTTACAAATATAAAGCGCTGACATAACCTTGTAATACCGCAGTATAGATTTAGAAAAATATTGTTTACCAAGTTATTTCACACTCAGTTAGGCACAAAATTATAACATTCATTGATTATTGATATAATAATGTTGTTTTAATGCTCATCAATAAACGGTAAACAACCAGCAAAAATATTTTTATCGTATCTGCAACGCCATTACAAAGTTACGTCGTCAGTTTAATCGCGACGTGTCAGGAACGCATTCTCTGAACGGCCTTAGTATAGGTACGGTAACCTTTAAATAACGGCAGCGATATAATATATCGGCATTGCAAAATTACAGTATCAATAATTTTTCAGATACCTAAATCTGTAAAAAAAAACGTCTGGGGCTCGCAATTAAATTATTCATCCCGCCCATTCACAGTTCACACACACCACGAGGCACACGCACGTACCTTACTCATTTTTTTAAACTAGGTTTTGAGTTGCATTTAAACATTCTTAAGGTTATAGTCAAGCAGTCCATTTCAACATAATCGCACCATTATCTGATGTGATCGAATTAAGGAGAATGCTACGGTATCGTTAAGGCGATATATCGAAAATAAATTATACCGCAAGGGGCGGCGCCTATGCTCGTAGGCGACCCCGCGCGGAGAGCTCCCCCGCGCTAAAACATCGCGCGCTTGCAGTTGCAGCTAGCACGACCGTAGTTTTGATTTTTAGAGCAAGGGCCTATGGAGTCGCAGTTTTATTAATTCTTAGTAATTATTTTATATTATAACATTTGTAGAATATGATTGACGTGGTTAATTTATTGGCATAAGTATTACATAATTGTTTTACTCAGCTCCTAATATCAACTCTTAACCGTTGGAAGAGTGTGTATGGAATTGCAGGCGGTATTTGGGTCTGGTCTTGTTATGTCAGGCTGTTGAGTGATGAAGAAAACCATATCATAGACTAATATATATAACGGGTATAGACTGGCGACTCAACTTTTTAAAGAAACTAGCGCCATCTGTGTTGCAAATTTCCTAACGGTTTGCACCATGCCGCGAAATTTAAATTTATTTTTTTATTAAGAATTTAAATTGTTAGTTCTATCTGTTTTATAACGTCAATCAAAGTTTGACAATATAAGATAGGACTAATAATTTAAATTCTTTTTCAATTTATACAAAATAACCCATGTTGGGAGTAGAGAAATAAATTTAAAAAGAATTTGAAGTTTTCAAATATTTACTTATTGCAAATTCTGTTTAATAAGAGAAAATACTCATAAGTTGTTAAAGTTTATAAACAAATTAGTTAAAATCATCCAAAAGGCAGAAAAGGGATTTAAAAAAGCTAGAACAGTCTTTAGAAAAATTAAATCTTATTCATAAGCTGTATTTGAAATACTTGAAGTAGATAGTGAACATCGCATTTTTTGAATTTTCTGTAATTGTGTGCTGAATTCAAATTTAAGTATTATTTATCTCTCTGTTATTGTCTGCACCTTTTAATTTTATAATTATAACTTTAACTGTGTACAGGAAATTTACATGTTTCTGAAAAATTATTAAAAGAAACTGTTTTTTATTTAATTTAGCAAATAATTGGCGACTACCTGATTTTGGACGATTCAATGTGTTTTATAAAGTATCATGCAAACAATAATAGAGACAAATTATATTTTAATTTTAATTCAATAAAATCTTACAAAAATGCAATGTTTTCAATCCACCCCAGCAAACCGCTCTTAATATTGACAGTTAAAGTTGTTAAATTACAATGTTATGCAGGATAACAAATAGTTTGTCAAACATTACTGAACCAACTGATATAGATAGATACATACCTACAGCTGTTCCAAGTTTAAGGCCGAGATCTGTAGTCGTTACTTAGCTTAAGCACAGACTTATGATCACAATAATTAATATCTTGTTTATTGAGAATTTCATAATTATTACTAATGAATAACTAAATTGATATTTAACTACGACAAAAATAATTTAATATCGATAAGAAGTTACCGATATACCGGGTGATTAGCAAAAGACTTACAAAAACTTACTGAGTATAATATAGTAATGATGTAGTACTAACTAATAACTACATGGTAAGTGTTTGATCTTTTCAATTTTATTGATCTTAATTTTATAAGGTTTTCATACAAAAAATACTGTTTGACCTATTTGTATTGAAATGAAAGATATTTAAGTAAATTTCGTTCTCACTTAGATAGTTACTACATCACTTACTGAGTAAACTTAAACGTTTATTCGCTTAGTATTGTGTAGTACATTCATCAGGTGCCTGATTCTGCTATTTAAAAACCAATGGAATTGTAATTGAATTGCATGATTTTGACGTTTGGTCCATACTGAAACTGTCAAAATCACGCAATTCAATTACGATTCCATTGGCATTTAAATAGCAGAATCAGACCCCAGGAATGACAATGATTAAAAAAGTCATGCAAAAGTCAATTATATAATGCTTATGCCAGCTTATGTTGATTAAAAAATAATTTTAGTAAGTACAATGATTTTCAGAAATTAGTAAAAAATAAAATTGTTAAATCATTAGCAATCAATATTAGGTCCTTACATATGAAATTGGCGTATGAGTATGCCATATCGTTTTGTAAGTATTTTGATTATCTTAGACTTTGAAAAGCTGTGTAAGTCTAAGATAAGTTTGATTTTAATCTAAGCACGGTCTATAGATCTCTGCCTAAGCACTAAATTGCGTTACAGTCTATTTCTGCCTTTATTTTTCAAAAAATGGTTATGCGTCGCATTTTTCATATCGTCTTTGGTATCCCAAAAGGTGGTTTTTCCCATCAGAACACTGTTCACGTCTTTGCACCAATTCATTATAAAGAATTTGATGCTTTTGTGTTGTAGTTGTTTTAATAATTGGTCTTTATGTGTAGGACACGTTAAAAATTACTGTCAATTGTAATGTCCACAATAAATGATATATAACTTAGTAAATCATTCTTATTACACCTTTTTCTCAATAATTCAATGGTGATATGTTGTACATTTGCAAAAAAGTCAAACAGTGCCCTGGTTGGTTCCAGATCCTGTGTTACATATTCCACACATTTTTTTTCGATATTCATCTTTTAGTATTGCATCTGAAAGATTCTTTTAAACAATTTCAAAATCGTTTAAACTTTTTATTATTTTTATTGCGTCATCCTGTCTTTAAATCGGCGATTTCGAAGACAGTCTTATGAACTCTTAGAATTGCCACAGAATACATATTAGTTTAACAACAGATTCCTCACTCCCGAAACCCGAAAACCGATACTATATAGTTGAAATTCCGACGCGCAATGCTAAATTGCCTACGGATAAATTTACCTACAAGTGCGCTCTCTTTCTATCGCATAACGCGTACATTTTCTTAAGAAATCAAGGTTTTCGCCTTTTAGAAAACAAAATATTTTTTTTTAATTACTATTGGTATGAATAGCAAACCTTCTTATAGTAATATGAAATTTCAGTAAAACAGCCTATATTTTATAGTAGTTCTATATTGGATTACAATAGTGCAGGAAACTTTACATTTTAAACATAGTAACTTGTGTTTATTTCTGTGTAGTTTGTGTGTTTCTTTGTATGAAATTGGTTTATTTGCTGTTTGTATAGTTTTTATCTACTATTTGTATTTAAGTGCCTTATTCAAATTTAATAGGTACATATTTCATTGGCTTTTTTAATTGTTAATTTTTATAAGATTTATAATGATTTTGTCACAGCGGTTAAATCAGTATCATATTGTATTAAATTCCTCTATGATCAGTATGTAACAGTAGATACGCGACGAAAAATCTTGCGCGTGCGTCACCGCTCGCTTGTGAGTCCCTTATGATTTGCCACCCGCGGGTAGTACTTACAGTTCGATGCCTATACGCGCGAGTGGGACAGGCCTGGAATTGCGTCTGAAATTCTGCATGTGTTATTATTAATTTGTTGTGCAGCTCAAACAAAGCAGTTTGATTACTAAGAATAGTTTTAATATCGTTTTTAATAGTTTGATCCGCTTGTAATTGTTGTACTTGTTAAGTCTGGGTTACATATTAAAATATTTTGAACGTCTTTAGTCTCAGTATTTAAGTTCATTTCTTCAGGGAAAGAGGATTCCTGAGGAACTACATTTAGGTCTGCAACATAATTTACATCTGTGATAACGGTTTCTTCTAGAGGCGTAGCATCAGCACTGGTGTCATTATTCTAAAAAATAATATGTAAATTCTGCATTAACGAGAAAGGTGCAATAACTCAAATTTAACGGAGATCATCGAGATTTAGTGAAATAAAATTAAATAGAAAATGAAATTAAATTAAGTATTTATTTTCAAAATAGGATACATTAAATAACTCTTTTTGACGTAATCATAAGCTTACAAACTACTATCGCGGCTTTATGCTAGACTAGATGATATCCGCAACTCCCTTGCGCCAAAACTCTTTTATCGCTCGGGAACCGTAAATTTTTTTGGGATAAAAAATTATCCTATATCCTTTCCCGGGACCAAATTTTCTCCATACCAAATTTCAGCAAAATCGGTTCAGCGTCTTCGGCGTGAAGAGGTAACAGACAGACAGACACACTTTCACATTTATAATATTATATTAGTAAAGTATGGATGGACTACTGCTTCAAACACAAAGGTAAACAATTTACTACTTTGAAACGTACCTCTATAAATTTCTGCGCCATCTGATTAAAAGACTCAGCTAATGATTCCCTGTGGAAAGTTGAAGATAGCTGTTTTGTTCCAAAAATGTCACTATCCGTCTCGGTGTCGGACCTTATCACACATGGCGTCTAACACTACTAGAGCAATTTTTGTGTTATTTGGCACAGATAAGACGTAGACTACGTGAAGGATCATAGACTATTTTTTGTGGAGTAATTTGTCTCTGAAATATCTAATTTACACGGGCGAAGCCGCGCGGAACGTCTATTTCTAATAAAAATATGTATCATTTGAACTTACTTGGTTTATTCAACGCTTTTTCAATTTCGTCCCAAAGATTGTTCCTCACAATATTATCTTTATAAGCTTCAAGCCTCGTATCGAATAAAGGTGCATTTATACTAATTCCATAATTTCGTCTTTTGGCCGCATTTTCTTCGCATCGTCTCGCGAGTCGCGGTTGTCTTGATTCGAATGCTACCTTTAGGGGATGGAACAGATATCAGATTAAGTAATAAGGGGGTGTTATTTCATCGATGTACAGGTGCATCCGGCGGGCGAATTCACACTTCGGGACCTCTGCGCCATCATTCCCATGCGAGATCCGCTGGTCGTGGTGGAGGCTTCCGGTGACGTGGTGCTGGCCGCCCTGGAGAATTCCGTTAGCAAATACCCCAGCCTCGAAGGACGATTTCCCCAGGTAAATTGATATATTAAATTCGGTATTTAAGGTATTATCACATTAGCGGTCTGGAATAAGTGTGAATCTAGCGAGCATCGCGATTTTGCCGTGTGCAGTATCGTATAGAATTACCATCGCTTAGGTTGGGCATGAAAAAATGTATCAATTAGTCCATTGAAATGTTACAATTTTAGGACCGAATATTGCATTTATTAGAGGACGCAATTTTATTTTTGGGATATGTTGGGGGGGTCAATAGAAGCTTAACCTCAAGTTTGTGGGGTCGCCGCTCTTGTCCCCCGACCGCCATCTTGAAAAAAAGGGTGACAACACTATTTTCGTGATATCTCGGAAACTATAAGTCTTACAAAAAAATTTGTTAGAACATAATTAGTTGCAAATTATTTTGCCTACAAATATGTTTCTTTAACTTTTTACCCTAAATTAAAAATTTAAAAAGCTATAAGCAAAAAAGTGATAATTTTTAAAAGGTTTATTATCGCTCTTTAACTTTGTTTAATACATTTTACAAAAAAAACTACCTCAAACCAACCTTGTAGATGATCTTTTGAGAAAAATATCCCCCAATCTCCTCGGATCTCATGAAATTAATTTTCTGCAGATGTTTGGAAACTGTAAAAGCATATTAACTTGTAAAATTGGCTGCACAAAAGCTGGCCTAAAATGCTCTACAGTATGCCTACTATTCTGTAAAGCATTTCAGGCCTGCTTTTCTGCAGCTACCGTCTACAGTATGCCTACTGTACTACGTATATATATATGCATACTTTATTAAACTATGCCTACTTATACTAGTCTGCATATCTGCACATGCCTACTATACTGTAAAGCATTTCAGGTCTGCTTTTCTGCAGCCCCACATGGTTCCACAGTTTCCTTTGTATCTGCAGAAAATTATTTTTATGTGAACCGGGGGGGATTGGAGGATATTTTTCTCAAAAGATCATCTACAAGGTTGGTCTAAGGTATTTTTTTTTGTAAAATGTATTAAACAAAGTTAAAGAGCAATAATAAACCTTTTAAAAAAAATTTATCACTTTTTTGCTTATAAATTTTTAAATTTTTAATTTAGGGTAAAAAGTTATAGAAACATTTTTGTAGGCAAAGTAATTTGCAACAAATTATGTTTTTACAAATTTTTTGTAAGATTTATAGTTTCCGAGATATCACGAAAATAGTGTTGTCACCCCTTTTTTCAAGATGGCGGCCGGGGGACAAGAGCGGTGACCCCACAAACTTGAGGTTAAGCTTCTGTTGACCCCCCCAACATATCCTAAAAATAAAATTGCGTCGTCTAATAAATGCAAAGCAATAATGTAACATTTCAATGGACTAAATAATATGCAGCGTGTAACAAAACAAAGTGACACTTCAGTGAGTATACGTGTTCCTTTTTATTTTTATTTATTAACCAAAATATAAAAGATACGTTTCAGTATTAGATACAGCAACAAAAAACCCTGATATGTTTGTCTTTTTGCTGGTTTACGCTCCTTATAAAACTAAATAAAAGCTACAAATTTCTACCACAATTTTATAGTAATTTACAATCCTACATTTATAGTCTGTCAAGAAAGAGTAGACGCATGACAAAATTTTCTAAACGTAATCACGCTCAAAGGTCACCTTGCACAATTTTAAGTATCTAGATTTAAGAAAAAATAAACTACATGAAAAAACACAGAAAAATGCCTATACCTACTAACTTAAGATTAAAGATAACAAGAAAGATTACTTATTACTATTTACTACACATTATGTTGCAAAGAAAAAGAAAAAATCCAAAGGACTGCAATGCTTCAGCGCACCAATGGCACTAGGTAAGGTAGGTAGTAGGTAGGTTTTGCGAGCACTAGTAAAACTTAGAGATGAGGAGGATGAGATGAGATACGAGGGAGGATGCACTGGGGAGCTTAGTTTCCACGTTACTTGGCTTTTGGTCTCCACCTTTACCTAATGACAAACTAGGGGCCTCTTTTGTATCTTTAACAGTGGGTAAAGTGGCCATTAGGCATTTGAGCTCCTGCATACATCCAATTTTCGGCCGATATTATTATTACTTACCACGGAGCCGGACTGACATGGTGTGACGTGTCCATAGATATTATTAGTATGGATTTCGCAGGTGGCGGGCGTGTCGTTCGCTTTCGACCCGACGGCGCCGGTGGGGCGGCGCATCGACGAGCGCGTCGTGAAGATCGGCGACGAGTACCTGTCGCGCACGCAGACCTACCGCCTCGCCGTCAAGCGGTACCTGCACGCGGGCAACGACGGCTACACCATGCTGCCGGGGTGCAAGCTACTGGTGAGTTCTACTTTTCACGGCCTCTTATTTCACGCTTCTCACGGCGCGTAACGATTTTTACGAGCGAGTACGTCAACAGGCGAGTCCGCGCTACCCGTTCTCTCGACGCGTAATGTCACGAGCCGCGCCAAGCCGCGCCTTTGGAGTTACCGGCTACAATCGGATCGGACGCGCCTGCTCGAGCCAGCCCGCGACACCTCGAGCCACTACCTTCACACGGCGCCTGGCTCGAGCTGGCACGGCGCGGCGTGATATTACGCGCTGGGAGAAGCCAGCATTAGGGCCTGTGTCACCACCTGTCAATATGTCCCGGATGGGCTATCCGTAACTTATCTGACAGATGGAGTATGGAGAATCTGTCATATAAGTTGTGGATAGCCTATCCGGCACTTATCAGGAAGTGGTGAAAAATATCTTAAATTTGGCTAAAGGAACTAATTGTCGAAAGGACTAGTATTGTTGGAACAATGCGGCGTGCATGACGAGAATTACCACCAATTGTAGTAGTCTAGAGTAGAGGTGTTCGTACTACAAGACATGAAACTGTTAAAATGAAAACGTAGTGGAATTGTTGGTGTTCAAAACGATTTTGGGGGTAAAGTAGTTAAGACATTTTCGACGGTATAAAAGAAGCTAGAAATATACTATGTTATGGTACCATTGAGGAAATTGATTCCTAGGCAGTTTACAGACCAACGTCATTTGGTCGGATCATGTCAATTCAATGTTAATTGTGATCTGTCGGCCGGGTTTGACGTAACGCGACCAAACTACGTAGGTCCCCCGTCTGCCTAGGAATCGACTTCTCTGACAGTACTATCAGAGAAGTTGATTCATAGGCAGTTGACAGACCTACTGCAAGCTGCAACAGTTAATAATAATAATAATAATAAGATTGAAAATAAACTTGAAAAAACAAGTCAGGGGCATGTTAGAAGAGTAGTAGAACACATTTTAACTGTTTTTGAAAATTTTGTTTCTCTGTCTGTTTGTCTGTTTGTACAGGCTAATCTATAATAATAATAATAATAATAAGGGGGTGTAGCCGGTTCCTCCTAGATGGTGTCCCCGGGCAACACTTGGGTGCGCCACCCCACTCTCTTCTGGGTGAGGCACTCACGTGGCTGATCATCGGTTCTTTCTTTCTTTTACTATCTCTTCACCGTCTTTTTATTGGTAAATTCTTGTTTGTGCATCTATTTTTATTTTATTTTATCTATCTTTCAACACCTTTGTTTCGTCTTATACTGTCTTTCCCGTTTAGTTAACTCTTCCTTTGAGACAAAAATAATATGTGATGCGTCTAAGAAACAGAACTATACCCCAGGCGGGTACCGGAGCGGACAGCAATGGAGAATCCCGCCTCGGGCCCTCGGGCCCGGGCAGCCCTGCGTATTCTGGGGTGGGCACCGTGTCGCACAATGATAATGTTACACATCATAGAGAAACCTCGTCATCTTGTTCCTCCCCCCTATCATTACTTTTTTCATCACCGCCATCTTCTCCAGCTTCATATGTTATTGCCAATCAACCCACTTCATCAAATTCATCAATGTCATCGTCATCCGAATCTGCTGTGGATGTTGTGCGGGGGGCTATTTCAGCCAGAGTTACTGCACCCATCCATAGTTCTAAGTGCAAACGTAAAAAATGGTCAAAAGAAATGAACATTTTCATAATGCACAAATATTTCATCATCACAAAACTAGAAACCGACACTCAATCATACTTAACACAGCTACATTCATTATTTTCAACACAATTTCCAGAAATGGAAGCTTCGAAACAAAGAGTAGGTGATCAGCGACGAGCTATCGTTCAAAGACACCTCCTAAGCCAACAGGAGATCTTAAGTATAAAAGACAACGTAAAAACTTTATTACAAAATCAAAACGAACACTCGACTGACGAACAAGACATGACACAACTAGGCAATACTGATACAAACTGTACATTTCAAAGAATGAGATGGACAACTGAAGTTAATGAGAAGATAATGAGAGCTTGTTACAGAATAACTAAACTAGAGACCGACCCTACCACCTACAGACCGATATTACACCAAGAAATCATCGCCACATGCCCGTCAATAGCACACCTCTCAATACAAAGGATAGCAGACCAACGGAGATCTATTGTTAGTAACTGCCTACTAACAAGCGAACAACTTAAAAGAATACGCGAAGAAGTACAGACTGAGCTTGATGAAATATCGGTTGAAAACATGGAACATCAACCGGACGAAAACTTTACTCCACCCAACTTAAACGTAACACAAAGCCTGTTAGGAGATCATTCTCCCACACCAAACCAACAAAACAACATAGCTTTAACTCAAAATCACGCACCTGTAAAGTTATCAATAGAATTAGAAACACAGTTAAAAGAAATGTTTTTAGAGTCTTTTAACATATTTAATGACATACATCCAACAGCACGACCATCTTTGCCCAAATTAAAACCATCAAAAAAATTGTTTCAGATAGTTGACTGCCTTAACTCTAACATAATCCCAAACATGATTCATGAGGATACCGACTTTAACACTCTTCATACTTACATTTACACTGCAGCATACACCTCAACCAAATTTAGCGGAGTAAGAATAAATATTAAGAATAATACAACCAATGTAAACAAATCGCAGATGAAACCCTGGTGGCAGAAACGGCTCGAGGGAAGAATTGGTGACCTAAGAGCGAACATAGGGAGTAACATTACCGAGTATATACGGGGTACTCGTTCACCATACCTTGAGAAACAGATACAGAAAATAAAGCAACAGTACAAAATACACGCACAACACGAGTCTGAAAATTCTGACGTAATACACTTTTTAGACACTTTAAAGCAGAAATTAAACATACTTACCAATAGATTAAAAAGATATAAGGACTGCAGCAATAGAAAAACACAAAACAAGGAATTTTATTATAACGAAAAACTATTTTATAGAAAACTTGCTCAAAAAGATACTTCTCAACATAATAACCCTAACGGTAACCTTTCACCCACTCCTGAATCTATGCATACATACTGGTCCAACATATGGTCCCACCCAAAACGCCGTGAAAATAGTCCATGGATTGAAGAAGATAGAGCTAGATTCGTAGACATACCCGAAATGGAATTCGATCAGATACAGTCAGAACAATTGAAATCCGTTATAGCTAAAACACACAACTGGAAAGCCACTGGATCAGATAACATACACAACTTTTGGTACAAAAAACTTACATGCATGCATAATCTATTACTCAAACACATCAATTCATTTATCCGTTCCCCAAACGTAATACCAAATTTCATCACACAGGGTATAACATACATGCTGCTAAAGGATAAGTCTGATACTACAAACCCGGAAAAATACAGACCCATCACATGTCTTCAGAATATTTACAAGATAATCACAGCATGCATTAGCAATTTAATATACACACATATAGAAAACCACAACATACTAGCCGAAGAACAGAAGGGATGCCGCAAATATACTCAAGGCTGCAAAAAGCAACTAATCATAGATTATGTGATATCAAATCAGGCACGTAAACAGAAACGTAGTATACAAAAAGGCGTTTGATTCTGTACCTCACTCATGGCTTATTTATATTTTAAAACATTATAAAATTAGTCCAACAATTATTAACTGTCTCGAAAAAATAATGCCAAACTGGCGAACTAGGTTAAAAATTTGTGATCCGGCAAAAACAATTGAAACTGACTTAATTCCCATAAAAAGGGGTATATTTCAAGGGGACTCTTTAAGTCCTCTCTGGTTCTGCCTAGCACTAAATCCATTATCGTATATCCTTAATGAAAGTAAGCGGGGATTTAAAACTAAACACAATACACAACATAATATATCACTCTCACACCTCATGTATATGGACGACATCAAAATCTTTGCAAACACATTAAACAACATTCACACTCTAGTTGACCTTACTCAAATATTTTCTAATACTATACACATGGAGTCCGGAATAGATAAATGCAAAATACAGGCAATAAAGAAAAGTAAAATAGAAGACACACAATATAAGCTTGACAACGATAATATAATTGAGTCGGTGGATCCGTTAGAAGGATATAAATACCTAGGATATTATCAGTCACACCAGATACACCACAAACAAATTAAAAAACAACTCAAACACAAACTCAGAGCCAGACTACACAAAATTCTAGTTACACAGTTAAATTAAAAAAAAAAACACAATTAAAGCTATTAACACATACGCAATACCCATACTTACATATTCCTTTGGTGTAATCCGCTGGAACCAAACAGAACTTAAATCTCTACAAAGACTAATAAACACCACAATGACCAAACACAGGAAACACCACCCAAGGGCTTGTATCCAACTGTTAATCCTACCTAAAGCCGAAGGCGGAAGAGGACTCATAGATATAGTTAATTTACATAATAGACAAATAAATCTACTCCGAAAATTCTTTTATAATCGAGCAAAAACAGTAACTCTACACCAAGCCATTTGCCAAACTGACACCCACACACCATTAACACTTGCTGATAACACAAAAAAATAAACATCTACACTAACCAGCAAAAAATTGAAGTATGGACTAATAAAACCTTACATGGAAAGCACCGCATGGATCAAACCAATAACACCGTAGACAAAATAGCGTCAAACGCATGGTTAAAATATGGAGAACTGTTTCCTGAAACAGAGGGTTTTATGTTGGCTATTCAAGACCAGGTAATAGACACCAAAAATTACAGAAAACACATAATAAGAGACCGTAACATTGGTAGTGACCATTGCCGACACTGTCACAAGCAACCGGAAACAATACAACACATCACAGGCGCCTGCTCATCCATCACCCAGACAGATTACAAACACCGTCATGACCAGGTAGCAGCAATCATACATCAGATACTCGCATTCAAATACAACCTCATTACAGAAAAGTCTCCATACTACAAATACACACCCCAAATCATTTTAGACTCACCGGACTACAAACTTTACTGGGACAGGACAATACTTACAGATAAGACGGTACATCATAACAGACCACTTAACATACATCCACTCACATTCATCACTCTACAAAAAGCAGCAATTCTCAATACATGCCGCATCGTCCGGAAGTTTTTATCAATTAATAATTAACAAATACGTCACCTGAAGTTGTTTGGCCACAAGCCCGCAACTTCAGTATTCCCCGCAAGGGAGAAAAAAATATTTTACAAAAATAATAATAATAATAATTAATAGTAAATAAGTTGGTCGGATTATGTCAGTTCAATGTAATTCGTGATAGACCGCGACCAAATGAATCAACTTCTCTGATAGTACAAACAACAAAGTATCACTCGAAAAATAAAATAAGCCTCATCCGAACATCGAACATTCTCGATTTTTGGGAGTCGGTTAAAAATTTCGATAGCTCAGTTCACCAAACTGGAACGAATGTTGTAGGTGCCGGAGGATATGTGTCCCGAAGTGGGCACAGCTATACAGAACCACTTCGCGGCGATCGCGGTGCGCACCGGCCGCGCGCGACCCAGCAAGCACCGCCAGTCGCTCGTCACGCTTAGTCGCAGGTATGAAGTTTTTTTCCTACGTCGAAGCAAAAAGAAGGGTGATGATTTTGACCTATAAGGCAGGGGATCCCAAAGTGTGCGCCGCGGCGCCCTGGTGCGCCGTAGAAAGTGAAGTAGGGCGCCGTGAGTCGACTCTCCATGATTATCCGAAACCGCAAATATTATCATTAATCCATCAAGCCCCGTAGGAGCACCGGTGATCGCGACAATAATAGAGTACAATAGCATTTCCAAGAATCCCCGATCGAAGGATTAAAGGTGCCTAATTATTTTGACCGTATTATTTTCAATTAGCTAAATAGGGTAGGGCGCCGTGACTTATTACAAAATTTGTTACTGCGCCGTTGGCTAAAAAAGATTGGGAACCCCTGCTATAAGGTATAACAAAACTAAGTGATAATACTTTGGGGTGTGTATTGTGTTCCTTGTAGAGAGTTCACTGTGAAAGTAGCAGCGGTGACAAAACATTTTTTTCACTTTTGTATGGGGAAACTCGTGACGCTGGGGCGATTGCCCATACAAAAATGAAAAAAAAAAAGATCTTTCAGCGCTGCTACGATGACAGTGGACTCTATATTAGGAATACATAGACCCCCTAAAGTATTATGACTTAGTTTTGTTACTAAGTGATAATACTTTTTAGCATTTCACTGTGGCGATTTGTTTGAACCACCGATTGTGTATTGATAACTTTCAGGTAAAAAGTACCATCGAAGAAATTGATTTAAAGGCCTATCTCATATATGATTGAGATTCAGTATTAGTGGTTATTTGTCGGCTGGGTTTTGACATAACGTCACCAAACTATGTCGGTCCCCCTTATCTCTGAATCAACTTTTTCTGCTTCAGGCACAGTCTAGTCAAGTCGTTGGACTGCGGAGAGCTGGACGGTCCGCCTCCGCTGCGCCGCGCGAACACAGCTGTTTCGCACGATCCGCCGCACCACAGGTAAAATGATAATAATACATACGTCTTTTTGATCCAAGTACGCACGCAGGGATATGATTTGATTTTTTTTTTATATAAGTATATATTTATTTATTTCAAGAAACTTAAAAATAAACCTTGCCAAACCAAGGTTTATCGGCGAGATACGCTCATTGACATTTTTTATAATAATATCTATTTTATATACAGATACTTTAAGTAAGTGTGTAACAAAAATAAATAATATTAACATAAAAATAAATAATATTAATAAAAAACATAATAATACTTTAGGGTGTGTACGTGTTCCTTGTAGAGAGTTCACTGTGAAAGTAGCAGCTCTGAAAGACGATTTTTTTTCACTTTTGTAAGCGCAAGGGCCCGAGCGTCACGTGTTTCCCCATACAAAAGTAAAACAAAAATTTGGTCTTTCAACGCTGCTACTTTCACAGTGAACTCTATACAAGGAACACGTACACACCCTAAAGTATTATCACTTGTTTTTGTTACACCCTGTATTATATATGTATACTTAAATACAACTATTGTGGACTGAGAATTGTCTTATACCAAACATCTGCTAGCTTTCTCAAATCCATTCTCATGCTACTATCTTAGGCATTGTTAAACATCTGTTCGTAAAATCCTTTAGCATTGTTCCGACAATGTATTGAAAACATAAGACAATACTTTATTACTTTTAGAGAAACAGCTTACTCTTTACAAAAATCTTTAGGGTACACAATAATTACCTATTTTAACTAATAAACAGAAAAAATCAAAGGAACCATTGTGACGATTTCACCTGAATGTTCCATGCGACCCTCATCATCGTTGTGTCCACAACAAAAACAAAACAAAAATTTAGAAAAACAAAAAACTTTGAAACCTCAACTTATAAGTAACATAAAATAGAATATTATATATATTTATACTACATAGTTTAACCTATATACATTTATATGATATAACCGATAACAAACTCAATCATTTAGCACTTCGACTTTTAACCTTTACTTATATTAGCTTGGGTGACAGTTTTTCCTCATCCCTTAATATTTTGTATTTGTTACATATTTTAGGTACTTAATACTTATTTGTCCTCTCTCCATAGTAATTTTTAATTTTAGGCTGCCTTCACATTACGTTGCAAGCACTGCGGCAGCAGCGCTGCAGCACTGCTTGCGACGTAATGTGAAGGCGCTCTTAGGTTTTATCAGTCTTTGTTCTCTAGTCCTTTTAGTATTTATTATCTATTGCTTTCTAATACTCGCTACTATAGTAATACTGAATTCCGATTAAATATTGAACTTTTTTATCAATGGGTAAGATATTACATGTTTGTAATAAATTCTTATAATCTTTTTTACACTCTATTTTTTCCTTTTTACAGGTTGACTCGACGTGCCTCCCTAGACGATCTCGAGCAAAATGCCTGCGAGCTGGCCCCAAAAGTGGAGAACCGGATTATAGTGCTCGACAAGCCGGAGGTAAGTCTTACTTTAACCCACTTTTCCCAACGTACCCTTAAGCTGCGCGTCCACAGGGTCGGAATTGGAGCGTACGGTGCGGATGATTTATAATTTGTTCGGCGCAGAAATTATGTTCAGTACCATAGAAATCAATATAAAGCAACAAATCCGTCCGCTGCGTACACTCAGATTCCGATCTGTGGACGCGCACCTTTATGCCGTTGTTCACCGCCGCCGTCACCGGGATGTCACCGTCAAAAAGTCAAATAAAATGCCACTTTATGTTAAAGATTATTGCTAACTCTGGAATGAACTGTCACCAGCAGTATTTCCGGACCTATACGACCTGCAAACCCTCAAGAAGAGAGCGTATTCCTTCTCAGAAGGCTGGCAACGCACGTGCAGCTCTTCTGATGTTGCGAGTGTCCATGGGCGACGGTAGTTGCATTTTTACCTAAAGTATTTGCAGTGAAGGCTTTATAACAGTATTTCCCAAAGTGAGCGATAATGCCCCCTTGTGGGCGCTGAAGGTCTGAAGGGGGGCGGTGTGGGACCCAGAAAAAAAAATGGGGGCGTTGGGTAAACGCTTGGGGAGTGATTTATTTAATTTGGATGCATTTAAAATTGAAACAAGGGGGGCGCTAAAACATAATTTGTTCTGGAAGTGGGCAGTAGACAACAGAAGTTTGGGAACCCCTGATTTATAATATACTAACTCTTGCCCACGACTCCGTCCGCGTGGACTTCAGTTTATAGCGCGCGGTGATAGGGATGATGACAAGGTCAAAGATTAGAGAATTTTGTTATTAAAATAAAGAAATGACGGTAAAAAAATAAATGTTTCCAAAATTTCAGCTTGATAGCTTTAGTATTTTTTATTGTTATGCGCCTTCAAAGTTCCAGTAGTTCGTGATATAAGCCCTTTCAAATAATTTACCCCGTTTTTCCACATTTTCCTCTATTTCTTCGCACCTATTAGTCTTAGCGTGATAAATTAATATAGCCAATTCGCTGGGTGCGAAGTACTAAGGTGGAGGTAACATAATCTATCGCAGTGCTCATGGTGGTCAAAAGTAGAAATAATGTAAGCTCTGTCATCAGATTTATCTGTCAATGGCAAAGCGATTCTACATAAATACATATGTGCTGTGTATTGGTAAATTTACAGCCCCCGATATTTAAAAAAAAGAATGTGTCTCTGTGAATATTTCTTTATTTTTTCCAACAAAATAATGTTTTGTTTATTCATATTATTATGCATAACAATCCAAAAATAATTAAATAATACTTATTTTTACTTTCAGTCAAACTTAAATCACAACAATAAATAAATCATAAATACATAATATATATGTTTTTATATTGCACATTAATAATAAAATAACTTGTATGACTTATTTACTTTTTTTATCGAACCTACATCACATTGATTATATCTTTTTCCAGTAAAATTACGTTTTGGTTGTTCAGTTTTATTATTATTACTATCATTTTCACAATAGTTATAGTATAGTATAGTTATAGATTAATAGTTTTATTATTATTTTTATCATTTTCACAAGTACTTTCATAGTAAAATCTTTCACTAACCAAAATTACATGTTTAATGCATTCATTAAACATCAAGACTAGTTGAAATCAAATGTCCGATATCATGATCAAAACAATCTGTAATAAATTATAATAAAAAGATGTGCAATGTCAAGTATTTAGAGTTTGTAAATGATAGATTAGAGTTAAAAACACAAAAACCGTATTATACTCAAATTCAGGTACAGATGTATGTAACTGGAATGACCGTTTGTGATCTTTTTGTGTACTCGCCTGTAAAACATGGTAGCTGCACAGTGCGGGTACACCGTGATGAAGCAATCTTCAACTAGTCTTGATAAGATACAATCATTTTCAATGACAACTCCGTCAATGCTGGCACAAAGTCAAGGTTGACATTTGCTTATGATTAAACCAACGTTTTTAACCTTACAGGAATGTAATTTTTCATATTCATGCAAAGCGTGCTGTTCATTTCTTAAACCATATTTTGTTGCCTCACATTTAATTTTTCGTGGGTGTAAAAAGCTTGAAACTAGACTTTCAGTGGTTTTAGTTTTTTGCACTTTAATATTGTGAACGTTTGTGCTCGCTGATATTCTTAAACGCCGGTTAGCATACCAGTCTTCACACTTCGATTGCTCAATTATTTTACAACATACATTAATTAGGGCTTCTTAGTTTATCTGAATGTTTTTCTCATAGAACTGTTGTAATTGTTCTTCCAGTTTGTATTCAGCCTGATATACTTCAAATTCATCCTTGAAAATTAAAAAAACTGATTACGGATGCCTCGCAGTCTTCTCTCACCAAATTTGATTCTGTATGTTTTATTATTGTCTCTACAGCCTTTATTATAAATGTATCCTCCGTTTTAGATGAGGCTTCCTGTGCTTCCATCACAGATCTTAAAGCTGAGTGTTCTGCTAAGTCTGACAGATCTATTGTCATTGGCTCATAGGAAATTTTTTGTTTTGTTGGAAAAATTTCATCAAAATATCTCCCTTTGGAATATTTTTCTTTTGCAAATCGGCGTGCACTTGGCATACCCCACTGTTGTTCGTGACATGTTTTTGACAGGCTCTCTTCATGGTTTATAAAGTGGATCAAGCAGCGATATGCTTGCATTTACCACTTTGATTATAAACACAATTACATTTCTCACTTGTGACTACTCGTGCTGTATTCACCTGCAATCAAATTAATATTTGAATATTACGTCTATCAAAACTCGATCAAACTAAGTATTAAGTTCAAACGGAAATAATTACTTACATTTAAAACCGTTTTGTAAGGTGGCAAAGTAATAGATGTTTGCCTTATGATGAGAGCGTGAATTATTGAACTCTGCCCTTGTTTTGTTCTTAATTCTTCTACATCTTTGACATGTCCAGTCAATACCAACAACTTTCCTTTAAATACAGTTTGTGGTTGGAATTTGATTTTTTTTTATTTAAGTATAAAATTGGGGCCGTCTATGGGCTGTTCGCCCATATCCTTTTTTTGTTATTTTATTATTTAGATTTTTCGCACCAAGAATATTTGATATAATATTATTAATTTTAATTAATTGCAGTCCATCACGCCATGGACTTTTTTTTTTATACAGGGTGTCAAAAGACCGCTTCCGATAACTTCGTGGGGTTATTATAGGGCATGAGATATATCCATTGGTGCAAGTAATTTTCTTTAAATCGCCAGTTTTTAAAATACTCAAAATTTTCAACACGCAATGTATAATGCTGATGTAAATGCGCGATAATATCGCGGGCCAGTGGAGCCCCGCCGGCCCCGGGCTGCGCCAGCCCCCCCGCGCCGCCCGCGCCAAGTCCCGCGCGCGCGGCCCTGCGCTAGACAAAACAGCTGATCGTGGTGTGCCCTAGGCCCTAGCCCGTAGGTAGTGAATAAACCACCAATATTGTAATGATTATTAAATTACAATTGTTTTCACGATTTAATAAATGTTAGAATTTATTAATTACCGTTTCTTAGGTTTATTACTCAAAAATACTCAGTTTTTACTTCCGGCCAAAAAGGAAAAGTAATCATAATTCACATCCGAATCAGGTTGTAAAAATACAATACACAGTTAGGTACTATGGAAAAAAATACTTGATAACATGTTCACTGACCTGTGATCAGCTGTCTGCTTTTATGAAATGCAGTTCGAGCTGTGCTCCATCTAACTCAATGTAGATTGCAGAGTTTTTTAACACGAAACAAAAGTAAACAGGAGACATTCCAATTCTTATAAAAACACTTTTTACTGCACTGTTTAAACCGCACTATCGTCTATCGACGACGATGTTCACCCTCGTTCCATAAAGGTTTACGAGTATTAAAAGTTCATTCACATTTCATCGCACATTCTTCGGACGTATCACGTGAAAAAATAGTTAAGAATGTCACAAAACAAGCAATAAGACCAGAACATCCGTAAAATTACAAAACTTAAACAAAAACTTCACAGTACACCAGCGCGGCGCGTGTTTACAGCAGACTAAATAAAATTAAAGAAAAAACTTTGTTAAATAATAGGGATGTATCCCTCTGCATATTTTGAGTTATCGATAATTTTTATCGATAAATCGTTATTAATTGTTTTACATACGAGTAAGTATTGATTACAGTCAAACTAAAAAAAACAAATACCTACTCAATGTTAAGAATAGCGACAATAATAATTAAAAGTTATTTAAAATTAAATAGGTATTATTAAAGTATTTTCATTGCATGCGTAAACGCGTATACGCGCATACGTATAACGCATAACGCGTACCATAGTATAACAATCACTTTATCACGGTAATGTAGGTATCGAAATTATCGAATGCAACTTGACTATGTATCCCGATAAAATTTTCTGAATTTATAACCTCTTAATAGAGTTCATTTTAAAAATGAGATTACATCTACTAAATAATAGTTATAATTTTTATTATTTAATGGTAATTTAAATATCGACTGAAATAAATAGTTTTGAATTTTAAATAGGGTACAACACTTAGATTGTCCTTGAAATGGATTAGCGACACGTGCGTTGTGCTAGGCAGAGCGGCGGCGCTTTGTCGGGTCCGCATACCGAAAGTCGATACATGTTTTTAAAGACGATTTTCGCATAATTAGACTTTAGTTCCAATTTGCATCTTGTGGTTGCAGGTTGTCCGTTGAGTTATGTTTAATTAATAAGCGTATTACGATCTTTTTAAAACGTATTATTGTGATAACTAAATGTGTAAAATGTAAATTAATTAACTATTATTTCTTATTTGTTTGCGTTAAAAAAATAAGACGTGTCGTGTAAGATATCGTGTAAAAAGAGATGTGTTGTTATTGGTGGTGTTATTGATTGGTGATATGGACTATTTTCAAAATGCATAGAGAGCACATTCAAAAATCAGAATTCAACATTTTTCACGTAAGTAATTAATTGCTAGTTTTTTCATACTGTATCGTCTGTAGTAGATAAAAAGCGATAATTGCAGATCTAGGTACTGTCCATCCACAATCATCGTTCTGCATAACACGGAAAATGTGTTATTATTTTTTTGTTTAAACTTTGTGTTGTGTTAGATTTCGTGTAAGAAACGTGTTGTTGTTGGTGGTATTATTGCTTAGTGCTAAAGAATACTTACAAAATGCATAGAGTCTAGAGAAATAAGAACACTTTAAGAACTTAACATTTTACACGTAAGTTTATTACCATAGTTTTACGTACGGAAGTTTTCATGCATCGTCTGTAATTTCGATAGAAAGCCTGACTCCTGAGATCCGCATTCGCATATCACACAAAATCGGTTTTGTTCCTTACGAATAACTTTTTAACTAATCGATAAATAAGTTGTTACTCATGCTCAGAAAGTTACTTACAGTTTTGTACATGAGTTAGAATTAAAGTTTTAACCCATTAAGGCCCATACAAGTACCGGTGATCGAGACAACTTTAGAATACAATAGCATTTCCAAGAATCCGCGATCGAAGGATTAAATTAGCCTAGGTAAGAGATCATAGGTCAAAGTTCTGAGTTACTTGAGAGAGTTGAATGTCATGGTTCTTGATAGGTTGGAAAGAGCATAAGGTTAAAAACTGCCGCGACCGTACAGTATGGTCGTTTACGACCTTATGTTATTAAGCGCGCTACATTTGATATCAATGACTCGCGTCTTTTAGATTACGTATCGGGATAAAAAAAATAAAAGTAAAAAAAATATTTTAAATATTTTTTGTAAACGGTTTATGGTTTTGTCTGAAGGTTATTTATTATAAAAAATATATTAACCCATCAGTCGTGGCAAAACGAGACACAATAGCTTTTTCATTGTTATCGCGGCCGGATGTGGCCGCTTGGGGCTTCATGAATTAAAAAAATTTTTTTTAGAAAAAAAAAATAAAAAAAAAATACATTTTTGTAATCAGAAAATGTAGTATAATAATACCCCAAAGTTATCGGAAGTGGTCTTTTTACACCCTGTATATGTAATAGTGATAGTGATGGTGAGGTGGACTGTATGAACGATAACGAGGATAACTTAGGAGGTTCTTTTCAAAACTTGACTATTTCACTTTTTGGATCTTCGTATAATTTAAAGAAATATAATTTTAAGAACACAGTTACGTGTTTAACATAAAATGTTGGTGAATTATAATATACAACAAGAATAGTGATTATTTCGTATGAGTTTCAAAATTTTAGCATTATTATAATATTGAATAAATCCAGAATCTTAAAATGGAATAATCAAGTTTTGACGAGGCTGATTGGAATAATCAAGTTTTGTTATGTGTTCTATAGGAATAATCTAGTTTTGATTCAAACCATTATGGATTAATCTTATTTTGTTCACATTAATTTAAAATCGTTTTTTACTAATATTTTATTTGACTAACCTCGTTTTCATCTTAAAATAAAATAAATAAAACTAATGTAATATTAAAGAAATATTTTTTATTTTATACTTATATTCTAACAGCCGTTTCAGGTTCAAGGCAATCACATTGTTCATCATTGTCACAAGCATCCTCTTCATCACTATCAGAATTATTGCAACCATTTATAATATTGAGGAGAGCTCCTGGTTTTCTGCCCAATTTTCACCAAATTGTTTCACAAGCAGGTTTCTTACATCATTTTTCTTTTTTAAAGTCAGGTATTTTTCTATTACCAATTCGGTTAAGTCAAGATAACCCGACTTGTTTGTCGTTTAAAAAGGGTTAATTTTGTAATTTTTCCAACTCTTTAATATTATATAACTTCCAATCAATTCCTAATTTTTTTACTGTTCCAAACTGAGAGTAATATTGTATGTATTCTTCTGAGATGAATATTTACGGCTCTGGGTTCTTGCCCTTTCGAGCCTGACATCAACCGTTCAAAAACTTGGCAGATTTGGCACCAATGAGAACATAAAAACTTTAAACTACCTGAAAAATATGAGGAAAAAACATGTTTTGTTACAATTTCTAGTAATTAAAAAAATATCTTCTGGATTAATCATGTTTTGTTGCAATTTTAAAATCCTTATTTTGAACATGTTAATTCGAAGAGAAATAATCTACTTTTGTCAAAATCATGCGTTTTGGAATATTTTTTTCTAGTGGATTGATCACGTTTTGTCAGGATTTTGTTTTCGATGCATATAGATTTCAATGTTACCAACTTAAAAAAAATAAAAAATCCACTTTGGTCGCAAGTGGAATAGTCAAGTTTTGAAAAGAACCTCCTCAACTAATAACTACTAAATGATACACAATGTGAAGCGACAACTATAATGTTCAAGGTTCAGAGTAACTAAGTCAAAAATTACATCGAAAATATAAATTGTCAGTACGAAAAAATGTGACATAGAAAAGTAAACAAATATTCAAAAAACAGAATTATTGGCTGTGGTCTGTCCAGCCAGTCGCCAACATACCCGCCCCCAGTGGGACACTAAAACTCGGTGGCGACTGGCTGGGCCTCCATTACAATTAATTTTCTAGCCGGTCGGCGCAGTGTACCTCCCTTCGTGAGGAGGTCCACTACGCGGACTCGACCGTCCTGACCGGGGTACGTCTTCGCGACCCTGGCTAGCGGCCACAAGCCACGCGGAAGGTTAGGGTCCACGATCAGCACCACGTCCCCCTCTTTTATGTCTTGATATGGCTGGGACTCCTTCTGTTTCTCCCTCAGCGTTGGCAGATACTCCCGCAGCCACCGAACCCAGAAGTGGTCCGCCAGCCGAAGTGCCTTTCGCCACTCCTGGCGTTGTGAAAACTCCCCATCTCGTTAGTCCAAGGAACCACCGATGACGTGCCTATTAGAAAGTGGAACGGTGTTATCGCTTCTGGAGTGTCGGTCGCCGTGGGGACGTACGTCAGTGGCCGGGAGTTGACGATTGCCTCAGCCTCTAAGAGCAGCGTTCTGAATGTGTCCTCTTTGGTGAGGGATCTGTCTTTAAGGGTTGTCTTAAACGCGTTCTTCACGGTGCGCACTAACCGTTCCCAGCCCCCCCCCCCCCCCCCCCCCCCTCATAACAGGTGCGGCCGGGGGAATGAAACGCCATTGTATTCTTCCATTCGTAGCGAAGTCAATAACGGGGCCGCCGTGGAGTTTCCTCAGTTCTTTGCTTGCACCGACAAAATTCGTTCCGTTGTCAGAGAGGATTTGCTTGGGCGATCCTCTTCGAGCGATGAACCGCCTTAGGCTTGTTATCGCGGCGTCGGCAGATAAAGATGTGACCACTTCCAGGTGTATAGCCCTCGTGACTAGGCATGTGAAAAGGGCGACGTATCTCTTTTCTTCACGACGGTCCACAGCTACGGCGAACGGACCTAAATAGTCTAGGCCAGTGTACGTGAATGGTCTTGAGTGGTGGTTCAGCCTTTCCGGGGGCAGGTCTCCAGTGGGTGGTAGGACCGGGCGACCCTTAAATCTGCGACACCCGGCGCAAAAGCTCGAGACGATTTTTAATGGTTTTTCTAGCGTTAATAATTCGGTACCTTTGTCGAAGCTCGTTGAGAACAGTTTCGTCAAACCCGTGTCCCATCTTTACGTGGAGATCCGTTATTAATAATCGCACGATGTGGCTCCGACCGTCCAATATTATTGGGGCTTTTACGTCTTCAGTAGCTGTTAATGCCAATTTGATACGGGTATCCGCCCGCAGGAGGTTATCTTTGTCCAGGAACGCGCAGAGGGACACGATTCGGCTGGCTTTCGGAAGGGGCTGCGAGGCTCGCAGGTGTGCGATTTCTTCGGCGAAGCAATCCCGTTGCGAGTGTCTCAATAACGTCTTCTCTGCCCAGGTGAGGTCGGACTCATGAAGTTGAAAAGGGGACGTGGTGCTCCCTGGACCTACGGACATGAAAGTTGAAGAATTGAGATCGGCCGAACGAGTTATTTTGGACATAAATAACCTAGCAAATTGATAAACGCGTGCAGTGGATCGCAGAAGGCGCAGCCAACTACTGAAACCTTTCGGGTCGGGAACTGGGAATTTTGAAAAAGGTTCTTCGGAAAGAAGACCAACAGTTTCTGGCTTTTATTCGGAATATGGAAGGTTCGCGGTATTGGCTTGCGTTTCCTTTGGCCAGAAGTCCTCGGTTTGTAAAAGGAAAGGCGGGCCAGAAAACCCTCTGTAGTTAGCCTCGAGTTTCAAAACTTAAGGCTTCGTGGCGTCATCACCCACGTTGAGAGAGGTAGGGAGCCATCTCCAATCGGATGGGTTGGAGAGTTCCGCTATCTCTCCCAACCTATGAGCTACGAAGGGCTTAAAATTACGCGCGTCACTCCTAATCCACTTCAAAACTGTAGTGGGATCCGTCCAAAATATTGTCCGCGACGGTTTTAGACGGTGGGCACTTTTAATTGCTTGCGAGAAGCGTGAAGCGATTAGCGCCGCTTGTAGCTCTAATCGGGGTATCGATAACGGCTTCAGTGGCGCCACTCGCGCTTTACTACCGATTAGGGCTACAGACAAGGTGCTGTGTACATCACGCGCCAGAAGGCGACACACGCGTATGCTTGTTCTCCACCGTCCGAAATGACATGGAGCTGAATGTCACTCCGCTCCAAGTTGAGGAGGTAGCATCGTGGCACCTCTACAGAGGAGGCTTCCCTCAAGAGTTTACACCATGCTTTATATTCATCCACGTACTTACTTGGTAGTGGCGTATCCCAACCGACGCCTTCGCGCCATCTTCTTTTTGTATAAGAATTCGTCCCCAAATCGTGACGGGCATGAGAAGACCTAAAGGGTCATACAGCTTCATCACGTTTGAGAGAACAATTCGTTTGGTAACGGCTTCGTCAGTCGTTTCAGCGGTCGCCCAAAAGGTGAGAGTGTCGCGGGCGGGATTCCATTTGACGCCAAGAACGCCTACTTCCTTGTTAGAGGGTAAGTAGACGTCATCACAATCGCTTCGAAGTTCTTTCGGAATTTGAGATAATGCATCTGGCACGTTGGAGATCCAGGATCGCATTTCAAATTGGCACTTTTTGTGGACCATAACTATCTCCGAAGCTATTCGTGCTGCGTCAGCGATGTTGAAATGGTTAGCTAAGTAGTCATCCATGTAGTGGTCGTTTAAGATGGCGCTGCAGGCTTCCGGGTGGGTCAATTGAAATTCCTTAGCGTTTTTATCTTTAAGGTGGAGCGCTATAAAGGGGCTACAAACGGCGCCAAAAATCATCGACGACATGCGATACTCGCGTACCACTCCGTTTGACCGCCAAAGAAAGCGCTGGGCGTCCCTGTCTTTAGGACTTATTTTAACTTGGGGAAACATCTCTTTTATATCCGCATTTAAGGCCACGGGTCCTTCTCTAAACCTAAATAGTATATCTATCAAAGATCGCAGGAGGTCCGGGCCCTGTAACAACATGCTGTTCAAACTGACACCTCGTGTCGTAGCGGCAGCATCGTGAACGGCTCTCAACTTTTTTTTCTGCGGATGGAAGACACCAAATATGGATAGGTACCAGCGGACGCGACTATGATGCTGGTCGCTTCCGCGGTAGGTACTGGGTTCGCATTCCTCGGCATATCCTTTAGACAGAATATCTGCAATAAATTTTCTAAAGGCTACTTCAAACTTTGGGTCTTTTGACATTTGCCTTTCAAGAGCCTTAAGGCGGGACAAAGCTTGTGGATAACTATCGGGTATGACGTTTGGTAAGTGCTCCGTCCAGGGTAAAGAGACTTCAAACCTGCCGTCTGCCAGTCGTCGAGCTGACGTGTCAATGATACTGACGGCGCGTGCATCGTCGACGCTCTGGCGAGGTAGGCTTTTTGTAATGCCTACCTAGTGTAAGAGTCAATGTCGTATTGATTTTTAATCAAGGCGTCCAAATCGTCACAATGCTGGTGAACGTTGAGCTGGTTCACGAATTGCATTGGCCTGGAAGAGTTAGACAAGGCACCGTGGAGTACCCACCCTAAGAGGGTTCTCGAGGCGACAGGTTCATTTTTCCGTCCACAACGCACCTCACGTCTGACTGTCAAATGCCAGTCAGGGGCACCGATAAGTATGAAGGGAGGGTTGTTGTTTGTCGATAGGTCGGTGGACAAAGTCGCCAAGTGGTCGCAATCCAGCACGTTCACCTTATCGTTTCGCACACGACATTAAGAGGCTTAATAGCCCTTGCGTTTTCGATAAGATGTCGATCGGTTTGGTTGCGACCACGGATGTAGAAGTTGACGTAAGTTACGTCCACGACCTTCGACATATCGCCAACCCCCTCTAACCTGACCCGCTCCTGTCGGATGGGAACAGCACCGATACGAGTCGCTACTTCGCTGTCGATGAGCGTCGCGGTACTGCCCTCATCCAGTAGCGCCGTTGTTTCAAACTCGCCGGCGGGGCCGTCGATAGTGACCGCAATGATTTTAAGAAGGCCGCGCGGTAAGTTGACGGGCTGCGAAGTTTCTGGAAATTGTGGGAGGTCAGTATTTGATATCTGTAGCGGTACTTCTGTTTCGCTACTATTAGGTAAGGTGGCGCTAGTGTCGGCACTTTGAACGACGAGGTATTGGTTACCTGCACGTCGGCCGGTGCGCGTAATGTAATGTCAGTTTGGCCATGAAGTAGTGCTTGGTGCCGTCTAAGACATCCGTCGACCCCGCAACGTTTAACTCCACGGCAGTTATTCCACGAGTGCGGGTATGCTTTAAGACAGCGATAACACGCTTTTAAGTCTTTTACCCACGTCCACCTGTCGCTTACCGATAGAGAAAGGAATGGTTGACACCCTCTTATGAGGTGTTGTCCCTTCTTACAAAAACCACAAGTAGGTACGGAGTTACCGGACGTTGTCGCGTGTACCGACTCAACCCGTTTGGGAATAGTTTTGTGCACAATATGAACAGGTGGCCTGGGCGTCACGTTAACAATATCGGATACGAAGTTATATTTAAAATGTTTGTCCGCCTCCGTCAAAAGGAATTTTGACAACGTCTCTAATTTTGCTATATTCTGAGACGAGGGCATACAAGCGGCGGCAAAGTCAGTAAATCGAGACCTGGTATGCTCGTTTAGTTTTGAAGGCAGCTAGGGCCTCGGGGGGGCTACCTAGCTACCTACGATTAATATTAATTTACTAGGAATTTACTATTTACTTTAATTTAATTTCAATTTTAGGAAAACTGCCAAAACTCAAAATTACTAATTTAAATTTAAAAGGAAGTAAATAAAAGATGCCGAAAAACAAACACTCCGATATATTCACTATTTTACAATAATTCGCGATACGGACACCAAGTTAACAATAAACCCTAAAAATAGCGAATGTCTAAATGCATTACAAAATTTGTCAATTTATAGTCAAAAATAATTAATAATAATTTGGACTCCCACTTGACCATTTTTATGTCGGAGCGGGGTGCGTAGGAACATGGCCGCAACGCGTAGACAAATAGGCAATCGATGCGCGTGCGGCCATATTGCCGTGGGCGGAGCTAACGCAATGCGTAATGTCGTCCCCGGGAATCAGGTGATCGTGACGTCAAGGTGGCGTGATTTCTGTGCTGCGTTTACATGCAAGTTGCAACTTGCCTTGCAACTTGCACGACGACTCGCCACACTACTCCCCCGCTGAGACCGTGACTACGGGCGGAAGAAATCTGGAAACCGGACCGTACGTCCACTCCTCGTCTTCTTGACCGCAGTCTGGTCTTCGGCCGGTGGACTGTCCAGGGTTGATGAAGGCGTCTCTCTCGCGACGAAGGCTGGTTTCACGCGGTCTATCGTGACCTTCTGAGCCTTCCCTTTGATCTCCAAGTCCAACGTCTTCTTGCCTCGCTGGAGAACCTTGTATGGTCCAAGGTACAGGGCTTCAAGTGGTCTTCGTGCAGGACCCTGGCGGAGGAAGACGTGCGATGCCTTGTCCAGGTCTTTAGGCACATAGAACGGACGACTGGAGCTAGTGTGCCAAGACGTGGGTTGAGGTGTCAGCTTCTGCATGTGGGAACGAAGTCTGCTCACCAAGCTGCTCATGTCTACCGGCTCGTTGACGGTGGAAGTGAAGAACTGGCCAGGTAGACGTAGCGGTTCGCCGAAGACTAGTTCTGCTGCCGATGCCTGAAGGTCTTCTTTCCACGCGCTGCGGATGCCAAGGAGCACCCAGGGCAGCACCTCGGTCCAGCTCGTAGTGGCGTGGCAGGTGATGGCGGCCTTGAGCTGGCGATGCAAACGCTCAACCAGGCCGTTGGCAGCAGGATGGTGGTCAGGTGGTGAGAGGCCCCGACCAGGGCAGCGAGTTCCTTGAAGGTGTGGCACTCGAACTGCCTGCCACGGTCGGTGGTGATGTGCTCGGGGCAGCCGAACCGCGCGATCCACCCAGAGGTCAGGGCGGCTGCGCAGGTCTCGGCAGTGATGTCCTGGAGCGGGTACGCCTCAGGCCAACGGGTGACGCGATCGACGACTGTGAGGCAGTACCTGAAGCCAGAAGATAAAGGTAAGGGACCAATAATATCGAGATGGATGTGGCGAAAGCGTGCTGATGGAGTCTTAAATGCTGACAAAGGTGCGTTCTGTTAAAACGGGATTTTCAAAAACCTTTTTTAAAAAAAAGGAAATTTATTCTCTGTAAAATACACTTTGAAAAATTATTACACTAAGAAATTACGAAGTTGAGAAAACGTCCGCGCTAGCCCGAAGTTGACACTGAACTGCGCTCCCGTCTAGCTAACTGAATAGGATGAGTGGGAGCTGATGCTGCATCAGCACCTTGTCATCATTTCTATTAACTTTCAAGGGATGTAACAACCCCCCGCGTAAGATAAAACTTACCGGTAAGGGTAAGTTTGAAAGGGCTCTTCTGAGCTGAGGCAAAGGAATTTCTTCAGTTGCAGAGACAGAATCAGGAGATTCTGTCTGTATATTACTTGATTCTATTTCACGATTTTTAATTTGGGGTCAACGTTTTCTCAACCTTTGATACAGCTTAAAAATAATAAAAATTAAAATAATTAAAATTACACAGTATGTTAAGATAGGTAAATGGGAGTCATATTGTAAGAGTGGGTCAGGTTTATTTATAATTTTGTTTAATTCGGTAATTATTTGTTTACTAGCAATGTCAGGAAGTGTTTCTAAATTAACATCTAGTCATTTTAAAGGAACTAATTTAGACTTTAATTTATTTAATATTTCAGAATTACAGCAAGGATCATCAATGAGGTTAAAATCTGGTGAAACTGATTTAATAGTTTAATTTAAATTTGGTTTATATGTAAATATCTTGTTTTTATAATAGGCTTTACATTCTATCTGTAAATCTAATATGCCCGTTCCAATTATTTTATGTTGGGAAATTTGAGATGGACACTCAATGTCTACTTTTACTGGTTGAGTTTCAATAAATAGCCATTTATTGTTTTCAAGCTCTTGCCAAATATCAATTTGTCCATAAATAAACCTGATCTCACATTGTTTTGGAAGTGTCTTATAAATTTTACATAATAATTCGGTTTCACAGATAGGTGTATCTACTACTGAAGCTATATCTGTATGATCACATATATAACAAGAATTTATGGTTTTTACACAGTTACTAAAATCTTTAAGACATATAAAAACTCTTATCTTTGCTTATGGCTATGTACTTACAAGTAGGTGCAATCATAGCATACGATTGGGAGGATATTCTATTCTATAAACTAAAGGAATTCTTATAGCGAAAACAATCTTATTTTCTACATAATAACATGATAATTTTGCCATGTCGATGATATTATGAATATTATTCAAATTTAGATTCAGGGGTAATTCCTGATCTTTTGGAAGATTTTTAATATTTTTTTTTCAAGTTCATTATAAAATTGTTTTGGAGTTAAGATAGATGGGTGAATCGAGTGGCTTTTCACAAACATTATAGAATTAATTAAATTCTCTACTTTAAATGACAATGTAAAAATAGCAGAAGACAGTTCTTCATACAATTCATTAAACTTAGTTTCTAATTCAATATTTATCATATTTTTACTTAAATAATCAATAGCGCTATTCAAACGGAACTCATTCTCAGCAATTGATTTTAACGTTTTATTATATTTTTCGAGGGCTGAAGTAGTAATTAAAATATTATCTTTTAATAAGGAAGCAAGTTTTTTATTCGAAGAATTCAATGTTTGAATGGCGTTATTATATCGAATAGCATCATTTTCATCCATAGTTCCAATTATTTGTTTAAATACAGTACCGACACCGGCAAACCATGCTGATCTCTTATTTCTATCGGAGGTTAAATGAGAGATTTTATTTATTTTATTTTTATTTTATTTATACAGAAAAACTTACAGCTAAACAAATCTCATTAACGACTAAATTAAAAACAAAAAGCCATTTACAAGTTTTTACATACAAGTAACAATGTAGTGAGTATGTTAAAAAAAGGTAATAAATAATAATCAATAGAATCGTAAAAAGTTACAATATCTGCTAAGAAAAATTCATTATTATCACATTAGTACATTTAATATTAATAATATAATAACCCACGGGCCAAGCGAACTGGTTTCATACGTCAAATGCATAGGTACAGTATTTTATGAGTCAATTATTCAGCAGAAAAGAAATTTTTGTTTGCAAGTAATTTAATATGTGAAGGTTTGAACGAAAATGCATCTATATTTGAGTGAGCACGAACGAGATCATTAAAGTGGGCCGAAGACCTACAGATGAACGAATTGCGACGATAATTAGTGTTACAGGGTGGGATATGGAAAGGAAGAAAAGTGCGAAAAAACCTAGTGGGTACATTGATGGATATTTTGTTGTGTAGTTCTGGGGAGTCAATAAGATTGTTAATAATTTTGCTTAAGTATACAAGATCCGAGACTTTGCGACGGTATTGTAGGGGAAGGAAATGATATTTCATACATCTAGCTTCATAGTCGATAAGGTTATCACCACATTTATATTGTAAGTATCTTAAGAACTTTTTTTGAATTGATTCGATTCTGTAAATGTAAGTGTGATAGATAGGGTTCCATACCTCAGAACAGTATTCAAGTATACTGCGTACGTAGGAGCAGTAAAGAACTTTGATCGGCTTGAGTGCTCTAAAGTCTTTGCAGGATCTTATAATAAAACCAAGTGCCTTAGAGGCCTTCTTTACAGCTTGAGCAATGTGCTCGTCAAAAAGCAATTTTGAGTCGACAATTACACCTAAATCTTTTATCGAGTTCTTATGTGATAGGGGCTGATTGTTTAATGTGTAATTATGTTTGATGGTATGGAGTTTGCGAGTGAAATTTACAACGAAGCACTTAGAGACGTTGAGGTCTAGTTTATTAGAAAGGCAATATTCACAAAATCTATATAGGTCTTCCTGCAATAATTGAACATCAATACTTGAGGTGATCCGTTTTATTATTTTAGTGTCGTCAGCGTAAAGGTAAAAACGTGAATGAAGAAAGCAGGACGACACATCATTCAAGAATATCGCAAACAGAAGTGGCCCGAGCAGCGATCCTTGGGGAACACCAGATGGGACGGACATCCAGGATGAAATGTATCCGTTCAGTGCCACAGCCTGAGAGCGGTTATTGATGTACGAGGAGAACCACCGGAACAGATTTCCATGTATACCTGCTTTATGAAGTTTCTCAAGGAGTATACGGTGATCGATTCGGTCGAAGGCCTTACTGAAATCGGTGTAAATGATGTCGACCTGGCAGCCTGAATCCATAGAAGAGCTGACAAAGTCGTATGTAAGAAGGAGATTCGAAGTAGTCGAGCGTCCTCTCAGGAAACCATGCTGCTCAGGGATGAACCAATTTTGTAGTGCAGTATAGACCTGGTTATAGACAATGCGTTCAAAAATTTTGGAAAAAATGCATAATTTGGAAATTGGTCTATAATTTTTAATATTAGTTTTATCACCACTTTTATATACTGGGGTTATGAATGCTGATTTCCAAATGTTTGGTAAGTGACCTTCGTTCAATGACCATTCGAAGAGTATACTCAAAGGAGCGACTAGGCTTGTAGGGCAATTTTTAATGAATATTGGAGGAATGTCATCAGGGCCGGCACCTTTATTTAAATTTACATTCTCTAACAGTTTAAGAAGCTCCTCGGTATTAATATTGATACTTCCTATATTAACATTATTATTATTAATCTGATTGACGTCAGGAGGGGTAACAATGGGTCTAGGGCAAGGCTGAAGAAAATTGGCATGGAAATGAGTCGCAAAGAGATCACAGATTTGGTCGCCTACTGACGCAGTTACATTTTCAAGAGTCATAGACGAAGGGTAGGTGGTCGACTTTTTATTGCTCTTAATGAAAGACCAGAAGGCTCTAGGATCACATGTGATAGATTCTTGAACCTTATTAATATAAGCGTCATAGCAGGTCTTTTCGAGAGACTTAGCCCTTTTTCTAAGAAATGAGAAAGTTGAGTAATCACTTTGATTCCCGTAAAGCTTATATTTGCGGAAAAATTTATGCTTTTCTCTTAATACCTTGATGAGGGCGGAGCTATACCAGGGGGGGTAGGAATTTGGGCGTATAAGTTTTTTGGGTATATAGGAATCACGGAGTTCATACAACGTATCATAAAAATATTTTAATGCTTCATCTAACGATTTATTACAAAATGACTCGGTCCAGTTAATTTCAAAAAGATTTTTATTGATTAAGTCGTAATCACCGGAATTATAAAAATATTTTGTTCTAGTTTTATTTTGTAAGGGACTATTTTGGTTCAACGGTAAGGCTATATTTAATGATTTGTGGTGGGGGATATCATCAGGTACTAAGGGATCAGGACAGGCTGTAATTTCGAGTTCACAATTCGAGAAGACTAAGTCAAGGAACCTGTTATTGTCATTTCGAACATGGTTGCGTTGAGTAAGGTCACATTGAAGTAGGGTGTCTGTAAAATTTGTTTGAGCTTTACTGAGTGGTAATTCACAGGCTTCAAGGTTCCCCTGTGGATCCCAGTCGATACGTGGGAGATTAAAGTCACCCAAAATGATGAATATATCACCGGAACAAGAGTTAACTATGTCAAACAATGTATGTGTGAAATTTTCTAGCTGTACCGTGGATGTGTTGCCCAAGTTTTGTCTGCATAGGTATATAGTACAGAGATGTATTTTCAAGGTTCGTTCGGGGAGTTAAGTATAATAGTCACCCAGAGGTCTTCAGATGTGGACGACCACTCTGGACGACTCACCGCTGCAAACTCACGCCGAATACCTATCAGGACACCGCCACCTAAAGACTGATTGGTTAACGAGTAATCTCGGTCGCGGCGCCACACCATATAGCGGTCATCAAAAAGTTCTTCGTTATGTATTCCCTCCAGAAGCCATGTTTCAGTGATTGAAACGACGTCATAATTATTTAGTGCTATGTTTCTTTTAAAACACGATGTCTTAGTGCGTAACCCCCTTGCATTTTGATAAAATATATTCAGCTTAGAAACCATTATAAAAATAGTATGATAAATAATAACAGAATGAGTAACAATATAGTGTTATGTTAAGTTTGAAATGATTAGGAATAGTGAAACTCATTAAAATGCAAGAGGACAAGGCAAAAAGCATTCTATCAAATTTAATTTTAGAGTAAAGATAAAAATACGTGCAGCCGATCATATTATGTGATTTTGAAAAAGTAATATATAATTGGTTATTCAATATACGTCTTATTGAGGCGCAATTCTGATTTACTAACAGCTGATAATATGTTCAAATTCATTAATATTAATGTGATGAAATACATAATATGTTAAAATAAAATGTTTAAATTCATTATTAATGTAATGATTCATATTCACAATAATGTATTTTTGCAGTAGCATAACATAGTTTAATATTAATAAATGTAGGTACATAAATAATTGTGTAAAATATAACTTATGGATTGCAATCATATAACGGAGATCTAATAAAATAGTTAAAATACAACGATCGTAGTTAATTTTTAGTAAGTAATATAGGATAATATAATAAATAGCACATAATGGGGTGATAATGCATTTTGTATGCGCCTTTTGTTTGGTGGAATTCGTAAGTTTCGGATAGCAAGGATTTCTAAAGCTGAAATACATAAAGTTCATCACAAGATCAAAACAATAATTTGACCACAATAATTCACTGCTCACTCTGTAATCGAATCTGTGCTCACAAAGAATACTAGTGTAAACTTTTTTGGTTCTATAGACATAATAATTATGTTATTTGACAAAATCACTATATTGGCACTCACAATATCACAAATACTAAATAATATTTCATTCCAGACTGTACGCTTTGCTTTATAATATGCTTTGCTAAGCATATTGTTATAAAAAATAGCCAATTCAAAAAGATAAATCAAAACGAAAAGACAAATACAGGAGCACACAAACGATACTGCCGCCACGGGTGATAGGCGAGCAATAAGCCCGGTTTGCATTAGTAAATGAATGGAACTAGCCCGTCGCGATAAGACAGCGCGTACTAAACTAGTTTGCGATAACGTGTGAGGGCAGTGACCGACGAGCGATAATTGCATGCAAAAAATTTTAGTTACAGGTGACAATTGAGTGAAATTTCGGATAGGGAACAAGTAGTAGGAAACCAGTTCGGTGCCAGCGGTTCTCAAACTTTTTACAGATATGGTCACATAAACTATGACGTAGAATATTACAGAAACATGATTAACAAGCAGTAATACGATACTACATTTATAAAAATAAGACACTCTGCCTATCGTAACTTTATGTTTTAAATTAATTTTAAAAATAGGGTTAGTAAAATTGAATATGATTATTATTTTTAAGAAGCTAATGTTAATTAGGAAATTCTTACAAGGTCCCTGTCGTTTTTTATGAAAAATACCGGCGACGTGTCGTTTTTACGGGCCATAATTTTAGCATGCTTTACCCATATGTACTTAAATCCAACCTCCTTGGCACGGGTCTTCGCCTTAGAAAGTAAACTTTTGTAGCGTCGGGTTAAGTGGTCGTTTATATAGAATGGAGACGAAGTAGAGAAGCCGACGTCCTGAGTGTTCAGGTTACGCTTTCTTGCAACAGCCACCAGGTCTTCTTTGATGTAACGGTTGTTGAGACACATAATAATGGGCTTGATTGAGTTAGGTGTCCGCGTCGGTACTCGAGCGATGTAATTAATATCCTCTTTTTTAATAGGGAAATTAACGTAATTACCAATCTTTTGTACAAGGTTAAATAGATTTTCATCCTTTGATTGGGGGATTCCCTTAATTTCCACATTGTTTGCCCTGGCCAGTTGATCTCGTTCTTCTAGTTCAGCATTCAGCCTGGTAATATCCTTCTGCAGGGTAGGGATCTCAGCAGCAATCTTCTCAACATCCTTGACTCTAGCTTCCAAAGCCTTTACATTGCCCAGGACGGTGTCAAGTCGCGCATGTGCCATCTCGACCGAGCTTTTTAAATCGGAGATGTCATTCTTAATGATCTTTAGGTCTTGGCACAGGGTAGGAAGTGAGGCAAGTTGCATCTGTATATCGTTGAGCTGTCCTTGCATCTTGTCCAGCTGGCTCGGGTATGATATTGAGGGAACAGGTGAGGGGACTGGTGAGACCGACGGGCTTGATTTGCACTTCGGGCAGCGCCAGGAGTTCTTCCTATCGCCTAAACGTCTGTATCCAGCCTCTGTTATCCCAATGCAGCTGAATCCATATTGACTTTTGCAGATCGAACAAATTGGACCATCCGTATGGGATTCAGCGCAGATGTTGCAGGTAAACATATTGAGAACCACTGACTTTTACGAGGGTGGGGACTAGGTGCACTCACTAAACACGTGCGATGCCGAGCGATGCGAGGCGATGACTGAATCTGGCGAGGCGAGGCGATGAATCACTGAATAGATGGCACTATAATCTCTCAGAATACCGTCATAGCGAACAAAGGTTTTAAATGATTTTTACAATTTGTAAAATTAAAGCTATAATTAAAATTACAAAAAGTCTGAGCGGAGTCTAAATAGTTTTTAATATTTTCAATATGCGGCTTTATATAGCCAATATCTACAGGGACCAAGACATGGAGCTAATCGTCAGAGATTTTAACTGTACCGACAGGATCGAAGTATATACCGATACTTTTATTTATTGGTTGTATCATGTTCCATGAGAAAACGCAAACTCTTGCTACGCCAAACCTGGAATATAATAATTTTCTTTGGGCTAATTATATTTTATATTTTAAGATATATTTATTATTATTATAAGGTATCGATTTCAGCCAATTTGACCTCATCATAATGGTACTTAACGTGTCTTCGATTTACGAGTAAGGTAAGTGTGTTGTTACCATTTATTTTTACGACTTTATATGGACCTTTCCAGATTGGTGATAATGCTTTACGGAGACGAAGATGATTTTTAACATATACCATATCACCTGCTTTATATTTTACCGGTCTAGAATGTTTATCGTAATAAGTTTTGGATATATTTAGATTTTAGGATATTTTCGATGGCTTTTTCTCTAGAAAGTTTTAATCTTTGTTGTAAAACTCTAACATAAGAATTGTAAGTCGGCTCTTAAGATGATTCAAATATAGATGTCGGTATAATAGCTTTGTGACCAAATACGAGTTCATACGGAGTGAAATTTGTTGTTGAGTGAATAGAAGTGTTATAAGTTAGCATTGCAGTATAAACGTATCTATGCCAATTATTTTGATTTTCGTTAATAAATGATTTTAAATACTCTTTTAGAGTAGAATGGCTCCTTTCCAGGGCGCCTTGGGTTTGCAGGTGGTATGGCGTTGACCACAGTTGTTTTATTTTAAGGAAAGTACAAGTTTATTTTAAATAATTCGGCGGTAAAATTTGTACCTTGGTCTGTCAGGATAGATTTTGGGATGCCAAACTGAGAAATAAAATGTATTAGACATTCCGATGTTTCTTCGGCTGTAGTATTAAAAATTGGATAAGCAGCTGAGTACTTTGTTAAGTCGTCTTGAAGGGTAAGTATGTATTTTAATTTAGCGGGACCGGCCTCAGGAAGTGGGCCTACTGTATCTAAGGCTACTCTTTCAAATGGTTGAGTTGATGTAATGGTAATTTGCATGGGTGCACGATTACATTTACGAAGAGCTTTATTACTTTGACACAATTCACACCTTTTAACGTAATTTTCTACGTCACTACGCATACTTCGCCAATAATATTTCTCTTGAATGCGTTTTAGCATTCTATTCGATCCTAAGTGACCGGAGATAGGGATGTTATGATTTTCTTTTAATATTTTAGGAATTTCAGACATTGTAGGATAGATCAAAATATTTTTGTATATATGAATAGTTTTATCACTATTATTGAAAAGATACATTAACATATTGTAAATTTTGGAAAAATTATGACTATCGAAGGGATTTTTAAAATCAGTAATATTTAATTCTTTTATACCCTTGACAACTAACTCATCTCTAAGGTTTTGAAGACTCATGAAAATGTCCTCGTAAGTATTTTTATCATAATAATAAACTTTTACAAATAGAAAATAATAATCAATATCATTATTGGTAAATTTTAAAAATGAATGTAAAGTTCTTTCACGATCTCGAATTAGAGCAGACTCTGGTGTATTACTAAGGATCTCTTCGACGTATGTATTGGACTCATCAAAATCTATAGAGGTAGGTATAATAATTGATTTGACTTTTGTTTTTAATAAATTTTCATTATATTCTAGGATTTTAACATTGGACGTAGATAATGAGTTATTTATCTTTTTCAGGTATTCAGAGTACGTGTCCCTATGGCTCAAGGATTCGTCGGGTGAAGGTAAGTCTATACTAGGACTCGGAATTATTTCATTTGGAATTTCAGGATTTTGAAGGACTTCATCAGGTAATTCAAAGAATTCATCTAAGTCTGGGAGTTCTGGTAGGCCAGGACTTTCAGGTAAAGGTATATTTTCAGGTTGGAGTACAACAGGAGGGGCCTCAGGTGTTTCATTATCTCCTAGGACATTAAATAAATTTTTAGGTTGGGTTATATTTACGGGGTACCGAGAAAGAGCATCAGCATTGGTATTCATCTTGCCCTTCTTATAATGGATTTCATACTCATATTCTTCAAGTTTTAATCTCCAGCGGACCAATCTGGAACCTGGGTCTTTGCAATTAAAGAGCCACTTTAGCGGTTTATGATCTGTTATGATTTTGAAACGGCGACCAAGTAAATATGGCCGGAATACTTTTGTTCCGTAGACTATTGCTAGACACTCTTTTTCGGTTACTGTATAATTTATTTCTGCTTTATTTAATGTTCTTGAGGAATAGGCAATTGGCCTGTCCTTACCAACTTCACCTTGTGATAGAATGGCGGAAATGGCGTAATTCGAGGCGTCACAGGTTAGCAAAAATGGTTTTGTATAATCAGGATATATAAGGACAGGAGCAGAAATTAATTTCGATTTTAATTGTTCAAAAGCTAATTGTTGGGCATTAGTCCATACGAAGGGTACATCCTTTTTTAATAAATTTGTAAGGGATTTTGCATATTTTGAGAAGTCTGGTATGAAACGACGATAATAAGAAGCCAATCCAAGAAAACTTTTAATGTCTTTGGGACATTTAGGAATTGGAAAGTTAACTACAGCTTTAATTATTTTAGGGTTTGTCTTCACGCCTTCATCACTGATAATATGGCCCAAATAGCATACCTCCCTACGGAGAAACTCACACTTTTCAGGCTGAAGTTTGAGATGGAAATGTCTGAGCCTATCAAACACTAAAGATAATTTTTTTATGTGACTTGCTAAGTCGTGTGAATATATTACAATGTCATCAATATATACAAAGCAGTGCAGTCCTTGCAGACCAGATAAAGCTGTATTCATTGCCTTTTGAAAAGTTGCAGGCGCATTTTTTAAGCCGAACGGCATCCGATTAAATTCGAAGTGGCCCTGTGGAACACTAAAAGCAGTTTTTGCTGCGTCATCAGGTTTCATTTCAATTTGGTGAAAGCCTGATGCGAGATCAAGGGTTGTGAAATAGTTACTCTGGCCTAATTGATCTAATATTTCATTAATTTGTGGAATTGGATAAGCTGCGCCTATGGTAATATCATTGAGTTTTCGGTAATCTATTACAATTCTCCATTTCCTATTTCCAGAGGCATCAAGTTTTTTTGGCACAACCCAGATAGGGGCGGACCATGGTGAATTAGAAGGTTTTATAATACTTTCATCTAACATTTTATTTATTTGGGTTTCAACTTCCTGTTTATGTACTTCAGGGAAACGGTATGACTTTACATTAATAGGTTGGTCAGATGATGTACGAATCTCGTGTTGAGCTAAATTTGTACTAGTTAATTGATCACCCGGTAAGTGGAATATGTCCGAATATTGGCTGCAAATGTCGTGTATGCAATTTATTTCCTCTGAATTAAGACGGTCAGTTCGTAAAAGATTTAATAATTGTTGTTTTCTTTCGAGACTACTTTGATCTCTGCTAATATTTATTATTTCGTTTGTATTAATTTTATATATTTTTAATAACAAGTTTGATTTTATAGGGTTTCTCGGACATGTTAAGGACTGTTAGATTTACTCTATTATTTTTTACTTTTACTAAGCAATTTGATATCAGAAGTAAATTGGAAATGTGCTGATCACATATTATTCCCTCTTCTAGATTTTCTGGATTATCAACTGAGCATTCAATGACTTTTTCTGATCGAGGTTCAATAACATAAGAAGGATCATCAAACGATAACCTAGCACTAAAATTATTAATTTCTAATGACTGTGATTTATAATTTATTTTGCAATCATATTTTAGGAACAAATCGTTACCTATTATACCATCATAAGGGATATCAATATTATCAAAAATATGAAAGGTATGTGCAATTTTTACATTAGGATTAAATTGTAATTGTAAATTAAAGTGACCAATACTTTTTAATGAATTATTTTCTGAATCAATTCCTTTAACTGTGACATTTTCTTCATTGCAGATATTTGGTTTAAGCATAATAGAGCTGTTATTTATCAAACATAAGGATGCTCCAGAGTCTACGAGGAAGATAAGTTCTTTTTCATTTACAGATGTCTTCAGTTTAATATAAGGTAAGTATCTTTTATTAGTAAGGATTTCATAAATTTTATTAGTTTCTTTTTTGCAGGATTTATTTTCTAGGTTAGGAAGATCGTGAGTTTGGGGCTGGCTACCCTGTCCATTGACCTTTTCTATATCAGACAAGAGACCGTGAGTTTGGGGCTGGCTACCCTGTCCATTGGTCTTTTTGATACTAGAAGGGAGACCGTGAGTTTGGGGCTGGTTACCCTGTCCATTGGTCTTTTTGATATGAGAAGAGAGACCGTGAGCTTGGGGCTGGTTACCCTGTCCATTGGTATTTTCGATATGGGAAGAGCGACCGTGAGTTTGGGGCTGGTTACCCTGTCCATTGGTCTTTTTAAATTTTGTATCGACTTTGGCTGAAGGAACTTGCTCCGCGCGATACCTAGACGGGACAAAAGTTAGTTTAAATTTTCGTCTACTTCGTCTGTACCTTGGTTATCATTATTTATTTCAGCATAATTAACTCTTGGACGTTGGTTATTATTCGGAGTAAACGGCTGATTTTGCATCCTCCTATTATTGTTATACTTTCGGAGGCTACAATTTTCTAGTACATGACCGGATTTTTTGCAATAACGGCAAAATGGTGCATCTTTTGATGATGATGAATTAGGATTTTGATTATTATTAAAACGTGGTTTAGGCCTAAAATTATCATTCCTAAAAGAAACTCTACGAGATGTATCTGATGGTCGGAAGGATTGTGATGACGATGACCTATAATTATTGTTTGAATGAGCATTAGAGTTATTTGTTGTCTGAGGACGTTTATAAATGCTTTGTTGTATGCGCTCCTCTGAAATAGCGATATTTACGGCCTGATTTAAATTTTTGGGATCTCTACATCGAACAATATTGGAGATACGGGGATGTAATCCTATCAAGAAATGATGGAGCGCCAAGTCTTCCATAGCTGCTGAACGACCAGGGAGTTCGCGTAAGGTGCATTGAGATAAAGTTATTTCTGTAAGCAATTGAGATAGGTAAGTTTCAACTCCTAACGCGTATTGAGTTACGCTTTCATTTAAGCCTTGTTTACACTCTTGGAGGTCCATAAGTATGTGCGCGTGATGTTTGCGCTCACAAAATTGGTTCCGTAAAAAGTCTTTAAGTTGACTCCAATTAGTAAAGTCTTTTATGGAGCAGGCTATTACGGCTTTGCCTTGTAGTTGACTATAAATAAAGCGGAATAATATTGGTTTTTGATTTTCTGTTGCTAAATCATAGGCGTTGTTACAATTAATTATAAAAGAGTTTACATTTTCTCTGGATCCATCGAATGTTTTAATAAATTTAAATAAGGTGCTGAGGTCTAACTCAACCTTTTCTATATTCGGAGCAACTCCTTTCCGGCCCCCTTTTGGGGAACTAGGTCTCGTTTCGTCGGACGTACCGGCTTCAGGAATATTTAATGACCGACCGTCTTTATTAGCTTTCGACATTTTGAAAGTTAAAATTAAATTAGAATGTCTCACTGAACCTTAACAATAACTCAAGCTGACTCACAGTGCGTAGGCGGCGATGATAACGGGGACGACTCGTTGCATGCTCACTGGAGGTCTCGATCAGGATAACGAATATTTGGATTAATATCACTAATCACTATGCACTTATGGATTAATTTATTTTTTAACACTTTCCACTTCACACTTTTTCTGGATCGTCGACAGGAAACTCGTCACCTCGCTGGTCGGTGCTGGATACCGCTCTCGGGCTGACTTGGCCCGCAGCTACGTACCACTTATGACACAGTGGACACAGGGGTGCTGATGATGACAGGAACACACTCACGATTGAGATTAGGATTTGGATAATTTTTTTTTTTTTTTTTTTTATGAAATATACTTTATTTTATTTTGGAATTAAAATGTTTTAGGAAATTAATGAGTTCAGATCACGGGAACAAGCGGGAGATACGGATCAACGTTTATTCTACGTATCTTTAGCACTAAAATTTTCACTTTTCACTTTTTTGGATTTTTGGATTTTCGGACGCGTATTCGGGCGGATCGGGGATTTACGAATCCCACCGCTGCCACCAATGTTAAAACGAGATTTTCAAAAACCTTTTTAAAAAAAAAGGAAATTTATTCTCTGTAAAATACACTTTGAAAAATTATTATACTAAGAAATTACGAAGTTGAGAAAACGTCCGCGCTAGCCCGAGGTTGACACTGAACTGCGCTCCCGTCTAGCTAACTGAATAGGATGAGTGGGAGCTGATGCTGCATCAGCACCTTGTCATCATTTCTATTAACTTTCAAGGGATGTAACAGTTCGTATGCCTCGTCACTTTGCTTCTCTGACATGCTTGACACTCCTTAGCCCATTGTCGACATTCCCTGCGTATTCCAGGCCAGACGAACCTTTCTGATACAAGGCGAACTGTTCCCTTCACGCCTGGATGGCTCAGGCCATGAACAGAGTCAAAAACTTGCCTGCGAAAAGATCTCGTTATAAAAGGTCGTGTACCTGCAGCGGTGTCGCAATATACCTCGACACCTGACTCTGGCACCCTCAGCTTCTCCAACTTGAGACTCGAGCCATTCTGGAGCAAATCCTGCAACTCGGAGTCCGTTGCTTGTTCGCGGGCCAGGGAATGGTAATCTAGGGGCAAACAAACTTCATTAATGCGTGACAAGGTATCAGCTACAACGTTGTCCTTACCAGCCACGAATCTGATGTCAGTAGTGAACTGGCTGATGAAGTCCAGATATCGGAACTGACGAGGAGAACAGTTCTCTCTAGGTGAGGCAAAAGCAAACGTCAGTGGTTTGTGGTCAGTAATCACCGAGAAGGTTCTTGCTTCGACCATGTAACGAAAATACCTGATCGCTTCGTAAATAGCCAGGAGCTCTCGATCATAAGGGCTGTACTTCCTCTGAGATGGCCTGAGCTTCTTGTAGAAGAAAGCGAGCGGCTGCCAGTCTTTGTCCTTCCTCTGCTGCAGAACAGCTCCGATCGCTGAGTCGGAAGCATCGGTCTGGATTGCAAGCTCGGCCTGAGGGTCTGGGTGAACCAAGAGTACTGCCTGTGAAAGACTCTGCTTACATTTATTAAAAGCTTCTTGCAGCTCCGGCGTCATGGTGACTGGATGAGAACCTTTGACTTTCGGTCCTGTCAAAAGGTTGTTGAGGGGTGCCTGCAAGGAAGCTGCGGAAGGTAAGAATCGACGATAGAAATTAATCATTTCCAGGAAACGCCTTAAATCCTTTATTGTCTTGGGTGCTGGGAAGTCCAGGATTGCTTGCACTTTGGACTCAAGAGGTCGAATACCTGCGGCAGAAACTCTGTAACCCAGAAACTTCACCTCAGACTGGCCGAAATTGCATTTGTTGGTGTTGATCAGGACTCCATACTCTGCTAGCCTTCTGAAAAGAGACTTTAAGTGCTCCTGATGCTCCTCATCATCTCGGCTGAAGACCAGAATATCGTCCAGGTACCCATAGCAAAAGTCCAACCCTCGGAGAACTTCGTCCATAAAACGCTGGAAGGTTTGCGCAGCGTTACGAAGCCCGAATGTCATATACGGGAATTCGTATAATCCGAAGGGTGTCGTGATGGCAGTCTTGGGTATATCCTCCTCAGCAACAGGGATCTGGTTGTAGGCCTTGATCAAGTCCACGGTGGAAAACATGGTGCTACCTACCAGCTGGTCAGCGAAATCCTGAACGTGCCTGATGGGGTATCTGTCTGGAACTGTGCGAGCGTTCAGCGCTCTGTAGTCCCCACAGGGTCTCCAGCTGTCATCCTTCTTGCGGACTAGGTGAAGAGGCGAAGACCAAGCGCTCTCTGATCTGCGCGCTGTACCACTCAGCAGCATCTCGTCGAATTCCTGTTTTGCGATTTTCATCCGCGCAGGATCAAGACGACGAGGGCGGCTGGACGTTGGAGGACCTGGAGTAGTGCGAATATGATGCACTGTGTTGTGCTTGGGAGTAGCTGGTCTACCAGCAGGGCGCGTAATTTCGGGGAACTCTCTCAGCAGTCTATCGTAGTCCGTATTCCCCAGGGTTGTGCGGACTGATGAAATATTTTCAGCAGCCTTGACGCGAGGTGCGGCAACTGTGAAGGATGTGACACCGTCGATCAAGCGTTGGTTGCGGCAGTCTACAAGTAGGTTGTAGAAACCTAGAAAATCGACGCCGATGATGGGCTTGGAGACGTCTGCAACTATAAATCGCCAAGTGAATGCGCGACGCAGGCCTAAGTCCAATGTAAGCGGCAAATAACCATAAGTGGCAATAACTGTTCCATTCACAGCGAACAGTTCGTACTTGGTCTTGATGCGTGGCTCCCGTACAGCGGATCGCGGAAATACACACAGGTCTGAACCCGTATCTATCAAGTATTGTACCTTAGTTTTACGATCCGTGATGAACAGGCGGCTCGAAATAGCTAGGCAGTCGTTCGCCGCCACTAATGGCTGCCCAAGGTGTTTCCCGAACTACCAGGCTTCTTCTTGTAGGTGCAGGGCTGGATGCATTTTAGAGCCCGGTCGCCAAACCGGTGGTGGTACCAGCAGAAGGAGCGATCTCTGGACTGGGAACGAGAGCGGGAACGAAAACGGGATCTCCATGATGGACCTCTGGATCGGGAGCGATGGCGTTCACGGAGCTCCATGCTCATTGTCTCCAACCTTCTGCTCAAGTCAGCTACCGTCCGGGTCAACATCTCGATTGATTGCTGAGTAGAAGTTGAAGCAGGTGAAAAATCAACCATCGGTGGCATCGGGGGTGCACTGGCGCCAGCTACTTGCCCGTTCACTGTGACGATGTCGTTGATCCTGTCCGCCAATTCAGCTACGTTCTCGAGGCTCATATTCACCTGCGATGCGACTACGGTTTGCAAGTTGGTTGGTAGTCTACTGGACCATATCGTACGTATGAGATCCTCAGGTACGGTGGGACCGACCAGTTGCTGCAGGTAGCGGAGAAACTGCGAGGGTTTTCTATCGCCCAACTCCTCATGCAAGACGAACTGCTTTAGCTTCCGCTCCTGTGATGCTGATAATCTCTTGATCAGCTCGCTCTTCAGCTTCTCATACTTGCCTGAAGCTGGTGGAGAAACGACCAGGTCCCGAACTGCCATGGTATGCTGGGGGTCCAGTTGAGACAGTACGAAGTAGAACTTGGTGGTGTCCGCCGTAATATTAGATAAAAGAAACTGACCTTCCAACTGTGCAAACCATAGCATTGGGTCTTCTGAGTTGAAAGTAGGTGTCCGTACTCCAACACGGCATGCTTCTTGCAGAACGCCCTTGGCAGGTGCAGGTTCACTCGCAGGCGCGGAGGCTGGTCCAGCGGCAGGTGCAGCGGCTGGTGCAGCGGTTGTTGCAGCCGGAAGTGTCCTACCTTGGTCCGCCATTTGGGTCACCTGGGCTGATGCTGATGATGAACCGAAGGGGCGTGTGCTGACTAGGGGTCACCAGTGAAGGCAGCTAGGGCCTCGGGGGGGCTACCTAGCTACCTACGATTAATATTAATTTACTAGGAATTTACTATTTACTTTAATTTAATTTCACTTTTAGGAAAACTGCCAAAACTCAAAATTACTAATTTAAATTTAAAAGGAAATAAATAAAAGATGCCGAAAAACAAACACTCCGATATATTCACTATTTTACAATAATTCGCGATACGGACACCAAGTTAACAATAAACCCTAAAAATAGCGAATGTCTAAATGTATTACAAAATTTGTCAATTTATAGTCAAAAATAATTAATAATAATTTGGACTCCCACTTGACCATTTTATGTCGGAGCGGGGTGCGTAGGAACATGGCCGCAACGCGTAGACAAATAGGCAATCGATGCGCGTGCGGCCATATTGCCGTGGGCGGAGCTAACGTAATGCGTAATGTCGTCCCCGGGAATCAGGTGATCGTGACGTCAAGGTGGCGTGATTTCTGTGCTGCGTTTACATGCAAGTCGCAACTTGCCTTGCAACTTGCACGACGACTCGCCACAGTTTCAATAGAATAGAGCGGAAGAGCTCGGGCGAGTACAAGTAATCATTTTGATTTAAAATTTTAATTGTACTTATTAAGTTTCGCAGTTTGTTCGCAAGTGCGTTTAAATGTTCAGGGGTACTTATCTTAGGACTGCCTCGTATGTCCGAGATTTCTGGGGCCACCAGAATTTCCGGCCGGGCGTAAGTTTGCTGCAGGGCGTCGATGATTTCTTGAGGGTCAAGAGCCGTCCACAGCAAGGACGCCACGGAGTGGTAGGCATGACCACGAATCGCGATTTGCAGTCGCGAAATGTTTTCTGCTGCAGAAAAATTGGCGTTACTTCTATCGTAACTAGATTTAAAAGCAAGCCATTGGCTTATGTCACCAGAGAAGGGAACCAGTTCAGGTCTTTTGGGGCGGTCGGCGAGAGCGTTGATGGCGTGGGCGAGTCGAGTGATCGGTTCGACCGATGGATCAGTTGTCGGTAGTCCTCGGTTAGTACCCGTCGTTTGTGTGGGTGGGCAAGGGTTGGCAGTAGCCCGTGGTGGCGAGGCCTCGTAGGTTAGATCCACCGGCTGTACGGGAGGACCTTGGGTGTTTCCCAAAGTCACAGCTGGGGTTCTACCTGGCCTGTCACCTGCAATTGCCACGTTTTGTCCGCGTACCCATGACGCGGTACGTCGTAAACTAATGTAAGAACTACAACGAGACTTATCTCTTAAATCCGATGCGGCAAGCTTCGCACGAAGCTCCGCTTGCTCGACCTCGGCCTCCAGGCGAGCAAGTTCGCGCTCGCGTTCGGCCTCCAGGCGCGCGAGCTCGCGCTCGCGTTCGGCTTCTAGGCGCGCGAGCTCGCGCTCGCGTTCGGCTTCCAGGCGAGCCCGCTCGGCGTCGCGTTCGGCTTCCAGGCGAGCCCGCTCGGCGTCGCGTTGAGCGAGCTCGCGCACCCGCTTCAGGTGCTGCCGCGTGCACTCCGCCTCCAGGGCCAACCTTTCTGCCCGTACGGCTGCTGATGAGCGCGAAGACTGCGTGCGCTCCTTACCCGTTCGACCATTACAAGAACTGGCGTTAGTATGTGGAAAGAAAGCCTCCTCTGCTCGGCGTCGGCTGGGGTGGTCATCTGCCTCAGGCCCTTGCGACGCGCCGAAAGGCGCTGTGTCTGCGGGCTGTACGACTATCCCAGCCATCGATGCCGGGTCACTCTCGGAACCAATGTTTGAAACCAGGCGAACGTCGTGAAGTGAACGATCTCTGCACTGGGTTTTCTCGGCTTCGGCAGTTGTCGCTTCTGCGATGAGTTTTCTACTCTTTGAACGCGTCAACATGATGAAGTTCTACTATGTGAAAATGCGCAAACGAAGGAGTAAAATGTAATGTGTAGTAAATTATAAGCTACGGTGAAGTGAGGGATACTACAAATGAAATTAAATGAGGCGATACTACAACGCAACAATGATACTACAACTACAATGAAAAACTATAATGGTTCCTACGAATTTACGGCGGAGAAGGACCAAATGATAGCGATGGTGAGGTGGACTGTATGAACGATAACGAGGATAACTAATAACTACCAAATGATACATGAATGTGAAGCGACAACTATAATGTTCAAGGTTCAGAGTAACTAAGTCAAAAAATACATCGAAAATATAAATTGTCAGTAAGAAAAAATGTGACATAGAAAAGTAAACAAATATTCAAACAACAGAATTATTGGCTCTGGTCTGTCCAGCCAGTCGCCAACAAATAGAATAGATTGAGTATATATAATATGATATTAAACATATAATAAATAAATATAATAAATTACATAATTATAATATTAATCTTTTGAACGGTGTGGTCCCAGTGTGGCGGCCAGTAGATCTTGGAATGGAATTTGATATTGTGAGTAACACTCACATACCCGGTCTTCAAAACAATACTCATTTTGATCCGAAAACGAAAAATAATCAGCCAAGTGCGAGTCGGACTCGCGCACGAAGGGTTCCGTACCATTATAGAGCAAAATTTGGATAAAAATTGTATTTTTTGTATGGGAACCCCCCTTAATTTTTTATTTCATTTTAATATTATTATTAAATATTAAAGTACACATATAAACAAGGACTTTGAGAAAAATTCAAGTACGTACCTGTTGCCTTTATTGATATAGAGAAAAAAAGGCCAAAAAAATCACGTTCGTTGTATGGGCGCCCCCCTTAAATATTAATTTTATTTTGTTTTTATTATTTGTTGTTGTAGCGGCAACAGATGTACATAATCTGTGAAAATTTCAACTCTAGCTATTACCGTCCTGGAGACAGACAAACAGACAGACAGACAGACAATTTTTGATAAATTATTAAAGACCTTCATCTTTTTTATTTTTTCCGGGATCACATGTTGATCATTTAATTTGTGCAAAAGTATGTCTTCCGCGTGATAGCAATCAGCTTCATAAACATCTACAATATCACTCCACTTGGATACTTTGCCATCACCTTTAATATTTTTATTTTATAAGGAGAGAAATATAATAGGTATAAAATATATAAATGCTGCCCTGTATTTGTATTAACTCTGTATTAAATCTGTATTTGTATTAACAAGAGTCTGTTAGAAGAGGTTTCAAATGACTATTTAAATGGTTTAAATTATTATTTATATTATGGAATTATGAGATTATTTATCACTTCATTAGGCGCGCCTCTATTTGAGACGTTAGTAGTCGCGACTCGCGCGCTCTACATATTATGTAGAACATTTTTAATAAGTATAAGGTTTTCAAAGGAATTTTTTATAAATTGAAAAATGTTTTTTGGTACTAATAAGAAAAACTTTATTATTATACTAAAACCAACAAAATATGACTAATTTAAACATGTCAGGAACAAAAAATCAGACTTCTTATACATAACTAAAAAAAACACATAATGTTTACTTATAATATTGAAAGACTCATTTTTTTTTTATTCGCTCATGTCCTCCACCTCCGATTCTCCATTTTTAGCGCAGTCTGGACATAGAAGAACCTGATGATCAGGGCAAATCCACTTGTAACATGTGTTACAATGCTTTCTGGTTGACTTGTTGCGCGCTCTGCCACAGAAGGAACATTTTCCAACGCGACCGCTGTTGGGGGGTTGTGCTGGACCCGGGTTCAACTCGGATGGATTGTTCAGACCCAAAAGAATTTTTCTTTTTATGTAGTATTAATGATTTTGGAATGTTTTCCATAGATATTCTGCGCTTTGTGCACGGAGCCACGAGTTCAAAACCAATTTCATGCAAATAATTTTTTCGTGACTTGTTACTGTAGCCTTTGTTTATTGTATGTAGAACATACCCGTTGATTGCACTTATATTCATCATATCAAAGAATACAGTAAGCGGCCAACGCCTGGAGTTTCTGGAGACATCGTAAGAACCGCACATCTTGTCCACAACATCCACGCCGTATTTGGTATTATTATAAAATGTAATAATTTCTGGCTTACGTTTCTCTCCTGTCTGCGAATAGATATTGCCATCATAGTGCATAGAAGAATAAACTAGCACTACCTTCTTTTTTTGTGCACGTATGATACTAAAGTACCCTCTTTTTGGAAGCCAAATACTGAATCGTTTTCACTTCTGTCTTTAGTAATTTTGAAAGATTCGGGAATTTGGAGTTATTTTTTTTTCACAGTGCCAACAACGGTAATTTTTTTACTCAGAACCTCCGCGCATTGATCTATATTCGTGAACCAATTGTCCGTGGTAACATTTCGACTCGAGTTGTTTATGGGAGTAATTCATTATATAATTTCATTATATTGCATTCGATCCACTATATCCACAACCTTATTAGACTGTTCATATGGACCTGGCGGCTGGCTACCTGCATATTATATTTCCAAGTTGTAAGAGTACGGTACTTAAGCGTCAGTCAGAAAAAAAAATATACCATACTTGGCAGGTTTGTTCGGGATATACTGTCTGAAAGGGCAACGTCCACGATATTCACTCGGTACAAATTGTTTTTGATAGTTGGCAACAAGTTTCTCAAAAATTTCTCTCACAGGAGCCAGCTTGTCATGGTGTTTACGTAATTCTCTGTCTCTTATATCGTCGAATCTTATCGTTCTTAGCAGGAATCTAAATCTTTTAAGTGACATGACAAGATAAATTAATTCAGTACCTGTACCTCGCGTCATGTTCCAAAAATCCTCCAAGTTGCGTCTTCCGGATTTATGAACACCCATCACAAACAGCATGCCAAGAAATGGTCTCATTTCCAAAATATCTGTTAGCTTAGCATCTCTGTCTTTGGAAAATTTTGATTTTACTTGTTCAATATAAATGTTAGTGTATTTTACTAATATTTCTATGATAGATTGGTCAAAATACAGTTCAAAACATTCAAGCTCGGATTCCGCATTTTTGGCTGCGTCCTTAGGCCCTGCTGGTTGCGTAAGAATATTGCAAGCACGCGTTCTTGTGACTGAATAAGGATTTTTCCTCCATTTAGTACCATTTCTGGAGGTGGAATATTGGTTTCTGAGTGAACTTAGGGGTACATCATCTTCAGATTCTATATCGGATTGCTGAGTGCCTTGATCGATATTTTCTAAGTCAGACTCGGTGCTACTTTCTTCCTGTTCTGTGTCCGTATTATGTGGGGATTTTTCTAAGTAGTTTTCTTCTAAGAACAAATCTTCAGGGTCACTCTCCACGATATCTCCATCATCAGTGTCTTCATCTTCGAGCCATTTCGAAATTCTCTCTTCTCCACTCCGTGAAGCCATTATTTTGGAAGAAATCATCACTCTAGTTAGTACTAACCTTTTTATAAATTGTTTATACCAAAAAAACATAAATGAAAAGTAAAAAATATACTTACAACAAATAAACATCGACCGCAGTTCACGAAAAAAATGTCGTGCGAGTAGTCGCGCATTCTACAGTTGTAGAAATTCCCTTCTGGCGTCAAATTTCTCCGGCATGCGGACGCATCGGTCGCCGCAAGGGCACTGAATGTGTTCATTGTCTTGTAATAGAAGAATAATAAGACTGTGTATGTGACAGACCTTGAGTAACCGATAATATTCCACGAAATGCACAAGCGTTCTACTATTGTAGAACGCGCGCCTAATGAAGTGTAACAATAGTAATAACCTGGTTCTTGATGAAAGTATTTGTTGGCGTCTGGTATCTTCATGGAGGCTTTTTAAAGCTGCTTGGAATGCTGCTTCTTGGTCGCAAATCAAAGCAACTGGCTTTAGGCCACACCCTCTTACAGCTTTGATTCTTTGTTTTAATTGAGCTTCAGAAGTGGCTCCTTCACAGTAATAAAATGCAATTGGTTGTTGCCACTTATAAGTTGCTCCTCTGACCATAAATACTAGTGCATGGTCAGCAAAATTGTTTTTTCTTTCTTGTAACTCTACGAGTCCATTTATTTCATCTTTGTTTTTATCATAAGTCAAGGCAGTATCTAAAGACATTTCATCGAATATAATGGAGCTCCACTTCTTTTTATCGTTCCATTCTGCCACCTGAAAAAAATAAGAACAATGGTAGAAAATTTGTTAATTTATTAAGAACAATAATTACATTAGGTACATAGTTTTCCATTGCATGCAAGTTAACATTTATTATAGTGAACAACCACATTTTTTCATTTAACTTACCTCTTTTTTCAATAAATTGAAGACCTGGGGACAGATTCCAGTTTGGAATATCTAATTTTGAGACCATTTTGTTTAATGTCGATCTCGATGGCAGTATAAATATTTTGTGCAAAAATTTTTAGCACTTGGGACTCTGTTTTATGATAGATAAAGCTATAAGCTTTTCTTCAGTTGTGAATCTGTAACCTTTTTTATTTTTGTGCACAAGTTAATTTTCATCTTCATGATTTGTTTCGCATATGGATTCATATGTTGTGTAAGCTTTTCAAAAGACTTCTCCTTACTTAATTTCAAAGCTCTTTTAGGTCTCTGTGGTGGATGTTGGCTAGCTTTTTAGCATTATAAATCATATCACAGGTTGGTGTCAAATCTTTCATTTTTTAATTAGCGGCTTTCTACAAGATGTGAGAGTCCTCACATTCTTGTGAGAACCTGAAACATTGTAAATCACTGCATATTATAAAACAAAGTCGGAGGCATATTGGCAATAAGAATTGTTTACTTTCATAAAATATAGTATATTATATGACATTAAATCTAAACATATCCTGCCTGAAGTAGACAAATCTATAAACACAGTTATGAGTCTTTGCGTGGGATGTACAGTGAGCGCGGGTATTACAATAGAGGGGTCAAGAGAGGTTGTGGGCAGCCTTTTTCCACCGTGGCACTAGAGCTTGGCACTACTTGTAGTGTCAGGGGTAACTGAACTCACCCATGACACTCCTTCCCTGATTGGCTCATTCACCGCATACAACAAATTGTACCGTGATCTATTTAATCACCCGTGGCACTACCACTAACGCCCAAATACCTCAAAGCTAAAATCACTTTTTGTTAAAAGTTTAATTAATTTGCCGTCTCTGTCGCTTTCATATACAAAAATAGAGAATTCAGAGACTTTAACTAAAATTTGAGTCTTTTTAACTAAAATGTGTTTGAGGTATTTGAGGGTAAGTGCCTAAACGCATAGCTAAGGTAGGTAATCATCAAACCTTTAATTACCATTTAGTTTATTTTCGAGTGCCAACCGAACATTGTTGGTTCTATGACGGAGACCATAAACAAAACACTTAACATTTTTTTTTAAACGGGCTTTGGCCCACCACACATTCCCACCACTGTATCTCCTGTGTCGCCAGGATCGACAGCGGCATCCAACCACGAAAACCCTTTGATATGATCTCAGGGAGCCCGAGGGACATGCTAATACTGTCTTGGGACCCGCAACGAAATTAATCAGAAGAAAATAGGAGGAGTAGGAAGATTCCAATTTCCCTCCCCATAAAAGCGGGAGACAGCACAAAGTTGCAATGACCGAAAGTCAAAGAACTTAAGGGGGAGCACCACGGAAATAAGGTTAATACTTGTGACTCCTAAGCTAAAGCTAAGTTAATATTGGAGTTTATTGTGTTTGACTGTTGCCAATAATAATTGTGGCAAAAACGCTTGAAGGCACGGAAGTTCCTAGCGCTGTCCACGAGATCACCGTAGTATGCTACTCCAGATGTACAGAATAGGTTGTTTAGCATAGTAGTTCTTTCGTCCTGCCAGAGACTGCACTCCCAGAGAACATGATGCGCGGTTTGTTCAAACATGTTGCCTTCGGTCGAGCACTCGCACATGGGTGATGCTACTAGTTTAAATCCGTAAAGTTTGGCCTTAAAATTTCCATGACCGGTCAGGAATTGAGAAACGCAGTGATCAATATCCATCCAATGTTTGGATAGCCGTTCACGAATATTAGGGAAAAAATTATAAAGGTGTCGCCCTTTGGTGGAACAGTCCCATCGTGACTGCCATTCGGAGATTAGGCTTTGCACAGAGTTTTCTAAAGGTTCAAACAGTCTTGCTATTTTAATTTTATCGCGAGCGCTTAAAAAGAACGGGTTGTCAATGTTTTTTTTATGATAGTACATTGTCGCACGACGCTGAATCTCAAGGTCAACGGGTAAAACTCCGGCTAACACAGGTAAGGCTTCGGTGCTTGTGGTCCTGTAAGCTTTGCATAAGAATATAAGAGCAAGACGTTGGCTTTGTAGCAACTTGCGACGAGCCGCGCCGATTGTTGCTCTGTCGGCCCACACGGGGGCCCCGTAGCAAATGCTGCCTAGGTAAGTAGCAGTGTAAATTAATTTTAGGGTTTTGAAGGAGAGGCCCCATGTCGACGTAGATATTTTGGTAAAGGAGTAAAAATTGCGCTTCGCTGTCTCACCGGTTTGAATTATATGTTCTAAAAATGTAAATTTATTTTCCAAGTAAAAACCAAGATAACAGAGTGACTGTTTGCGTTTAACGTTAATATTGTCAAGTTTAATGCTAGGGGAAGATATAAGGGACCCTTTTAAAAGAATTTGGTAAGTTTTATGCGCGGCGAATTTCAGGCGATTACGTTTACCCCAGCTCGATATTAAATTAAGACTATCATTGGCTTTAGATTCAATTTCGGAACGTGAATTTGCATGAACGATGAGAAAACCGTCATCGGCGTAGCCAACTAGTACGCACAGCGGTGGTAGGGGAAGACTTAATAAATCATCAAATCCGAAGTTCCATAGTTTTGGCGAGATAACAGAGCCCTGAGGGCAGCCGCATGTTAAATCTTTGGCGTGTGTACAATGGCCAAGTCGAAGCTTAGTTTGACCGTTAAAAAAATAAGAACGTATTATGGCATAAATATTAGAGTAGCAACCTCGATTTTTTAGTTTTAATAATAACATCGGCCACCAAGCATGATCGAACGCGCCGGAGATATCTAATGAAATGGCGACCACGTATTTAGATTCCGAAAGATTTACTATTTTTCTAACTTCCATAGCCGCGTCAACAGTCGATTTCCCGGCGGTGAAACCGAACTGATGACTATGAAATTTAGGGCCACCGGGTAGCAGGCGAGGTACGATGAGACGTTCTAGTAATTTACCTAAGCAAGGCAGTAACGTTATCGGACGGTAAGATTTTGGGTCGTCAGGAGGTTTGTTTCCCGCTTTAGGTATTAATTTTAAGCAACCGGTGCGCCAAATTTTTGGAAATATACCTTCTGCGATACATCTGTTGTAAACATGTAGAATCGATGAACTGGCCGCTAAGCACGCTTGTTTTATCATAATATTCGATATTTTATCCTCGCCCGCAGATTTTTTTATAGGCAAAAGGTTTACTATTTTACTAAACTCCTCCGAAGTTGGTAAATCTGAGGCCGGTGTATGTATGGGGTCTAGCATTCTACTCCTAATGTCGCGGTGGTGTTCATCATCCAAGGAGGGCTCATCGTCTGGGATGAGAACGTTTAGATATGCCTTCGCCGTTTCGTCTAAGCTACAAGTGTAAGAGTTGTTAATTTTAATATTTGAGAAAAAGCTTGGCTCATTACTACTACCGGGTTTAAGCTCGTGGTATAAAGAGGACCAGGGGCCCTCTTTATCCAGTCTATTCGCGGCATTCTTCAACATATTATTTTTCGCTAACGTAACGGCGGCGCGATAGCGTGACCTTGAAATGCGTAGGTTATTCAAACTAATTATGTAATTATAATTCGAACGATCGTGGCCAGATTTACGAAGATTATTGATTTTGCGCCTGGCCCTTCTAAATTCCCGACGAAGATTAAGAAGGTTACTGTTCCACCATTTACAGTTGTGATCTTTTTTAAGAGGTCTACGACCCAAGGCTACATCGGCACAGTAAACAAATGTGTTTGTCATAATTTCCGCGCACTCATCGACGTTTAAATCCGGCCGAGTGAAGTCTCCGGCATGAGCGGTAATGAGGGAGCAGAATAAATTCCAATCGCCGTTCTTTACGTTGTATTTATAGTCATTAGAATTGACTACGGTATCACTCGGGACCGCACGAGAAAACTCGTACACCAATAAGCGGTGATCACTACATGACGCATCAGGTAGGACACGCCAATGCCTAATCTGGACGTACGCGCTGGATAGCGTGACGTCAATCGACGATTCGCCCGTTGGGCTACTATAGGTAGGTGGTGCATCGGGGGTGTTGTGAATTTGGAGGTTAAACTCCGCAATAAAGTCTTCTACAGCGGTACGACGGTCGCGGTCAGTGTACCTAAGCTGGCCGTGCCATAAGGGCGAGGATGCATTTACGTCGGCGCCAATAATAATTTTATCACCCGCGAGAGATTGTAATACGCGGCGGAGTTGATGTAAATGTGGGCCTACGGTATCCGCGTACTGAAAGTAGCAGCTTACAACGTATAGTCTAAACTGAGGACACGATACCTCGGCTACAGCACAATGCGACGTCGAAAGGTTAGTTAGGGCCGTGACTGAAAATCTAGACTGAGGTGTGTATATACCCGCGCGAGCTAAGTTATTAATTTGTATCATTTTCGACCGAAACGACGCAAGTTGATATTGTTCTTGAACAAGTACTAAGTCTAAATTGTGGTCAGAAACTAACTTTTCTAATTCTAAAGTCGCGTGCTTGTTATTATGGAGGTTTAACTGTCCTATATTTAAACTATCCATACCTAGTAGTTAAAATAAGTTGCTCCATTTTGCTTTTATATGTTGGACAGTCTGGGGAGCCCGTGGGGTGGTCGGAAGGTTTTTTATAACGTTGGCAACTACCACAAACTGGCTTAAAATTTTCTTTATCTTTGTTGGGGCACGACAACGAGCTGTGTTTTTCGGCACAGTGATAGCAGCAAGGATTAGGATCGCGACAGAATTTAGCGACGTGCCCAAACTGTTGGCAGTTGCCGCAGCGGACCAGCTCAACGTCGTCCACGAAGCGACACATCGCCCAATCGATAAACAGTTTTTCTTTTGAATTGATCAGGTGTTTACGCACAGCGGGGTCTAATTCGATACCTATCCATTTCCTGTTGTTGTAATCTTTATTTAAATTACGACGTCTTACTATTTTTGTTGAACGCAAAAATTGTTCTTGAGACATATTCATTTCGCCATTAATATTTTGATTAAAAAGTGCGAGAAGAAAATTATCATCCGTCATATGTTGCGGTACATCTTTTATGAGAATACGTGGGTTACGTCCTTTAGGCGACTCGAGTCGCAGACCGGCCGATTTAAGCGCTTCCACGGATTTAAGTTTATTAACTTGCGACTCGCTAGTTAGTCGCAAGATCACACCCGAATTAGCTGTTTTTTTGACGCCGTGAAATTGAAAACCGTCGGCCGGGTTGATGACTTTCATCAGAGCTTGTTTTGTCTCCGACGATGATTTTAATTCCCCCGATTTTTCTTGTGTCGGATAGGCAATAACGCAGGGAAGCGGTTTTCGGGTCTCGACTGGCGGCACTGACTTCGCAAGTCTTAGTTTAAGCGCGTCCGAGTAGGAGGTAGAAGGCGCGGCGGCAACTGTTTGTACGACGGGATTAGTTTTGGCAGCTAACAATTCGCGTTCCATATTAGCGACCTTGGTTTCCAAGGAGGAGTTCTTTATGGCGAGAAGTGAGACGATCGTAGTTATTTTTTGAGTCATACTCATAATATCGGACTTGTTGGCAAAATTATTACGGCGAGACACGGTGTCATTTGCGAACTCGTTTATTTTGGCTAAGTACGAGCTAGCTTCGCGGACGAGCTCGTAATAATTGCAAGCATCGTCGGATGCGCGGCCTGTGTCTAATAATGACGTAACGGGGGACAGCAGAGGCTCGTCCCTAGTGGGTTGGTGACGCTTCTCGACAGGTGACAAAGAGGAAGGAGATAATTCCGACAACAAACGTTTACCGGACGAGAATGTCGGAGAACGAGGAGTTTTATCGCTTCTATTAAACGGGTTTGTATCTTTATCTGGCGGCATATTATTTTGGCTCGACATTGTGAGTTAATATAAAATTTGAATGTACCAATTACACTTATTTAATTTAAATTAGAATGAAACAAAAGTTTAGCTTAATAATCACAGTCAGCTGATCGCAAGGCCGGCCGGCGCCGCGCGAGCGGTACCGACACACACAATATTTTACCTACCTACAATTCCCTACTGATAAAAGTGAACAAAGAAATTTACTTACCGAGTTAAATCCAATAAAGTACGAGCAAATGTGTTAAAAAACTTACAGTACACGTAGATTACACCGTTACCTAGCTAATTACACACACTCAGCACGAATTTACCGATTTAAAACCACCGAAAATAATTTTTAATCCCGGAGCGCACGTCAGACGATGTTAACCGTACGGAGGCCGCGGGGGGAGAGCTACTAGCACTTAACATTTTGCTAAAGTTTTTTTGAATCCAGAAGCGTTACACGTAATTTATAAACTTGCATGCCCAAATCTCCACATTCCCCCTTCACATATTCCCAGCCACGCACAATGTCTTCGTCGGGCAACAATGGAAGGACGGATGTTAGTCCAACAATACGTTTGTGCCCCTTCTTCTTAATAAAGTTTAGTGCTTTGGGCTTTTGACCAAAGATAGAAGCATCCTTTCTGTCTTCTGTCAAAACTTCTGTCAATGCATTGATAGCTGCCAACTTAAAATCACAATGAAAGCTATGAGCATGGCACCAATTTGTTAGCACAGTTTTTAATAAATTTTATAATGTTAGGTAAGTTTTCTGTTTCTTGTTTGGTAGCAAAGCAAAAACTAATGGGAACAATAAAAAGTAGAAGAAGTTGCAAAGTAACATAGCCGCCAAAACTCTTTCAGTTATCAGTTTTCAGTTTGACAAGTTTTTATTATGTCAGCGTCTTCCTAAACTATTACCAGTATACTGGCCTAATCGCTTAGGCCAATGATCGCTTAGGTTTAAGATATATTGATTTATGTCACACTTGACAGTACACTGATATTTTTTAGAAACACAACCAATATGTAGTCAGTGATACCAACCTGCAGATAATTTCAGATCGGTGGGGAACCAATAGAAAATCTAGAAGTATCTACCGTCGCGCCGTCTGGTGGAGATTTAAAAAATCCTCCGCTGAGTTGTCTCCTCCTGAGGTGCCGCGGAATAAAAAAAAACAAGAAAAAATATTTATTTTAATATAATAGTGACGTCTCACATCACGTTATAACATTGTTTTTTTTTTTTTCATGCTACTCTATTTATTAGGTTTCTTAAGAATTAACAGATGACCTAAGTTATTAACTTGTCCTCTAAATACTAGTACTTTGTATTTTTTTGGTTTTTTTAATAAATTAGATTGGTTCATAAAGAATTGCGTCTTGTCTCGCAGCAAAGATGAGTTGAATGTTTTACTAGAACTTTTAATGCGTAGACCGGGTGTGTGATAAAATTATTAGTAAAACAGTCTATCCTCAGTCTATATAACACCGTTTATTCCGTCAACACATATAAAAATAATCACTCTTAAATCTTAAGTACGGATATTAACTATTAACAAAATCTTAGGATATTTTAAAAGATTTTAGAAATAAAATAATTGTTTTAGTAGTAATAGAAGTATTTGGAAAGAAGTCAGCTTATATACTCGTACAACTAGTTAATCCTTATTTTCCCTAACCAGCATTAAGTCATTAAAAATATTGGTTCAAGTTACTTCGTAATGGATTCAAAATAAATTTTAACGAAGAAAACAATATTTCGACTGATGATTGTGTTGAATATTTTCTTATAAAGGAAGCCTTGGGCAATACACCAAATCATTCCAAGCAGCGTCAAAAGAGCCCATTTGCCTTGAACCCCTAGCCCTTTCAGCTTTCGCTAACATTTCTTCCAAATCATTGAAGTGGTCCCTCATTGAGGTCTGAATCTAAGCTTCTTTGTTCATCTCTTAATATGTTTAGATGATTGTTAGTTTCTTTAATTCGTTTTTTTTTGCTTTTTCCCAGTCCTCATTACTGAGCATCAAATTGAGACATCTATCGAGATACAGGCATTCTAAAACTACATCGTTTTTTAATAGTTTTGCTTTCCACACCTCCATGGTCTTGTCTCCATATATTGTTTTCTGCTTCTTCATAGCCGTCCTGGTATCCTTCTGTCGTCGTCTGATTGTCGACTGTCTGACTGTCGTCGTTATTATTTTCATCGATAAAATATTTTCCACCTAAAAGTTAGACCATTCTAATCATGTTTGCAACATTGTCGGTGCCAACGCAATACATTTGGTTAAGCAGTGGAAAATAATATGCAAAATATTGACGATTTAAACTTAAATGTGCTTACTGCACTCGCTGCTTAAGGGGCTTATTTAAAGAAAAACAGAAGTGTTTTCTAAAATTCTGAAACTTAAGTTCGATAATTACCTATTCTATTTATAATGAACCATTGTTTACAGTTTATGGTGGAAGCGTAAAAATTTATCACGCGTTATTGCCAAAAGTGGTAGTTTTTAACAATAATAAAGTTTTATTTCTGCTGTTACCTGCCGTTTTTGTTTATTATGACTTACCGAACACGAAGCGATAGCCTCATCTGTAGACAATTTTTGAACCTTGTTAGGAATTACTAATATTTAAGCATCTATGTAGTTTAATACTCTGAAGTTAGAATGGACCAAATTATTGAAATTCACGAGTATGCTTTGTTCTCCAATGTGTTTTTAATATCAGCTAGAATTGTAATTGTTCGTTTTTCTGTGTTTTTAGTTTCATGATTGAGTTTTGTCGCGTATTTCATCAGTGTTGCTTATTTCAGATCTAAACAAGTACAAAAACCGGGTTTATCACTTTTTTTCTTGAAACAACTTAGGCCTTGATATAGTATTGTATTTTTGGAATGTGTATTAATTATCTGATGCAATGTCATAGTGCCGGGTACTGGTATTTAATCAATTTTTGTAAATGAATGGCATTTTCAGGGATATAGAATAATTTTATTTTCATTCTAGATTTTATCAATAATTCGTAAGCTGTTTCTACGTCTCTGATGTCTGATCCATAAGCTACTAAAGAATCCAAATTTCTCTTAAGGGTTCCGCCTATTCCATCGGCAGCTCCCTAGCCGTGGGAGGCTTCGAAAAAGTTCCAAGTGGCTTTGATCATACCTTTTTGTGTAATCGGATAAAAAATAAAAAATATTTTTCTGCTTATACTCTATACATCACCGTTGGGCCATCTGAGCAAAAGTGTACTGTATTGACATTAGAAAATTCAGTTTTATACAATCTAAAATAGGAGTCAAGTGTTCCCAGATAGCTTTCGGACCATGGTTATTCGCGGAGAAGGAGCAGAATAGAACAGGATCTTGCTCCTTCTGTAATGAACAAAATTAGGTTGACTACGGTACCTTAAAACGGAACCCTAACCAGCTGATTTTTTGTATATTGGTAGGTTAATAGTTATATAATTTAAGAGTAACGTCCTACAAATAGGACAATCCATATTTTAGGACCGTCAAGTCAAATATGAAATCCTTTCTATCTCTGTTAGCTACCACTTTCAAGATTTTTCGCAGATAAAAATGTTGTTTGTCTTATCGAAATTAAGGGGTATTCTATGAAGCTACTTACAAAAAATTAGCTTGATAGTAATAAAAAAAATGTTCTAGGGCTTCCTGACTATCATCCTTATTAGTACTTACAGAATCTTGAAAGGTAATCATGACCCGTTTTAATTTAGTCTGATATTCAACATAATATACAGTATATGTGTATAAGTCCTCAATGTTATCCATTACATTTTCATCAAAATAATCATCAATCATCGGTTCCCTTAAATCTTTAAACACATCAATTATTTTGTTATAATTTTTGTTAACTTGAGCCCAAAGCTCTTACAACATTTCAATTCTTGTTTGTATGTTCTCTTTACTAATATACGATCCTTAGGAGTCTTTTTTGTATGCTTTCGAAATTCGCTCTTTAAGATTGTTTTGTAATTTGACTAAACTCTTCATTGTTAAACCTTTTACTGTATATAATTATTAATTCCAAAAATTTCACAAGTTATTAGTAAGGTTTGTAAATTTTACAAGTATTTTTACGTTACAAACTATTTAAAAATCGGGCATAGGTTCCCCGTCTCAACAGAGTTTTTCACTTGTTTGACTATGTTAAAACTACCTATACTTAATATTATTTGCTATCAAATAGCTTTAGGTGCTTCACTACTCCCAAAAATATGATTTGATAGCACTCTATTTCTTTCGATGACTTCTCTCCGTGTAATGTCATCAAGTCCCAAATGCAGGGGAACAAAATCATTGAACAGACATCTTCTTGTAAACTTAATTTTTCTGTCAATAGTTTGCCTTGACTTGTTAAAAACTGTACTCTTTCGTATGCTCGAAATTCGAATCACCAGTCCTTATTTTGCTTAGATAAATACCTAGGTCTGAGCGTCGTGTATTTGAACCTCTTTGCAGGCTCGGTACTTGATCAAGCAGTTCATTGAACTGAGTGTGATTTAGGCCAGTCCAGAAATAGAGATTTTTCTCTGTTATTTCATTTAAATTTTCAAAGTCTATTAAAGATTTTTGTTCTAGTGCCTGAACATACATGTTTCTGTTCACACATTAAAATCAGAATGACGCCGTGTCACTCTATCAGGTATATCTTCGAAAGATATGTTAGTCAAATGGTTATGACATATCCGTGCATATGGGGGTATGAGCAAGTCGAAATAACTCATAAGATATACCTTAATGCTGTTAGGCATTTGGCGGTATTTGACATACAACGCCGTGATGTATTTGCTACCCTACTAAGACCCGAAACAGGAATCGCAGCGATAGGTAGCTTGAGGGGTGGGTTGCAGCGCTGGATCGCGGTGCACTTCCTGGTTGATCCTGTGACAACAGGCATGACAGATCGATCTCGATCCATCAAACGCTATCTGTAACCAGAAACAAAAATACTAAAAAAACATGTCTGGAAGAGATCGCTTGTAGCAATAAGACCGCGTTTGCCTACTAATTGAGTAGTTTTTTGTAATATGTTACTTCCACTTATAAAGCAATAGAGTATTTATCTAATTTTTATGCAGGTAGTTTAAAAGGAAAAAAAAGAGCCGAAATTATAATTTCTCGCAAGTTTTGATCTTGAGCTCAAAAAACACACGGAAAGTTTTTGCAAATAAATAATACAACGATTCTAAAGCAAACATGTGTGTAAAGTATAATGTATAACTTATATTTAAAAATTAAAATAAAACACAAAACAACTATTGTCGATTCTGATTAGCCCTCGTCATCTCCAGCAGTACCCGTATGTCATCAGTTTGCTGACGGACAAGCTCCAGAAGTGCATGCATCGTGCCAGCTAGTGTATTTGCTGTTTCTGCTTGCACCCTAGATGACTCTGCCATTATAGTTATTAATGCAGCATTGGCAAGCTTGGACTCTGCTTCGACCCTTCTTGTCTCCAATTCTTCGACCCATTCCGTGGTGATTCCAGATGAACCTAAAACAATTATGAGTATAAATGTATTAAGTTCAGACATATATGAATACTATAAAGAAATACTTTAAAAGGAATACTTAAAAGAAAAAGAAATAATATTGATAGACTATTAGGTAATTGCTAAACCTTTGCTTGTGGCGGCGCTGGGGACTATGTTATCACAACCAGTATCAGCATTATTCTGATTTGTCGAAATTGTTGGCCCACTTTCTACGTAAGCTGTATCTGAAAAATACAGGTATCTTATGTACAAAATTTTCGACTTCTATAGAATTACATAAAATAAACAACTAACGAAAGATTCTATTTATTTACTTACAAACTTGAATTGTAAATACCCCTGCGTGAAGGAGAGTTCACAATAGGAGAAGAACTCAATATTGGTAAAATTTCTACCTCATCTGTAATAGTGTTGTAACGGATATTCGCATTGATATAATATATACATATCCGCGTATTTTTCAATATTCGCATTCGCAAAAATTATGCGAATATCAGCCTTGTTACAACAATGTAAGGTTTGCATTCATTTAGTAGTAAATCATTACTTTACTATCATTTTTAAATAAAGCTTACAATTTCTATTTAAGTACTAAAAAACTAAACAATTACTTGAACCAAAATTTTTAAACTTTAAATATCTAATGTATTAAGTATTTATAACCTTTGGCTTTAAATGTATATTTTTTCATTCCACTTTAGGTATATATTTATAGGAATTAAATATGTAAAAGCACTAATGGCAGACACTTCAAGGAAACATAAAACATTTGAATGTTATAGAATATATATTTATGAAAATAAAGGATTGATAACTTCTTCCATGTCTTCAGTAACACTTACAAAATTAAACTATTATAATTATTCTCTGACAAATCAATAAAAAAGATATTATTGGTCTTCGGTAAGGTCATCTTGGCTACCGGGACCACCACCAGCACCCAAAGCGTCCCGTCTCCGTTTAGCCCGTGCCTTACTTTTATGTTTAAGGTCAGCCCAGTACTCCGAAAAAAAAATTATGCAACACCGAGGTAAGTAAATTATGAGGCAATAAAGCAACAATGAAGGATACTTACTTTTTTCCATCTTTCTCCAGACTTTGTAGACCCAGAGCCAAAGGCATTCAGCTGATGGGAAAGATCATTCCTTTGTTTTTCAACATTCGCTTTTTGACTTGACCCAAGGCCCATTCATCTGGCTAATGCAGGATGAAGGAACTCCAGCAACGCCTCTTATTGGTCATTTGACACTCTAATCGACATTTCTGAAATATCGAAGATTTATTTAACAAAATATAATCAAATATACCTATGTATTTCATTAATAAAATATAGTACTTAGGTACTTTGCGAGAAGGAAAGTTGGTTTGTTAATGAAACAAACACAAGTAACACAAACACAAGAGTACTTTTGTGTACAAACGCGACAGTGATGTAAACTTTACTTTAAAATATTTGACTGAACGAACAATTTCAAAATTTTGATTTGGAAAGCTTTATATTCATTTTCGCTATAAACATAAGCATTTCCTTGCAATTTTTATGCAGTCTTAAAAAGGATTCAGTTTTGATGCAAATATCAAATACATCCTGCGAGGAAAAGAATAAACCACCGAGATTTTTTAAAGTTATGAACTGGTGAAAAATTAATTTTTTGTCGGACATTAAAGGTTTGCAGCATAATATTTGAAATTTGCATCGATGTTTCGCTTATTTCTTTCTCTTCGTCTAATAAGCGTGATAGAATCTCACTAATTATCTCACAGCAAATCAACAGCGGTTCTGTGTTGTCCCTACTACGATAATAGTCAAGCCAAGCTTGAGCGACGTTAACAAATGAGCTAAAAACCTGGTTCCGTTTGTGCTCAACCTCCAACGCTCGCATGTCTCGCTCGTGTTGTAGCCTAGTCCGGGCTTCCTCCAGCTCCGGGCGTCGTAATTCCACGGCCATAAACACGCTTACCGCTCTTTCCAATATGCGTCACGATTGCTCCGCCACTTTATCTAAACAGAAAGAAATTTCGCCAAAAAAATTGTCGAAATTTGTCAAAATCGAAGCGTACAAACCAAAAATTTGTCAAAGTAGAAACTAATAAGTTACAAGGATTTTAAGTTGGCCGCGCGAACGTAACGTGGACGATTGCGCGGCCATGAAGATCTCAGGAATCACGTAGGTCAGAGATCTTATTTCTTATGTCATATAAAGACTGAATTTGTCAAAAATTGTCGAAAAAGGAATTATAAACTCTAATTCGATATTTTAAGAAATATTTACCTAAGAAGTTCTGGCCGCGCAATCCTCCACTTGTCGTTTTTTAATGTGGATTATATCTTTATAACTTTCGACTAAGTACAAAAAAAATTTTACAGGAAGAAAGGTCTTAATTTGTCGAAACTAATGAAAGCAATAAATACTACAAAAGCTTAGTAAAACAGACAAATCAGTCCGAAACAATAAATTCATGGCCGCGCGGTCGAAACGTTACTTTGTACGCTGATATCTCAGTATCTGTAATTGCTAGGATTTCGGTGTAAATATCCATTTATTCGACATATTAACCACATTAGAATGACATATCGTTTCACTCTCAGAACAGTTATAAACGCATGTAATCTCGAAAAATATGTTCTTTCGTACAATTTTCGAGTAGGGTAACCATAATTTTGATTTGATTTGGGAATACCTCTAACTGGACACTTACAATTATATTGAACAACATCTAACTCGATTTGGAAAAGTATTAAATAAAACTAAACTTGTATATTTCAATATTTAGATGTATTTATTCATCACAGCTTGCAAAATTAACAACAATAGACATGTTACAAAAATCAACAAACAAAAAATAATTTGAAAACCACTACAGAAACATTTTAAAGAAAATAAAAAATCATTAATTATTCAACAAAATCAACAAATCAAATAACACAAATAATAATATTGGTTACACATCTACAAAACCATATGTTAGAAAATGAATGTAAACAGGGTCTTTTGTACTGTCACATATTTTGGTTATATTATCGTCGTAACAAAGCACTCTGTCATTTCTTGTAAAATGGCATTTGTAGTGACCTATTGCCCCAAGAATTGGAGGAATATATTCAATTGCACCTAACAATTTATAAATATTTTGTTTTAGTATAATATTTTGAGGTATGTCCTGTAACATCATCATTTGTGTACCGTTTAAATCAAACGTTATTATTTTAGATAATGTATAAGTAAATTTGACTAATTCATTGCATTTTCTACATCGTTTATTTTCCCATTCATTTATAAGAATAGCATCTTCTAAGTTGTGAATGGAAAAGATGTTTATTACATCTAAATTCAATGGTAGAAATACATGTTTTCTCTCTAATGGGCCCGAATTCCTGCACGTACTGTTTAAACAATTACTAATAGAACTCGCGCTGAAAATAATGTCATTTATAATGTGTTCATAAATAAATGCGGCGTTACAGTCGCAACTATATCCATTATTTTTGAAAAAATTCGAAGCAATTTTTATTCTAAGCCTGTAAGCTTCTATATAGTTATCAGAATCGCTTATGAGTTTTAAAAACGTTGTAACGTCGTTATTTCTACAACCGTCAAATATTTCACGTAAGAATTTATTTTCTTTATATCCGAGGGCCAGCAAAAAAAAAAAACGGAATCAAAAGCACATGTATTTGTTAAAGTTATATTTTCAAAAAAAATATTTGTTAAATTGCCATTTTTTAAAATCATAATATTCAGACGGTCGTCATTTTTGGTAGAAACGCCTTCGCCTCTCCAGTTTTCAATATACGAAGGTATTTCAGAGAACACTGAATCGTTTGAAAACGTTTTCATTACATCAATTTTTTGTTTTTTGCTACATTTTTGTCTTGATATTAGTTTTTTCCTTTTTTTTGTTTTTTCCTGTTTTTGTTTCTCTCTTTTTTTGTCAATTTCTGAGGTAATATTTAAACAGTTAAGAGCAATTTTCATTTCACCTAATTGATGAAATCATGATGGATTTTTAGATACTCGTCTATGCTGTATTTTTTTAATCTTGTTGCAAATAATAAATTTTTCATTGTTTTGAAATAGCTTTCTATAGCTGAGGATGTTGGTTTTTTATTTTGAGACTTATATAGTGGGCACATAACATTACTCCAGAGGGGTAACTTGAGAAGTAATCGTTTAAGCGTTGTTATTAAATGAGGCATATAAAAGAAATTGCGCGATTCTGAAACACTTTTTTCTGTTTTATCCAGGTTTTTTTCCTTCTCAACTATTTCTTCAAACCATGAAAGTAAGCCGTCTTCATCATCAAAGATTATATTTTCATAAATATTTTCATTTTCGTCGGTTTCTTGGTTAGGTTCCTTATATTCGCTATTGCCTAGTAAGCATTTTATTTTCTTTACATAAATTTTACGAACAGGATTTTCTGTATTGTCGTATTCAGTTAGACATATTTTGACAACATCTGTAATAAGAACTTTTATTTGTTGATAACATTCACATTCTTTTATAAATAAAATGCAACGAACGTAAAACATCTTCACATTTATATCGATATTTTCAAAGCAACGTAAGTTGTAAATGGTTTTGATAAAATGACTAGTGTCAAGTCTTATAAACACTTCTGGTAATGCGTAATTGTAACCTCCTAAAACCAGAAACGATCGTTTAATATAATCTTTTACGCTGTTAAACGTTGTGAAAGCTAAAACGTTAGCTGCAATTAATGCTGAAGAGTCATCTGTAATAACTTCATGTGGTGCGCTTCTTACCTCAATTAACCATTTTTTTAACCACGCCGTAATTGAGTCTTTACTGTGGGAATCAGTAATCATTTGAAAAATAGGTGTAGATTTAATCGAATCTGAGGAAATCATAGCAATATAAATAAATATTCGTTTCGTCAGTATAGATCCATCTGGAAGCATTATAGCCCGAAAAAAAGACCCTGTTGCATCTACAGTAATGGTTACTTTAGAGAAACTACGATGATACATATCATAATAATCAATTTGTTTATCAGACCAATAATACAAATGAAAATGTGGTATCAGTGTCATTTCACGAATAAAGTTTCTTTGTACAATTTGTGTCATCATAAGTATACATAGAATTGGGTGAGAATTAAGTCTGTTGCCTTGTCTTTTGTCATACTTGATCTTTCGGAGAGCTCCTAAGCTTGGCAACACCGGTGGGCAGACATTATTTGGCTCTATTATGAATTTTGCCGCAAGTTCTTTATGTACAGCAACTGCAGGCTTATATTGTAATTTTCTTGCTAATTGACCTCTTCTATATGGCGTTAATTTTGATTTGTTCTTAGGGTTATGTGGTACAATGACTTCATTAGAGGAAATTATATCGCATGACATAGTTACAGTTTTCTCAGTAATGGCTTCTGTTCTGATTAATGTTTTTCTTTCACATTGTGAGCACTTTCCTTTAATCCAAATACTATTTTTACTATCAACTTTTTTATTTTTAAAGTTCCAAGTACACGGTAGCCTAGATAATTCCCAGAGCTTTTCTCTTAAGAAAGTCGCCCACTTAAACTTTGGTAGACTTTTGTATGTTTGGTGTGTTGATGTGGTTCTTATGTCTCTTCTAGTATAATGTACCGAGATAGGTTGTATTTTTTTCCAGTCATGCTCATCTATTATAAAAGTAAACGTTTTTATTTGGTCTCCTTTGTCTTGACATGTCAATGGTGATGAAACTATACCATGACGCGACGGTGAAGATGAACTGCTCTGAATTGGAATATCTTCATGGTTTTCATCTTCATCGTTTTGGAAATATTCGTCGTAGTGTCTTTTCAACGTCTTATAAATTGCGTATGGAGACATCAGATTATCTAATTCTATAGAAATAGATTTAAACACTGCATCATTGTACTTAATGTAACGGTTTTTACATACATCTGCGTATTTCATTAATACTTTTTTAAATTTTTCACTATCCACTTTCCGTTTGCGGCCTCTTATTTTAATCTGAAAAAGAAATGCGTTCATTTTACAAAAAAACCGTCAATTACAACTTATCAGCTACTATAATTAGAGATTTCCAGGAGCTTAAAAGTATCGACAGATTTAGACAAGAAAATGATAACTTGAACAATTTGCATATGACATTTAAAATGTCTACTCCGTAATAATGTAAGGTGTTTTCTTTATTCTTTGGTAAATACTCACTAAAGTAAAAGTTTGGTGTTAATTTTTTAGTACAAAACGCATTCAAGGACTCTCAATTTCAAAATAAGTACCTAACTGTTTATATAAAAATTAAAAGATGTACCTAGGGCCTACAAAAAATATAAATACTTGCTAAATCAATTTGATTAATTATTTCGCTATTGTAGGGGTGGTTTAGAAATAAAATTAGGAAAACCTTTTGAGGAATAACCCAAATATCGAAAGAATTGCAGTTGGTAATTTTGAATAAGAAATGTAGGATCTATGAAAAATTGTACGGTCTATTATACGGCGGACATTCAACAAACAAATGGGAATATAACATTGTAGCTATATTATGTAAACTAAACTCACATTTTATTATTATTTTGAAACAAACTTCATGCCCTTTTTCTTATGTACATATATACGACTAATGAAATTTTATAGCTTAACTAAACCCTTAATATTAATTAAAAAGGTATATATATATATATATATATATATATATATATATATATATATATATATATATATATATATATATATATATATATATATATATTTTTTTTCATATATTTTACTCAAATTTAAGTTGTAAAAAATCACTTACCGTGCTTGTCATGGTAAATTATTTCACAAATGTTAGGTCCAAGTATAAACTTTCTTGAAAAAATATGGCACTTACATTGCGATCCGAATAAACACAAATCACACATCCGGGTTTCGAACAAGACTAATGGCTCATTTTTTAAACCTAAGCGGCTATCATTCGGTCGATGGTCCGCTGGCTAGCAGTTGTGCGAGTGAGAAATCATAAATTTCATTTAGCGCTCTCACTCTAACATATTATGTTAGAGTTAGAGCCCAAAAAGCAAACTCACGTCGATCCTTCGCAGACAACTCTCGCGCGAACGAATGGATCAACCAAGACAGTCAGTCCATCGGCATATTTTTTTATGCTAACATCTTAAAACGTTTGGCATATAAAAATATAAGATTTTTCTCTATGTAAGGTTATTTTATTTATATTAAATACTAATTAAAAATATTTACACAATGAATACGTGATTATGTATCACGTATTCATTGTGTAAATATTTTACACACTGTATACGTACATATACAATGTGTTGTCCTTGTTTGATATAAGTATAGAAAAAGTAGCTTGACAGAAAATGACAAAACATTTTATAGCTTATTCAATGTGTTACTCTTTTAATTAATTATTAGTAAGGGTACAGAATAAATAAGAGTACAAATACAGAAGAATCATTTAGAAAAGTCTTAAAAGAAATTTTGATTCCTACTAGGATACGATTAAGTTCAATTCTAATCGCTCAGCGATTGATCCTTGACTTTTTTTTGTGAAGTAGAAATTGGCCTACGGTTATATTTACCTACAATATGTTGCATCTCTTTCTATTGCATAACTCTTATCTTTTCTGGCCAAATATGTCCAAATCGGGGTTGTCTTCTTTTAGAATTATATTTAATTACAACTTTTTTCTTGTAAACCTACTGTACTTTAGCGAACGATATTACTCAAAGATGTTTAATCACATTCAATAAAAAAACTACATTTATAGCTTATATTACTTTTGAGTATAATTTATTTATGTGAAGTCGTAAAGTAAACTTAAAATATGGTTTTTTGTAAAAGTAAACTTTTACTAAAAAAACAAAAAACAAATTTTGTACCTCTATCAAAAACAAAGACCGACGTTGCTACCCATAAAATGTTTCTGAATGCATACTATTAGCTCAGAATAAATAAGAGTACAAGTAGGTATTATTACTTACGCAGTAACTATTTAGTAATATGTGCTATTAGGATATAAGATTTAGGTAAATATTTTAGTCAATAGTCATGTTACATAAAGCAACAATAATCAAAAAAAAAAAAAAAATTAAAATCTAATTAAAAACAATGACAGTCGCCTGTCTTCATCACTAGGTAATGTGAAAAAAGATATGTTTCCTTTTTTTCTTCTTCTACCTGGTCTACATCCATGTACACTACACAAATTACGAGGCAAATTCATATCGATTCAATTAATATTAGTACGAGCGCGTCGCGCTCGATGGTCGACAACCCACTGCGAAATGGATCAACCATGTTCCGGCTTGCGGTAGGCACTTAGCGCGAGTAAACTACATCTAGTGACAGAGGCCTGGTAAGGGAGATAATGTATACCTTTTTATTATTGCATTTCTTCCTTCACTCTAGTTCACCTTGGTCTGCTTATTTAACGTACATAGCGATAACTAAGTTAATGATTTTTTTTGTAGCTCATAACTTACCAAATTTCATTTTACGAGTAAATGGTCGAAATTGGTATTATTGATGGAATAGATACATTTTCGTCTAGTAGAGCAAAAGATCAAATCCAACCAAAACCAAATCAAATCAAAATTATGGTTACCCTACTCGAACATTGTACGAGAGAACATATTTTTCGAGATAACATGCGTTTATATCTGTTCTGAGAGTAAAACGATATGTCATTCTAATGTGGTTAATATGTCGAATAAATGGATATTTACACCGAAATCCTAGCAATTACAGATACTGAGATATCAGCGTACAAAGTAACGTTTCGACCGCGCGGCCATGTATTTATTGTTTCGGACTGATTTGTCTGTTTTACTAAGCTTTTGTAGTATTTGTTGCTTTCATTAGTTTCGACAAATTAAGACCTTTCTTCCTGTAACAGTTTTTTGTACTTAGTCGAAAGTTATAAAGATATAATCCACATTAAAAAACGACAAGTGGAGGATTGCGCGGCCAGAACTTCTTAGGTAAATATTTCTTAAAATATCGAATTAGAGTTTATAATTCCTTTTTCGACAATTTTTGACAAATTCAGTCTTTATATGACATAAGAAATAAGATCTCTGACCTACGTGATTCCTGAGATCTTCATGGCCGCGCAATCGTCCACGTTACGTTCGCGCGGCCAACTTAAAATCCTTGTAACTTATTAGTTTCTACTTTGACAAATTTTTGGTTTGTACGCTTCGATTTTGACAAATTTCGACAATTTTTTTGGCGAAATTTCTTTCTGTTTAGATAAAGTGGCGGAGCAATCGTGACGCACATCTCTTTCCAAGGGTCCACGGCGGGCGCGCAAATGACGGTCGGGAGAGACAGCAGACTGCGGTTTTGCTGGCGACCTCAACCGCGGGTGACGCCTGGTAGAGGAGAAAGAGCAGACGTGCGGGGGGCAGGTGGCCGCCTTCGCCTCCGAGTAGTGGGCGCTGCAGAGATTGGCGGGGATGGCGCTGCCGGGTCTGGTGTAGCTGGCGGCGCAACAGGCTGCCGTCCTGGAGCCAAAGTCTGAGTGAGCACGAGCGGAAGGGGTGATGGTGTTTGTGTTTGGTATGATGAAGAAGGCGGAAGCCAATTATATTTGAGGGCTGTGATGTGGAAGGTTGAGGAGACGAAGTCAGTTTTTTTTTTTGTCGCACCACAAAAAGAGTGGTTTAGAATTAACAATCCACGACTGTTAAAAGTGGGAAATGATGTTATATCATCAGCATATGGCTTTACCCAGTCTTTTCCATTTACAACAAAAGTTACTTTAATACTAAACCTCTTTTTACTTCTCTCGAAGTCACTTCCCTCATAAGAGGTACTCACAGATTTATCTGTGTAAAAAGCTATTTGTTTATCACTAATAAGTGAACACGTACTAATAACAGCAACTGCAATCTCGTTATAGTCAGATTTACTGCTTACATTGGAATTATCCATGTTTGGCACTACAACAGGTTTATCAATATCGTTACTAACACATGAGCTCATGGGTTCACCCAACGCACGAACATTCGTGGATACTCTAGTCATTTCAGCGTCACAGCTTACTTCCTTTACGGTTGACTCTGTGCTTTCAATCTGCATATCGATTTTCTGGCTTATAGCCTTACTTCCTGACGGTAACTTGTGCTTCTTAACACGTAGTTTACCTGTTACGTCTACCTTGACAGTAACATCTGCAGTACTTATAACGACATGATTATATCCCGATTCGACGCTAAGGATAGGACCTTTAGCGGAAAAAGGCTTAGGTTGAATGACATCGGGGATACCCCAGTCTCCGCTAACTAAATTTCCTATAATCGGGAACAAGCGAGCCCGGTTCTCAGGAGTTAGCATATCAATGTCTCGTTGACATAAGACCATGTCCTCAAGCGCATTAAGCGCAATAATCCTTGTAGATACATCATATTGCTTAGAATTAGTATATTTACTAATCCATAATTCAACATCAGCGTTGAAAAGTGCCATTGTTGTATAAGTTGCCGACGCGGCGAGTCCCAAAAAACAAGTTGTGGAGTTTCTGCAAAAGAAAATTAGTGTTCTATGGACAGTTTACGGATCCTTTGTTTGTTCAAAATGTTTTCTTAAATCAAAATATACTGCTATTATTTTGTAAAATGTTTGGATGTTTGTTAGTTTCTTACTCAATCATGCAAAAAGGGCGGAACGCATTTCGATGAAAATTGAAACACAGATATAGAATATAAATAGCAAAACCGAGGTTCTTTAGGAACTTTAGATAATTTTATATTTTACATATACTTACCGGATAAATATTATGATACTAGCTGTTGCCAGCGTCTTCGCCCTTAATCGGGATAAAAACTATCCTACAACCCGTCGGAAATATCTGCGAACGTAGCTTGATGACGTCATGCAAACTGGAGTGATAGCAAAAAATCGAGATGCAAAAAAGAAATATTTTTTTTGTTCGTATGCCTATTTATTTTTATACTTTTATGCAACGCCTTAAAATAAAAAAAAAACAAATATATTTCTAAAAGCAAGCTTTTTTATGGTTCCTTGTACTATTTTTTTTTTTCAATTTAAAAGCGTGTCTACTGTCTAGGTACATTTTGATGGTAAGTTTTTTGGAAATGCTTTTTTTAGTAGCTAGTTTCTATTCTAGGGTAAGTAACACTAAATTAAAATCAAATAATTTTCAAGCCATTCATTTATTTATTTATTCTTAAGTACAAAAGTGTACAAGGCGGACTTAATACTAATTTCGGTTGGTTGGTCGGTGCGGTTCTAATTTAAAACAATTACTCAGTCATTTACAAAAGTGGTCTTTTAAATTTTTAAAAAGCCTCAACACCAGACATTGTATCGCTGTCGTTGTTGTCAAATTCTTCTCTGTCGCTCTAAATGTTGTCATCAGTTTCGTTGTCACTGTCTTCTCCTCCTAATGAAACTATTAATTCCTGTTCCTCATGTTAATACAATCTATCAGCATGCCAAAACTTATCTCTTAAGCGATCGACATGGTTGCATTCTTTTTTCCAGTCGTCCGGGGTTATACTCTGTATTGCTTCCTTTGTTAATCTTTCTATATCTTTTTCTGATTGATTTACATTTTTGTCTGCCACCCTTTGCTTCATCAAATTCCAAACATACTCAATTGGATTAAGATCACAATGGTATGGTGGCAGACGTTGACGTAATACCTTTTGTCCATGAGGTCTAAATATTTCATCGACGAAATATTCCTTCTCGGGCTCATGTCTTTTAATTAACATATACAATTCTCTTTTTGTCATGTTCATGTTAAATTCGACGTTGTGTTCTTGCAGCCACATTTGCATTACGTTTTTACGTGCACTGGAATTTTGTGGCTTATTCGCCTGCTTACTGTGGTAGGGCGCGTTGTCCATGACAATTATACCGTTGGGTGGAAGATTCGGTATTCATTTCTCTTCGATCCATTTTGTAGACGCATCCATTTCGTCATGATAATTACCAGTTGTTGACTTACATATAGGCTGGTTTTACAGTCACGCGTTTCGGCAGCGCCGTCGGAGCGCGCGCGTTCAAAGATGTAACAAACGTACGGACGAACGGCGCTGCTCAAGCGCGCGACTCTGCAACGCAACTACTACCCCCATACATCTTCGAACGCGCGGCGCTCCAACGGCGCTGCTGAAACGCTTAACAATAAAACCAGCCTTAAAGAGGAGCTCGGCACCTCGTACGAAACCATTCTCATTGCCTGCGTGTACCACAATCCAGTGCTGACCAGGAGACTTATTAGTTCGGATATTGGAATCACTACTATTTTGCCAACATTTCGAGACAGTAAAGTGTGAATGTATCCAGGTTTCGTCGATGAAGGTCACTGGTTTTTTTTCGGCACGACGTTCGTCATTTTCTTTTAATCGCTTTAAATATTTCGCTCTCAAGGCTGCTATTTCAGATCTTTGCACCAAAAAATCGCGTTTACGTTTACATTTCTTCTGTACCCCAAAGAATTTATTAGTATATTTCTTAGGGCGTCTTTTTGGCCGGGAAGGTTCTGCTCCTGCTTGGCTATTCTCAAAATCTTTTTTAATGTAGGTATTTCTTTTCTTGTGTAAAAACTTTCAACTAAAGAGCGTATAGCGCATAAATCAAAACTATCTAGATCAATTTTCTTTTTGTATTTTTTACGCTTCCCTGGTGTCGAGAGCTTAATGGTGTCTGTGGTAACTGAAGCTGACGTACTAGGTTGTGGGTCTTCTTCGAAGGATTTCATCTCTTCCTGAACATTTGCCTCTCTAGCTGTTTCTGACAAAACTTGTAATTTTTTGCTTCACTTTTTATTTTCATTATGGTCGTTTTAGATAAACCAGTTGCTACACATGCCCTTTTTGTTGCTTGTTCAACCGGGATAGTAAAACAGCCGCGTTGTTTTTCATTGTCAAAGAATTTAATTACTTTGAGCACTAAATTCCGCTCGACACTATGAGTCTTACCTATTTTGTAAGTATCTATTCCTATTGTAATAATAGTAATATTTCACCAAACAGAGAAACAATACGAAATAATGCGATCACGAAAGCGAGAATACACGTGCGTCGGCGCTTGCGTTGGCAAGGGTACTGGATAGATGATAACGGGCAGAGGAGCGGGGAAACGCAAGGGGAAGCGCATTCCAGCGAGGTCCGCAGATATTTCCGACGGGTTATATGTGTTAATCTGTGTTATAAACTATGTTTGTATAAAATTTTATCCAAATCCGTGCAGTAGTTTTTGCGTGAAAGATTTTAAATCTTTAGACTTACCATCTACAATTCCCAAATGTACTGTATCATCTTTGGTGACGGGGTTATCTTGGGCAGTATTTAGAGGTCTCTGAAAAATATTACAGTGGTAGCTTTTGTTGGGTATGTCCTAAGGTGACTAATAAAAGTTCGTAGGCCAAGATATTAAATGCTTCGATCGCAGATTCTTGGAAATCTTTTGTTATTATATTGTTGTCGCGATCACCGGTGCTCTTATGGGGCTTGATGGGTTAAATTGTTTATTGAAATACCACACAGTACAATAATTAGTCACTACTCACTAATACAGTATATCTAGCGCAGGTACACCCTGCGGTACCTTAAGACATACTAAGCATTGTATTAGTGTGAACTACGCACTCTACATATTACGTCCTAATGACCCTTACACTTTAATAAAAATAAGTGTTACATGTAATGAAATTATTTATTAAATACTGAAAAAGTGTATTTATTTTTAGTATGTAGTTATTTAAAAATTATAGCAACGTTTCTTCAGTTATGTAAACGCCAATCTTTTCAGTGGAAGATGAAATTGTCATCGTCACACCGCGCGTGGTAACAACGAGGATTTTGGAGATAAATCAGTAGTGCGGTCATATTTTTTCGTCGTTGTAAAATATGCCGGCGCAGAGACAAAGCTAATTCTGAAGAATGACTATCTTCCAGTTTCTTGATCATAAAAGAGAATGGGCAAGTGTTTATTGAACTTAGTATCGCTAAAAATATTTTTGTACCATTAGCTATTTTAGCTTAAATGAAAGCTTAATTATAGCCCTTTCTAATATATCAACTACGATTCTTATAACTCTTCGGAGTTCACGGCAATTTGAATTTAAAAATACGAGTACTGTGACGTTGCGGCTCGTATTTGAGCCTTTAAAGATTAAAATATATGATAAAAACTAATTAAAAATATAATTATTATAATATATAATAATATAATAATTATATTTTTAATTAGTGATTATTTTAATTAGTTATTAGATCTATTGCATTAAAAAACATGTTTTACTAAAATATATAATTATTATTGACAGTGTATTCACAATTATTATTAGTATGTACCTACCTACTTCATACTAGAACAACAACAACAGAAATAGTACAACATAAGTAATATTTTATCGTTTCAGTTTTTATACATTACATATATTTATAATTTTTATTATAATATATACCAGACCTAAGTACATAATAATATTATACCGTACTTACATAATAACATCCATGACCGAGAGAAAACTTAAATCTTTGGCGTGATTGGAACTGCGCTAGACGGTCAATAGTAATTAATATGAATGGCAATATCTGCTTTTTTACTATGTTTTAATATATTATATGAAAAAGGAAATTGAAGTAAGACTTTTTTTACTTCTACTGATTGTATCAAGCATTCAAGCCACACGAGAAATATTTACACGGTCGCGGTAGGTATACAATCCAAAAATTCTAACTAACGTGCGTAACTAAGGAACTGCGATGACGTTTGAGACATGAGACATCGCCGTGTCGGCAACACTTTTCGTATTTAGTTCCAGCCATTTTCAGTGATAATATGAAATAATCAATTAAGAATATTGATTTTTGATCATTATTATTCCGGAAAATTACAACTGTATTAATAATTACAAATTCAATCCAAAATAAAAACAGGAATTTTCAATGTATCAAGTTAATGGCACAATTTCAATTAAAGCGATACCATCCGTGCTCATTCGCCTTTGAGCATAGCTTCAGCAGTAACAAGATTGGCATCTAGTAACGACAAAAGACTTCGACGTTAATTTTTCTACCATGGTAGCCAACCTACTCCATCTGATCTTGCAATCTCTATCTTGTTTACGGGCTTACTTACTTCCGTGAGTAAAATAATAACATACCGAACTACCGTATGGTGTATTGAGAACTTTCTGCAAGTCAAAACTTATACAAATAGATGCTGGATCTGTTTGGTGAATACTTTTGTGCATCTTGTAACGGTTGTATGTATGTTCACTTTCAACAAGGTGTTCTTCGTGATACTTATAGTCTTTCTTTGAATGTACGGTCAAATTTATTTGCAAAATGAGCACATTGGCAAAAAAACGCGCAGGTTGATGAATATAATCTTCATAACGGGCATAGCCTAGGTACCATATTATTACCATGATAATATGTGCACAGCATCCTAGTGTGCGTTTCCCTGCTTTGCAAGAACAATAATAATGCTGTATTACGTCTATTCCTGATTGGTCATCTATGACTGCAACATTCAAATAGTGCCTGCGCACACGTGCATGCCTGGATTTTATTCTGCCTCATATAATTTATATGTTGTGCGGCAGCCGGCTACCGTTTGGGGATTGATGGGTTAATTTTAATAAGTGTTGCTAAAGGCACATTTTATTAGGGGAAATATTACATTAACTCACCCATACTGCCTGCAGAAGCAGATCTAAGACATTGGCTTCTCCCAGACTCACACGCTCTACCCCTTGAGTAACCACAAGTTTCTCCAGGAATTCCTGTGTCGTTTAAATCGCCAGTAAGCTGAACAGAATCTCGATATAATTCAATAGTATATTCACCATCTCGACGCATGTGTTAAGCATAATAGCGCTTGTCGGTGCATCCCAATAGGTGAAGGGCGAAGGGAGTGGATTAGGGACAAAACAATGTGGGCACCTTATCTTATCTAGACAGATACAAACATGTCTAAATATGCACCATACTAAACGTGAATTAATATTATTTCCAGTAAGGTTAACATGAGGTTAAAAAAAGTTATCTCGGGACGGATTTTGATAATATATTTTGTGAGAATCATAATATTACAAGTATACTTATAATTATACTTTCATTTCGCACAAGTCTCATTAGTAGAGGCTTCGAAAACTTTTTCGCCCAATGTCCTTTACTATGTATTTCCCACATTTAGTAAACAAGAAGGATTATATTATATACAGGCTGTTATAAGACCACTTCCGATAACTTTGGGGTATGATTATCTACATTTTCTGATTACGAAAATGTATTTTTTTTTTAATTTAAATTTTTATTTTTTTATAATTAATACCTTTTAAACATGATAATAAACCATATAGAAAAATAATCTATACTAATATTATAAATGCGAAAGTATCTCTGTCTGTCTGTCTGTCTCGCTTTCACGCCAAAACTACTGAACCGATTGTAATGAAATTTTGTACACAGATAGACTAAAGCCTGAGAAAGTACATAGGCTACTTTTAACTGGAAAAAGGGTTTGTAAGGGGGTGTTTATGCGTAAATTTGTTCAAATTAAGTTAGTTCCAAAAACTCATAACAGATGGCGCCAAGAGTCGCCTAGATCGCGCTATCGCTTGCTCATACGTATTTCTATAAGAGGTGGTACCATGTTGAGTTGGGTTTTTCGATTCTTTCGATTGTTATACACGTTGTTAAATAACTCACCTACCAACATAAATATCAGAAACAGCCTACCAATGATAATTTGATAAATAGTTTATGGGTAAAGCTAAAGTTGTGTTATGGGCTAAATAAGCTTTATTTGGTATAAAAAAGTTTAATTAAAAAAAATTAAATATTATGTGCACACTGCACAGCTGTTTTGGGTATTTGATTTGAGGGGTACCAGGGTTTTAAAAAGCTTTTAAATTTGACATCAATTTTGTTGACACCGCGCGCTATAAACTGAAGTCCACGCGGACGAAGTCGCGGGCAACAGCTAGTTTAAAATATGTTTTTTAATTTTATTATTTTTACTCCAATAAGCAATAGGCAGCGCGCGGTCAACGTTCGTGTGTACGAAGTATCTACGAACACGAGAACGTTGACCGCGCAATCAGCTGTTAGCACTTAGCTCCGGCCTACGCACGCGTCGAAAGGTCGTATGCGACGAATGACGATACACCACGACAGAACACACAGAAACCCTAATGTATGTGGTGTCTTTTCAATTTAAAACCCATGAAGGTCGCCATGACGTGGAACTTAGAACCCTGACCTCTGACCTCTTATCTAAGTTACTTGCAGTGTTAAAAGTTTAATGGTAACTCATGTACAAAACTGTAAGCAACTGTCTGTTGCGCAACTTACTACAGTATGGCAAACTTATAAGTTTGCCATACTGTTGTACTTGTAACTTGTCTAAGATTATTAGACTACATAGTTACAAAAATTTCATCGTAAATAACGAAACCAATGCGGATGAACTGTCTATCCGCAATCGTCACTTATCAATCGAAATTACAGATGATACACGAAAAAACCTCATACATAAAACTGGCAATTAACTTACATGAAAAATGTTGAGTTCAAGTGTTCTTACTTCTGTATGCATTTTGAAAATAGTCCTTAACACCAAGCAATAAGACCAGTGACCACCAACAACGTCAAAAACGCTTCTCGTTTTAAACGAAATCTATCACACCACAAAGTATTTTAAAACAACTGAAATAATAATCAATTAACACATAACACAATAATTACTACCACGTTTTGATATTTGAAGTAATTGTTAAAAAATCAAACTTATGTCTAACAACAACCTATTACCTCAATGCCCAAATGGCTACTAAATTAGAAAATCAATTTTAATTTTTCAAATAATGTAAGTATCGGCTTTCGGAGCTGATGTCAAAGGACACCGAGTACCGACTCGGCGGCGGTTGGCATCCTTTGATGGCGGGCCGACAAACGCGGCCGCTCACCTGCACGACGCACGTGTCGCTAATCCCATTTCAAGGACAATGTATTTAGTGTTGTACCCGATAAATTCAAAACTATTTAGTCGATATTTAAATTACCATTCAATAATAAAAATTATAACTATCATTTAGTAGATCTAATCTCATTTTCAAAATGAACTCTATTAAGAGGTTATAAATTCAGAAAATTTTATCGGGATACATAGTCAAGTTGTATTCGATAATTTCGATACCTACATTACCGTGATAAAGTGATTGAACTATGGGTACGCGTTATGCGCGTCTACGTATGCGCGTATACGCGTCTACGTATGCGCGTATACGCGTCTACGTACGCAATGAAAATACTTTAATAATACCTAATTAATTAAATAACTTTTAATTATTGTAGCTATTCTTAACATTGAGTAGGTATTTGCTTATTTTTAGTTTGACTACAAATCAAAATGTACTCGTATGTAAAACAATACGATTTATCGATAAAAATTAGCGATAACTCAAAATATGCACAGGGATACATCCCTATTATTTTACAAAGTTTTTTTCTTCAATTTTGTTCAGTCGGCTGTAAATACGCGCCGCGCTGTTGTACTGTGACGTTTTCTAATTTTACGGATGTTCTGGTCATATTGCTTGTTTTGGGTATTGTTAACTATTTTTTCTATGTTTGTAAGATATATGGGTATTTTAGTAATAATACCAATATGGACATGATAACGAAAAGATATTTATTTACAGAATGACGATGACAAGTTGACATTTAAAAGACAATACTTATCAAAAAGGTAAAATCATAAAAAGGTTATAATACAAACATCACACCCTCACACTAAATTACAAGATACCACATAAATAATAATAACTAGCCTACGCACTTAATTACTCTGGTAGACAACTAATAGTCCAACCTGTCTATGGGCTTCGTAAGGCGTCTGGATCGGTGTAAGCGTACAGGTGGAACAGAGGGAGGCGGATCCGCCGCCAAGGGAACGTCGCTTGGGGGTGGTAATCCTGCTACTCCAGGGGCGCCCCTCTCGCCCGCAGCTGGATGAGCAAAGGAGCTACTGCTTGAGGTTCCCGGTGCATCCGGCGGCTCATACGGTATTGCCCACGGCTTAATTTGGTCCACGTGCCGTTTTAGGGGCCCTGGATCCGTTCTTACCACGTAGTGCCGAGAACCTACTCCTTCCTCTACTCTTCCTTGCACCCATTTTTCGCCCTGCGCGTAATTGCGCACCACCACGTCCTCTCCAACCCGAAAAGCTCGCGCTTGACCCCCGGCGGACTCAATTTGCTTTTCCTGAGCTGCCTGCACCCTATCCTCAACCGGTCTACCCCGCCTTAAATGATAACGTCAATGAATGCGTACGTAAAGACCTACGTTGCAACATCATGGCTGGCGACACACCCGTCGTGCTATGCTCTACGTTTCTATACGCCAGCAAATACGCCTGTAAAGCGGCATCTAAATCGCAACCATCCCGAACTGAGTTCTTCAATGCTCGCTTACAAATCCTAACTGCTCCCTCGGCGGCACCATTAGAGGCCCGGTGATAAATCGCCGAATACGAAATTTTGATACCATTATTTCTCAAGAAATCGATATACTCTCGACTAGAAAAAGGGGGCCCGTTATCAGACACCACTTGTTTAGGCAACCCGAACCGCGCAAACGTTTCCCGCAGCACTTTAATCACCGCACTGGCGGTCGTCCTCGGCATGTGAAAAACTTCTAGCCATTTACTGGTCGCGTCGATAATTATTAGGAATGTTTTACCATTTAGAGGGCCCAAGAAATCCACATGCACCCTAGACCACGGCTCCGGTTCGTGCGGCCACGGCTGTATCACCGCCTTGGGTGGTGCCGAGCTCTCCTCTACGCACGTCGCACATTCCCTACACACTCTTTCAATATCTGCGTCTATGCCTGGCCACCAAATGAAGCTGCGCGCTATGCTTTTCATTTCGACTATCCCCATATGACCTACATGCAGCTCGCTCAACATATAGGACCGTAAATTAGCCGGTATCACTAACCTATAACCCCATACTATACACCCCATATCTATATATAATTCGTTACGTCGCGCGAAGTAGGGCTGTAATTCCGCATTTGGGCACGAATCGGGCCAGCCTGAATGTAAATACGACATTACCCTCCTTAGGTCACTATCTAAGTTGACCTGTTCTTGCACCTCCTTCCTAGTGATTGGCAAAAAGGATTGCACGAAAGAAAGGTATGTGTTCTCTTGTTTGACACTAACCTGCTGGCTTACTGGCAACCTTGACTAGGCATCCGCAGCGTTATTCTTACTGCTAACATATTCGATTTTATAATCGTAGCCACCTAGTATATCGGTCCATTTTTGCATCCTACTAGCTGCCATGACTGGAATACCTGCCTTATCCCCAAATATAGTAACTAGGGGCTTATGATCCGTCCTCAAAAGGAATTTACGCCCATATAAATATTGGTGAAATTTCCGTACACCAAATATAATTGACAACGCCTCCCGCTCAAGCTGAGAGTAATTTTTTTCTGCCGAGTTAAGTGTGCGGGAAGCATAAGCGATCGGTCTCTCACCTTGAGGCGTAATATGCGAGATGACTGCTCCTATACCGATACTACTGGCATCTGTCGTTAAAATAAGTGGTAAGTCTAAAGAGTAGTGTACGAGAACTTCACTAGAGGCTTAAATATTTTTTACCTCATTAAATGTCCGCTCACATCTCTGGTCCCACCTAAATCTAGAATCCTTCTTAAGAAGGTCGTATAAAGGTGCTAAAATTGTACTCATGTTGGGTACAAATTTGGCGTAATAGATTACTAGGCCTAGAAAAGACCGCAATTCGGAAACATTAGTTGGTGTTTTAACATTTTTAATAGCTTCCACCTTAACTGGGTCGGTATGAACACCGTTCTTATCGATGATGAAGCCTAAATACGTAACGGAGTCGCCGAAAAGAGTACATTTATCCTTACGAACTCTCAACCCCCATTTCTCCAATCTCATAAAGACTTCCTTTAAGGTAGCTAAATGTGATTCATCATCCTTGTCGGTTATGATGGTATCATCCAAGAACACCCCTACCCCGGGCAAACCAGCAAAAATCTGTTCCATCTTTCTTTGAAAGATCCCTTGACTGGACGCTAAACCAAAAATAAGTCTATTATATTTAAACAAACCTTTATGCGTATTAATAACCGTGAATTTTTGGGACTCATCGAGTTCAAATTGCGTATAAGCCTGCGATAAGTCGATTTTAGAAAATTTATCTCCTCCATGTAATTTTGCTAAAAGATCTTCCACCCGAGGTAACGGAAAACGATCGATTTCGAAACACTTATTTAACGTCAGTTTAAAATCGCCACAAATACGTATTGTGCCGTCCTTTTTCATTACCGGCTCGATAGGTGTCGCCCAGTCCGAACTTGACACAGGTGAAATGACTCCATCACGTTGCAGTTGTTCGAGTGCCCGTTCTACCGGTTCACGTAAGGCGTAAGCTAACGGACGAGCACGTTAAAAGATCGGTACCCTCTCGTAAACGAACACCGACTGTTAAACCTGTGTACTTCCCGAGTCCGTCCGCAAACACCTTAGAGAACCTGGAACTGAAATAAGCCCAGTTAAAATCTTCGCTCATACTAAATACTTACGAAGACTGCGGGTAAATTTTTAATTCGCTAATCCACTGTCGACCTAAAAGATTACTTTTACCATTTTCAACTATAAATAAGTCTAATTTTTTTTACATTGGTTGTACACAACTAGAGGCTTAATTTTACCAACAGGCTCCTTCAGTTCTCCCGTATAGTACCTTAGTTTAATATCGCTAGGGAAGATTTCGCAATTTTCAAACATTTTGTCATACGTTTCTTTGTTGATACATGAAATCGCGCTCCCTGTGTCAATTTCCATTACTAAGACTTTACCATTAACTGTAATATTAACAGTGTAGGGGGGGGAATCTTTGAAAGAGCGATTACCAATAGAATAGTTTAATACCTCCTCTCTATCTATACTACCCGTGCTGACATTTCCGGCTTCCTCCACACAGTCAAAGTAAGTAGTAGTCCTCCTAAGGGGACACATTCGCATGAGGTGACCTTCCTTGCTGCACCTTTTGCATACGTGCGTCTTAAATTTGCGATTCTCAGGTCTGTGCTGATACCCGCAAGAGGCACAACCCTTACTCTTATTATTCGCATTTATCCGGCGCCATCTTGAATCGTCCGCTAGAACCGAGTTTCCGTCGAATTTATTGACATTGAACAGCCTTTCAGTGGGATCAGTACCAACAGGGGGTAGCTGCAACTCCCGGCCGCCAACTACAAGGGCCGCATCCGACTCTGCCGATTCCATCGCTAAAGCAATATTATATGCCTTATCAAAAGTCACCTTCTCCTCGGTGAATAGCCTTTGTCTAAGGCCGTCGTTCCTTAATCCGCATACCAACTGATCCCTTAAGTTTATTAAGTCGTTAATGAATCCGTAATTCTTGGATAACTTCTTTAGTTCGGCAACGAAATTTGCAACATTCTCTGAGCGACCTTGTACCCGTCTCCGAAAAATGTATCTTTCGGCTAAAATCGACGGTCTAGGTTTGATGTGTCTTCCCACAATCTCAACGAGCTCTGAGTATTGCTTCGAGGCTGGCTTGTGCGGAGTGCATAAGCTTGTCATCCGTTCGTACGTCTCGGCGCCTACAGCCGTAATCAGCGTTGCTACTTTCAGTTCATCCTTAATGTTATTACAGATGAAGTATTGTTCGAGTCTGTCTATACATATAAGACTCCCAGCAATCTGCCTCTAAATTAAACTCGGCCAACTTACCCACCGACATTTTAATCGTATTTACCTCGTCGCCACTAAGATATATGGGTATTTTAGTAATAATACCAATATGGACATGATAACGAAAAGATATTTATTTAAAGAACTAGCTGTTGCCCGCAACTTCGTCCGCGTGAATGTATGTTACACAATATTATATTACACACGAAATTTTTAATTAACATCAAAGACCCAGGAACATTGAAAGCTCTTAAACTGTAACTGTCGTCGGCGGGGCTTGAACCACAGATTCCGTTTTGAAAAATCCTGTCTTCGAAGATCACTTGGCGTGGATAGTCGATAGAGACCACAGGACAGGGGACGATAGACGACAGAAGACAGGATATTGAATGTAGGCATCTATACCTCTTTAACCTACCTCTTACTCTCAGATTCCTGACTAACAATTAAACCAGAATAAAATAACGCCTGAAGTTGTTTTATTGTGGTTTACTTGTTGGTTAGGAATCGTGATGCTTCCCTAAAATTCTTCATATATCTATACGTAAGTCTAATAAATAATTAACTACTTATTATATGAATAGCTATCTATAAAATGACAATTAGAAAAAATAGTCCTTATCCATCCAGGATTACCCTACACCTGAAACTTATCATCTCGACATTACATGCGCTACTTAAAACTACATTATAGTGATTGTGGATGGTGTAATGATGGTGGTGACCATGATGATTAATATAACAATTGACATAGTGACATGTGCTTACAGTATTTTAAACAACGCTGAAACTCCTACTTGTTATTATATTATTTATAAGGAATCAGGAGTTCCGTTCAGCAACGGAACCTTCGGAAGCCCTATGCCCTGGGATATGCCTTGGTGCAAAACTTACTTTTTGTTAAGGTTCCATACCCAAAAGGTAAAAACGGGACCCTATTACTGAGACTTCGATGTCTGTCCGTCTGTCCGTCTGTCTGTACGTCTCCAGGCTGTAACCAAAAACTTATATTTAAACTTCTATTAAAATATAAATTTTTGGTTATAACTCACGAACCGCTATAGCTGGACTTCTGAAATTTTCACAGATTATGTATTTCTGTTGCGGCTATAACGACAAATACTAAAAACGAAATAAAATAAATATTTGAGGGGGGTTCCCATACAACAAACGTATTTTTTTGGCCTTTTTTGCTCGTAATCAATATTGACAACAGCTTGGCACTTGAAATACTCACAAAATTCTTACGAGGGCTGCTATTTATGTATCCGGAATTAAAAAAAGAAACAAACATATATCATTTAATATGGTTTTATTGCTTTTCAAAATATTCGCCGCGATGATCGACACACTTTTGCATACGCTGGAACCAATTTTCATAGCACTATTTCCATTCTGATTGAGGTATCTCCAAAACGTGCATTTTGAACGCATCAACAGCCTCTTCGCGGCTCGAAAAACGTTGACCACGTAATTTGTTCTTCGCGTATGGAAATAAAAAGAAATCGTTAGGTGCCAAATCAGGGCTGTACGGCGGATGACCAGTCAATTCGATCTTTTGACCCTCCAAAAACTGAGTTGTTTCAGCTGAGGTGTGACAGCTAGCATTGTCGTGATGTAATATGATTCTGCGTTGTCGGTTGTCCTTTCTTATTTCTTCAAAGACTTCTGGTAAACAAATGGTCGTATACCATTCAGAATTAACCGTTTTACGATTCTCTAATGGCACTGTAGCCACATGTCCATTAATTCCAAAAAAACAGGCGACCATTTGCTTCAAAGTACTTTTTGCACGAGTAACTTTTGTTGGTTTCGGCTCATCTTGGAACACCCACACCGTTGACTGTTGTTTAGTTTCGGGGTCATATGCATAGATCCAAGATTCATCACCTGTGTAGATATTATAAACGGCTTTTGACGGACCACGGTTGTATTTTTTTATCATTTTTTTGCACCAATCGACACGAGCCCGTTTTTGATCGATTGTCAAGTTGTGCGGAATCCAACGCGAACATATTTTTTTACAGCCAAATGTTCGTGTAATATCTTATGTATGCTCGTCATACTTATGCCTAAGGACGCCTCTATCTCGCGATATGTAACATGACGATCACGCATTATTAGTTCCCGCACAGCATCTATATTTTGTGGGACAACAGCTGTTTTTGGGCGACCTTCTTTATTTTCATCCGTGAGCATAGACCGCCCACGATTAAACTCACTGTACCAGTGATAAACAGTGGTTTTTGATGGTGCTTCATCTCCAAAAGTTGCGGTGAGTTGAATAAAGCACTGTTGTTGATTTAGCCCACGCCGAAAATCGTAGTAAATCATTGCACGAAAATGTTCACGCGTTAAATCCATGGCAAATGAAGACACGCAATTTTCAAAATGACGCCACAATGGAAAAATAATTGACAGTCACATGAAACAAAATGTATTCTTCAACCAAAGAGTTCTATTTTTAAATGTTGTAATTACTTTTTAAATATTGTTCTTGTAAGTGGCCAGTTCCGGATACATAAATAGCAGCCCTTGTATTGTATATTTGTTCTTTTATAATTATTAAAAAAAATTAAAATAAAATAAATATTTAATGGGGGCTCCGATACAAAAAACATTTTTTTGCCAACTTTCTCTCAATAACGGTACGGAACCCTTCGTGCGCGAGTCTGACTCGCACTTGGCCGATTTTTTAGCATATTCTGTTAATCTTACTCAAAAAAAGTTAAAATTACTGTAATGTTTTTGTTGTAAAGGAATTCCGTCGATACCTCGAGGATGCCGAGAAACTCATTATCAAGTCACCGTTTTTGTAAACATGGTATCAAATTCGGGTGAATAACCTATACAACAAAAAAAGAATTTTGAAAATCTGACCACTAACAGCAAAGTAAACATTAACTCCTCCTTTTTTTAAAGTCGGTTAAAAAAAGTATCTAAGATGTTGACCAGGGCTGTAATGTATCACCATACCAAATTTCATTGAAATCGGTCCAGCGGATTCAGAGATTAGCCTGTACAAACAGACAGAGAAACAAAAATTTCAAAAACAGTTAAGATGTGTTCTGTTACACTTCTAACATGCCCCTGACTCGTTTTTTCAAGTTTATTTTCAATGTACAAAAATTTTACCTCTACGATTTTATTATTTGTATAGATGACGATGACAAGTTGAAATTTAAAAGACAATACTTATTAAAAAGTTAAAATCATAAAAAGGTTATAATACAAACATCACAGTTTGTAATTAATAACGGGCCGTGACATGATACGTCCGATGAATGTGCGATGAAATGTGGATGAACTTTTAATACTCGAAAACCTTTATGGAACGAGGGTGAACATCGTCGTCGATAGACGATAGTGCGGTTTAAACAGTGCAGTAAAAAGTGTTAAAAGAATTGGAATGTCTCCTGTTTACTTTTGTTCCGTCTTGAAAAACTTTGCAATCTACATTGAGTTAGATGGAGCACAGCTCGAACTGCATTTCATATAAGCAGACAGCTGATCACAGGTCAGTGAACATGTTATCAAGTATTTTTTCCATAGATAGGTGTAACTGTGTATTGTATTTTTACAACCTGATTCGGATGTCAATCATATAAGCAGACAGCTGATCACAGGTCAGTGAACATGTTATCAAGTATTTTTTTCATAGATAGGTGTAACTGTGTATTGTATTTTTACAACCTGATTCGGATGTCAATTATGATTTCTTTTCCTTTTTGGCCGGAAGTAAAAACTGAGTATTTTTGAGTAATAAACTAATAACCTAAGAAACGGTAATTAATAAATTCTAACATTATGTTAAATCGTGAAAACAATTATAATTGAATAATCATTACAATATTAGTGGTTTATTCACTACCTACGGGCTAGGGCACACCACGATCAGCTGTTTTGTCTAGCGCAGGACCGCGCGCGCGGGACCCGGCGCGGGCCGGGCGGCGCGTGGGGGCTGACTCGGCCCGGGGCTCCACTGGCGCGCGATACTATCGCGCATTTAATAATAATAATAATATCAGTGACACCCTGTCATCAATTGACACCCTGTAGATAATAATAATAATGTTTTTTTTTCTCCAAAATAATCATTACAATAATTTATAACATTTACAATACAGGGCACATAATATGTTATGGGGAGACTGGCGTCTTAAGCTAAGCATTTTCCTGCTTGTGTTTCAAAACACTAGGCCTCCAACCCTCGTACTGTAATAAATGTTAACAAATGAGTAGGCAAATAGAAAGAAAGAAAGAAAGAAAATAAATTTATTTGGTAACATTAACATTTTTCAAAACTAATTTAACAATTTTAGTACACTTTAGGTGATTACCAAATAGGTTCCCATTCAGGAGTGTTGCGGACGGATCCACAACTCTGATTTTCAATGGGCACCTTAAACTAAGCTAAAATAATTATATTATTCTTAGAAATAAACAAAAGTAAACGCTTCAGTGTATAAAATGAGAAATAAGTAAAGAAATAAAAACAAAACGAAATAAACAGTCAGACTGGACAAAACAGTGCTTAGTTTTAATATTATGTTACCTATGTTGAATTGAACAAATATATTATAGACAATATAGTATACATTCGTTTATTCTGACAATTCTTGTCGACATAAAATATTATATTGTAATAACGGTAGTAATCGGTAAAAAGGTAAGTGTAATACTAAATTCAAAAAGAGAGTACATAGATTTATATAAAGATTATGAGAAAAATTATATAAAGTAGAATTTTTTTGCTCATTTAAAAGGTATTCCTTTAATTTACGTTTACAAACTCCAATTGTGATGCATTTTTTGAAAGGTAGTGGAATGTAATTTATTCCAGCATTTTGTAGCGGAGTATCTGAAGCTGCCACGAAAAGCGGTCTTTGTGTATGTAGGAAATATAAGTAAGTCAGGGTTTCTAGCGTCTCGCTTGGAGAATCCGAGTTTTTCGTGTAGGTATAAAGGGTATTGTGATTTTATGATGCCAAACATAAGTGTGGCGAGATGAAGGTATCGACGTGATTCCATTTTTAATAGGTTTGCGTTATTTATAAAAGTTGTTACATGACCTCTTCGGGGGACAGGAAAGCAGAATCGAGTGCAGGCATTTTGTACTCGTTGAAGTATATTTTTACTACGACTCAGGAGGCGACCTGAAATCACTGTATCAGCATAATTTAATTTAGATAAAATTAATGCTTCACAGAGTCTTATTCTTCTTCAGTAGAAATAAAGTAAAAATATTCTTCAGTAGAAAAGTAGTAGAAATAAATTGTCTAATTTGGTAAATTACCTTTAATTTGTAAAAACAGTTACGGGCTATTTGCAAGACATGTTCTTCGAAGTTTAATTCACTGTCTACTAGAAGTCCGAGATTTCGTGTGATAGTTATGTTTTCTAAGACATTGCTTTCTATTTTTATAATCGGTTTATATTGTTGTATTACTTTTATTTGATTTTTTGTGTCTAGAATTTGAAATTTAGATTTAATAGGGTTTAGAACCAGGCCATGGTTTCTTGAAGTTTTTGCTAAAGATTCTAGATCATCATTTAGAAGTTGGGCAGCTTTTTGGGTGTTGTGTGGATTAAAATGAATATAAATTTGCAGACCGTCAGCATACATGTGGTATTTAGAATGTTTAATACTATCGGTCATATCAGCTATATACAAAATGAAAACTATTGGTGCTAGTAAAGAGCCTTTTGGTACTCCACATTCTAGTGCAATAGATTCTGACGAGTTAGTAGAGCCATTCGAATTTTGAGTAACCACTTTCTGTGATCTACCGACTAAATAGCTCTCAAACCATTTAATTGTGTCATAATCAAAGACATATTAAGTTAGTTTGGATAAGAGCTTTATGTTTATAGTGTCGAAGGCACGGGAAAAATCTAATAGCACTAAAAGTGTCGCTTTTCCCTCATCTGATGCTTTCAGGATGTCGTCGAATACATCTAAAAGTGCAGTGGTAGTGCTATGGTACGTTCGGAACCCCGATTGTTTTTTCGGGAGGATATTGTTAGATTCTAGGTACTCTACCAGTTGTATTCAGACGATTCTTTCGAGCACTTTTGAGAGAAAACGAAGTATACTAATTGGTCTTAGGTCTGCAAGTGAGGTAGGGACAGGTTTTTTTGGTATGGGCCTTACTATCGCTGTCTTCCATAAATCGGGAAATGTTGATGTTTCTATAGATTTATTGATCATATGTGTTATTGTTTTAAGAGTATGTGGAAGTGTTAAATATACCATTTCCGCACTAATGTCATCTATACCCTTTGCGTTGCTTTTTACATAGCGGATAGCAGTAAGTACGGCAGTTTCGCTTACTGTCTGCAAGGTAAATGTTTTATTATTAAATCTGTGAAACTCGAATGTGTAAATATTGATAGGGTTTTATTTTGTATCTTTGGTATGTTCGTAAAATGGCTATTGATTGTTTTGGGATCATTTAAGAGAGTAGGAAGAGCGTGGTATTTATTTTTAAAGTCTGCAACGTTTTTGTTTTTTATGTGTTTCCAGAGTGTGCGTGGTTTGTTAGAGTTTTTGTTAACATACTGATCGAAGTAGGCTACCTTTTCGTTATATAGTGCTGCGGATACTAAGGATTTCATTTCTTTGTATAATGATAACTGGGTTTCCTTTTTAGTTTTTGATATGTGGACCTGGCCTTGTCGCGAATTCTCATCATTTCTTTGATAGTGTCAGTAATCCACGGGTGTTTATGTTGGTCAACGAGGGTATATTTGTATGGTGCGTGACGGTCGAAGAGTATAGTGAGATATGTATTAAAACTTGTGACAAGAATATTGTCATCCTTATTAATTTCTAACAATCCTTCCCAGTTAATATCTTTTACATCTGTATCAAAATTTTCTTTATTAATAATTTTTAAAGGTCGATAGTAAAGCCATTTCTTGTCTATTTTACTTTTTTTGCAATTAAATTCGCAGGTAATTAGAGCATGATTACTTAAATCAGGGATGTGATTCACGAGTATGTTTTTTAGATTGTAATCCGAACAGATGGTGTCAATAAGTGTTTCTGAGTGGTCTGTAAAATGGGTTGGAACGTTAACATATTGATGGAAAGAAAAACTGTTTAAAATCTGTGAATTTTTTGGTGTCTTCCTTGCACCGCTAATAAATTGATATTCAGATCACCCACGAGTACTAGGTGATCGTATCCGGAATATGAGCTTACAGAATCGGTAATAGCATGAAAAAAACTGTCAACATTTAGCCACGGGGGACGATAAGCGGTTCCTATTATAAATTTAATATTGTTTATTTTTGTAGAGAGCCACATTTGCTCTATTATTTATTAGTCGGGTGATCGAGCACTTAAACTGTAATTCCACGGCGAATGTAAAAGCCCACCCCGCCCCCTCGCGTGCGCCCCATGCCGGCCGGCCGCGGCCTGTGGCGGAGCGTGTAGCCCCCGGGCGCCGGCGCCCGGAGCTCGTCACCCGCCCGAAGCCAGGTCTCGTTAATGGCGAGGATGTCGATGTGATGGCGCTCTATAGCAGAAATAAACTCATCGTGTTTTTTACAGAGTGATCCCGGGCTTAGTAGACCTAATTTTATATTTTTATATTGCAGAAATCTTATTGTAAAAGCTATAAATATTGATATAAACTTAGAATTTAAAATGTACCTAGTTAATAAAGTTGCATGTCGCCGACAGAGTTTATATATAGCAAGTGAAAAAACAACAGAAATGTAAAAAGTTATAGTATAGAGCAGAAAGTAAAAAAATAATAAAATAATATCTATGATAAATAGATAGAAAAAGTAATTAGGGGACATTTTTTTAGCCAACGTTAGCTGTATTAAAAACACGGGTCAAGTCCGCCTCAGTTCGAATTGCTTGTACCGGCTTCCCGTCAGCTTGGCGCACGAAGATGCGACCTCGCCTTGTCCACGAGTACCGCCACCAGTGTTACCGAACGCAAAATTTAAAATACGGTAGAACTATGCTTCGAAAATCGGGAGAATTCAGGAGCAAAATTATTGTTCGAAAATCGGGAGAATACGGGAGATAAAACAAAGTCATGTTAGAATATTCAATTTATTATATTAATATTTATAATATTAATTTTCATGGTTAAGTCACATTATTTAATTTATTCATACCAACGGGCTTTCGACATAGCAGTCAACATTTTCTTTTCTACTTTAAAATCATAACAACTGGCTTTGTCAAGATACTGTTTTGTAAGGAGCAGACCTTCAATTGAAGAAGTAGATAGTCTATTTCTTTGCTTTGTTTTAATCAAATTGACCGCTGAAAATATTCGCTCTACATTGGCAGAAGAATGAGGCAAAGCTAAAATATTAAAAACAAATTTACATAAATGTGGAAATTTTGGAGTACCATCTGCCAGTTTGATTTTGTTAATGAAGTACCAAAATGCTTCTGCATCTTCTGCTTCTGATGGAAATGAATTAAAATTACGAAGTTCTCTCCACTCAGTGTCAACTGTTTGTAAGTCATTCACCAAATTAGGAAAATGACGACAAATTGGCACAATTGACTCACATGTGCGTGATTTTACGGAGTGTGGGGAAATTGCTATTAATTCTTTTAGAATGTTATTTTTTAATGGAAAACGCGCCGTTATTTGTTTAGAAGCTTCTACATAAAAATCTAAACACCTGAGTTTGAAAAACTGAAGCTGTTCACTTGACAATCCTCCTTTTAAAATTGTGTCTACTACTGAGGCACCACAATAAAGGTCATTGATTGGTTTAAAGTTTCGCGGATTTGTGAAATCGACATTTTCAATGACCGTACAGCTTAAGTAATTTTTGTTTATAAAATTATCATACAGAGTCATGAGTGTTTCTGTGATTCTAGAATATAAAATATGAATTCGAGGGTTTTCTGCCTGCATTTCTTTGTTAAGTTTGTTGAAAATGGGTAAAACAAAGTCTAAAAACTGCAAAAATAATAGTGTCACTTTATCATTCATTTTCTGCAAGATGTTTTCCGCGGCTAATAAGGCATTATTATTTTGGGTAGCATCTATAAAGTAGAGCCTTAACGCGGAATACTGTTCAAGTACTCGCTTTACAGCCGCATGAACAGAGAGCCATCGTGTTTGTGAGGGGTGCAGCAATTTATGAACTTTTAAATCGCAGAACGTCTGAAATTCCTTTAGATCTGCCTTTCTGTTAGGGCTGTTTGAAAAAAAATTATATACGTCTCGAATGAAATCCTCAACAAAGCGGGGCAATTTTTCACACGCATAGGAAGCACACAAATGATATGAGTGGCAGATGCATTTCATCACAAATAAGTTAGGAATGTCTTTTTTCAGTAGAGCCATAACTGAATTGTGCGCACCCATCATCACGTTGGCGCCATCAGCTCCAAAACCTATCATATTTTCAGTGTATGGTATTTCATTTTTAATGAAAAAACTTACTTTAGTCTCATGCAAAACTACGGCAGTTGTTGACGTAACTGCAAGCAAAGCGAGGAAAGAGTCCCTTATTCTATCGTGTTTTACATATCGTACAACAAGACACAAGTGTTTCGTTGTACTCAAATCCGTTGATTCATCTATAATAAGAGAAAACTTATTTTCTTTTAAATCTGCACACAATTGTTCATAACTTTCTTGTCCTATAACTTTTTCCACAATTGACTGACATTTAGAACGGGAGCACTGGAGTTCCTGGGCTATCTTCGAGTCAATGCATATTTTAGATAATAGTTTTGGCAAATGTTCCATTATCGTATATGGCAAGTTATGTTCTGCAATGAATGCACTTAAGCGGATTTCACCTAAAAAAACAATAAAAACTTTAGAAAACAAATAACGTTGCAAAACTAAGATATTATGAAGAAATAATAAAATTCTATAATACCTTCTTTTATATGGTTAGAAAATGTTGTTTTTTCTTTGAACTGATCAGTAATTTTCGGTTGAGTTAGAATAGACCGGCTGATTTTCAAATGTTGCTGTGACTTTAAATGCCTTGATAGAGCATCTCTACCAGATGATATATTGATATCTTTGTCACAACATTTGCAAAATGCATAAGTTTCACCCTTTTTGCTTGGAGCAATCCAGCCTGCGAACTCTGTAACTTTTTCCCAATCTTTCTTGTACTTTTGCGCATATTTCTTCTTTCTTTTACATCCTGCGCTTGTACTTGGTTCATTATCCGTATTGTATTCACTGTCACTTGAACTCATGATAATATTGTGTTTTTTTAATTTTTGTACAATAAACATAAAAAGTACTTTTTGTTGTGTTGAATGAGCGAACAAAAAAACGAACTGACGTCTGACGATAAACAGACCGTTTGAACCACGGAAAGCGAATCTATTGAATGTCAAATGAATGCCAAGCTAAAACTTACCTTACTACAACTAAATAGGGGTGATAGAACATTTTGTTAGACGAAGATGACTGATAGTTTCACATTACTGCTTGGTTCCGGTCATAGTAAAAGGGTAATCCCCGACCAAAGATTTCTCAATAAGGAGATAGGGTGCGTTCATTTTACCTCTGGGTTGCGTTCAACACCTACACTCGAATCGAAGCGCGTGAATCGCCTATTTCGGGAGGAAATCATTGCCTAACGGGAGATCGGGAAACGAAGTACAAAATCAGTAGATCTCCCGTAAAATCGGGAGGTTCGGGAACACTGACCGCCACTGCAGCCGTCGACACTCCTCGCGAGTCTGGTGAAACAACGCACGGTTGGCGCGCGTCAGCCGCTCGTTGACGTAGACGCGGCGCGGCGCGCCGGGCGCGCCCGAGTCGGCGTTGCTGAGCGTGCGGCGCACCCGGGCGGCGCGCAGCAGCTCGTCGCGCAGGTCGCGCCGCGCCAGCCGCACCACTATGCGCCGCGCGCGTCGCTCCGCCGCAGTGGCGTCACCCGATGGGGACCGCTCTACCGCGCCGACTCGCTCTGCGAATACAATGTCGGCGCTACTCAGCTGCACACCCAGTTTTGCAGCCAGCACGGTAACTGTGTGGACGGTATTCTCGCCAGTGGTCTCGGGCATGTTACCCACGTCCAAGTCCGCCAGCAGCGCCTCCTGGTCCCTGTCGTTGGTCTCGGACTGGAGTTGCGAGACGATCTGCTCCAGCTCAGCTACTTTAGGCGTAGACGATGGGTTCTCCTGACGCTGCTCTACCACTTCGATTCGGCGTTCCAGGCTCTCGAGTCTCTTGTGCATATCAATTCGCCATTCCAACATTTCTTGACGATACTCACGCAGTTCTGCCATATACAGGGCCATCTCCCTACGCATCTCTGCTATTTCGGACCCGTCAGTTGAATATATTTGGGAGGGAGAGAGGCATGTACTATTCAGTGTGCCAGGGCTAGCTGGATTATGTGGAGTCGTTTCTTTTTTATTGCAGCAGTTGGAGCATGACCAAGACTTTTTCGAATCTATATCGCCGACACATATTTTGTACATTTGCTACACTTAATGGCATCTTGCGGCGAGAGGAACCTTGCACAGCTTTTACATTTAGGCATGGTTATATCTAATAATAATAATAATAATTTATTTTCTCACCACAAAAAATCAATTACATAATTAACTTAGACTATATTAAAACAATCTTAGGTTATTGTGGGAGACTGGTGCCTAAACTGGGCGTGAGCCTGTATTTCAGGACACCAGGCCTCAATCCCAAATGTACACTTTACACAGTCTTGGTTAAATACGGTTACAGTACAACATCTTGGTAACAGGTGAAGTCGGGTTAGTTAGTGTGTAAGTCAGTGGTGTGTGTGTGTGTGTGTGTATTGGTATACTATTCTGGTGTTGCAATTAATTTTTCAGTGGTCTCGTAATTCAGATTTATAAGCCAATTTGTTACTCTAGTTTTGCAGGCAGATTTTGAGACGTTATATATGTGTTCATGCATGTTGATTTTATTGTAGAGGTAGCCCCCAATGAAGCAGAAGAAACGGTTGGTAAATCGGGTACGAAAAGGGTTGTTGTCTACTGGCTTTTGCCTTCTCTTTCCGAGGTGAGAGGAAGGGTCATATGTTAGGAGACCATGCTGCTTAACAACTGTATGGAGTATGAACAATTGTCGCACAGTTAATACCTTAGTCTTCCTATAAAGGTCTTCGGTGGGATTCTTACAAGCTCTGTGTTTGTGTCGATTATCGCCATAATGGATTCAACAAGGAAGTCTGCAGCTGTATTAGGATCTTGTAAGTTATATATGGAATTGAAATCTACGTTGGAGAGATCACATGATATTTTGTTATAATTAAGTCTTTTTATTAATTGGGGGATTGCTGGTTTTGGTTTACGTCTTGAAAGGTAGAGTAAAGCAGTTTTATGATCAGTAATTGTTGTGTGAGTGACTAGCACTTTGGCCGGGAGTGTCGACTTAAGCATTATATGGTCAAGGCAATTATTTAGTCGGGTTGGTAGGGAATGTGCAGGTAAAAGACCATACGACGCAAGCAGTGTTAGATAATTTGTCTTATTTTGATCTAAGGAATTTTCGCAGATATTTATGTTTAGGTCACCAATAATTGCTATGTTTTCGCTGCGGTCTATTTTATTTAGGATATCATTCAGGGAATACAAGAAAGGGGTAATATCTTTTTTTGAAGGAGATCTGTATATAGCTAGGATAATTGTACTGCTGTTGATAGATATTTGTAGACAGTTTGCATCGGTTACAGGGGGTTCTTCAATAGTTACGTCAATATTCTTGTTTGCATAAATAACGACGCCATCATTTTGCGATTTAATGTTTTTTGTTGTATGTCTGTAGTAGCCCGGTAAACAGGGTACGTTATTAACTCCTTGGATCCAGCATTCTGTTAGGATAACCAAGTCCCACTGGACTTTGGTTCTTGCAAGTAATATTTGGAATTCGTCAAAATTTTTATTAATGCTTCTTATATTTTGGCATATTATTTTTAGATTGTTATTAAGGTGCAGGTTAGAGGGAATGCAGTTATCGGGGTCACAATAGGAAGAATCTGCAACGACATGGGCATCAACGGAGTTCATTGTTTCAATTAAACTATCGAATTTTGCGTTGGTTTGTTATTGTCATAGTAGTATTATAATTTGAAATCGGTGTAGAGTTAACTTTTCGATTAGAATAGAATTTTCCAATTTTAATTGCTTCGGGAGTTGTGTCAATATTTTTCCGGATAAACATAAACAATATTATGATGATTTTTGGCATTGTGATCTTGTGTGTTAGTGTGTAAAAATAATGTGTTGTATTTGTTATGTTTCTGTAGGTTAGTTTAGTATAATTTGAATCGAATCTTAAAATACTAAGTTGATTAAAAATAACTACAAATTGGAATTTATAGAATCATATGATTTGATTCTTTAATCTATCGAGATCAGCTTCTGAGTTTATACGAATAGGACGATCGCTACTTCCTTTTCTAAGGTATATAGAACCGTTGGTAGTCCAACAAAACTGAAAACCGTAATTAGTTCGAAATGCTCTGGCTGACGCATACAGTTTTTGAGTTTTGTGTGTAAGGGATTCGCAGAGGTATATTGGCTGTGCAGGTTGTGGAAGTACAATGTGAGTAGAATTTAATTTATCCTTGTTTATTTTGTTTTTGTTAAAAACCTTCATACCTCTTAGCAGATTTTCTTTACAGGACACCGAATTAAATTCTATGATTATTGGACTCGAATCGTCTTTGGATTTTACTCTAAAGATGTCCTTTATGTTGGAGTTACATATATTGACATCTAAGGACTTTCCCAAGTTTGTCACCAAGTTGCTTAGGCTTTCCCTAGTTTCACTCTTTTCTCTGGGAACGTTTCTTAATTCGACACCGCATGCTCTTGACTTCCGTTCTAACTTTTCAATTGTATCTTGGAGTGACTGTATACGCTTTTTATCGTCGTTCCTTTCTGACTCCAGGGTCGAGATGCGTCTTAAGAGTTCATCGTTTTTATTAGACATCAGTTGGACGCTTTCCTTTAATTCCAGATTCTGTGAGATTATGCTGTTTATTTTTTCAATAATTTCGTCAAATCGCTTCTCCTGGTTATTAGAGAAGTTCGCAAAAGCGCTCATTGAGATAGTATCGAAACTCTTATCGGAGGGTTTCGTCGCTGTTCGCTTTTTTTTGCGGTCGGCAGTGACAGTCAATTCCGTGACTTCTTTTTGTTGAATAGCTCGCGATGGCCCAGCGTTTGCTGTTATTAAATCCGCAGGCACTTCATTATTAATGCTTGGAATCGGCGAGGCAGGGGGAAAGCGGTTTAGTGGCATTACGAGAGCCTGTAGATTACCAGGGAAACAGAAGCGACAAGAATACCGTAGCTTGTTAAGATGGTTGTTCCAAGATGGCAGCAAAAACCCAATAAGTCGTATGCAAAGCGGTGATTATTTGAATTTTAACATCCTGAAGATATAAAAGTTGTGGCAGATAATGTTAGTAAAATAATGTGTTAAAACACTGCTGCAGCGGTCAGAGTACCAGGAGCGCATAAAACCGAGGTGGTGTCAGTGCTTGCGTCAGTATAGGGCGAAGCTATGACGTCAGTGTGCGAAGGAGTCGGCACGAGTGGTTGAGCAGGAGCGCTTAGATCCGTAGAAATGACGGCGCTTGCTCCGGCGTAGGGGTGGAGTTATGACGTCAATTTGTAATGGCTGGCGTACCTCGTATTTCCTTCGTTAGTGATCGGGTCGAAGAGTGAAGGAGACGGGCACGAAGCACGATGAAAAAGACGATACTGGCGTTTGAGGGTGTGGCTGTTTGTCTTCAATATGGCTGCAATCTCCGGAACTCCACGAACTTCTATACACTTCTCTGCGATACTTATCTGCGATAGGTTAATTATTTATTGCTCACTGTACACAGAAAGTTAGCAAAGCAACAGCTTAAGCTTTTTAAATTTACACTTTCGAACTGATTTCTTATTGTTTTTATCGTATCACTTTGTCCAATTTTGCCGTGACCCTCTTTTTTGTTTTAAGCAGGTAGTATCTTCGCGTCCTCGTAGCGTCGGCGCTCGCCGGCTCGGGCCGTGCGCTAGGGCCTAGGGGACCGTTTGAAATTTAAAAAAATAATAATAAATACTGTGTTTTCACGCAAACCGTAAAAGATCCAGTAAAGATATTTACACTGTTTTAGAGCTTGATTCACACCGATTCTATTGATATGTAATTCTATTGAAACCGTTAACTTTTACCACTAATTTAGATTTAAAGTTTGCGGAGCAAAATGATACACGCCTACACTCCGTGACGTCCGACGAGTAAATGGAGTAAAAGGATTGTAGGTCACTTTATTATTACACAAGCGTTATCACTTATTAATTATTATACACTTATTACGCGCGCTGGCGGAGACAGATAAAAAATTACGTTTGTGCAACGATGCGCGTGAGCGTTAGCACTCAGCAGACTGTGGACTCTAATAAATGACATGCGAAGTTTCAAAAAACTTTTTCATGGTTTCCCTATCAATGTCGGTCCATCGTCCTATTCTAGAGAATTGCTTTACCTGTACCTGCTTCAAAATGACTGCATATGGCAGCCGATATGAGAGATTCTCCTGATCATCCTTTATTGCCGATCCATCTTCGGCTACTGCTGAAACAGGACCAGTTCTGGCAATCTCTGCTTCAATATCACTAAGAGTTTCGCCTTGATTTTCAACCTCTATATTCTCCTCTCCCAACTCGTCTTTTCCAAAAGATTTTTCGTCCTCTATTTCTTCATAATGAGGTTGATATAAATCATCGCTTCCATCACTAAAATCTCCGTCTTATCAGATTCTTCTAAAATTCTAAGAATTTGCTGCTCTGTATAATTTTTTTTCCTTGAACTCATTTTTATGTAGGTTATATGATATTTTTATAACAATTCGTAATAAAAATAATAATATATTATAATGTTTGTAGCGTCTGTCAGATTCTGCTTTTTTACGATTCTCATGTCTCGGTTCCGGGCAGATTCAGTTAGCATAGCACCGATCTCGGGGTATAAAATCGGTGCCTTAGCAAATGGACAATTCTTAGGGAGCAAATATTTTTTCAATAAATCTTCACAAGCCTCTTTGTTAAGACCATCCCGTAATATCAGTTCCCATCTTTTCGCCAAGTATACTGATACTACTCTGTCAAGAAAGTACCGGGAAAAGATCCATAATACACAAACTGTTTGTTACTCATCCAAATTTATTTTATCACCTTCAAAGTATGCTTCTTCAGAAACGATATACTTACGCCCACCGAATAATCTAATCATCAAAACATTTTTTTAAACGCTGTTTCCGGAATTGAGTTCAATTCTCGCCGCGAAATCTCTTTTGTGTCTTCTGCCGATTGAAAACGGGTACCACGAAGTGGTAATTTGAGTTAAGGAAAAAGAAAGAAGTTGGCTGGAGCCTTATCTGGTGAATATGGTGGTTGCTTGATGGTATTTGTGTTTGGTCAAAAATTCGTTCAAAATGACAGCCTTGTGCGGAGGCGCATTATTGTGGTGCAAGATCCAAAAATTTTCTCTCCACAAATATGGCCTTTTTCGTCGAATTTAATCTCTTAAATGCCGCATAACTCGCAAATTATATTCTTCATTTACCGTTTGACCGTCCGGCAAGAATTTCGAGTGCAAACAAAACGTCATCACTTTCTTCACTTGTGTGCGATGTTAACTTCAGTTGCAGACATTGATGGCCTACCAGAGCGAGGCAAACCTTCCATCACATCTCGACCGCTTTTGAACGCTTTTTACCACTCATGAACGTGTCATAAACACGTTTTTTTGATAAGTCGATTCTCCGTATGCCTTCCGTAACATTTTCAGTGACTCCATACACGAAAGCTACATTGGCGATGCAAAAATTAAGACAAACTCTTTGTTCGATGTTTTTGTCCATTATGAAATTCGCAATACACACTAGATATGATGTAACTAAAAACAGTATTTTATTTAAAATAAATGACAGAAGCAACTGAAACTCCACGCCAATATGGAAAACAATTGTGCCAATCTAACAACAACAAAAAATAATCAAAAATTTTAATTTGGAACCATGAACACATCATACATTCCCGATACTTTCTTGACTGAATGTAAATGTCTAGGCCCCACTCAATTGCTTCCGCCTCAAAAACACCTAAAGCTTGTAAAAGCTCCGGGTCGGCCACAAAGTCGCAGGAAGACGGTGTATCTGCTTGGATAGATTTGTCGCTCCGCCTTAACCTTCGAACCTAACCTATCCGTGTCGGGGGGCCCCGAATTCGTTCTGTCAATTAAGATTTCTGTAAACTATATGTAACTGTAACTATAACAGCCTCAACAGTCCACTATATAATTATAATAAAATAGTTCTTACCTTTATTGTATTTTCTGACTCCAAATTTTGACTCATCAATTTGTACGATCTTCCCGATGACTTCTTGTTTCTCAAGTTTGTAAATGACCACAGTCTCCCGACAGTAATTGTACCAATCGGCGACTGTAGCCATAGATAGGCAATGTCCTCTGCTCATATCTAGGTCCTCTTCGATTGCCATTTCGTAGCTCCACCGGCGTGTAAAGCAGTACATTAAATGGAAGACCCGCATTCTTTAATATTTTTATTTTGTTTCTTTTATTAACATTTTAATTGTGCTAACATTTGAGGCAACCTAGTCACATATAGTTGCAACTACAATTGCACCAGCCCCGGTAAATTTTTCTATTGTAGTCTTAATAATAGATTTTAAATCATATTTTTTTGTTGTGCTCCTACAAAAAGTGAACAGAATCGGTAGTTTTATTTTTGATTTAATTCCCTTAATCATTAACACCAGGGCATGGTCAGCAATGTTTTGATTTGTTTTTTTTCCAAAATCTTCGAATCCTGTTATTTTGTCATTATTGAAATATAGTCCTGGTGCCAAGGCTACCTCATCAAACAAAAGTGTGAATAGTATTTTTCCTATGGGTAGATTTTTCATCCCTCTTTTGATTACTTGCATAATGTTTTAATTTATTCCAGGATTTAAGCTAAAAGCACTTATCAATCGTTGCAGTATTAGCTTATGGTAAGATTATATAGTTTCTCAGATAATTATAGCCCTTCTGGCTCTACTTCCAAATTGATGCGGCCATAATTTTTTCGTCTAAAGTAAATTTTCTGCCTTAAGGTTTTTTATTAAATTTCATTTGCATCTTCACAAATGTTTGTAAAATATCTGGCATATGTTCTACAATTTTTAAAATTGAATTTGAGTCGGATATTTTTTTGCTTCTTTTATTTGTTTGGTCAAATTTTTTGACTTTTGGGTTAATTTAAAAACCTTCTTATTTAATTACTGAATTATTTTTTGGTAGGTTGCGCCTGATATAAAAATAAAGGTTTAGTTAAACAATTTAGTTATTTAATAAAACAATAAATTAATAAAAACATCATGACCAAGTCTATACTTTTTAGGGTTTATTTTTATTACTTTCTATACGTACCCAAAGGGTAAAAACGGGACCCTATTACTAAGACTTCGATGTCTGTCTGTCCGTCTGTCAGCAGGTTGTTTCTTTCACAGATTGTGTATTTCTGTTGCCGCTATAACATAAAAACTAAAAACAAAATAATTTAAATATTTAAGTTGGCCTCTCATACAACAAACGTGATTTTTTGGCCATTTCTTGTCTCTTGTAGCCACATGAATATACAAAGAATTGTGTATCAAGGAATATGGGAACTGTCATACATATCTTCTTGGAATGCATAAAGTATAGTATATTGTACTTAAGAAATCACCAAATACTATGTATAACCAACCTTGCACACATTTTTTTTTTGCTTTGAGAACCTTGTACTTGGTAAGAAACCACTCTCCAAGCATGTAGATATAGTTGGTTCTGGGTTTTGTGGAGCTGGTTCTGGGTTATGTGTAGCAGGTCCTAGTTCTGCACTGGTTTGCAATACACTTATTTGGTTGTTTGCTTGGGTATTGTCTGAAAAAGAAAAGAATTTCCAAATATATATTAAGCATAATATACAATATACATACTTTTATGTTTTGTCACACTCGTGAGGAGTTTGTAAAAATAAATTTCAAAATCTTAGGGTGTAATTTAAATAATGTAATAATAATAAAATTTTACTATTGGAAACTAAACTGAATTTCTGAAATACAATTGTTTTGAAGTTTAATATTTTAGTAAATGAAAAAATAATTTAGGAAATGAAATCTTAATTGTAATTACAACATAGCGCATTCATTGATATGAATCTCGATCTCTATAACGCTTTTTATGACGTCTGGTTATTATGACTTAATAATATGACTTAATAAAATCGGTTCATCACTGCTTGTACTTAGTCTTTTTTTATTTTCAGTGCATCCAAAAATGTTTTTTTTAAATATTGGTATCAATGATCCCCCTCTAGTTTGTACATGATATTTAATACTACGAGTATCATTCCTTCTGGATCCAATTGTTTTTTTTTTCTTACTTTCTTTTATATTACAGTGTATCAATATAAAATTATCCTACAATATTTTTGTCTTGCTTTTATATAAATTTGCATTTAACTTCCTTGTATCTTGACATGACACCTGAGCACAGCGAAAAGCTTTTCGATTGTGCCTGCAATGTAGAAAACTAGGAAGTTCTTTTGATGAGTACCTAAAACAAACACAAGCCGTATAATAATTTAATCGGTTATTTTAGAAGTGGAACAAGTCACGGACCCTAAATTTTTCACGAGACGAAAAAAACTTAATTATCTTAAGATTAATAATAAATTATCCTTTTTTATTTATTTATTTATTTATTAGGCATATCAACAATATGAATACAAGCTTACATTAATAATCAACAATTAGGTTCTTTTACAGCATTCATATCAATTAGAGACATGCACAACATTAATATTAAAACACAATGCAACATTTAAGACTTAACAACTAGTAAAGTTAATAAAAATCAATTATTCAATGTCAGTTATAAAAATTATTCAATGTCAATAATAAAAATTACAAGAAATTTTGGATAATGTCAGAAAGAATAAATTACTTAAAAAATTACAAAATAATAAAAATGTCCAGTATTGTATTATAATTAGCATTAACATGACAATTTTCAATTACTAATACAATAGAATAAAAGAAAAAATACAATATTATTTAATTAATTACTTCTACAAAAATGTCAAATTATTACAAAACAATCTAATATGATAATAAATAATAATTTATTTTACAATAATTTATGAGCATAATATTTTTTTCTTAAAGGATGTGGAGCGATCGTGAAAGATGTCTAAATCATATGTTTTATGCCAGATGTTATAGGAATTAATCATTCTTATTATAGGAGCATTCTTGCCGACATTAGTTTTACGAGTATGCCTGGGAATATTAAATAAAGGTATCTGTCTTATCCTGGTATGCGGTCTAGGTACTATTAATCCTATAGTTTGTAACAGTTCCTGGCAAGGGGTGGAACCTGTGACAAGATCTTTCCGGAATACCAGATCAAGCATTCGTCTGCGATCTGATAACTTGTCAATTTTAAAAACCGAAAGTCTCTCGTTGTATGGAAATTTATTGTTTATCTGAGGGGTGACATATGCCAAATGCCTCGTAAAAGATCTCTGGATTGATTCGATACGTTGGGAATGGACTTCGTAACAGGGGTTCCAAATGATGCTCCCGAATTCTAATATGCTACGTACGAAGTTATTATACAATAGTATCCTAGTGTCGGTGCGCCTGAAGTCTTTTGAATTACGTTTGACAAACCCTAACGTCCTTGATGCTTTCTTTATCATGTAATCAAAATGAGGCCCAAAGGTTAGCTTGGAGTCAATTAATATCCCTAAGTCGCGAATTTCCGGTGTTTGAGTAATTGGACAATTATTTATGTGATATTGTGTTGATAAAACTTTCTTTTTCTTTGTAAATTTAATGTGGCGGCATTTGGAAGCATTCAATTCCATTTTGTTGTTAAGACACCACTGGTAGATACGGTCAAGATCTGATTGAAGTAACGAGGAATCGGATGAAGATTTAATGACTCTCGAAATCTTCATATCATCGGCAAACAAAGAACAGCGGCAGTGGTGTACATGATGTAATATCGTTGATGAACAATAAAAACAATATTGGTCCCAGATGCGAACCATGAGGAACACCAGATGTTGCAAAATATTTTAGTGATTCATGTCCGTTTACCACTACCGTTTGTTCTCTCCCGCCCAGATAAGAAACGAACCAGTCGAGTAGCCTACCCCGAATGCCATATTGCTTTTCCAACTTGCAACACAGTAATCCATGATCGACTAAATCAAACGCGCTAGCAAAATCGGTATAAACAGCGTCGACTTCGTTTTTGTTATCAATCGCCTCGAAAATGGGTGTCAAATATTCGACTAAGTTGGTAATCACTGACTTTTTCTCTTGGAACCCATGTTGGTAGGTATTAATTAAATTTTTGCAATGATTCGTTATGATATCGCAGACCAGAGACTCAAAGATCTTAGCAAATGAAGACAAGATAGCTACGGGCCTATAATTCTTTACATTGCTGTTGTCTCCCTTCTTGAATATCGGCACAATTCTCGCCTTTTTCCATTCACTAGGAAATACCCCAGTCTCCAAAGATTTGTTAAATATGATCATCAGTGGAAGTGATAACATTTTTGCACACCTTTTGATGAACAGCGGTGGTATGTTATCTGGTCCTGCTCCTTTATTTGCGTCTATGGATTTTAAAATTTTATTTATTTCAGACTCAGATAAAACTAATCGAGACAGTCTACTGGAGCATTTCGTTTTAGCCATAGGTGAGGAAAATTCGGTAGCTGTGTATGTAGGTAAGTTATTTGAGTATACAGATTTAAACTGAGAGGCGAACAAATTTGCGACGCTTGAATCATCTGTCGCTGTTGCATCGTCCTTATACATAATGGAAGGTAAGTTGTTAGAATTTTTTTTATTTTTTATAAATGTCCAGAAAGCTTTGGGATTAGATTTGATACTACGTTCTACTGTTTGTATGTAATTTCTATGGCAAGTTAATAGTAATTTATTGCAACGTTTTCGTAACAGTTCAAATTCTAGTCTATCACGGGGATTACCAAATTTTCGCATGTTTTGTCTAATTTTATCCTTTTCTTTTAATTCATCAAGCCCCAAGCGGCCACATCCGGCCGCGATAACAATGAAAAAGCTATTGTGTCTCGTTTTGCCACGACTGATGGGTTAATAACATAATCAAGTCTTTGGTAAACCAAACGGGATACTTAGATTTCCGAGGCTTTCGTTTAGGTACATGTTTCTCAATGATAGCATTAAGTTTAGAGTAAAAGGAAGAAACCATTTCGTCAACATTCCCACAGTGGAAAAAGGCATCATGCCAATCTAAGTCATTCAATGCTTTAAGTATGCTAGGGTAGTCAGCTCGAAAGAAGTTAAAATCAGATCGTTGTGACTTTTCTTGCCGTGGAGCAGTCACACTCCATTGAGTTTCTATTTCGAGAGGAGGATGATACGGGTCTATCTTACTTATGCTATAGTGAGCTTCATTTACTCGACATGGAACATTTGTTAGTACTAGAACGAGAATCTTGCCATCCTTGTTCAGTGTACTATTTTTTTGATTAAGTCCCGTTAATGAAAGAAAGTCAGTTAATAAATAACCTGTCTTATTGTTATAATTACAAGGAGTAAGATTCATATTATCATAATCTCTCAATTGCCGATCGATGAAGCTCATGTTAAAATCACCTATGATTATGACATCATCAAGATCGTTAATGACATCGATACTATTATTAATAAACATATCTAACTCTTTCTGTTTAAGAGGAGAAGACAAACATAGCGTATAAACAACACAAATGCCAATTTTAACACATTGTTTACCAATTGTAAGGTTCAATTGTACCCATAAATCGTCACATTTGCTTTCCTTATTAATTAAACGAACACTATTTAAAGTTTTATTTACAGCTATAAGTAGTCCACCACCATCACTCTTATTGTAAAATTCAGAGGTAGTACGGTCACGACGATATACGCGATACCTATCGTCAATGAACTCCCTGTCAGAAATATTGCTATTAAGCCATGTTTCAGTCAATATGATGAGGTCGTAATTCTCCTGCAAAATATTTTTAAAAATATCATTTGTCTTAGTCCGCATTCCACGAATATTCTGATAATACATACGAACCATTGTTTCTGTAGGTGTTCACGGACACTAGATAAACTGTGCTAAAGATTTTTATATGTTATCTTTTAGAACTTTTAGTTGGTCCATACTATTTATTACTTTTGCAGGAGAATGTTCGTTTTTTCTTATAAAATTTTTCCCATTACAAACTGAATTGAGAGTTCTTTAGCTTTGATCCTTGTGGCTGCATGAAGAGCTTTTTTTCTGGCGTCAAATGTTCGCATATGTATATATTCTTTTTCTCTCCGCCAATACCGATTGCGCTAGTATTAAGCCTGTCCTGGTTGTTTTTATTATATTTTTGTGTTGCAGCAAGAAGGGAGTCGCGAACGCGAGCACATCGCAGTTTGACCACCACAGATCGCGGACGACCACTCTTGGGATTTATTTTCGCTACTCGAAAACAGGAATGTATATCCTCATCTGGTATTGTTTGAGATACTGCCTTTCCTATCTGCTGCACCACTTGAGGTAAGTTTTCGGACTTGAATTCAGGTATACCGTGAATCTCTATGTTTGCTTCGCGATTGTGTTGTTCGATGGCAGACAAACGCGATGACATGTCAGAAACTTGTTGAATGAGGTTTGAGTTTTGGGATCTAAGGATCTTCAGTTCTTCGTCTTTATCTTTAAGAATTTTATTTGTTTCGTCATATTTTTCGTGTACGAATTCAATAGATGAGATAAGCTAGGAGATTTTGTTATTTAAAGTCGACAGTTCAGAGTTCAATGTTGTTTTTAAAATTTTGGGACGTTCAGCTTTCAGTGAATCTTTAATTTCAGATCGAATTAATTTAGAAATGTCTTGATCAATCTTGCGTAAGTCTTTTGCATCAGTAAGATCCAGTACTCATGACGGTGAAGAAGAAGGTGAGGTTCTAGGTGGAGTTGAAGAAACCACTGTCTTTTTACGCATGGTGACATTACTAGAACTTGAACCTGGAGAAGACTCAGGAGGTAGATGGCCCCTTACCGGTGTATTTTGGTTGTCAGCTTTGGGCAGCTTATTACGGCAAGCAGGACACAACCAGTCATGTATGCTTTGATCCTTAATCAATTGATTGAATTTCTTTGTTGAAATATTGGCGCAAAGAAGATCATAAATCGATAGGCAGTTTTTAAATTTCATAAAATTCTTGTCCTTTATGGTAACTTTGCATCCTCCACATTGTTTGCTTGCCATATTTTCTAATAAAAATAAAAATATTGTCTATGGTCCGAGCAAAATGACGTTTAGACGAAATGTCACTGTGTCGTTGTCAGTGATTGTCAACGTCAAGTTATTATTGTCAGGCGTCAGCTGATAAAATTATATCGAACGTCGGTTTTTATTATTTTCCTTGTTTTGTTATGAATATTTAAAATTTCAAAATAAAAACGAACTATCTTGAACAATTGAGACAAAGGAATGTCTATTTCAGAATTTCATAACTGTTATAAGTGTTCTGTTACCTCGATAATTGTGTTATTCCATGATGCTATAGGATGACAATAGATACAGGTTTGATATTTCTCCAATTTTAAAGATTCCAGCTGGCGTTTTGCGTAAATTTGCTGCTTGGTTGACTGGTAACTTCGGACGTCGACGTTGAACAGTTGTATCAGGCTTATTTACCAAGTTATTGAGATGCAAACATTTGTGGTAATTTGTAAGGTTAGACTTCATGTAATAATAACTTAATTAGAGGTTTTTGACGAAAATAATTAATTTTAAATGAAAAACTTTAAGGAGCCTATTTTGATCGTGCTTTGACAGATGTCAAAAAAAAAAAGGACTTTATCTACAGTATTATATTAAAATACAATTAATTATGTTATTTTCCATTTTTTTATTATTTTTCTATAGTTGGAAGTATGTGCAATAATCATTTAAAAGTTGCTGACATGTTCCATTTCTAACTCAAACAGGTAAAATTTGCTGACATGTTCCACTTCTAACGCAAACGGATAAAAATAAGACAAAATTAATATAAAAAAGTGCTTTCATTCATCACCATTTTCTAGAATGGAATTAGTATTTGGCCAATTATCTATGTTATTCACAAAAAAATCTTTGTAGCTATGTGGGATGTGCTGCAAGTTGCAACCAACTGCAACGTGCTGCAGATGATTTGGCAGATTTTCATAGGCCATAGGGATATAGTAGCGGTCTCTCGTCTTTAAGACTCTCTTGACTGTTACAAATGATCGATCATTTGGTAAAAACGAATGAATACGTATAGGAAGTTAATGGTAAACTTTGTCAAACCGGCCTGTATCCACAAGAGCTTGACAAAGGCTTATCATGACGTGCTTAAGAAACGGAACAAATCAGTGACTTGTTCGGTTTCATATGTATATTGATTTATGTAAATTGATTTCGATTTTGATTCCCTATAAGTCTGGAACAAATAGGCGGACATGTTCCGTTTCATAACAGTTATGTCCGTTAAATTTATTGCACCACCTTCCATTCGCCTTGCCTAACCACGTCCGATAGCAATTTATCCTTTCCTCTAGAAAATTTTTCGCTGTCCGTGACGTCCGTGTGTCCGGCGTTATCGGTACGGGCGGCCGATTGCAAGTCAGCTGTCGCGCATGCGCGCCGGTCGCTTCGTTCGTTTGAGGCGGCGCGGGCGGCGCGCGCGCAGGTGATTCACGCGTCGCGCAGCCGTTATCAATGTTTTTAATATTACCGTCGCTTATTGTGACCTGTTCGATGTTGTCCTGCAATAATCCCATCGGTCCACTATTACACGCCATAATATCATTGTAATTATCGAATAAACAAGCACCTCGCTTGTAATTAATGTTACAATTAACCGTGTTTTCTGCCGCCTGTGTATGTTTTACTTTATCTACATCGCATTTCAATGTGTCGAAGTGCTCCTTTGTCACATAATTGCTTTTTATATCGTTTATTTCCTTCTTCAATAGCAGTAAATCCTTAAGTAGCTGTGTAGGATCTACGTGGTCAAAAAGAATCGGAGGCTACTTGTGAAGGTCTCGAGCGACAAAAGTTGGTAATTCCTCCGAGTCACTTTCTTTAAGCAGGCTGATTATATCATCAATATCCCGAGCTGATTTGCCATCCCTCCTGCGTGTTTTCTTGCGTTTGGCACTCGAAACGGAATCAAAAAGGAGGTTTTTTGCAGTCACGATATCCGATTCCGAAAAACTTGTAACACAGATCCGACTGATACTCTGTTCATCCATCACATCTATTTTATTGCTTATGAAAGCTAACACTTCACCACTTGAGACGACATATTATTATTTTATGCGCATAATCGACACACGACCCGTCCGCTAGCGTTGCGCGCGCGCGACTGTCCGTGTCCGTGTTAATCCGTACAGTGACTTATTTAATTTGTAAACCTTTTCCGAGTCAACTTCATAACCTACGGGCTGTTTTACATAAACTTCTGATATGACTTTACTATTTAGAAAAGCTGTTTCTACATCCATTTGCTGAATTTCTAATGAATTTTGACAACAATATGCTAGTAAAATCTTAAGAGTTGGCATTTTAGGTACTGGAGAATATATATCATCACAATAATCAGTCTGCTGAAAACCTCTAACAACTAACCTCGCTTTATACTCGTTTTCACTCTTCTTTCTGAATGTCCACTTGACGTCGATTACCTTTTTGTCCTTGGGTTTGTCCACTAATGTCCATGTGTTATTTTTGTTAAGACTGTCCATCTCTTTGTCCATAGCAGATTTCCATTTATTGGCATCTATGCTGGTTACCGCCTCCTGAAAATTTTCTGGAATCATAGCATCACAATAATTAACATTAATACAGTAATTCCCAAATTCTTCGTCAAATCTTTTCGGAACTTTAATTTATCTTCTTGAACGAGACTCTACTATATTTCTTTCAGGATATTCTGGTATAGTGTCATCATTTATTTCATCATTTTCTATATTGCTTTTATTACTGATCGTGTCACTTTCTGGTATGTTACTGTTTCTTTTTATTTCTTTTACTTCTTGTTTTACACTTTCCTCTTTTTGTTCATTTACATTTTCCTGTCTCTCATCATCCAATCCACATAGTGTAACTCCGTCTTCTATAATGTCACAATCTGTATCCATTGTCGCTATAGCCCAGTAGTATTCCTGGTTGAGCCTTTTTGTCCCATTTTGATATTCTTCTTGCCTCTGGAATTCTTACATATACGTTGCTACCATACATTTTTAAAAACTTAAATTCTGGTTTCCTTCTGAAAAATATTTCATATGGAGTTTTTCTTTCTATAGTATTTGTTAGGATTCTATTTTTGACATAGGCAGCCGTTTTAATTATTTCAGGCCAGAATCTACTATTTACTTTGGCATCTGATAATAGACATCTCGCCATGTCCATTAGAGATCTATTGTATCTCTCCGCAGTTCCGTTGAGTTCATGTACATATGCTGGGCACGGTTTGATTACAATTCCCTTTTGTTTTGCAAAGTGAAAGACTTTATTGTTAATGTATTCAGTACCATTATCACATATTATCTCTTTTATCATTTTATTTGGTAAGTTATGTACTTCATTCACATACTGTACTAGACAATCATACACCTGGTCTTTTCTCTGAATACATTAGACTTTAACTAGTTTACTGTAGTCGTCTATAAAAGTTAGGAAATATTTCACACCTTTGCTTCCGATGGTCTGATGAGGCCCATTCAGGTCTGTATGAACAATTTCAAGAATCTCCTGTGCTCTTCTTCGGTTGTTATGAAAAGGTAAGTTATGCATTTTATTTGCAATGCACGTAGCACATTTTAAATAGTCTGGTTCAATGTTTTTAGGAATTCCTGCTAATGATTCATTTCTGCACATTTCCAGCAATTTGTTGAAATTAGTGTGGCCTAATGTTCGATGCGATTTCTCTTTTACTGTCATATTACTTCAGTTGATAACATTTGCGGCCACCCTATATTGATCGACATAACTTTTCATCTTGTACAACTTTTCATCCTTGATAGCGATAGCTAATATAGTTCCATATGAGTTATATATTTTTGATAGTCTTCCTTTTGAAACAATATGGTGTTTATCTGTTATTTTTGCATAACTAAGCAGGTTTGCCTTCATTCCTTTTACAAAGAAAACATTTTCTAAGTTTATTTCTGATCGCTGCCCATAAACAGGAAAACTTACTCTAATATTGCCGATTTTAGTCGCTTCCAATAGCCTGCCGTCTCCGACCTTTACTTTAATTGTTTCTGTGAGAGTTTCGCTATTTTCAAAGTCTTCATCTGTGTTTATTATATGATCGGTGCAGCCGCTGTCGAGTAGCCATTCTATCTCACCGGACATACTTTTATTTGGTGCTTTCTCTGGTACAATTGTTGTGCTGTTAGCAACGGTAGTATAAAAACTGTTGCTGGGACTCTGGGTGTGTGAATTGTGAATTGGAATTGGCTACGCTGAAATCTGTAATTTTGAAAATTATGTCCACGACCTCTTGATGCATAAATCTGGGTGCGGCAGTCCTTTGCAAAGTCCATTTTACCACATTTGAAATATTTATACTTTTTATACTTTGGTTGTGTGCGGAAAACGTTAGATGTCTCACTAGTATTTTGCGATGTACATTTTAGTTTTATTTTACTTTTTAGATAGTCCACTGTCCTTTCTGTTTCAGGTAACACATCTATTAAATCTCCTATATAGCTGAAGTTTTGTGGGAGAGCTTTTAACATATAATTTAACTTTTCAGCCTCAGTTACCGATGCTCCTGCCTGTTTTAATTCATTTACGGTTTTCTCAAAATCGTCGAAGAAAATCGAAACATCTATATAGTTATTCAGTTTTATGTTTTCTAGGTTATGGCGGCATATAATTTGTAGCACCGTCGATTTCTTTGAGTACATTTGGTAAAATTTTTGCATTATCTCGTAAGCTGAGTTTAAGCTACTGACATATTCCAATTGTTTATTGGTTATTGCACTATAAATGTAGTTTGTTGCTTGAACATCTCGATCGTCATATTTTTCGCCATCGGTCGATTCTTTGGGTCGCAAGACCACGTCCTGACACTTTTTGAATTGCAGAAACTTTAGGATTCTTATTTTCCAATTCGTATAATCGACCCCATCAAATAAAGGAATATTTAATGCATCACCTTTGGACATCGTGGCGGCCATCGTCCTCGTCGAACTTTTTCAATCTTGTTTAATATTGTTATATCGTTTTGTTTTCACTTGTATCTTGTAACCACGCTCTGCTACCATGTTAATTTAGAATGAAAAATGTTTATTTTTATCACTTTCTTTATTTATACTTTATAAATATTACACTTTTACAAAACACATCTATCTCGTATAAATTTTGACAGGCAAGTCCGAATCGGTCCTTCTCCTTCTTTGAAGTTTAACTTTTTAAATTACATGCTATTGAGCTAAAATGTAAAAGTACACATTCAATCCCAACCCAACAAACAAACTAACCTTATAAAATTAAGTCAATAAGGTCTAAACTCTTATACTTGTTATAAAAGAGCATTCATTATGTCAATGTTACTTATAATGGCACATTATTAGGAGATTTGGCTAATATTACCTTTATTCTTATAATTTGGTTGGGTAAACGTTAATAACTCTAATTTATACGGCAACTATAAGGCTTCGAAATATATTCATCTTATAGTGGCTAGTTACATTGCCTTTTAGCCTTAAAATATTCAAAGACATATAAAGGCTTTTAATATGGTCAATTATTCTTAAAAAAGTAATGCACAAGGTAACTACATATAATACTTTTAACTTACAGGGCCATTTAATAAGACATCTATCCAACAAACGAATGCTAACATTTTATATGACCTTAACAAGGATGAAAGCAATCCATATTCTCTTATACAGTGATTATAAAGATATTATTCTCTTGAAGGTTACAATAAAAGGCTTTACATAACTACATTCGCCATTTTAAACGTACAACAGATTGTGTGAATATCTTGCGGAGCGGAATAATCGGCCAAGTGCGAGTCGGACCTGCGCACGATGGGTTCCGTACTTTCATAGAGGGATTCAAAACTAATGAAACTCGTGTAATTTCCAGTAACGCACTAACGCTTTATTTTAAATGCACACGTCAAAGTTTTTACCATAGACAATACAGGATAAGTACAGATTATTTTGATACCATAGACATAGCCACAGACTCCAAATACAGATTATAAATTTTACATCCCCACTTATCAAAATAATCCTAAGTTCACATTTGTAAAACAAGAAAATTAAATAAACTAACAAATTTGTGACAGCCCTAGCATCTTTACAAATTTATAATGCTTTACACTACTAAGACTTTTAGTCAAAATATCAGCTGGCATCTCTGCTGAAGGCATATAAGATATTTTGACCAAATCATTAACTATACATTCTCTGACAAAGTGATGCCGAACATCAATATGTTTCGTTCTTCTGTGAAACAAAGGGTTATATGCTAATTTCTGAGAACTTTGGTTATCACTTAATAAATTTACAGGTACATTATCAATATTGCCTCCATTCATCTCAGAAATTAAATTATTTAAATATACAGCCTCTTTGCATGCCTCAGAGAGAGCCATGTATTCTGCCTCCGTGCTAGATAATGCTACCGTTGTTTGTTTCCTACACTCATATGAGATAGCACTGCCAGACAATAAAAAAATAAAACCTGTATAAGATTTTCTGTCTATTGACCAAGATGCCCAGTCTGCATCAACAAATCCTAACAATCTATTATCACTTTTTACATATTTTAACCCATATTGTTTAGTTTTACTTAAATATTTTAACACTCACTTAAGATGTTTCCAGTGAGTCTCATCATAACAATTATTATACTGGCTGAGAAAACTCACTGCAAAACTTATGTCAGGTCTAGTTAAAACACACAAATACATAAGAGCACCTAACAATTGTTGATATGGATATTTCTGACAAATACTTTTAGCCTTATCTAGTTTTAAATTCTTTTCCATAGGAGTATCTGAACTCTTACAATTTACCATATTAAATCTTTTCAAAATTACATCTACAAAATCTTTTTGATCTATAGTAATTGAATCTTGTTTTACAGTCACATTCATACCAAGACAATGCTTTAACTGGCCTAAATTCTTTATATTAAATTTTGCCGTCAATTCACTAATTAGTTTATCACATATTTCTATTATAAAAGACAAAAAAAATCGTCCACAAATATTGCTATATGTACTCTGACATTATTATTACACATCATAAATAGACATGGTTCATACTGTGACTTGGTATAACCTAGTTCTAGTAAACAAACTTCTACTCTTTGATACCATGCTCTGGCTGATTGTTTTAAGCCATATATAGCTTTTTTTAGTTTTAACACTTTATTTTCAAAATTATGTATATCAGAACATTCTGGTATCTCCATATAAATACATTCATCTAACACACCATTCAAAAATGCAGTAGGCACATCGAGGTGTAATATATTTAGCTAAGTTCTTATCTACACTCAAAGCTAACAATAATCTCAAAGTGGAATACCTGAGAACTGGCGAGTAGGTTTCCTTATAGTCCATACCCCATTTCTGATTAAACCCCTTCGCCACCAGCCTTGCTCTGTACCGCACTTTGTTTTCACTATTGTATTTTATTTTAAAGACCCACTTGCACTTCACAATAGTTTTATTCACTGGTCTGTCCACTAGTTCCCATGCATCTCTATCACTGAATGACTGTAACTCTTCTCTGATAGCTTGCCGTCACTGTTCCCTATCCGGTCCACCGATAGCGTCCTTCAAAGAAATGTTCTCACTCGGCTCTTCATTCTCGATGCATAAGTTTGCAAAACCATAGTAGTCCGGCTTCCTCCTGACACGTTTCTCTCTAGCTTCAGTATTGACAAACACTGTGTCCTCAAGTGAAGTCGAGTCATAGAAACTGTCCTCTGTGTCTGAACTGGACGGCTCCGGAACATAGGTCTCATCTTGTTCGTTATTCTGTTCATCTTCTGAACAAGACTTTTCCAGAATACTATCTGACTGCACTTCCCCCACTGAATCCTGTTTTCCTTCACTACTCTCCTGTACTGAAATCTGTGTTGTCATGCTGTCATTTTCTTGTTCCGTGACGACAACATCTCTTGCTGTTGTAATAGAGCGTGATGCGGGATCGTACAGTCTGTACCCTTAAAATAGCTACCAAAAATAGCTTCTTTGCTTTCCTGTCCCACTTTAACCTTTTTTCTTTTGGTATATGTGTCATGGCTAAGCTGCCATAGACACGGATATGGCTGACATCTGGTCTTCTACCTGTCCAAAGTTCAAATGGTGTACGATGTTGAAGAACTGCAGCTGGAGACCTGTTCTTCAAGTACACAGCAGTGTGCACTGCCTGTGCCCACAAGAATTTTTCAAATTTTGCATCAAATAAGAGACATTTTGCTTTTTCCACTATTGATCTATTTAAACGCTCACATAACCCGTTCTGTTCTGGACAGTAGGGATTCGTTTTCTGGTGTACTATCCCATTAGCTTTTAAATAATCATCGAATTTGTTATTGCAAAATTCTTTGCCATTATCTGTTCTGAGCATTTTAATTTTAGTAGATTTTTGATTTTCTACTAAGCTTTTGTACTGCTTGAAATAATAGAAAGCCTCATCTTTTGTCTTGAGAAAATATACATAAGCCATCCGGCTGTAATCGTCCACCAACAGTAGAAAATATCTAGCTTGTCCGAGCGACTTGTTCTCCATAGGCCCGCAGAGGTCACCGTGAACAATATCCAAAACATTTTTGCTCCGTGATGTACTAACTGGGAAGGGCAATCTTGTTTGCTTTCCCTCACAGCATACTGTACAGTTGCCTCTACTTATGTCTGCCTTATCTTGGAATGACAAGCCATCCACTGCTCCATCCCTCATGATATTTAGATCGTTACTATTTATGTGGCCAAGCCGTCTGTGCCATGTCCAGCTATAGGCAAACCGTTTAACTCAGTCTTCGCCCGCGCGGTACAGGAGTGCGGGGGTATGGCGACTACGGGGACTGCGAGGGGTGCGGGCGGCAGGCGCTCGTAGTGTGATACACAAGAGGTGAAATTACGCTCTAGACCGCTTCGAAGATATGTGACGTCATAGTGTTTAATGGCGAAAATTTTTATTTCAAAATTAATTGATGACGATACAAATACAATATTTTAATGAAAGCTATGTAGATAATTAAATAAAAACTTTAATTTTATACTTTTTATCATAAACAATAATTTCTCAAAATTATAAATCAATCACTTGTATCCATATCAGTATCAGAAGAACTGGATTGTTCACTTTCGAAGCATCCATCATCGGAATCATCAGAGTCGTCCTGGGTGTTAATAATAAAATCAACAGCATCATCTAGAACTCCGTCATGTTTGCAGTATTCGTCCTCGATTTTAATTACGTGGTTAACACAATGCTCCCACTTCTCCACGGAATATTCAGCAAATAATTCCTCTAAAATTTGTTTTTTTTTGGTCCAAAGTTGAGTCGATATTTTTTTCTGCTAATCGTTCTTTAATATCACCCCAGACTAACTCGATGGGGTTCAGGTCTGGGTGGTATGGAGGCAAACGTAACACTTCATGTCCGTTTCTTTTCAATAACTGGTCAATTTTGTAAATATCTTCAGTTTCTTTCTTTTTAATTAATTTTAATAAGTCATCTTTTCTAAGATTTTCATCGAAAGCCACGTCATGTCGTCGTAACCATGTTTGCATAACTGCCTTGGTAGAAGCCATAGTCGGCTTTTTCTCTTCTCGAACAGAATGATAAGCTGCGTTATCCATTACGATGACAGAATTTGAGATATATTAGGCATTCTTTTCCTTTATCCATTTACTGAAATTGATGAAATTCATCGAATCGTGATAATCACCTGATTTACATTTGGATTTAAATATCACAAGTGCTCCGTCTACAAATCCAGTTTGACCACCACAATGTACGATTATCAAACGGTTCCCTTTACCAATATGAGATAGCACGCCATGTACATCCTTTGATTGCCAGCATTTCGAAACGTTATGAGACGCATTTACATAAGTCTCGTCAAGATATAATATATGTCTTCCTTCTCTACGATATTTTTTAATCGTCTTTAGGTATTTCCACCTCCACGATGTTATATTTGGCTGTTCGATAAGGAGTTTCCTTTTAGAACCGCATTTCTTAAATTTAAAACCTAGATCATGTAATAACAGCCTTAAATATTCCCTGCCGCAGTGTAATATATTCTCTGCTCTTAGTACAGTATTTAAAGTTTTCAGAGTTGGAATTTTTTTATCGATTGTATAAAACTGAGTGACTTTTCTTCTTACCACTCCTTTTGTAAATTCGTCTATTTCCACTCTTTTTCTGCGAACATGTTTTGATTTTCTCGGTGATTTAAATCTTTCGTCGTTATTAAATCGTTTCCCTTGTTGTACAATTCTAGATATAGACTTTTCCGATAGTCCAGTAACTTCAGCTACGGTTTTATTTAAAGGTATGTCTTGTTGATATTCAACAGAAGATAGGTCCAGTTTTCTTTTTCTAAAATATTCGTATACGTTAAAAGCCATTTGCTTGCACTGACTATTAATTTTATGTGCGAATATCTTTCGACTCATCTTGACAATGTAATCTCATGTATAACTCTCACAAAGCGTCCGTGACAATTAGCACATGCGATCGCTAACCGCGTAGCGAGCGAACTGAGTTGAAACAAAAATGCGCCTGCCGCCCGCACCCCTCGCAGTCCCCGTAGTCGCCATACCCCCGCACTCCTGTACCGCGCGGGCGAAGACTGAGTTAAACGGTTTGCCTATAGAAGTCACAGCCGTCGCTGCCAAAAGTTGTTCTGACTTCACAATGTTCAACTTATACACACCATTTGTTAAGTTTGCTTCTCCAATGCATTCATTCCGTTGATTATAAATGTGGCAAACATTTTCATTGAAAATAATTCTGTTTCCACTAGATATCATGTTACTAACGGATAGAAGGTTGGTAGTAAGATTTTGTATGCATAACACATTGTTGACATTCACTTTCTATTCCTTATTTTTGACTCGCGTCGTTATTTCAATGTCTCCGGAACATATAACTGGCACGCTTTCTTTATTTGCCACCACAATATCACGAGTTTCGGTGTTGTAAGACACGTTCTTCATCATGTTTTTGCTCGATTCAGAAATCATATGAGTGCTCGCTCCTGAGTCACATACCAATCCTTTTCACTGAATTCGCCCGTTAGGAACATCGCACTAAATGCATTTACGTGTTTATCTTCTTGCATTTCGGTGGATCGACACTGATTTTTGTAGTGTCCTAACTGCTTGCATTTGTAACAACGAATATTTTTCGCCGGCTTTCCGTCACTTGATAGACCGCCATTTTGGTTTGACACTTGTTGACGTTTCCCGCCGTTTGCTTTGTCCGTGTTCGAATAACGTTGATTTTGATGACTACTTCTGGATTTGGAGAAAAATGCTCCTTCTGTTTTTATTTCACTATCTGCACTCATATCGAGCAACTTTGTCTTTATTGCATCTGCACTAATTTTCATGCCAGAGTGCTCAATGGCCATTATCATTGGCGCGAATCTGTCCGTCAATCCAGCCAAAAGAAGTGAACCCACCCACTCATCGTTGATCTCAAAACCGGTGCCTTTAAGCTTCTGAGCTGTATCAACTAGCTGAGTCACGTATGCAGTCATTGAATCTGAAGTTTCTAAACGAATAGAGATCAATGTTCTTAGTAGACTTATGCGACGCGTGAATCCTGAATCGTCAAATAACGATTTTAAGTTCGCCCACAGATCGTGCACCGTACGTTCATTCTTGATATGGGTCGATAGTCATCACCATCTTAGCCTTGGCCTTCCTATCATCTTCTTCCTTTAGCTCTGAACTCTTCGCGATGTCAATGCCCTCGAGGATAAGAAAATTTTGCACTGCGAAAGCCCAATCATCGTAGTTATCTCTTCCTCTAAGTTTTTGGACATTCAATGAATAATTTCCGGTCATTGTAACTGCACTTAATAAAGACTTTATTGTTCGAATCGTCTGGGCCCATAACCTAATGAAACTCGTGTAATTTCCAGTAACGCACTAACGCTTTATTTTAAATGCACACGTCAAAGTTTTTACCATAGACAATACAGGATAAGTACAGATTATTTTGATACCATAGACATAGCCACAGATTGCAAATACAGATTATAAATTTTACAAAAACAGTGGAAGAAGTTGAAAAGGAGCGATGGTTACAGAAGAAAAGTAAAAAATAAAATAATTCATGTGATAATCACGTATTTTTAATAATATTTCAAACTTAAAATTAGTGCACAATAGTGAGCTAAAGTATCCTTATAAAGAGGTCTCTTTCAGCCAACCCAACTACAGTGCAGTGGCAAAATATCATTTTTATATAAAATATACGGGAATAACACTAGCTAGGTGCGATTTTGTTAGTATGAAAGGAACCCTAACTATATGTAGAATGGCAATAGCATAATAAACAATTGATGCCGTTATAAAGTCTTTACTCTCATAGACTCCTTATAGACGATGTGTGAATCCTGTCGTTCTTTTAAAAGCACTGTATTTAACTTGACTAAACAATTAAGAGTCCGTATACGAAATTTTGGCGATGAATATGAAATTGCAAAGGTTCGCTACGGAAATATTATTTGGTGTTTTCCCCTTATTAGATTTTAAAAAATATATATTAATTATTAGATTTAAAAATATATTTAAGCGCGGACTGCCGACTCGAGTCTTGCGGCGAGTAATATAATGTGAGATTTAGGTTGCTTTGAATCGTGTTTTTTGGCACAATTTGTTTTTTTTTTCTTTTTTCTCGAATTGGATAAAATTTTATTTATAGATTATTTCTGTCGTTTTCTTTTTATGAATTACAGCTCCAAGTTGCTGAAATTAACAGCAATTATTTGCCCATTTTCTCTAAAATTTTGCCGAGTTACATATTATTTTTTTACTCAACTATGTATTTCATATTAAAGTGGTAAAAAGTAATTCCAACATTGTATACTGTATAGACGACTTTCTCAACAGCATATTGTATTTTTTTCATACCGTTAAGACGTCAATACAATCCATAAACAGGTGATATTCTAAACCTTTAACAGCAAAAATCACAAAACTGTCGCGGGTTTGAGTTGGATTATTTAAAAATACTTTTAAAAAAATCTAGCTCCAACATTAGATTATAATTGAAATGATCTTACATGTTGTGCATTAAAACTTATAGAAATACTGTATTTTAACTGTTAAATCGCGTCTGTAAAATCAGGGAAATCGGCAAATTTCGTATACGGACTCTTAATGACGTTTTTAGCACTAAAACAGCTAAAATTCAAGGGCGAGTTGATACCAAAACACACAGCGTATCACATTTTATCATGCATTTGAATTCCCATACACTTTTCACTATAAACGAGCACTAAATCAGGTAAATAAACTATACATAAAATAATGACTTATCGTTTACTTGGCAGTAAAATGGCTGACGTTTCTATTTCTTCTCCAAGCTGTTGCGAAAATGTGAATTTGAATGACGGCAAAAAGGGCTAACGGATTTTAAGAGCCTTTGATATGCCGCACTGAGCTTAACTCCCTTGTATCGGGCAAAAATATAACACGTATAAGGGTGATCGCCCGTATTAACGCTTTCCATATTATGTTTCTTGTAAGTTGAAGTACCTTGTTCTTTGGTATTATGTAACACTTATAAGGAAAAAAGCGGACAATAAAGCAACTATAAGGAGGGTATAAGGTTATTATCTTTATAAATTGTGCCCAAATGCACCCTTATTAGCGATAATACGACTCTTATAAGAATATTATTTTTGGCTATATTAGCCACAACAAGAGCAATTTTTTTTAGTTGGGAACTGCTTCTAAACTAACCCCATTTTTGGCTGCTGCAATTTTCTTAGGTACATATAACTCAATATCTATACTTATAAAATTACATGTCCTGACTGACTGACTGACTCACTGATTCATCATCGCTGAGCAAAAACTGTTAAAGTTACAGCCACGAAATTTGGTGAGTAGGGTTGTTCTATTAAGTAGACACCCACTAAGGAAGGAATTTAGAAAATTTTACCCCGAAGGGGGTGAAATAGGGGTTAAAAGTTTGAAAGTCCGTCATTTCTTGAGTTAGAAACATGAAACTTTATTTTTGGGTTACTGATAAAAAATGAATGGACACGTATTTAAGCGTTTTTGGAAATTCTACCCACAAGGGGGTGAAATTGGGGTTGAAAGTCCGTTATTTCTTAAGTTAGAAATTTGAATATGTTTGGGCTACTGGTTAAAAATGATTGGATACATGATTAAGCGTTTTTGGAAATTCTACCCCCAAGGGGGTGAAATTAGGGTTGGAAGTTTTAATGAAAGTCCGTCATTTCTTGAGTTAGAAATATGAAACTTTATTTTTGTGCTAATGATTAAAAATGAATGGATACGTATTTAAACGTTTCTGGTAATTCTACCTCCAAGGGGGTGAAATTGGGGTAGAAAGTTTCAATGAAAGTCCGTCATTTCTTGAGTTAGAAATATGAAAGTTTATTGACGTTTGCGTTTGACGTTTGCTTAAATAGGGTCCCGTATTTACCCTTTGTATAAGGAACCACAAAAAGGGGAAAACTATCCATCTCTGTTATTATACTATGTTAACGCGGACGAAGTCGCGGGCAACAGCTAGTAGTCTATAAAGTGTTTCTTGCTATTAATTAAATGGTTTGTACACCCAGAGTCCACACAAAACTGAATCAATGAGTTATTTTCACTATTATATTGTTCCTCGTAGCACATTAATACGTTTGGATTATTACCCCCAAAATTAACATGGCCACCTTGTGTTCGTCCTCGGTTATTGATGTATGTCCACGTCCACGTTAAACATGCTGGGAAGGACTAACTAACTACATCATAACTACATCCGCCTAGTATGGGTCCCGGGCCACAGTAACGTCCCCGGTAATGAAACCGCTGACGAACTGGCTGGGCTCGGGGCCAAGAGTCTCATATATGGCCCAGAACCAGTCTGTGGTATAACTCCCAGTACCACAAAGCAAGTGCTCAAGGAATGGGGTCACAGACTATGCAGGAAGCAATGGGCTGAGACCCCTGGCCTTGAACACTCCAAGGCACTAATTCCTGGCTTCAACAAGAAACTATCAGAATTAGTGCTCACCTTGGGTAGGAACCAATTAAGAATCCTTACCAGAAGCCTAACTGGGCACTGCAAGCTCAACAAACACCTAAACAGAATGGGTATTTGTAGCATAACGACTTGCAGATTCTGTGAGGAGGAGGATGAAACACCTATTCACCTTCTCCTCGACTGTCCTGCTCTACTACAGAGCAGGAACAGGCACCTTGGTCGCCACGAATACTCATCCACAGAGGAAATTCGTGGCACCAACCCCAACCATATCGTTCAATTTATGAGCAGTATTGGGTTGGGGATGATTCTCTAGTACGAAGGAGTCACAATAGATCCTCATGGGTCGCAGTGACGTCAGGGCTATAGCGACCTGCCTTCTTTAAAAAAAAAATGTCCACGTCCTCCATAGAATCCTCAAACCTCTTTGTCCACGTCCTCTTTGAAACCCATGTCTAGTGTTGTATCCTGGCCCGTTACTTTGTCCTTGTCCGGTGTTGAAATTCTTATATATCCGTTTCCTTGTAATTTATGGCATTGAAATTTTTTATGTCCTGGTTTCCCACATACAAAGCATGAGAATGCACTTGGAGTGACAATATGCTTGTTGTGAAACTGCTTTCTTTTTTCTTATTCTGCCAATAATCTGTCTTTTACAGTATTAAGTTTTAAATCTCCGATGGTTTATATCCATATATTTCCATACATTCCCATACATTTTACTTCCCTATGTTATCGTTTTACCGCGGACGTCCACGATATTACCGCCATGTCCAAAATTATTTAAAATGCGCATTAGAAGACTGGTTGTTTCTTTCATTTGTTATTTGATAGATAGTAGATACGCATGTCAAAGTTTACTACTTAAAAATTATAGACAGATACATCAAACAATGTTTGATGCATAAAATTCTATTTAAAAAAATCGTGAAAATGAATGTTAATCTTATAATACTTATAATATTTATTACTTTTTTTTTTCGAAATTTATTCAAATATTGTAATTATTTGCAAAAAAACCCACCAAACTGCTAATCTCGCGAGATCTCGAAATCGGCGAGATCTCGCGGTATTGTATTCATAAACTCGCGGGATCTCGCTTGAGCCCCAATCTCGCGAGATTTGCATTCCCTATTTCCAACGCAGTCACTATGTTTTCATAACTTTTTGACGACGGACAGTAAGAAAATGTTGACCTTCTCTTCCTCTGACATGACAGATCCTGCCTCCTCTAATTGTGTTATAATTTCTTGCATTCAAGTGAGATGTTCTTTTAAAGATTTTGATTCCATATATTTAATTTCACTCAATTGCCTTCGCAGGAACAATTTACTACGCGTGCCTCGATTCTTAAAGCTCTCTTCCAAGTTTTTAAACATTTCAAATGCTGAGTCGCTCCTCAAATACTCTAGATGGCTTCCGCCACTGCAGAAATTAAGATACATAGGCTGCTATTTATGTATCCGGAACTGGCCACTTACAAGAACAATATTTAAAAAGTAATTACAACATTTAAAAATAGAACTCTTTGGTTGAAGAATACATTTTGTTTCATGTGACTGTCAATTATTTTTCCATTGTGGCGTCATTTTGAAAATTGCGTGTCTTCATTTGCCATGGATTTAACGCGTGAACATTTTCGTGCAATGATTTACTACGATTTTCGGCGTGGGCTAAATCAACAACAGTGCTTTATTCAACTCACCGCAACTTTTGGAGATGAAGCACCATCAAAAACCACTGTTTATCACTGGTACAGTGAGTTTAATCGTGGGCGGTCTATGCTCACGGATGAAAATAAAGAAGGTCGCCCAAAAACAGCTGTTGTCCCACAAAATATAGATGCTGTGCGGGAACTAATAATGCGTGATCGTCATGTTACATATCGCGAGATAGAGGCGTCCTTAGGCATAAGTATGACGAGCATACATAAGATATTACACGAACATTTGGCTGTAAAAAAATTATGTTCGCGTTGGATTCCGCACAACTTGACAATCGATCAAAAACGGGCTCGTGTCGATTGGTGCAAAAAAAATGATAAAAAAATACAACCGTGGTACGTCAAAAGCCGTTTATAATATCTACACAGGTGATGAATCTTGGATCTATGCATATGACCCCGAAACTAAACAACAGTCAACGGTGTGGGTGTTCCAAGATGAGCCGAAACCAACAAAAGTTACTCGTGCAAAAAGTACTTTGAAGCAAATGGTCGCCTGTTTTTTTGGAATTAATGGACATGTGGCTACAGTGCCATTAGATAATCGTAAAACGGTTAATTCTGAATGGTATACGACCATTTGTTTACCAGAAGTCTTTGAAGAAATAAGAAAGGACAACCGACAACGCAGAATCATATTACATCACGACAATGCTAGCTGTCACACCTCAGCTGAAACAACTCAGTTTTTGGAGGGTCAAAAGATCGAATTGACTGGTCATCCGGCGTACAGCCCTGATTTGGCACCTAACGATTTCTTTTTATTTCCATACGCGAAGAACAAATTACGTGGTCAACGTTTTTCGAGCCGCGAAGAGGCTGTTGATGCGTTCAAAATGCACGTTTTGGAGATACCTCAATCAGAATGGAAAAAGTGCTATGAAAATTGGTTCCAGCGTAGGTATGCAAAAGTGTGTCGATCATCGCGGCGAATATTTTGAAAAGCAATAAAACCATATTAAATGATATATGTTTGTTTCTTTTTTTAATTCCGGATACATAAATAGCAGCCCTCGTAGCTTGGACTCGCTTCGAGTTTTTCATCTGCAAAATCCTTTTGTACAATTGCCTCATAGCAGCCGCTCTCTTTTAAAATGCTTTTTATTCTGAATGCCCAAGTATTAAAACTTTCACCATCAAATTGTGGTATATTGTACTTCATAGCGTCTCTCGCCGACATATTGCAATTTGCTTTTACCTCGTGCTTCGTAATTTTCGTACTTTCAGATTTCTTCGGAAAAGGGACCTGGGCCCATAACTATTGTGATATATGTTTAGGATTTTACAAAACTTATACATTATGCACCGAACGCCATATTATATTTAGGAAGGAAGTTGTATTGCAAAAAACCACAGATAATAAATCAAGTTGATCTACAGACTAAAAAGAAATATTTGTGTTGCTATTTCAACAATGCCGAATTACAGCTTTGTAGGTCCCATAGTCTCTGAGCAAAACAGTAGACAGACAAACGGACAGACAGACGAACAGACACACGGACAGACAGACGCACAGTGTGATAAAATCCTCGATTTTGTTTCACCGCGTTTTTCTTTCAAAATACTATAGTTGATAGCTATACAGGATGTCAAAAGACCGCTTCCGATAACTTCGTGGGGTTATTATAGGGCATGAGATATATCCATTGGTGCAAGTTATTTTCTTGTAATCGCCAGTTTTTAAAGTAGTCAAAATTTTGAACACGCAATGTATAATGCGCGCAGAAAATGCGATACTATCGCACGCCGTCGGAGCCCGGCCCCGGGCCGAGCCGGCCCCCCCCCCCCCCCCCCCCCCCCGCGCCGCCCGCGACGAGTCTCGCGCGCGCGGCCCTGCTCGTCATGCTGCTACTCATGAGTTAAGAGAAAACAGCTGATCGTGGTGTGCCCTAGCCCGTAGGTAGTGAATAAACCACCAATATTGTAATAATTATTAAATTACAATTATTTTTTAAGTAAGTAGGTAACATTTCTTAGGTTTTTAATCAACAATAAGTTTTTACTTTCGGCTACAAAAAAAGAAAAAGAAAATCAAAATTCACATCAGGTTCAGGTTGTACTAATTATTCATAAACAGTTATACCGATCTATGGAAAAAAGACTTAAACTGTACATGTACACAAACATGTAAACAGCAAAATGATAATTTAAAAAATTTAATTTAGTAATATCAATAATTATTGTACAATAGAAAGATATTTGTCACTGACCTTATCAGTTACTTTGCACCCGTGTACTTACGAGATGCGGTTCAAACTGCGCACCTTGCAACTCGAGACACAGTTTGCACGCCTCTTCGTGTCTTCGTGCAAACGAAAACCGAATGTTCTGTCGGCACTACAAAGTTCCCTAAGGTCACCAAATACTTGTCTAATTCGCCGCTTCATTTCCTCGGCACTGTCGCACGCCCGGTTGTAAACCAGCTCCTTTACGTAGCCCCAGAGAAAAAAGAAGGTGAAGTCACCGTTTAAAAAATCTAAATATGACGCACCAGTCATCCTTGCAGGCAAAAATACTGGCCCCTATATCAATTTTTTGTAGATGCCACCCCACACGTTAACTGACCAACGTGTTTGGTGGCCAGTTTCTTGGCATGCCCGAGGGTTTTCGACTGACCAAATGTGAGCATTTTTCCTGTTCCACATCCCATTTCTTGTAAATGTGGACTCATCCGTCCATAGCACATTTTGGATGAACCCGGGGGATGCTTCTTCCCGCTGAAGCAGCCATGAACAATAGTCAGTCCGTCGGACACGGTCCACCGGAAGCAGCGCTTGCACTCGATGGACTTTGTAGGCACGCATTCTGTTCCGCCCTAAAATTTTGTGGATAGTCGCATGCGATGCAACTGGCCTGCCGTGATGTCGTCTCAGCCTTTTAGCTGCACTGCGAGTTCCTAGTCAAGGGTCTCGGTGTAAAACCTCCAAAACCTGCTCCTCAACACGCACGTCCAGTTGCCGCCCACCGCCAGAAGTAGAAGGCGCAATAGGCCTATTTTCTAACACGCTGGTATGCCTGTGTGATAATGCGGGAGTCGGAAGGATGTCGGGCATGAGGATATCGCCTTCGGTAAATCCTCAAAGCCTCTGCGGCATTTCCTGATGCTTCTCCCAAACACATAAGCATCATGCCGTATTCGCGCGCGGTATACACATACGGCGAAGGCATTTTAAAATTTAAAAACAAAACACAAAACACAAAGAAAAATAGTCAATAGTAAACGAAACAATTAACACTAATTACAAAAAGAAAAAAAAAAAGAAAATCACTTAAGTTATAACTAACGAAAAAGTCAAAATAAACTAAGAAAAACTGAGAAGTACGGTAATTAAAATTATGACCAAAATTGGCGAAACGTCACTCGGAAACGCAGGTTTACAGCCAACTGAACATTACTGAAAAAAATAATAAAATTCATGTAAAACAATAAGGACGTCCCCCTGCGCATTTGAAGTATCGATATTTTTTTATCGAGAAATCGCTATTTAATTTGCATATTATGTATTTAATAGTATGAACTTAAAAATAACTCGATATTATTATTATTACCACAAACATTCATTGTTATTTGAATTAAAAATTTCCATAAAAATAAAAATAAAACTAAAAACATTAACTATAAAACAGAATAAAAACATCCTAACATTCTAATCTCTTCTTGAAGTACCCAATGAAGAAGTTTCCTTACGTAATTTCTCTTATTTGGGTTTCAATAAGAAAAAAGATAGTCTACAAAATACAATCGTTTTATTGTACCATTGAGTATGTAGTAGAACATTAGTATTAAACATTAAAAATTATTAATGTAGGTTATTGTAATATTGACTACGAATAAAACTAATTTTATTTTTTATAGGTCTCAACCTGTGGTCACAACACTAATTGTCTTTGTAATCTAGCGACCATGCCGCACGCGTCACTAAGCTCTTTGATGATTTGCCGCGCAAATCTGTCGCAATGTCGACACCTTGCCGTCACTTTTGGCCGACACTGCATATCGGTACATTTTTGATTTTGTAGGCATAATTATAATTAGATGCAGGCCGCCGCTGCAGGTCGCGCCACAGCACGATGGTCTAAGGCTGCGTTTCCACTGAAGCGGAGCGGAGCGGAGCGGAGCTTAGCGGTGCCCGAATTGACCAATCGTGCTATTCCAGCGGAATGACAGCGAAGATTTCGAGCATGATGATTGATCAATTCGGCACCGCTAAACTCCGCTGCGCTCCGCTCCGCATCAATGGAAACGCAGCCTAAAGCCCCGTTCACACGCTTGTTGTATGCCACAAAGTACAAACACCAAACAGTGCGCAACACTGAATGTTTTTCAAGCGTATGAAAACATTGAGCAACAGCCATTGAGTTGTGAAGGAAAACTGACACCAACACCGAACAGTGACGAACACAAAGAAGAACAGTCAAACACATACGAACACTCAACTACATGTGGGTGTTTGCTGTTTGCCAAGCATGCATAGTTTATACGTGGGAGAGCCATGCTTCGGCACGAATGGGCTGGCTCGACCGGAGAAATACCACGTTCTCACAGAAAACCGGCGTGAAACAGCGCTTGCGCTGTGTTTCGCCGAGTGAGTGAGTTTACTGGAGGCCCAATTCCCTACCCTATTCCCTTTCCTACCCTCCCCTATTCCCTTTCCTACCCTCCCCTATTCCCTTCCCTTCCCATCCTTACCCTCCTCTATTACCCTATTCCCTCTTAAAAGGTCGGCAACGCATCTGCAGCTCTTCTGAAGCTGCGAGTGTCCATGGGTGACTGAAGTTGCTTTCCATCAGGTGACCCGTTTGCTCGTTTGCCCCCTTATTTCATCAAAAAAAAGCATATGGACGGGGCCAAAAGCTGTTTGTGTTTGCCACTGTTCGTTGTTGGTGTCATTTTTTTATTATTTAATTATAGGCTGTTTGGCAAACAGTCGAGAAGTCTCCATTCGCTTTGAGTACGCTTTGTGTTTGCTACACCATTACACATATCAAACAAGACTGGCAAAGTCCCAAACATCGCCATCAAACACGTTTGTCGAATGTTAAGGTGGCATTCCGATCCTTGCTGCAAGCGACCCGCGACCGCCAAAATTCAAATAAAATGCTGCTTTATAAGGATTTATTCTATTAGATTTTTCGCTCTACGCCAATACAAAGCATTGGTCGCTAGACCAATGTCGGTAGAAAATAAAAATTTGTTCATTAAAAGTGGCGTTTAATTTTTAATTTTCATTGGCTGCGAAGGCGCGTCGATAGACCAATTGTATGGAAACCCCGCGAACTGTTTGCTAAATAGCCTTCGATTTGTGAAAGAAAATTGACACCAACGCCAAACTGTGCCGAACACAAATAGGAACAAGCAAACACATACGACCACCCATCCATGTAGGATGTTTAGTTTGCTGTTTGCCATTGGTTGCCAAGCATAATATGACTCGCCCATATTATGCTTGGCAAACAATAGCTTGAATAAAAACGACATCGAAACCGAACAGTGGCAAACATAAACAGGCATACAAAGACGCACCTACATGTTGGTGTTTCCTGTGTTCGGTAAATTCAAAGATACATCTTTGAATTTACCGAAAGTCGATGTACATGTTTTTAAAGACGATTTTCGCAAATTTTCGTATTTAGTTGCAATTTGCGTCTTGAGGTTGAAGGTAGTCGGTTGAGTTAAGTTTAATTAGTAAGCGTTTGTTATTACGATATTTTTAAAACATTGTATTTTTGTGTAAACTAAATGTGTAAACTGTAAATTAATTAATTATTATTTCTCATTAGTCATTACGTTGAGTTAAAAAAACTAAGTGTTGTGTAAGATATCGTGTAAAAAGAGATAATATTGTGTTGTTATTGGTGGTGTTATTGATTGGTGTTATGGACTATTTTCAAAATGCATGGAGAGCACATTCAAAAATCAGAATTCAACATTTTTCACGTAAGTTAATTGCTAAAGTTTTTTCATACATCGTCTGTAGACTGAAGTAAGTAGATAAAAAGCGATAATTGCAGAATTATTAGCTACTGTCCATCCACAATAATTATCGTTCCGCAAAACACGGAAAATGTGTTATTATTTTTTAAGTTGCCTTAAAAAAATCTTTGTGTTTTATTAGATTTCGTGTAAGAGATGAATTGTTGTTGGTAGTATTATTGTTTAGTGCTACGGTCGAAACTTACAAAATGCATAGAGAAATAAGAACACTTTCAAGGACTTAACATTTTACACGTACATGTATTAACTACCAAAGTTTTACGTACGGACTACGGGGGCTTTCATGCATCGTCTGTAATTTCGATAGAAAGCCTGAGATTGCGGAAAACGGTTCATCCGCATATTACACAATATTGGATTTGTTCCTTACGAAGAACTTTCTAAATAATCGATGAATTAATTTTACAAATTTGTTTAAATACTGTTGTAAGTTGTTACTCATGCACAGAAACTAGAAAGTTCGTTACAGTTTTGTACATGAGTTAGGTTAATTTTAACACTGCAAGTAGCCTAGGTAAGAGATCAGAGGTCAAAGTTCTGAGTTACGTCTTGAGAGAGTTGAATGTCATGGTTATACGACCTTATGTTATTAAGCGCGCTACACCTCGCGCCTATACATTACGTATTGGCATAAAAAAATAAAAGTAAAAAAATTAAAATTAAATATTTTTGTAAATGGTTTATCCTTACATGTAAAGGTTATAAATCATAAAAAAAAAATATTAAAAAAAATATTTTGAAAAAAATAATAATTAAAAAAATACATTTTTGTAATCAGAAAATGTAGTATAATAATACCCTAAAGTTATCGGAAGTGGTCTTTTTACACCCTGTAAAAACATTAGAGTAAAACTCCGAGATCGATATTCTTTGTAGTTATTTTTTTTAAAGAGTGTCAAAGTTGGCTTTTTTCCTGGTCAAAAATTTGCATATAGGGCTCAACAAGAATGGGTTGTAACCCATTCTTGTTGAGCCCTATACCAGAGCCCATACATTTTTACCCATCATCATTTAGGTACACATTTATGGTACATAATACTAGCAATGTAGCCAAAACATTAAAAAAAGGTTTGAACGCGTTTTCTATTAGGACTTGGCAAAAATTTGGGATATTGCTTGGGTCAAGAAAACAAACTATTTGCGATTCGTTGATGGTGTTATGTCGTTTTTAAAGTATCCGGTTTTAGGTCACAACCAAGTAATTCCAAAGCTGTTAAATTTGTACCATGTCCATCACACGTTAAACTAATAACATCTTTGTCAGCGTCAAAACATTTAATTAAACAAAGTTTTAACTTTGCATTTTGCTTTCCTGTAACACAATTGCTCATAAAATATCCCAGAGGTACTTAAATATGCTGATTAATACATACTAGAAATAAAACTAGCGCTTGAGAGGCAAGCAGCACCCTCATCAACTCCAGTCCCAATATCTACAAAGCCTATATTTTTTACCATTCCAAAAATTTTTTGTGATCTTATAGCTACCTCATCGAACACGAGAGAGCATAAAATTCGATGATCTTGGCTAACTTCAGCTTTTGATTTTAATGCTTGGAAAGACTATTCGGTAAACCCAGGCGATATCACTATACTGTGCCCAGGCTCACCTTTAATATGACCATACCATTTGGCCAGAGTTTTCCGATGAGGCAAGCAAGTATCAAAAGATTATGTTATGTAATCGTATGCTCTTGGCGAATAATAATTTGGTGTAAGGCAATTTTTTTTTTACTGTATGAGAGTACCAAAATATATTATTCTTAAGTTTTTTGCGATTAAAATGATTAAATAAGTCGACAGCAACAATATTTTCATTCAATGAGTTGTATAGATCTGGACTGGTTACATTTCTTTCTTTAAGCCTTTAAGAATATTCTTAAGTGATTCATTTCGATTTCTTAATCTCCAAAATTTTTGGTTCACGTTTTTAATGCTACAACTCCCAAGCGGCCACATGCTGCCGCGATAACAATACGAGTAGATAAGCTATTGTGTCTGGTTTTGGTATTAAATTATAATTATTTTATTTTATTCTGTAAGTAAATTAAATATTGATTAAGTTCTTTTACCTACAGAATAAAATTATTACAATACAAGCTGTCCCGGCAAACGTTGTTTTGCCATTTAAAGTATTTCTACTTCATCAGTTGATAGAAAATCTTACCCCCTCTTTTGTCCCCTAAGAGGGGAGGGGAGGGGGAGTGGAAAAATTTTATACACCAGATGTTAAGTTGGAAAACATAGTTAATATTATGAAGTATCTCCGTTAAAGAAAAAAGTTTAATACAAAATCTGACTCCCTCTTTGGTCCTCTTAGAGGGGTGGGGGGGGAGATTTTTATACACCAGATTTTGAGTTGCAAGTAGACAAATATATCTGCGAAAACTGCATGCAAATCGGATCAGTAGTTTTTGTGTTAAAGAAAAAAGTTTGATACAAAATCTGACGCCTCTGTCGTCCCCTAGAGGGGTGGGGGGAAAATTTTTTATACACCAGATGTTAAGTTGGAAGAAGACAAATATATCTGCGAAAACCGCATTCAAATCGGATCAGTAGTTTTCGTGTGATAGTGGAACAAACATACAGACAGACAGACAGACAGACAGACAGACAAAAAAACTAACCACATTTTTGGCTTCTATAGCGATGTAGTGACACCCCCTGCTTATTATTTATTTTTTGAATATCTTTAATGTACAGAATTTTCATTTCTACAGTTTTATTATATATATGTATAGAAGATGTCAAGAATAACTCTGAAAAAGTAATAAAAGAACTAATTAACTAGTCACACCAATTATTATAAATAAAATATGTTAAATTATATACAATAAATAGGTAATTAATATAAAATATTGTTAAATAATTGACAAACAGTATAAATATTTGAATGATAATAATGTCCATGTAAATATTCTCATTCTTGTTGTGTAATATTTTTTCATTTTTTTTTCAGAAACTGCATCAGTTGTTAGCTGAAAGGAAACGCTGGGAGTCGGATTCAGTCATCAAAGAAGTGGACGATGAAAATTCTCCGTAATTTTTTAATACTGTGCGCAATTTGTTTTGGCCTACTTTATTATTTTCAAAACGAGTAAAATCACTGTTTGTCATGGAGCCTGATTTTTAAATGCTAATAACGGTAAGTGAATAAAGTTCGCAGATTTGTCGCCATGAAATGTATTTCTGCGAAATATTGTGTAACACACTAGTAAAACAAATACAATGAGTGTCGAAAAACTGAAATTCATAACAATGTCTAAAATCAGTTTGATGCTAAAATATCTTACGTTCGTAAATCATAATTATGATACTTAATACTGATTATTGTTACAATTAACTTTCTACTTTGTTATTTCATATATATCTCCAAATCTACAATGTATCATGTAGGTATAGATATTCCAAAACTGTAATACGAGGGCTGCCTTTTAAGTTCTGTCGTTTGTAAACTTCCCGCGATTAATGAAAAAAAATCCATATGGGATTTTAATCACCTTGTATTTGGATTTCCAAAACAAAAGACATTATTCAGATTGGTCGAATAGTCTTATTGTATCGTCTATTCAAAGGTGACAAGTCGGTTGTAAAAATGGAAATGTTAAAGGAAAATTTCCGTGCGATAATTTTTTACAACTAACGAAGTTGATTATCGCGACTTCGGCGTTTTGAGGAAATCACTTCTGTATTTAGTGATGCAGGACCATGTCTTAGGATTATAGAACGCTGGTATTTAGAAGTTTAAAGTGGACACCCTAGCCTCAGTGACCAGCCACGTGATGGTCGTCCAAAAACCGCCGTAACGCAAGAGAATATTAAAGCCGTGCAGCAGCTAATCCTCGAGGACCGTCATGTGATATATCGCGAAATAGAAGCATTCGTGGACATTTCAGGGACCACTGTCCAAAAAATCTTGCACGAAAAACTAATAGTAAAAATGGTAATTTCTCGTTAGATACCTTGTTTGCTTAGCGACGACCAAAAAAAATCGCTGCAGAGTTTTATCGCAAAACTCTGCAGCGATTCAACCGAGGAGAGTCAAAGCACGTTTATAACCCATCAAGCCCCGTAAGGCCCATATGGGCCGCGACAACAAAGGATTTCCAGGAATTTGTGATCGACGGAATTATTTGCTCAATGGTGACGAGTTTTGGATAAATGCTTACGATCCAAATTCTAAGCAGCAGTCAACTATCTGGGTCTTCTAGAATGAGCCAAAATCGACCAAAGTCATGGACTCACAGAGCACTTTAAAAAAAACGTTTGCCTCCATTGAGACAAAGGGTGATCACATCGCCACTATTGTACCCGAAGATTGCAAAACGGTTACCGCTGACTAGAGTACCACAGCTTGTTTGCCACAAATCATCACCGAATTTCGAAAAAAACAATTCAAGATGTCGTATGTTCCTGGCCATGACAACGCATGTTCGCAAACCGCCGGTCAAACAAAGATGTATTTGTGAACCCAAAACGTTGAAATTTTAGATCATCCGCCTTACAGCCCTGGCTTGAGCCCTAAGGATTTTAATAAGTTCCACAAAATAAAGATAGGTCTTTGTGCGACGTTTAAACTCACCTGAAGAAGCTATTTACGCGTAAAAATCGGTCATTTTGATAACCCAACTTCGGACTGGAATAAATGTTTTAAAAACTGGTTTGAACGCATACAAAAGCATATTAAATATAGCGAAGAATTCTTAAAAAAACAATAAATGGTGATAATCTATTAGATTGTCTGTATTTATTCCAAACGACAAAACTTAAAAGGCAGCCCTCGTAGTCTTCCTTAGAGATGTATCAAGTTACTGATCCAAGTTGTGCTTAAATCGATTTGACTCGAATTGTGCTGACACGAGTTTTAAGAAGATCGATTTCTTTGATTAAGTATTATTTTTATCATATTGCAATTGAAAAGGCCTCTCAATTCTTACAGTTAACTTTAAAGTTTGTTATTTCATAAATGATCTTCCAAAATATCTTGTCTGTAATAATCTTTGAGATGTGTCAACTCAAATTACTGACTCGAGTTGGATGGTTGGTGTGATGGATGGTCTCAGACGCATTAAGCTATTAATTCCTCTGGACTAGACCCACTATGATACGAGAATGCCCTATGTGCCTGGACAATCATACGGACATTTTAAATATAAGTAATAAAATATCCCAGGCACTATGGTATTAGTACGGGAGCCCTAGAACAAATTTATTTATAATGGAGTAACTACATTTTGTTAAGACGAACAACATTTTTATTTTCGAAAAATCTCGAAAGTGGTAGCTAAAAGATATAGAAAGGATTTCATACTTTGACTTGATGGTCCTAAAATATGGATTGTTTTATTTGTAGGACAAGGTTACTCTTAAATTATATAACTATTAACCTACCAATATACAAAAAATCAGTTGGTTAGGTTTCCGTTTTAGGGTTCTTAATCAACCAAAATTTGGTTGACTTTAACGGATGGTATCAGGTAATCTGCAGATTACGGTAACATCATATTATATAACATACCATCCACAGCCGATTGCAAGGACTGAGTTCTTTTTCTTTTCCGAGTTGGCACATATCTAGTCCACGTCACTTCTACAGTATCGATAATATTAATTAGAATACTGTATATCTACCTCAACAAGTATTCCTCTAAGGAGTACGGCTATAGGCTTTCTGCTAAGTTATATTTCACGCTATATGAAGCTTCTAGTATTAAAATAATTATTAACGGTAATGTTCCAAATTTGCCACTTACGAAGAAAAGGGCGTTCAGAAACTTGTGTTTCTGTGCCTTGAAGGTAAAATGATGCACTGCACGCATGCAATTTTCTCATTTAATAATGTTAATTTTAATGAATATAATTATATTTTTAGGTGTAAAAAATTATGCTACAGATATTGTGTTACTACTGCGTCATGACCTATCTTACAAAAGTAAAGAAATTTACTATTTAAGTGCTGCTGCTTTCACAGCGAACTCTATATTATAGAGGGCCCTACAGTATTATCAATTAGTTCTGTTACATCCTGTAAAAATATATCTCATAATATTATTTTATCATAAAATATCTGTAGTTACTTTTTTGCACCATACACTATACCGTTTCGATTCATTTTGATCTAAACGTTATCAAATTATTGCATCTCTCCCAAAGTGAGATGGAGATTTTCGTAATTTACTTCGAGATAACTGTAGGAATCTTGTCTTGCACTGCCTGACATTTTTTGACCGACTTCCAAAAAGGAGGAGGTAATACGTTCGGCTGTATGTTTTTTTTTTTTTTTATGTATGTTCACCGATTACTCAGCCGTTTGTGGTCCGATTTTTAAAATTCTTTTTGTGTTGTATAGGGTTTGACTCGAATTTGGTACCATGTTCATAAAAGTGGTGACTTGATGATGGGATCCATGAGTAATCGAGGGAACTCCTCAAAATTTATATGGAAACATGTGGTGATTTTGGTTTTATTAGAAGTATACCAAGCATTTGCTACCAAAAAGTAAGATTTTGCATCAAGGTATACCATGGTTCCGAAGGTACTGAGAGAACTCCTAACTCCTTATAGATACACGTTTGGAAGTTTCGGCGTTGTTTTAAGAACAGAAAGCATATGCTACCGTTTAATTTATATTCATCATCATCATCATCACTACCATTACACCATGGCACGCATCAGCACATTATGGCTCTACGAGTATTATAAGTACTTTTCATAATCTTTTAGATTGAGACGAGATCATAATATATATCTATCTGCAACTGACACTTTAATGTGTTTACCATATTAATACATATTTAAATAACTAAAAAGAGTGAAATTATTATTTTTAAATAAAATTTAAACCGACTTCCAAGGTAAAAACAATAAGAATATTAACTAAAAAGTATTAAATAAGTATTTTTCTTTAATAGTGCCTTTTCTATAATTCGTCAAAACCCTAATTATTTCTGTACATAAAGTCTTCATTACTTTGAAGTCGGTACCAGTCCCAAATATTTCAGATCCTGACATTGACTGAAGTCATAATTTAATTAGCTGGTACCGACTTCAAAATAGTGAAGACTTTATGTACAGAAATAATTAGGGTTTTGACGAATTCTAGAAAAGGCACTATTAAAGAAAAATACTTATTTAATACTTTTTAGTTAATATTCTTATTGTTTTTACCTTGGAAGTCGGTTTAAAATTTTTTGACAGTTGCTGTCCACTGCCAGACTCCACAAAATATGAGGGGGTCTGGGAAGATTAAAATATAAAAAATAACTAGATCCCTCTGGAGTTGCTGGTAGTTCCTGACTCTACAGAGGTCATAAATAGGAAAACTTTTAGCTTCTATAAAATGATGAAGGTCCGTCTGTCGCTGGCTTTTTAATAGTCTATTAAGATCAGAAGGAATTGGAACGGTGTAGGAATTATTTGTGTAGAGCTAAAAGCAATGCTTCACGTGCCTTCAATAATTATTGTTTTCTGCTGTTTATAAATGTGTGACAATGAGTAGCTTATAGCTCTATAAACATATTTGTATTATGATATAAGGTTGAATCTAAATGTTAATTTATCGTATCTTTTACTCAATATATTATTTTTGTTATTTTAAAAATTGTTGTTATTCGACATAATATGAAATTATTCTTATTAAATGAGCTTTAAATTTCACGCTAGGCTGTAAGTATATATAATATTGTGCTTTGGATGTGCAACTTATTGAATAAGTAACAGATTATGGAAATATTATGTTCTTGTATCCAAAAGTAGGTATGCTTTACATACTCGTATCTACCTACTAATAGAAATATTTATACAGTATATTGTACGGTGCAAGTAACGCGAACGGCACCAAAAATGGCGTGGCTCATTGAAAAAATGACAACAGGCAAAGTCAGAGAAAATACAGGCTACAGCGCTGGGTTAATATTTTTATTAGTAGGAGAGGTATTGTTTAACTAAATTTATATTGTTCAATCTGTGTTACCAACTTATGAGTTTCTGGACAAAAAATATGCACCACTTTTTGTTTCAAAATTTGACACTAATATTTGTTTCAAGTAAATACATTATTTAAATAAATGGATACTAAAATTATCAATTAATATTGACATAACATCATAAGTAGATATCGTAAACGGAAGCTAGGATATTATTATTTTAATTATTTCCAAATAATAATTGTTTAATATATAATTTTGCGAGTTTTTGGATTAAAATTACGAGTATTTCTTGAGTTGATAACACCGATCATAATATAATTTGTTACCAGCCAGCTTTGGCAATTCGTTTTTGAAAAATGATAATTTGTTACCATTTTAATGTTTTAACATGGCAAGATACTCGGCTCAATTTTTGCTTCTTATATAAAAATTAATGTTGTGATTAAATAATAAGGCTAACACTCACGTCTTAGTAATTAAGTATTTTAGTTGTATTAAGTACTGTTGTTTAAAGTCATTTATAAAAGAATCTAAAGTTGATATTATCATCAAACCTAAATATTATGCCTAATGTATGAATTACATTTTTGTTAGCTTTGTTAGAACCTTATTATAGAGAGATTTTATATTTAAAATAATATCAAAATCAATCTAATACGTAATTGTCATTTTTGGCTGTAAAACATATTGTGTGCTAATTTTAATTTTAAACACATAAGTAAAATTATTGTATAAGTAACATTAATTTTACTGGAGCAAACTCTCAGACATATCGTTAAAAAAGACAGTATTCTAATATTATTACAACGATTACTTTTCGAAAATACGTATATTTCAGAGCTTATTTACGCTATTTTAATTTATTATTTACAAAATATAGCAATTAAAAGTAATGCACTGCTTTTTATTTTTGTTTTACGACTAGCCGCGCGGCTCGCGAGGCAAGTCCATTATATATCCAAACTTACTAATATTATAAATGGGAAACTGTGTCTGTCTGTCTGCCTGTTACCTCTTCACGCCCAAGCCGCTAAACCGATTTTGCAGAAATTTGTTGTGGAGATACTTTTGAGTACCTAAACGAATTTTAGCGCAACGGAGTTGCGGGCGTCATAAAGCACGAAAAGTACCAGTAGACCTCTTGACAGGAGGGTCACCGGAGGAACCGAAGACCGTACAAGACTATGTCTGCGATTTAAGGGAAAAGATGCGCTATATACACGCCATGGTTCGGGAAAATGGGTTACAGTCAAGTGAGAACATGAAGACCAGATACGACCGGAAATCGAACACGAGCGGCTTCGAAGAAGGGTCCCCTGGTATGGCTGCATAACCCAACTCGCCGAAAAGGGAAATCTCCAAAGTTGCAGACCAAGTGGGACGGCCCATATAAAGTGGTTACCCGATTGAATGATGTGACTTACAGGATTCAAAAGCCACCAAGAGGCACATTCAAAGTGGTACACATAGACCGTTTGGCGCGTTATCATGGCAGTAACAACGATGCTCGGGACGAGCATCTCTAAGAGGGGAGTAGTGTTACGGATACGGACAGTTGTTTACCTCTGCGCGTACTTTCTAGAAAAGTCCAACCCTTGTTTATGTGAATTGCGTGTTTACGTAAACAATCCAGAATGGAACGTTCCAGAAAGCGTCGCGGGCCATATAAAAGGTAAACAAGCCGGCAGTCAGTTTAGTTTAGTCTGAGCGATCTTCGAGGCGACTTCGAAGTGAAAACAAGTGATCAATAGTGAGTGATTGTGATAGTGACTCGGCTACGACCTAGGACAGTGATAGTGCTCAGTGATTTGGATCTAGTGCGTAGTGTTTGGACTTAGTGATTTGTGTGAGCTAGTGTTTGTGAATAAAGTCTTCAAGAGAGTCACCAGGTCTTTCTCTCCGAATCCTCGAACCCTAGCACGTAACAATATATATACCTATACAAGAATTGCTCGTTTAAAGATATAAGATATAAATCCGCTGCTATGTTCATATCTAGGCAATAAAAAGATCGTACAATGCTTGCAAATTGTTTTGAAAAATGTAAAATTGTTGTAAAGTTTGTGTAATATTTTTTTATATGAAATCCAATCGGCTTTTTTATAGTTTCTCCCCTTTTTTATAATAGAATATCATAGGTTTCTCCTATATTTTAAAAATTTATTTATTTTTTGATAAGTAGTTAGTCATTTTAATTATACAATGATCACTACCTAGCATTTCATTCAATACCGACCATTCGAGTTTCACGCTTAAATCACTATCTGGGGACGAATACTGCATATTGTTATGTAACAAGTCAACACGAGAGTATTGGCCATCGTTCAATATGCAATAAGATTAAGTACCTACTTACCTAGTATCTGATATCGCATTAAAATTTTATAACCCCCATTATAATTTTTGCTGGACCAATAATTGTGGTGGCCATTAAAGTCACCGAGCACTAAAGTTTTGTTCGGTTTTGAAAAAATTAAGTCCCAATCCGTCTGACTCGTCTGTATAGATGAAGGACAATAATTATTATATTGACACTATATTTTCTACTTGGTCGCAATTATAAATGCTAACTGACAAAATTTCTATCCCCGGATTGCAATTTTGTATAGATTGTAATTTAGATTTTACTGACCTGTGCGTAAGTATCGCCACTCCACCGTACATATTGTGTCGTCGCGGTCCTTGCGGAAAATATTTTATCCACTAATCCTGAAATCGCGATCCTTAGGCTGCCTTCACACTAGCGTTTGTCCAGCGTAGGCATTCGATGAACGTATGCGCAGCGCAGACGCCGCTACAACGCGGCGCGTACGTCGCGTTGTCGCCGCTTCTCTACTGGAACAATCAGTACGTCGAGCTAGCGCCGCGTGTGCGCGACGTATACGCCGCGTTACTGCGGTGTCATGTACAATCATTTCGATGTCAAAGGTACTTTCTGTTGTTGAACTCATTTTACCTCGTATTACTTCGGGCGCTTGTCTACGAATGAAAGATCAAAGAATCAACGCGTACACAGGGGTACATTACATGACACCGCAGTAAGTAGTAACGCAGCATACTGATTGTTCCGGTAGAGAAGCGGCGACAACGCGACGTACTGTTATGTCCTACATCTGTACCCTAACATGCTCACCCTAGCTTTCCCATATTGCTGACCATAGATTCCTTCCGACCTCCTATATCTAGGTCCCAGACCAGCCCCGCCAGTCAGTTCCCGTCTTCCATTCGACACAGTTGTGCCACTTCTACTATTTCGTTGTTTTACTAATTGTACTATTTCTTTGTTCATCGAATAAATCTTTTTTTAAAAAGTGAAAATCGAACCTCCTTATAACATTGGTGGCAGCGGTGGGATGATAACTTCCACCACGGTACGCCTCGCGTTTTCTTAAAGTACTAGTCCAAAGTGTCCGAAAATCGTGAAAACTCAGTTCCAGCCAGTGAAAGTGTACTAAACCTAGATATCAATACTTAATAATAATTAATCGCGATTAAATAATAACTAAACGCCGCGCCGGGAATACAAAAATAACATTCATAGAGATCAATCTTCGCCTACCTGGTCTACGCCACACGTAGACGCGCCTTATCACCGTCTTCGGGCCGGAGTTGTTTTGACTACCGCCTACGCATCGAGGAAATGTTCCAGACGCTCCTTATCACCGCATTCCTGTGAGTCCCTTGCATTATAATTATTCTATTTTTGGTCATTGCATTTTAAATTTGAATATTGCCGAACTTATTTTATTATTGAAATAGCTTTCTATTGTGTTTATTGTAAAAAACTTTTGACAAAATGGCAGCGAAAGATAGAGCACCGAGTCCCGCAAAATTTGAAAATGTAGAGTTTAACGAGGAGGAGGAATACCAACCTCCTACCTTACAAATTCCGTCAGACAGCCAAGGTCCCAACACTAGATCTAAAAAGAAGGGCAAAACAGACCCTCCGAGCAAACCAGAGTTAGACTTGAACATTTTACTAAAATTTATTAAGCCATATGACGGTAGCAGGGATACACTTAACTCATTTCTAGTTAATTGCAGTAACGCATTTGATCTAGCCTCTGAACCACAGAAAGATATTTTGTTTAAATTTATTTTATGTCAACTTCAAGGAAAAGCCGAAATGGCCTGTTCAATTAAAGAATTTGTGAACTGGCAACAGTTGAAAGAGTTTCTGAAAAATCAATTTAGTGAAAGGAAACATTACGCTCATTTGCTCACAGACTTACAGAATTGCAAACAAAATTTAAACGAACCAGTTAGTCAGTACGCACTTCGAGTTGAAACATATTTATCTCAATTACTAACAGAAATTGCCATCTCTCACGGTTCAAAAAATAGAGAAATGATAGGTCGCGTAGCAGCTATGGAGGAATTAGCTCTCCACCATTTCCAAATGGGACTTTTACCACGAATTTCAAATATAGTGAGATGCAAAACTCCTAAGACAATTAATGAAGCCGTTAATATAGCCATTTCAGAGGAGAAAATTCAACAATTTTTATACAAATCCAACCCACAAAATAAATCGGCTTCCCCGAAACCCAATTTTGATGTTAACCGGCGCTACCAAAACTCAAACCAAAATAATTCTAATTTTGCTAATCAGCGTTTCCAAAATTATAACAATAATAACCGAAATCAAAATAATAATTACAATCGGTTCCCAAATTCTACTAATGCCAGTGCATCCCCAATTTGCAAGTATTGCAAAAATGTAGGTCACACAATAGATCAGTGCAGGAAACGCGAATATAACAATAATCGTGCTCAGAATTTTAAGCCTTTTCAAAGGGTGAATTATACGTCACGTAATGTCGATGATAATAACGAACAAAATTATGCTGAAGAAGGTTATGACACTGTCGACGATACTCCAAAAAACTAAATAAAGTCTCGTCCCGGTGTCGTGCGGGACGAAAGCTTACTAAATCCGACACCATGCTACTAAATCAACGCACATGTGGTGCAATTTCTAATTCTCCTAATTCTAATTACACGGGCAAATTGTGTAATAATTTACCACTTTCTAAATCCACTGTATCGAATAATAATTCTACGTCCACTGTATCGAGGTCTCATATTTCTAAACCCACTGTATCAAATGATAATTATACTAAATCCACTGAATCTAATGCTATTAAATCTTTGAATGAGTCCTCTGTATCGTTAAAAAACACTGAATCCTCCGAGTCTAATATTTCAAAATCCTCTGTGCCTACTAAAATTACAAATTCTACAAATTCAATGCCTACAAGATCCTTACACACTGAATTAAAAAATAATTCTCAATTTGAAAGTACCAAACCTGTAATAAATGATACTGAAAATCCTTTAGAAATTTATGAGATTAATACTAATCATACAAACAAAACATTGCCGCATGTATTACTTTACACTCAAACCTCTGATATTCCTTTAGCCCTCCTTGTTGACTCTGGTTCCGCCATTAGCTTACTAAAAAAAAATTCTATAATAAAGCCGCTAAAACTTACACCGGAACAAATAAAAATAAAAGGTATTGATCCAGGGAAAGAAGTCACACATACACTCGGTCATTTTAATCTAAAACTATACGTATCCGATAACTCTAATCAATTTATCTCTAGTAAATTTCATGTTGTAGAAAATATTGACTTACCTTACGACGGCATCATTGGCAGTGATTTCATGAATTTATTCCGCTGTAATATTGATTATAACCGCGATGTACTGAAAATTAAAAATCATGAAATTAAATTAAATTTCTATGAACCAACTTACCTTATCCCAGCTCGTACAGAGATGGTTATTGAATGCTCCGTGGTCAACCCCGAGTTAAAAGAGGGTCTTATACTAGATAAAAAAATATCTAAAGATTTATTAATCGCCAATTGTCTTGTATCTGTAAAACCTAACAAAAGAATTAATTTATCCGTCGTGAATACTTCTGAATCTCCAGTGCACATCAAATCAAATTTAAACTTAGTTCTTCTACCTTACGCTTGTGATGACGTAAAGGATGATATCCCTCCTACATCTGTTAATTCCGTCCACACTGTATCACATGCAAATAGTTTCCAACGCACTCGAGAAGTGTTGAAACAACTACGAGTCTCTCACCTTAATAAAGAAGAGACAAATGCCCTTTACAAACTCTGTTCCGATTATTCTGACATTTTTCATCTTCCCGGGGAACAACTCACATTTACAAACGCAGTTCGACATGAAATTAAAACCGTTTCTGACGCTCCAATTCACACTAAGACTTACCGTTTTCCAGAAATCCATAAAGAAGAAGTAAATAGACAAATAAATGAAATGTTGCGACAAGGAATTATAGAACCTTCATCATCTCCATGGTCAGCACCCATTTGGGTTGTCCCTAAAAAGTTAGACGCATCCGGTAATCGTAAATGGCGAGTTGTCATCGACTACAGAAAATTAAATGATGTCACAATTGGTGACTCCTATCCCATACCAAATATAACAGAAATATTAGATCAATTAGGCAAAAGCCAGTATTTTAGTACCCTAGATCTTGCTTCCGGTTTTCACCAAATTGAAGTTTCCCCTGAAGACTCACCTAAAACCGCCTTCTCCGTTCCTCAGGGACATTACCAATTTAAGCGTATGCCATTTGGGCTCAAAAATGCACCCTCAACCTTTCAACGCCTTATGAATACTACACTCTCAGGACTCCAGGGCCTACGCTGTTTCGTATATTTGGACGATATTGTTACATATTCATTTGATCTAATTTCACAAATTCGAAATCTAACCGAAATATTTGATAGACTCCGAAAATATAACCTAAAATTGCAACCGGACAAGTGCGAGTTTCTCCGACGAGAGGTCGCATATCTCGGACATATAATTACTGAAAACGGTGTCAAACCTAACCCAGACAAAATCGAAGCGGTAACACAATTTCCAACACCTAAAACTCCTAAAGATGTAAAATCCTTTCTTGGCCTCGTCTCTTACTATCGCAGATTTATACCTGACCTTTCGACGACAGCAAAACCACTGACTTCTTTACTAAAAAAGGATGTAATTTTCAAATGGGAAAATCAACAACAAGTCGCATTCGATACTCTAAAACATAAACTTACCTCTGCTCCCGTTCTCTCTTATCCCAACTACGATCTCCCTTTTATCCTTACCTGTGATGCCTCTGAACACGCTGTCGGCGCCGTACTATCCCAAGGTCAAATAGGTAAAGACCGTCCTATTGCATTCGCCTCACGCACATTAAATAAAAGCGAAAGTCATTACACCGTAACTGAAAAGGAATTACTAGCAATAATATTTGGTTGTAAAACATTCCGCCCATACATCTATGGCCGGAAATTCACTATAATCACAGATCACCAACCCCTAAAATGGCTTTTCAATCATTCAAATCATAACAGTAAACTTCAAAGATGGCGCTTACAACTCGAAGAATACGAATATGAAATAGTTTATCGTAAAGGCAGACTTAATTCAGCAGCTGATGCCTTATCGCGCTATCCTGTCAATCCTATTTTCCCAGATGATGACGATGCACAACTATTTCCCGAATTAATGCCTCTGAATCCTGTCCAAGATCCTCTAGACTCTGTCCCATCTCCAAATAATGTATTAGAAGAATTAGGCGCTCCACTGAATCCTGAACAAAGAAATAATGAAATTCCTGAACATAATAATAATAATAACAACATAATTTCTGAAAATTCTAATACATTACCTGAAAACGAAACATCACTAATACCTAATCCATCATTTGACGACATCCTATCACCTTACCTTCCGTTTGGCGGCGTCGATCCTGAAAATAATATTCCATTACCTAACGATAACCTTTCAGACGTTGGTTCCTGTGGTTCTAATCAACAAGCCCCTGATCTAGCATCAGAATTAGACTTAGATGAATTATTACGTCCACCTAACAATAATCCCTTACCTATGATTTCAGAAGAGCAACAGTCCCCATCTACCGATATAAATTCTAACGAAAAATATTCACAATTTCTTAAAACAATCGCAGATAAAAATAAATCTTTTAATACTAACATTATTGAACGCAACGAGTCTCTGCTTAAAACTTCCTGTTCACACATTATTATTCCAACTTCTATCGATCTAGATGAATCTAATCCCTATATAAATGATGTCCTATCGTGTTCTACAAATAAAGAAGAAATATTACAAAGCGAAAAAGAATTATACTCATTTAAAAATCTAGAAATTAATAATAAAACTTACTACTTACTCTTTACCAAAGTACACCACTTCGAAGAAAGCTCATACCGCGACATTTTTCAATCCCTGGAAAAAATAAAAAATATGCTAGTAAATTCATCCATTATCACAGAAATTGCCATATCAGATTTCAAAAATCCGTTTGATAAACATACATTTAGCAAAATATATAATATGATTACATACCTGTTTCACGATTCTAGTATAGCTGTCCATATTTATCACAATAATATAATGTATCCATCACTCAGTGAAATTAAAACTATTTTGCGAGAAAATCATGACTTACCTGTAGCCGGACACCTTGGCTCCGTTAGAATGCTAAGTAGAATTAAAGAAAAATATTACTGGAAAGGTATGCGTTCAGATATCGAAACATATGTTAAAAATTGCAAACAATGCCAAGAAAATAAAGCATTAAGACAGATCAATCGGGCTCCTATGCAAATAACTACTACATCCACTGCTCCATTTCAGCGTATAGCTATTGACATCGTAGGGCCCCTGCCAGAAGCAGGAACAGCCAAACTTAAATATATTATGACCTTCCAGGATGACCTAACGAAGTTCTCAACAGCTTATCCTATTAGATCAATCACAGCAGAAGAAACAAGTGATTGCTTAGTCCATTTCATTTCCTTATTTGGTATCCCCAAAACCATTCTTTCCGATCAGGGTACCAACTTTACTGCAGAATTGTTTAAGAAAACCTGTAATTTCCTAAAAATCAAACAAATTTGGTCAACCCCATATCATCCTCAGACTCAGGGCGCACTAGAGCGCAGCCATTCTACATTAAAAGAATACTTAAAATCGTTCACAAATGAAAACCAGGATAATTGGCCTCGCTATGTCTATACAGCCATGCTCACTTACAATACTAATATACATTGTACTACCAAATTCTCACCCTACGAACTACTATTTGGACATAAACCTTACCTCCCTGATTCTATTTATAGCACACCACAAGACGTCACCTATCCCGAGTACCTAAAAATGCTCCAGCATAGATTTAAACTCTCCCGAGATAAAGCTATCCAAAATATAGTCGCATCTAAACAAACTTCCAAAACTTACTATGATAATCGCACTCGACCAATTCAATATAAAGTAGGTGACTATGTATATTTAAAAAACCATTTACGCCTAAGGAAAGCCTTGTCGCCTCAATGGAAAGGCCCATACAAAATCGTTAAAATTCATGGCTTCAACACAGTATCTCTACTTATAAATCGTAGGCATGTTAAACATCACGTCGACGAACTAAAACACGTGTCGACTCAACCCGTAGAGTAAGATTAATATTTGTAAATAAACTATTAGTATAATAAATTAACAAGTAAACTTAATCAATTTAAATTTAAGGAAAATATCTTTCTATTTCAGCGCATCTGCGTTAGCGACGCAAGAATATGTTCAACAAATTAATTCAAGTCCAGGAATTTACTTTGATCCCATTGGTAAATTAAAAATATGTTCAAATTATCTAGATATTGTTACTCCTATAGATATATCTCATTTTCAACCTCATTTAGCTAATATAAATTCGATTATTGGTACATTACGATTTCTATGTCACAAAGTAGAAAACGAATATGATGAAAGCTTAGAATGTAACAACATACTGCAACCTCTTACCGTCAGGTCTAATGACTTAGTAGAAGAATATAATTCTATATCTCATTTAATAGATCGTAGATTCCGCAGGTCTGCATGGTTTGGTGGTGTAGGCTCTGCTTTTAAGACAATTTTTGGTACTCTCGACGAAAATGACGCTGTTAAATATGAAGAAGCAATTCAAAAGCTTCACTCAAATCAAAGGGAATTGGCTTCATTAATTAAAGATAGTATTTTAATAACAACAACAACTTTATCAAATTTAAATGTCACGTTAAATAAAATCAAAGTTAATGAAGGCAACCTTAATGTAGCTATCGACAATCTCTCTAATAAAATAAATAATATATCTACTATTTCTAAAGCAATTATTATGAGAACTAATATGATAAATATATTAAATGGACTAGAAGCAAATATTATTACCTTATCTTTTCAACTAGAGGATATAGTCAACGCGATAATGTTTAGTAGCCAAAGTATACTACATCCTTCTATATTATCACCTAATTATCTATATCAAGAGCTTGTCGATAACTTTCGTCACTTACCTGTTGATGTAAAATTACCTGTTAATTTAGACTTAAGTGAAATGTTTACCCTTATAAATGTTTCAAATGTATTTAGCTATAGTGTTAATAATAAAATTGTATTTATTTTAAGAATTCCTCTTGTATCCTCATCAGAATATAATCTGTATCATAACATTGCTCTTCCTACTCCACACGATGTTTCTAAATCTAATTATTTTACTTATGTTGTACCGAATAGTAAATATATTGCAATGACCAATGATAGAACCTCGTATTGCAACTTAGACTCATTACGGGAATGCAAAGCGATGAACTCGCTAACCTACATCTGCGACGTGACTACGGTACTTTCCACCAGTGAGCATCCCAGTTGTGAAAGTGAAATATTAGTGAATGTCATAAGAGCCTTACCAGTGCAGTGCAAAATCGATAGTGTTCACGGAAAGATTGACGTTTGGAAATCAATTTCAAACAATAGATGGATTTATGTACAATCCACTTATAACAAAGTTTTACTAGAATGTCGTAATAAAACTAATGTTGATTTTAATATAATAGGTACAGGAATACTTTATGTGCCTAATAACTGTTTAGCTTACTGTAAAAATAATAAACTTATTCCTAAATCTAAAATTAAAGAATTCAAAATAAATAAAATTGTGTCTAATATAAATATTATAAATGATTCTTGTTGTAACTATAAGGAATTAAATAACGTTAAGATGAATAATGAGAATCATAAAATAGACTTACAAAGTTTCGATTTAGATTTAATTAGTAACGAAAATATATTAAAATTAAAATCATTTTCAAAGGAAGCAGATAAAATTATTAATGAACATAGTTTTATCAAATATGAAACTCATTATTCCATAATTTTAATAATTGTTTCTTGTATTATCGTTTTATTGTGTTTTTATAAATTTTGTGTTTTAATAAAAGGCTACAACTGTTGTCACCGTGTCCTTCCAAGGTCTTCCCAAACATTTTCTCCAACTAACGATACGCTTTCTTCTCCTAGTTCTTCTCCTCCTTCTATTCCTCTTCAGAACCTACCTAAAGTTAAAGTTGACACAAATCCCGCTCCTGCTCCTACCCTTAGAATTAATGTCTAAACCCCTAAATCCGTTTTCCATAAACTTCGTCCCCGAAGTTTAGTCTTCCGCGGGGGGGTGTTATGTCCTACATCTGTACCCTAACATGCTCACCCTAGCTTTCCCATATTGCTGACCATAGATTCCTTCCGACCTCCTATATCTAGGTCCCAGACCAGCCCCGCCAGTCAGTTCCCGTCTTCCATTCGACACAGTTGTGCCACTTCTACTATTTCGTTGTTTTACTAATTGTACTATTTCTTTGTTCATCGAATAAATCTTTTTTTAAAAAGTGAAAATCGAACCTCCTTATAACAGTACGCGCCGCAATATTCAAGAACAAACAGAGTTGGCCAATCAGCGACACTTTCTACTACAAAAAAAATTAAATACAACATTTTAATACATTTTTTATTTTAGTTTGTATATTAAGTTTTTAAAAAAATAATTTCTTGTAGCCTACATAATAGAAGGTACTAATTATATATTCTGTGATAATTAGTTCATTACAACCAACATTAAAACTATCTCTTTTACGGTCCATTTCTACATTCGTTTCCGTTTCACTTTTCGAGTTTACGCTGTCCATACATTCTTCTTCTACGATGTCCATATAGATTCTATCTTCTTGCTGCTTTTGCTTCTTCTTGATACTCGGTTTCTGAGGAGAAGGGTGATGGACAATCGCGGAAGTTTCACCTTGTCAGCGTACGTGTTGGGAGGTTAGCTTGAGATGGAGTGGAGCGAATAGAATCAGCATGGTGGATAAAAACTAAAAAAAGTTTCGTTTTTTGGTAAATCTGGGCATTCCGATAGTGTAAATGCTTCTTTATCTTGTTCTCGGTCGTTTGGTGGCACATACATTGTAATAGCTTTTCTAAAGGTGCAATTAAATTCGGACATGATATCACGTATCTTTTTTTCTTTTGTTTTGCTATCTATTATCCAATTAGAAGCAACTATGCCAGGAGCATCATCTTCATCCACGAACGTGACAATTACAAAATTTTTGGAACTCATAATGCAAAATCTGAAAATACATTTTCCATTATTACAACATTTTTAAATGTTACATACCTAATTAGGGAATACGAATATCGCCCCACAAATATACATACCTATATAATCATCTGTTTAGACAACAACTCAAGGAACAAACAACTCAACACGTACAGCTCAGCTCGGTTTTCAAGGAATGAAAAAGGAGATAGGTTGTTCATGGGTATTCTCGGTATTCTACAAGGAAATGACAAGTTTGGTTCTTTCATTTGGAAAGGCAAAGGGATCTGTGCCCATACAACCATAACATGTCTAGTGGGAAGAAATTATTTTCGTTTAGTCATGCATGTCACACTCAAAGTCACAGTCCTACCCCTTAAAAATGTTAAAATGTTTCATGATTAAAAAAAGGAAAAAGTGCTATGAATGTAGCATTTTAATAGCGACATGATGACCTTGGAAAGGAAGAAGTACGACTTTACCGACAATGTCAGTCACTGGTTTTTCACATAGAATTAATTCATTTTTTACTACATGAATTCCTATGTTTGAACTCTCTATCAACGGTGCAGCAAAAAAGTTTTCTTTTGTTGCAAACTCTTGGCAAAGTATAACCATACCCTGTATATTTGTTGAAAATACAATATTGCGCACTGTTACGATACTACCATCTTTTAAAACACAGTAACAGTTTGGATGCGTTGTTGTTATTTCAAAAGAATTAAATTTCACTGACCTGAATTGTTGAAATTTATCACAATTTGTTACTGTACCTTATCTGTGTTTAGAAAATGGAGAATTTGCACACACAAAAGAAAAGACATAAAAGAGACAAAGAACAAAAGACATAACAACAACAAAAAAGGTATAAAAAATTACAAAATTGTGCAAAAAGGCGGTCTTACTGCTTTAAGCAGTTTCTTCTAGACAACCAATAGCAAGAAAGTAGTTCTTCTGTAGCAAATGATCTCAACAGAACAGAGGTTTGTGTCGATTTATGGTTAATATTCTGAATTTTAGTATCGCTGTAATTTGCACACTGCTGTTCATTTATATTTGAAATTTCGCTGTCCAGAGTTCTGGTATCACTAAAACCTAAGAAGTTTGGTGCGAATAGTTGTTTTTTTAGGTTTCTATTCCGCAGTCTCTCTTCCCTAGCAGCTGCGTAAGGCGGTAGAACCTTTGACCAAGGGAAAATAGATGGTATCACATTCTTCCTCAAAATTCGGCGCTCTAAATTGAAAAATTGAAACCTGCAATTCACGCAATCATGTTACATAATTTATGACATTGGTGAAAGATTTGAACAAAGACAAAATATTCTTATATTTTGTCTTACCTAGGCGAACTAATGAGCATGTATCGATTATGATGGATTTTTGCATTTGTATATAAGTATTTTTATGCAGATCTAGAGTTTTCAGGGAAGTGGCGAGGGTCTTCGGTATTACTCCGGTAGAAGACATAATGATGGGGATAATTTTGACAACTTCTTGGTGCCACATTTGTTTAATTTCATCGGCCAGAGGAATATATTTTTGGATTTTCTCATTGTGTTTTTGTTTTAGATTGTTGCAACGGGACGGCGATATCTATCAGGTAAGTTGTTTTTTCAGGTTTTATTGTTAGTGCTATGTCTGGTCTATTGCTGAGGATGGTACGGTCAGTGACTATGTCACGATCCCTTATTATTATTATTATTATTATTTTCACTTTTACGGACAGAACACATTATAAGTAACTACTATCCAACCAACAAAATAGTGTTTATATGCTTAACGTAGGTATTTAAAAAGTACATACCTATATAACCTCTAAAATTCACAATTTTGAGATATTTTCTTGCTCTGGCCGATTGTATTAGGGTTCTGGTGGTAACTATCTAGTTTTCTCATTGACACTACTAGTCTTATAGCCTGGATATGGAAAAAAACTAAGTGTGCATGGTAAAAGATTCAGTCACCATAGTCCAGTCAACGAGGATATTTTTTTGTATGAATTTCTGTCAGTGAAACTTTTCGGGGCGCAATTGTCAAATTTATCTAATATACAGAAAATAAATAATCCAGAAGTGATTTTTGTACGTAGATATTGTATTTACTGTATCCTATATGTAATTTACTATAGCAGATTGATATTGATAGAAGAATTATTTATACTTCAACCTCTTTATTGACTGGACTATCACCGGGACAAAGTTTTGTGGTTTAGAGTGGATATTGCAAGAGTATGACATGGTGACGGTTTAATAAAATTATGATCTGTCCTTATTCTATTATAGGAACTTGCAAGGCCAACATGTCTCGAAAACCTTTTTTGCAAATGTCCAGGCAAGGACAGTTAAAAAGAATTAAAAGGGAAATGACACATATTGATACCACTACCGATGACACAACTGATGATAACCACTCTGAAAAGGAAATTCCATTTTCTTACCAAAAAACAGTACAGCCAGCTGAGTCAAATTAATTTGAAAATATTAACCAAAGTTCATTACCTAGTGATTCTAACTCCCCTCCAACTCCAATTCAACCACCTTGTTCTTTCAATGACAATTATTCTATTTACCATAATATCATCGATGAAATTCCTCTATCGGATAGTGATCATGACAATGAATGAAATAAGTGTCGATGTAAATGATACATTTGTAAGTAATTTAAGACATTGGGCTCTCAAATACCAAGTAAAACATGTTGCCATTACTGCATTGCTGAGTATTTTAAGAAATCATAGCTGTTTTGACTTGCCAGTAGATGCTAGATCCTTACTTAAGACTCCATCAAATGTTGTCACTCGAATTGTTGATCCGGGTTAGTACTCCCATATAGGTTTAGAGAAAAATTTGAGGAAATTATTGGAATATGTCACTGAAAGTGTTAGTGAAGTTCTTCTGCTAATTAATATTCATGGAGTACCTTTGTTCAAAAGTAGTGCAACCGAGTTCTGGCCTATTTTAGCTTCAATCTTTAATATTCCTAAAATCAAGTCAGTGGTTTCCCTATTGGTGTTTATTGTGGCAGTAAGAAGCCTATAAGCTGTAAATTATTTATGAATGAATTTGTGACCGAAGTAGTCAATTTTTATAGATTTATATGGCCCACAATTTGCAACTTATAATTTACATGGTCTCACGCACCTTAGTGATGATGTATTAGAATTTGGTGCACTTGATTCCTGTTCTGCCTTTCCATTTGAAATTTTTTTACAATGTTTCAAAAAAAATATTAGAAAATGAGACAAACCTCTCCAGCAAATTATTAAACGATTAGGAGAAATATCCAATACTGACTTTTTGGCCAAAAATATATCCCCTTGTGATTCTATTCGTCTAAAATTCTCTAAATGTCACTCATAAGATTTACTATTACCAGGTTGTGATAAATTTCAACAATTCAGGTCAGTGAAATTTAATTCTTTTGAAATAACAACAACGCATCCAAACTGTTACTGTGTTTTAAAAGATGGTAGTATCGTAACAGTGCGCAATATTGTATTTTCAACAAATATACAGGGTATGGTTATACTTTGCCAAGAGTTTGCAACAAAAGAAAACTTTTTTGCTGCACCGTTGATAGAGAGTTCAAATATAGGAATTCATGTAGTAAAAAATGAATTAATTCTATGTGAAAAACCAGTGACTGACATTGTCGGTAAAGTCGTACTTCTTCCTTTCCAAGGTCATCATGTCGCTATTAAAATGCTACATTCATAGCACTTTTTCCTTTTTTTAATCATGAAACATTTTAACATTTTTAAGTGGTAGGACTGTGACTTTGAGTGTGACATGCATGACTAAACGAAAATAATTTCTTCCCACTAGACATGTTATGGTTATATGGGCACAGATCCCTTTGCCTTTCCAAATGAAAGAACCAAACTTGTCATTTCCTTGTAGAATACCGAGAATACCCATGAACAACCTATCTCCTTTTTCATTCCTTGAAAACCGAGCTGAGCTGTACGTGTTGAGTTGTTTGTTCCTTGAGTTGTTGTCTAAACAGATGATTATATAGGTATGTATATTTGTGGGGCGATATTCGTATTCCCTAATTAGGTATGTAACATTTAAAAATGTTGTAATAATGGAAAATGTATTTTCAGATTTTGCATTATGAGTTCCAAAAATTTTGTAATTGTCACGTTCGTGGATGAAGATGATGCTCCTGGCATAGTTGCTTCTAATTGGATAATAGATAGAAAAACTTGTTACTACCCTAATGTACGCAGTGAGGAGATGAAAAACAAACTTTTGGGAAGGACGGCTGACCCTGAGGTTACATGGCCAAAATATTCTATAAGAATTCTTAAAGATTATGGTGAGTAATTTATTTGTCTTTAAATCGCTAAGTTTTATATCTATCCACCGATAACTATTTTATTCTGTTTCAAATTAATTTGACAATTAAATGCACAAAGACTGGCAAAGTATGTTAAACTCCACTTTTCTTTCAGACACTTATGGTGAAGCACGATTACATCTGAAAAAATCCGAAGAAACTTCTAATTTGGATTCAGATGAAGAACAGAGCAAAGGAAAAAGAAAGAAAAAAAATGTTTATTTGCCTGGAGATTCAAGTTCCTCTGAAGATGACTCATCTTTGAAGATGACTCAAGCTAATAAAAAAGCTAAAAAGAAAATTTTTGACCATTCTAAATACCCAGCTCCTCCTAAATCGAAATCAGTTACCAAGCAAAATACATTGGCTCAAGAAGTTCAGGGAAATTCAGGTAAAATTTTAACATACATCTGAAGAAACCGCTTGAGATCTCGCTCACACACTACACCCCTTCTGGGCCAATTATTAATTGAAGTAATTGTAGATGTTTACAATTATGTACCAATGAAAGTAAACTCTCCACCTGTTAAATATGACAATTCAATTCCCAAGTTAAGGTTTTGGTTTCCGCACTTGGTCCGTTGTGTGTACCATTGTATGTGGAGGGGACGATTTTATTTTGTTATAGGTATAAAGGTTTAGGTAGGTAGATTTTGTTACTAATTAGGCTTACTACATCTAATTACAATTTATTATTTTGCTGCACGCACTTTAAAATAGCTGAAGTAGAAATTGTAAGCGAAGTGATGGATGTAAGCTCTGCTGTGAATCGCTATTCAGTCATTCAGTCAGAGTTCAACCCAGATGTAGAAATAACATCCAAAGAACCTAAAATAACTGACCTCTGTACTATGGAAGCTGTAAACTTCCAATATGGTAAGGGATTTTTTTTATATTCAAATTTTTAAATAAGTGTGTAATTTAAATCACAACCGGGTAAATATGACAATTTAATTTTGTTATAGGTATATTATTACTAATGAGACTTCTAATTACAGCATCTAATTACAATTTATTCTTTTGTTGCACGCACTTCAAAATAGCTGATGCAGAAATTGAAATTGTAAACGAAGTGACGATGGATGAAAACTCTGCTGTGAATCGCCATTCACTTATTCAGTCAGAGTTCAACCCAGATGTAGAAATAACATCCAAAGAAGCTAAAAAAACTGAACTCCGTTCTAGGGAAACTGTAAACTGGAGCAGCATAAAATCTAAGGAAATCGAAAAATGTAGGATCTACTGGCCGCCACACCGTTCAAAACATTAATATTATAATTATGTAATTTATTATATTTATTTATTATATGTTTATATTATATTATATATAATCTATTCTATTATATATATTTAAAAAAAAAAGTCCATGGCGTGATGGACTGCAATTAATTAAAATTAATAATATTATATCAAATATCCTTGGTGCGAAAAATATAAATAATAAAATAACAATAAAAGGATATGGGCGAACAGCCCATAGACGGCTCCAATTTTATAAATAAAAAAAACTGTAAACTGCCAATATGGTAAGGGATTATTTTTATATTTTAAATTTTTTTTAAATTAAATATGTGTGTGTATATCACAATCACTTTTTTTTGTTGCAGGCTGCATTACATCTAAACAGTTTGTTATACAGCAGAGTCACCTTATTCAAGTCGTAACTGATCTATCTAATCAAGTTACCGAATTGAATAGAAAAGTCGACTTACTGTTGGTAGGGCAGTCAGCAGAAAATTTTACTACACAAGAAGACAATGCAGAAATTATAATTTTACTGGCAAGTCTACCAGTAAAGGATGATGCAAGTTTCGAAGATTTTAATAACAAGTTAAAGACAAACCAGAATAAACAGGCAGTTGTATGTAGAAAGAAACATATATCAATGCATGTCAAATTTTGCAATTGTTAAATCCAATTTAATTTTTTCAGATGAAATTTTTGGCTGGTATTGGTGGTAGAGGCCTCCGTAGTCTCACTACTAATATATTAAGAAGAATATTACTAGACGATGTGGCAGAATTATATTCCTTAACTGGAAAAACAATGAAAAATTCTCACAAAAAATCGTTTCTACAAACAGAAACATTCCAAGTTATTTTTCGTAAGTATATTTTTAGTAAGTGGCGCAAAGGAGAAAAGGCCTATCTATACCCAGCAGTGGGTGGGTTGATAAGAAGAAGAAGAAGAAGTATATTTTTATTATTTACCATCAATATACACCTACATTTTTTTTAATCTTAGGTAGGTACTATGACGTAATTTAACTCAATAATATTTTTCAGAAATCTGCAAAAAAGTCTACGAAGATGTGACTGAAAATGGACTTAAAGAAATAATAAGCGATAAGCTAAATCAAGCGAAAGTTAGAATATCAAGAAGGTAAGAATATATTACACTAGCTTTCCACTCCGCGTCTTCGCCCGCGCTATAAGTGATTTTCCCTTGTGAATGAGATATTTTCCTGTGGTAAAAAGTAGGTAGCAATAATTATTCCCTCCCAGGTACTCAAACTATATTCATAACAATTCCGTCCGTGATTTTCCCATGGGAATGAGATATTTTCCCGCGGTAAAAAAAAAGCCTATGTCCTTCCTAAGGTCTTAAAGTATCTCTATGCCAAATTTTATCAAAATTAGTTCGGCCGTTTTGACGTGAAAACGAAACATACAGACAGACACACATTTTCGCATTTTTAATATTAGTAGGGATATTAGGAGTTTGATTGACGAAACTAATTCACAAATTAACCCATCAGTCGTGGCAAAACGAGACACAATAGCTTTTTCATTGTTATCGCGGCCGGATGTGGCCGCTTGGGGCTTCATGAATTAATAAATAAATATGCCAGGAAAATGCACACAGCATCATCCAGCCCCAACAAAACTAAGCAGAGCTTGTACTATGAAAGCTGGAATATTGATTTAATACTATATACATTTTATTCATAGAAAACATCCAGACTCAACACAAGCATTTGAAATTTAGAGTATTTTATTTTTATTATTTATTCTTCACAAAAGTATACATATTACAAAAATAAAACTCGGTGTCACAAAAACCTGAAGGGTTTGTCCGTACACCGGTGCATCTATCTTCAAATGCTCACTATAATTACTGCTATAATACTTATCAAACTATATCAGTAACTTATACAGTATTTTAATAGAAGAACCTTATATTACGTACAATAGAATATATAAACAACATTCAAAATGATCAAACACTATATGAAACCATTAGTAGGTACTGCCAGTTATAACTTATAAGGCGGGCATCGAATGGTCGAGCGACTCACACCGCACGGCTAGCGCGCTGCGTGCGCCGCGCGCCGCTCGACCAGAGATAAGGAGATAACACAACCCGTTCGGTGTTGCACCGCACGAGTACAGCCACGGGGTATTTGGATAGGTTTTATTCTTATGATGACTTTTAATTTTTCTTTATGCATCTAGTTTAAGTTTTATTTAATAGGTCGTGATAATATGATTTTAGTTTCCTTTTAATATTTTTATCATTACGAGGGCTGCTATTTATGTATCCGGAACTGGCCACTTACAAGAACAATATTTAAAAAGTAATTACAACATTTGAAAATAGAACTCTTTGGTTGAAGAATACATTTTGTTTCATGTGACTGTCAATTATTTTTCCATTGTGGCGTCATTTTGAAAATTGCGTGTCTTCATTTGCCATGGATTTAACGCGTGAACATTTTCGTGCAATGATTTACTACGATTTTCGGCGGGGGCTAAATCAACAACAGTGCTTTATTCAACTCACCGCAACTTTTGGAGATGAAGCACCATCAAAAACCACTGTTTATCACTGGTACAGTGAGTTTAATCGTGGGCGGTCTATGCTCACGGATGAAAATAAAGAAGGTCGCCCAAAAACAGCTGTTGTCCCACAAAATATAGATGCTGTGCGGGAACTAATAATGCGTGATCGTCATGTTACATATCGCGAGATAGAGGCGTCCTTAGGCATAAGTATGACGAGCATACATAAGATATTACACGAACATTTGGCTGTAAAAAAATTATGTTCGCGTTGGATTCCGCACAACTTGACAATCGATCAAAAACGGGCTCGTGTCGATTGGTGCAAAAAAAATGATAAAAAAATACAACCGTGGTACGTCAAAAGCCGTTTATAATATCTACACAGGTGATAAATCTTGGATCTATGCATATGACCCCGAAACTAAACAACAGTCAACGGTGTGGGTGTTCCAAGATGAGCCGAAACCAACAAAAGTTACTCGTGCAAAAAGTACTTTGAAGCAAATGGTCGCCTGTTTTTTTGGAATTAATGGACATGTGGCTACAGTGCCATTAGAGAATCGTAAAACGGTTAATTCTGAATGGTATACGACCATTTGTTTACCAGAAGTCTTTGAAGAAATAAGAAAGGACAACCGACAACGCAGAATCATATTACATCACGACAATGCTAGCTGTCACATTTCAGCTGAAACAACTCAGTTTTTGGAGGGTCAAAAGATCGAATTGACTGGTCATCTGCCGTACAGCCCTGATTTGGCACCTAACGATTTCTTTTTATTTCCATACGCGAAGAACAAATTACGTGGTCAACGTTTTTCGAGCCGCAAAGAGGCTGTTGATGCGTTCAAAATGCACGTTTTGGAGATACCTCAATCAGAATGGAAAAAGTGCTATGAAAATTGGTTCCAGCGTATGCAAAAGTGTGTCGATCATCGCGGCGAATATTTTGAAAAGCAATAAAACTATATTAAATGATATATGTTTGTTTCCTTTTTTAATTCCGGATACATAAATAGCAGCCCTCGTAATATTTTGTTTTAGATCTAAAGGAAATGTGTTTAGTAGCGTAGGTATTAAATATTCGATACATTGTTTTCCGTATAGGTTATTAAAGTTTGGGACAATGCATTTTTCATTATTTATACTACGTGTTTTTATATGGTGTGATTTATGTATTTGAATATTAAGATTAAAAAAGTTTTCTTTTATTATTGAATATTTAAACATATCCTGTATGGGTAAAATTTTACAAAAAGAAAATACTTTATGATAATTATTACTGAGGTCTTTTTTTATTTTAAATGGTATTATTGTTTTAAGGATTCTTAGTTGAAGTTGATATATTAAATTTAGATGTGTTTTGCACGTTCTACCGTAGCTGCTCAAGCCGTACGAAATAATAGATTCTACGAGAGTTGTGTAAAGTAGAAGAAGTGTTTGATATGGGATATTGTTTTTAATCAATGTAAATTTAGCTAACAACGCACGCATCTTGTCACACACATAGTTTATATGTTCAGTCCACTTGAAGCGGTCGTCTATCAAGAGTCCTAAATACTGATACGTACTGACTACTTCAATGGTACTGCAATTACATGTTTGCGGATTTAAATGTAGGCACTCGTGTTCATGGGCAACTAATTTGGGTACTACATTACTTCTGTTTTGGCTTGAGCTTACATACATGACTTTTGTCTTATTGTTGTTGATCACAAGCCCAACATCATGTGACCACTTTGCTAGCAAGGTGAAGTCTTCTTGAAAACGTTGGAGGGCTACGTTTATATCATCGTCGGCTGAGATGAGGCACGTGTCGTCGGCAAATTGGAACAAGATACAGTTTTTAATTAGGTGTACTAGGTCGTTTACATATGTAATAAAGTGGCATGGCCCAAGCACTGAGCCTTGGGCTGTGCCTTCTGTCGAATCTACTTCCATGCTTACTACGTCACCTACTTTTACCACATATGTTCTATCTTTTAGAAAATTTTTACACCATTCTAGTAACGGACCTCTTATGCCGCATTCTTCTAGTTTATGAATCATTGTTTTATGCCTTAGAGTATCAAACGCCTTGCTGTAGTCGATAAAGACTATCAGCACATGTTTTCTGGTGTTTAGGAAGTTATTAATAGTGTCCGTTTTGGACAAGAGTTGAGTTGTACTTTTTTTTAAGATATTGTTCTTTAAAAGGAATGTGTACATCTGTTCACAAATAAATTTTTCGATTATTTTGTCGACCGTGGACAGTATGGTAATTGGGCGATAATTATCGTAATCTTTGTGACTTCCCTTTTTATGGATTGGCCTCACTATTCCCTTTTTAAGGTAAGTGGGATATTCTCCTGTCGCAACAGAGATATTTATTAACTGAGCTAAGGCTGGTGCCACATTTTGGCTAGTTGCTTTGAGATCTGATGCGCGTATTTAATCTACTCCTGGCGCTTTGTGTGTGTTTAAGCTTTTAATAATCTTTTTTACAGCCTCTGGCGTTGCTTTGTTAAATCGTATTGAATAATTAGCCGAACGCGTGTACAAAGATCTCTCTATTAGGTTTTTTGAGCAGTCCAGTAAGATACTTTTTACATTACTTTGAAAAGCTTTAGCAAAATTGTTTCATATGTCTGAAATAGTACATGTCGGGGTATGTAACGCGTTAATAATAATATCGTCTAATGAACTTTTATGTCTGCCCGTAAGCTCATTTAATAAAAACCATAGTTTTTTAGGATCGTCCTTATTTTCAATAATATTAGAATAGTAATATTTATTTTTACACTATCTTATTAATTTATTTACACTGTTCCGTATTTTATTATATTTTAGTTTTAATATTTTATTACCTGGATCTTTAGTCCAGTCTATGAAAATTTTGTCCCTATAATTGCAGGCGTCAATAACTTTTTTATTTACCCATTTACTATTATTTATTCTAGTCAAATTTTTTGATATTTTAATTTTATTTTCGGATTTACTATAACAACTATGTATAGATGTCACTATTTTATTGTATATTTGGTGTATATATACTATTCTTAATGTCTATCCAATTAATTTCGTTGAGGGCGTTATGAAGTTCACTCAGATTGTGTTTTATTTTATACGCGGAGTTCCCCTGTGACTGTACACTGTCCGGCCCGAAGCAAGCTAGTGCGAGCATACGATGGTCGGCCAGTGCAGTTCCGAGTGCCGAGGTGTACAAGTCTTGTGAGTGGGATCTCGCGTATATGTGGTCAATACATGTCTTACTTAATGAATTATTTCTATACTCTAGTCTCGTATAATCTGTAATCCCACACACAAGGCCGTGATTGTACATAGCAGTGTTATATTTATGTTTTACAGGATTATTAACCCTTAAATCTATGTTAATATCGCCTAATATGAAGAAATTCTTACAGTGTTTTGTTTTTGTTAGGAGTGTATTTAGTTCCTCGATAAATAAGTGCTTACTTTTGTTAGGGCGTCTATATATAGTACATAAATTTGCGGAAAACCCCGAAGAAGTGGTAATTTCACCATAAAGTAGTTCAAAATGTTGTGCTTGCATATTTTTAACAGTAAACTTATGCTTTTTACTTATGTAAATTATAATTCCACCTCCACGGCGCCCGTTTCGCAGTTTTGTGTACATTTTGTATTCTTGTAGCTGATACAATGGGCTTATACTATCACAGATATTTGCTTCAGTAATCATAATTACATCAGGTATTTTAGTACATTGTGTGATACATTGTTCGAGTGATGAAAAATATTTTATCAAGGACCTAATAATAATGTGAATACACAAAAGATCAATTTTGTTTGAGGGGATGCATTGTACAAAGTTTTGTAGATTTAAACAGTTATTAATTTCGACAATATTATCATTAAAATTTACAGCCATATTGAAATATGGCTGTACTATTAACTTACTTACAGTTATTTAATAATGTTAGGTACCTATCATTTTAGTTTATTAACATCTTCCTTGGAACGAATAATTATAGGTTTTTCTTTATCACCTTCTTTACGGACACGAATTACTCCTTTTTTGATCCAGATATATTTGTATGTGCTATTTAGTTCCTTTTTGGTATACCACAGGAGGTGTTTGTTATAAGATGTTAGGGATTCTCGAATGTAAATAGGTACTTCCTTGAGTGTGCAATCATTTTCAGCTAATGGAAAAATTTATAACCTCTTAATAGAGTTAATTTTAAAAATGAGAATAGTAGATCTAGTAAATAATAGTTATAATTTTTATTATTTAATGGTAATTTAAATATCGACTACATCGTTTTTAATTTATAGGGTACAACACTTAGATTGTCCTTGAAATGGATTAGCGACACGTGCGTCGTACACCTACAGAGCGGCCGGCGGCGCGTGCGGCGGCGCCTTTGACGTTGCCGCCAAGCGGTCTGGCCGTCCCGTCGGTATATTTGAATTTACCGAAAGTCGATACATGTTTTAAAAGACGATTTTCGCATAACTAGACTTTAGTTCCAATTTGCATCTTGAGGTTGAAGGTTGTCCGTTGAGTTATATTTAATTAATAAGCGTATTACGATCTTTTTAAAACGTATTATTGTGATAACTAAATGTGTAAAATGTAAATTAATTAACTATTATTTCTTATTTGTTTGCGTTAAAAAAATAAGACGTGTCGTGTAAGATATCGCGTAAAAAGAGATGTGTTGTTATTGGTGGTGTTATTGATTGGTGATATGGACTATTTTCAAAATGCATAGAGAGCACATTCAAAAATCAGAATTCAACATTTTTCACATAAGTAATTAATTGCTAGTTTTTTTCATGCTGTATCGTCTGTAGTAGATAAAAAGCGATCAGTAGACGAAAAGTCCATCCACAATCATCGTTCTGCATACTCGTAACACGGAAAATGTGTTATTATTTTTTTGTGTAAACTTTGTGTTGTGTTAGATTTCATGTAAGAAACGTGTTGTTGTTGGTGCTATTATTGCTTAGTGTTAAAGAATACTTACAAAATGCATAGAGTCTAGAGAAATAAGAACACTTTAAGAACTTAACATTTTACACGTAAGTTTATTACCATAGTTTTACGTACGGAAGTTTTCATGCATCGTCTGTAATTTCGATAGAAAGCCTGACTCCTGAGATTACGGAAGACGGTGCATCCGCATATCACACAATATCGGTTTTGTTCCTTACGAATAACTTTTTAAATAATCGATAAGTATCGATTATTTAAAAAGTTATTCGAATAAATAATCGATTTTGTCTAAAGGTTATTTATTATAAAAAATATATTTAAAAAAATTAAAAAAAAATTACATTTTTGTAATCAGAAAATGTAGTATAATAATACCCCAAAGTTATCGGAAGTGGTCTTTTTACACCCTGTATATGTGAGTGGTTGACCAAAAAGGGACCTGAAGGTAAATAATTTGATTTTGAGTAAAATGCGTTTGAAGTTTCGTGTTTCGACTCGTGCGCGGTTCACACAAAAAATCATTAAAAAAAACTACGGCACCTTAAAATATTCTGGTTGGACCAAAAGAAAGCTAAAAGACCACGGATTAAAAAATAGAAGAAGGTAAGTAAATAATTTGATTTTGAGTAAATCGCGTTTGAAGTTTCGTATAGAAACAAGTTACGACTCGTGCGCGGTTCACAAAAAAAATCATTAAAAAAAACTACGGCACCTTATAATATTCTGGTTAGACCAAAACAAAGCTAAATGACCACGAATTAAAAAAATAAAAAAAACCGTTTCCAACCCTTCAGGTCCCTTTTTGGTCAACCACTCACATATATATATACCTACATATATATTATTAATAAACATAATATAATTATAATAAATATTAAATATATAATACCTATACCTATGTAGCCTATATATATATATATATATATATATATATATATATATATATATATATATATATATATATATATATATATATATATATATATATATATGTATGTATAACTATAGTTCATTGTTCATTAGTAAGTACGTTTTATATTTTCAGATTTATTTTTAAAACAAAATATAGATTACACTATGCCACTAAGTGGCGCCGAAAGAAATCGAAGATATAAGGAAAAGTTAAAAAAAAGAACGACCAGAAGAATTTGAAAGACAAAGACGGAGAAATTTTGAAATCGTCTTTTGTCGCAATAATACCTTAAAATTGTAAAATTAATTTTATAAAAGATATTTTAATTATACAGGGGTAAAAAGGGTAAAAATAACCGAAAATATATTATAAACGCCTACTAGTTCATATAGGTACTTAATTTTTTTTAAGTTTTGCGTGTTTTTTTTTTTTTAAATGTCTATAAACGTTCATCAAGAAATAAATAAATAAATATGTTAAATTACTTCGACTTTTATTACTATGTGTAACCTCAGCTTTACTTTGTGAACCTTGATTGTCGCACTTAGAGAAGAGCATAAAAACATAATTATAGTATTTTGATAAAAAATACACAAAAATATTCAAATTAGTTAAACCTTGACCATATATATTAAATGAACTTCAAATATACGGGCTGTTTTTAGAGATAATAGAAAAATAAAGTTTGTTTTGGCACGACTTGTCACCAAATTGAACTTGAAATGTCTCGTGTAATAATGTGTTCCAATTATAAACATTACTCTTAGTATTATCTAATAGCTTGTTTTGTCTGTCAACGATTAAAAGATAAAAACTGGTAAACAAACAAAATTTGAAACCATTAAAGCATTTTTAAAAAGTCTCCAAACTGACCATTAAATCATTACATCAGTCACTATTTTAACATTTTTTGATAAAAAGCAATTACCTTTTACTGTACTTTGTATATTTTCTTATTCTTAAGACTATAAAGAATTTATAGAAACCATAAAATTAATATAAAACTACACTTCAAAAAAAATCTCGGTTTTTGAACAGGGTACACTTTTTTTGGAAAATGCCCATCTATCGACACAATTAAGCATTGACACCAGATAATGTCACGCGTCTTCAGTGACTGCTCATTATCAAACAAAGTTTGACGGTTCGCAGCGTAGTCGCGCAGGTGTGTTTGTTCAAAGCTTTACTCCGTATTAGTATCATGATATTTTTATTAAGATAAGTCAGCCGAAAACTTATATTGGAAAAAAGTAGTTGTAACACCCCCTCCCCCTTTAGCTGCGACGTAGTATGTGGATGGACCCCAATGTAATAAGCGATAGCAAATAATAAAACATGTCAACAACACAATATTAAATTTATTAACGCAATAAACAGATTAACAGAAATATGTATCACGATATCGCTAGCCCGACTTGTCTGATAGGGGTTGTCGTACACAGGATCCAGTAATCGCTGGCGAACCACCGCGCCGTAGTAGAGCGCGGACGCACGTGGCATGCGCGTGCGCAGCGGCGACGTGAAGTCCACAGCGTACAGACCGAACCTCTGACTGAAACGTATAACGCGAAGTGAGACCGACTGCAGGTGATTGGGTTAATTATAGACTGCTCACGAGTCACGTATAATCGCTTAGAAAGAGAAAAAAATTGAAACAAAAGATTCGTTCTATCGACTCCGGTCCCTAGAACGAATCTTTTGTTTCAATTTTCTTTTGGGCTCTTTGCTTTGTATCGTTCTTGATTCCGATCAAGAACGATACAAAGCAAAGAGCCATTGATGGAGGACTAAAAATAAAATGTGACAACACCTACAACGCCATCTAGCGTCGAATCGTATCGCATCCACTTTTGTCGACAGCTCGCAATCTCACAACAACTCGAGAACTGACTATCTGGCAAATTTTATTATTTTTCTTGAAATATTCGTGGAATTCCAGGGAATGTTTATTTTAGGAGGGAAGTGATACGAAGTCCACCAAAACAGTCTTTCACTCACGTGTAACCACTGTTCCATTCGAAGTTATCCATGAGACTCCACGCGGTATATCCCGTCACGTTTACACCGTCTTCGTATATCGACAGCAATACCTGAATAAATAAACGCACTGACTATAAAGGCATAAACAATTTATAACCTTAAAGGCTGACTTTATCACCATTGGAACATGTTGGGACTTAGATTGATAATGAGATGCATTTCCTAAAGATAGCAGACAAAATTTCATATTCCTTCAGCTTTAAAATGTTGCACGTAGGTACTTTGCAAATGTCAAGAATTTAGGCTAATGTGACGATTTACAGCTACACCGTATAACGGACACGGATTTTATCGTAGTATAAAGCTGCATTTTCTCGACGCAATAATTTTAAATATAGAATTTAACTTTATTTAATTAAAATATATTCTGTTTACGGACCCAAATAAATTAGTTTGACGTGACAACGTAAAACATTACAGTCGTTCGAGCTGATCATGCCTCTCTCTCGTTCGTGCCGCGCTCTCGTTTGCGGAGCGCGACAATGAGCGTGACAATGACGTCATATTTTTCGTGCATGCAGCCCCACAGTGTGATAAAAACCTCGATTTTGTTTCACCGCGTGTTTCTTTCAAAATACTATACTTGATAAATATATAAATATTAGAGTAAAACTCCGAGATCGATATTATTTGTAGTTTTTTTGTTAAAGAGTGTCAAAGTTGGCCTTTATCCGGGTCATAAATTTGCATAAAAATTGAATTTAAAAAAAACTAGTTAAGTAACATTAATTTTGTTTATACCAATTGAATAAGCACTTTCTCTAAATTTGGTTAAACCTACTGTGATCAAGTAGGGAGATATTAATTTGTTTATTAATTTTAGTTTTTCATTTTTAATTTCCCCATTAGAACGAATTAGAAAAAGTTTTAAGCATGACAAGATAGTGTGAGTAATCCTTTCTCAATATTATTAAAAATCACACTCTTATAACGTCTAAATCAGAAATTATATCCAATTCAATTTATATCCGGATGGAGGTCAATTCTCCTGACCTTCTGCTATCTATCGTTCCAATGAATTATTACAAGTGGCATGGGAAGGAGTCCACCCTCGTCAAGCAAATGTCAAAACCCCATGCCAAGACATATAGTATGGAGGGACCGGGGGTGAGGCATCATGGAGCCGTTCAAGACTCATGATGTCCCTTTGCCTCAGCAGGATCTGACCCACCCTGCTGGGGGATGTTCTTCTGGGCTCTGACCAGAGAACTTAATGCTAGGAGGGCATGAGGGCGCCAACCCTCATGTTGGTCAGCGAGCGGCATTTTGTGAAGTTGTGGATAGCGCCACCACCGCCACTCTTCAACCTCCGGGAGTGTTGCCAAATACTAGTAGTTCTGGTACTAAATGCTAGTAGTTCTGGTACAAAAATATTGACTCGTTTGAAAGCTTTTGAACTATGAGGTAAAGGAAAAGCAAAAAATTTATCACCAGCCGAGCATCCTACGTATTATAGTGGATTATTTTGGACCAGGCTACCAATTATCGCAAGATAATTAAAAATTTAAATGGATTCTTGCTTCGTTTATTTGCAAATACTTATGTGATTTGAGGAACTGCAGAGGAAATGAGTTAAATTATGTGAAAAAACAAGAACGATGGCTTAGCGGGACACTTAAAATCTTCCGAAATTGGCTGTTGTTCTCCCAAGAGCAAAAAATTTAAATCTTTAAGTAGGACTACCCAATATAGAAAAGGGAATGAACTAAATATACGCTTAGTGCTAGTGCTACTTCCAATAATATAAAGGCCTTTGTTGGATCTCTGAAAATCAATGAGAGCCATCTACCAAATTCTTCTGCTAAAAGTTTGGAAACAATAATTAATATGTGCTTGGCATCCAAAACAGCAGCCACAGATATTTTAAATATATAAAATCGTGCTGAACCATACACTCCTGAAAAAGCAGTATCTATTATTATAGATAGGAAATTGACAGTGGAAAACTACAACAATTTTTATTCGGACGCGAAAGGTCGAGGGTTTGACTTATATCCACCATATTATAGAGTGCAAGAAGCAAAAAAAGCCTGTTATCCAAGTGGCGTTCGTATTTCTGAACGGAAAGCTTCTGTACCAGTCGAACATATAGTAGAACACACTTTTAAAAGAATACTCACATTAACCGACAAAGTGTTCAGCCATTATTGCACCGAAACTCAAACCCAGAATATAAAATGTACATTTATAGGTGTCTAGGGATTTGATGGATCAACTGGACAGTCCCTTTATAAACAATCATTTTTGGATGGAGAGGGTGACGAAAACTGCATATTTGCAACTACATATACTCCACTTCAAATAGTAACAGACACAAACACAATAATTTGGACAAATCCTGCACCACAGTCTTATCGATATTGCAGGCCCTTGCATATTTAATACAAAAAAGAATCAAAGGAACTCATTAATACAGAAAAACAGAATATACAAGGGCAAATTGACAATCTTACCCCTATAACTGTTCAGACATCTCTAGGCCATGAAATAAAGCCAGTGCCCGGTGGACCGTAACCGGACTTGTTTCCGGTGCGGGAAACCGGGGCACAAGGCGGCGGAGTGCGGGGCTGCAGCACTAAACTGCGCCCTGTGCGAGGCCGCTGGCAGGGCCGAAAGGGGGCACGTGCTGGGCGGCAGAGTTTGTCCGTCTGCCGCGAAAAAGCCGGCCCCCAGAGAAGAGAAGGCCCCGTCCAAAAAGGCTCGGCAAAAGCCGAAGCCTAAGGGCGCGCGGGCTCCGCCCGTCTCAGCCGCAATGGAGACGGAGGCCTAGACCCGCGGGCGGGGGATCCCCGCCCGCATAAAGGGTCCCGAGTAGACAGCCCCCCTATAGCCCGGGGGGCTCTCGGTGAGGTCAGCGGCCGAAAGTCGCTGGAAGAAGAGGCCGGTTGCGGCTGCGCGCGGGAAGGGGCGGAGTTGAATTGCTCTGCGGTACCCGTCCCTCCCGCACTAGGCGCATGACGGAAGGCTGGGGGGGTTTTAGTGGGTAAACCTCTTGTAAGGAGTCCCACATATTCGGGGGAAGGGGCGGGGGATACGTTAAGTTTTTCCCCTCCTAAACAAAAAAGGCCATGAAATAAAAGTAGACCACCATCTATATTGTGCGGCAATAGACGACAAGGTTTTGAATGTAATTTTAAACACACTTTCTCAATTACGTTGCCCTTATTGTGAATTGACCGCAACACAATTTAATAATCTTGAAATGGCTTACTAAACAAGTTTCAGACGATCGCTTAAAATATGGCTTAAGTCCCCTACATGCATGGATTCGAGCTTTAGAATTCATCCTAAAACTTGGGTACAAAGTTGAGGTAAAAAAATGGCGGATTCCGAATAACTCACAGGAATTTCTCTTAGTAGATGAGCGAAAAAAGAAAATCCAAGCAGAAGTCAGGGAAAAAATGGGTCTGTTGGTGGATGTAGTGCGTAACACTTCCGGCACTACAAATGACGGAAACACTGCTCGGACCGCCTTCTCGGATCGATATCGTGTAACTTTTGCTGAAATTTTGAATATCGAGAAATGGTTGATGGATGATTGTATATTATTTTGACAGTACTGTCGAGTAACTTGCCAATAGATCCAACAAAATTCGGAACCTTTTGTAGAAATCTGGCGTATAAATATGTTCAAATGTACAACTGGCATCCAATGACTGTCACGATTCATAAGATTCTTGTCCATGGTGCTCGAATAATAGAATTGACTACGTTACCAGTTGGTTTTCTATTAGAACAAGGTGCAGAAGCACGAAATAAGTACTGGCGTTCTGACAGAGCACTATGCGAGAAAAACAAGTCGCATGGACGCAATGTTCGACTTATTTCATAGAGCACTAGTGTCTTCAGACCCAATTATATCAGAATTCGGTCTGAGGAAACGAAAATCAAGTTTAAAAAAGGATCCTCTGCCTCATGAGGCTATAAAACTTTAAAAAACGTTGATTTTTTGGTTCGGATTGGTGACAACCAATCCGAACAGGAAAATCAGGAGGACAATGAGGAGGAAAATTTTATATTAGCCAATGAGGACTGAGAAACTGGAAACATCCAACCAACCACCCATTCATGGTTAAACAGAATTTAACTAAGGTAATAAATTATATATTAATTTATTATAGTGATAAACATTCCCTTTAATAAAGCGCGTGTTAGAAGAGGCATTAGGTTTGTAAAATAAAAGTATTGTATAAATCAAAAACACCAGTAAATTAAACATAATTTATTACCCTAGTAAATATAATACAAACACTAATACTTTACAAGTACAATCACTTACCTTCTTCTTGGATTCCACCACCACTTATGCTTGGATTTTCTTTTTCCGCTCATCTACTAAGAGAAATTCCTGTGAGTTATTCGGAATCCGCCATTTATTTACCTCAACTTTGTACCCAAGTTTTAGGATGAATTCTAAAGCTCGAATCCATGCATGTCGGGACTTAAGCCATATTTTAAGCGATCGTCTGAAACTTGTTTAGTAAAAGCAATTTCAAGATTATTAAATTGTGTTGCGGTCAATTCACAACAAGGGCAACGTAATTGAGAAGATGTGTTTAAAATTACATTCAAAACCTTGTCGTCTATTGCCGCACAATATAGATGGTGGTCTACTTTTATTTCATGGCCTAGAGATGTCTGAACAGTTATAGGGGTAAGATTGTCAATTTGCCCTTATATATTCTGTTTTTCTGTATTAATGAGTTCCTTTGATTCTTTTTTGTATTGAATATGCAAGGGCCTGCAATATCGATAAGACTGTGGTGCAGGATTTGTCCAAATTATTGTTTGTGTCTGTTACAATTTGAAGTGGAGTATATGTAGTTGCAAATATGGAGTTTTTATCACCCTCTCGATCGACAGAAAAATCAGGACTATAAGGAGGAAAATTTAAAATTAGCTAATGAGGGCTGAGAAACTGGAAACATCCAACCAACCATACCTGCTGGATGGTTGGTTGGATGTTTAAACAGAATTTAATTAAGGTTATCAATCATTTCATTAAAGTGATAAACATTCCCTTTAATGAAGCGCGTGTTAGAAAAAGCATTAGGTTTGCAAAATAAAAGTAAACATAATTTATTACACTAGTAAATATGATAAAAACACTTTAATACTTTACAAGTACAATGTACTTACCTTTTTCTCATTTTCATAAATAACACAAAAGCAAACTTCTAAAATACTGGTAAAACCAATTAAATACTTAACTTTTAACAATATTTATTCGAAGAAGTACATTCACATTAGATTTTAAATTAATATCTATACTTTTTGTAACCAAAGTATTATAACCGGAAACCATAATATTATTGTCTATTTAAAAATAAATTGTTATACTTAATATTATAAGGGATTATTTTTTCAACAGTACAATACATCAACATTGCATAAGTGGAAACTTGTAATTGGCATTAAAAATTCTTATTTAAATAATTAATGTTATATAATGTTATAAATATAAAAATAAATAAAATACGTAATAGTTGTCAAAAATAAAAAATACTATCGATTTTTGTTACTACCCCTTTGGAACAAAAAAAACAAAAATATCAAGCCCCGGACTTATACGCTAAACTACTAAAAAATGTGGATGCATTACGCATTTGAGTCGCGCCCGGCCGACGCTTGGTGGCATCGCTTGAGACATCGCTTACGTCACCCCGCCGCCCCCTACCTCATACAGCTGCACCCGTTGTCGCATTGTAATTAGTGCGCCCAAGCGGTATTAGATTGGATAAGTAAAGTATAAATTAATTGAAATGAAAAAAAATATTTTTTTTAATGTGTGAAATATACTCTATTATCGATACCAATGACGTGATAAAATTTATTGTACTGGTGAAAAAATAATCCTGTATTTGCTGTCCAAATATCATGAATTACTTAATAATTAGTTCAACTCACATAAATTATTGAAATATGTACTTCTCATAAAAAATTAAAATGTACAATGTTGATTAACAAAACAAGACCATTGCATTGTTACCATAAGTCATCATTTTATTTACGACTATTATTGAAATAATAGTAATTTATATTCATCAATATGAATGACTATTATTATTTTACCAAAACAGTTATTATCTCACACGCGCAAGAAAAAAGGTTAACATCCGGATATAAAAAGTGACAACCCTGAACAAAAATTTTAATTACTCTGTAACTTTAGATTTAGACGTTATTAGAGTGTGATTTTTAATAATATTGGTAAAGGATTACTCACACTATCGTGTCATGCTTAAAACTTTTTCTAATTCGTTCTAATGGGGAAATTAAAAATGAAAAACTAAAATTAATAAACAAATTAATATCTCCCTACTTGATCACAGTAGGTTAACCAAATGTGGAGAAAAAGCATATTATTAAGTGCTTATTCAATTGGTATAAACAAAATTAATGTTACTTAATTGGTTTTTTTTAATTCAATTTTTATGCAAATTTATGGCCCGGATAAAAGGCCAACTTTGACACTCTTTAACAAAAAAACTACAAATAATATCGATCTCGGATTTAACTCTAATGTTTATATATTTATCAAGTATAGTATTTTGAAAGAAACACGCGGTGAAACAAAATCGAGGTTTTTATCACACTGTGAGCCCGTAGTAGGGAAAGACCGTAGATTTTGCCACTTTTCTTAACTGCCTCTGCCTGCGCCTTGTCCCTTGTCTTTTTCTCGATAGGTATGGCACCTATTTATTTGTAAGCTACTGCATATTGGTCACAAATGCTTAAACTCGCGAGGGACAGGCATAACTAGCGTTAATTTTTGTTAGTTTTGTAATAAATAAATACGACATATAAAGAAGTACAACTTTTTCACATAGTTCATCGTGTCTTTTTTATGAGTAACCTGATGTTTAATGTCCCTGTTTCGATATATTTAATTCTATAACTTTCACAATTATTGCATACAGTTATACTAAGAGTCAGCTTGTTTTGGTTCTAATATCATTGCTTAATTATTATTAAATATTTTAAAATTCAGATTATATAAGGGATAAAATACTGAGTTTTTAATTTATGAATCGTATTTTAGGATTTATGCAACGCTAAATTGCTACATTATTTTTATATAACCTTAGAAGGAATTCATCATCTCATTATGGCAACACCGTTTTTGCCTGTCATGATAATTGTCAAATCAAAGGCCGCCATATTTTTTGTCAGTTGTGAGTCTTTCGTGGTCGGTGATGTTTCGACACTTTTTTCGGGACCTGTTTTTTATGGATTTTGCAGGTAAATGTAAATATTTTTATTGCAAATTGATAAGGAACTAAAGGCATCGTAAATTGTCACCTCAGAATATATAATTTCTTTAGAAATATAAAGATTTGAGCGAGTTAGTGCTGTTTCGTTAGATAAATTTTAGTGTTTACGTAACACTTATATTATGCTTATGTAACCCGTTAAACAAAAACTTTTGTAACGTTACATAAAACAGAAATAAAGCCATATGCACATTAGCTGTAAATATACAAAATGGAATCTGTAATTTGAAATACCTATAACAAATAATATTAAATTTCACTTCTGGTCCCATACTAGGCTGTATATGGAACTGTAATGGGCACTATAGTCCGCGCGCAACTAGTTGGCCGCTCTGCCCATATACTCACATACCGGCAGAGCGGCCAACTAGTTCCGCGCGGACTATAGGGAGTTGGGACTCATTAGAAAAGCGTAGACATCATGGCAGGATCGATGTTTTAATTTTTTATCAAAGTTCACTTATTCTTTTTCTACTTTAAATTTATAATGTACTTGCAATAAATAAATAAAAAATGATATTTTTTTCAGATGGCTCCCAAATCAGTAGCCGAAAGGCAAAAACAGTGCCGAGAGAAACTTAAGAATGAAAATCCTGAAAAACTCGAGGCGATCAAAAAGAAAAATGCAGAAAGGGCGCTTGTTTATTATAGAAGTAAGATAAAAAATTTAACACCAGAAGAGAGAAAAAAAATAAAAGAAGAACGAAAGAAAAATGTGACAGAATCACAAGGACAAGGAACAGAAAAACAACCAAGAAAAAATATATCTATACAATTTGCGGAAAACCAAAGATATACAAGGAAAATTCAGCGCAAAATTGACTACAAAATACGAAAAGAAACACAACAGTTAAAAGGTGATATTCAAAAGCACCACAAGGACAAGGAACAGAAAAACAACCAAGAGAAAAATATATCTGTACAATTTGCTGAAAACCAAAGATATACTTAAGGAAATTTCAGCGCAAAATTGACTACAAAATACGAAAAGAAACACAACAGTTAAAAGGTGATATTCAAAAGCTATGGAAAGGATATCAGTCCCTACAAAAAAAAATGTGCAAGGCAGCAGAAAAGGATGGATGAATTACAAGCAACATGTGATGGGCTACAAAAAAAAACTTGACCAAGTACAAGCTCCTAGTAAAGAAGAGGGATTACAAGAAACTTCTGCCAACATCATGGGCTACAAAAAAAACTTGACCAAGTACAAGCTCCTAGTAAAGAAGAGGGATTACAAGAAACTTCTGCCAACATCATAGCAGAAACTATTTCCTGGGTAGTTTCAGACATGGAAATACCTGATGAATGTACACCTTCAGAGAATATTGAAATTCCCTTTCTAACTCCGTCAAAAAGAACAGATCACTTCATAAATACAAACTTAAGCGATATCAATACACCAGATAAACAAGTTATCAAAAAAAAAAACACTTTTGGAACACAATGTTCTCAAAGACTCCATCAAGGACAAATTCACCTCGTCTTCCAATGCAACAAAAAATACTCTTAAGGAAAATTCTGCCCTGTTACGCACAAGTATGCTATTTTAAAATAGACGAGTTACGCCTAACCACTGCAAAATAGTCTTAATTAGTACAGTCTATATGGCACTATAGACAATTTCAAAAAAATATTTATCAGTGAGTCAGAATCTCTTATGACAAATTCGTTTAACTTTATTTTTTTTTTGTTTCAGTTAGGCATTACTCATTCAATTTAAGTTAATACAGATGGGCAGAATGTATCAATAAATTCTGTAACTCAAACTAAGTCTGTTATCTTAAAGTTGAAATAGTTACGCGTGGCCACTCGCTGCAACAGTGAGCGCGGCCGGGCCGCACCGACGTGTAGCTGTAGGCAAAACCGGGGGTGAGCGGGGGCGCGGGCAGTCATGTCTCCCGGCCGCGGCTCGTTTGTTTACATTACAGCCGCATGTTATTACTTATTACTGAACGGTAATTGAAGCAGTGCGTTTGTTTAGTGTCCGTGAAGTTTATTGTGAAGTGATTTTAAGTAAGGAAAGACGCTTTTAACTTTAAGTAGTGATAAAAAAATTATAGAAAATGAGGGTTTATTAACAAATTATTCAAAAATTCTGCAACAAGCTCGATCAAGACAAGACCAGTCGGTGATCGATTCAAATAATGGATCAGACAGAAATTTCTCTTCACCAATTACTATTTACGACCTTCAGTCAGTACCTTTACCTATGTTAACTTCCACGCCCATTCCAGAATTACGTAGGGAAGACCTGGTTGAGTTAGATGGTACGTTTTATGAAGATAATAATTATATTGACTTAAACGATATTGATTCCGTTAATGAGAATATAGTACTGGACTTGTCTATTAATTATAATCGAAATAAAAGAAAGAATAGTGATAGTTTGTCGAAAAGTCGTGAGAGTCTGGAATCTGAAAACATAAATAAGCCTAAAGAAAAACGCAAAAAGAGTAACAGCTTGTCAAAAAGTCAAGAAAATCAAGAAACTGGAAAAAATAGCAAACAGTTGACAAATGAAGAAAAGAGTCAGTCGTTGACAGATGTTTCTAATAAACGTAAAAATAGTAACAGTTTGTCGAAAAGTCGTGAGAGTCTGGAATCTGAAAACATAAATAAGCCTAAAGAAAAACGCAAAAAGAGTAACAGCTTGTCAAAAAGTCAAGAAACTGGAAATAACATAAATAAGCCTAAACAGAAACGCAAAAAGAGTAACAGCTTGTCAAAAAGTAAAGAAAATCAAGAAACTGGAAATAATATTAATAAGCCTAAAGAAAAATGCAAAAAGAGTAACAGCTTGTCAAAAAGTCAAGAAAATCAAGAAACTGGAAATAACATAAATAAGCCTAAAGAAAAACGCAAAAAGAGTAACAGCTTGTCAAAAAGTCAAGAAAATCAAGAAACTGGAAATAATAGCAAACAGTTGACAAATAAAGAAAAGAGTCAGTCGTTGACAGATGTTTCTAATAATAATGATTCTGTTATCTGTAACAAGAAAAGAAGAGAAAGAAATGTAAAAAAACGGTTAGAAGCAGAAAAAGAAAAGTATAAAATAAAACCAGCCTGTGGGCAGACATGTAGAAAAAAATGTTGGGAAAAGTTCTCCGAGGAAGACAGACAGCAAATTTGGTCAAATTTTAGGAATTTGAGTAAACAAAATCAAAGGAATTTCATAACTAGAAATGTAATAAGACAACGCAAAAAATATACTACAACAGAAAATTCAAAGCGCCACAACACCCTGACGTGGACTTTAAGGAATATCAAAGTATGCAAACCTTTTTTTTTAAATACCTTAGGATTCTTCAATGCACAAACTATAATGACAGTATTAAAAGCAAATTATAAAATGGGAGTAAGAGACATACACACACAAGAAGCAGCGCCAGAACAGAGAGGGTTAAAAAAGCCGTGGAACATTTTCCCAGAAGGATATAAGGAAGGAATAAAGGAATTTATAGAAAATGTGAAGCCTACTGTTTCACATTACAATTTAAAGCATGCACCGAATAGGCGATATTTACCTTGTGGAGTTTCTTTCCGTGATTTGTTTAAAGCTTATATTTCACATTGTGACGAGATCAATATAAAAAAATGCAGCTGGACATATTTTCACAATATAGTCAAAGAAATGAATTTGTCCACTGCAAATCCAAGACAAGATTTATGTACAACATGCCAAAAGCATAAAGATGCACATGACGATGAGAACCATGTATGTTCTGAATGCAATTGTGAAGTTTGCACAGAATTTCCGACTCATAAGTTAAATTACACCGAATCTCGAAAATGTCTTGAACATGATTTGAAAAATGACAGTACAACAGTCAAAGTTTTTACGGTTGACATGCAAAAGGCAATTTGCATGCCTAAATTGACAATCAAAGACTATTACTTCTCAAGAAAGTTAGTGCTATTTAATGAAACTTTTGTTTCTCCAGGGAAAAACGAACAAGCGTACTGTGTCGTTTGGCACGAAGGAGAAAGTGGGCGTAAAGCACACAATATTGCATCAGCATACACATATTTTTTAGTTAATAATGCACGTGACTATAAAGAAATAGTTTTCTATTGTGACAACTGTTCTGCACAAAATAAAAATAAAATTCTGTTTACCGCTATGATAAGATTGGTTAACTCAAAGAAGTTAGTGAATACAGAAAAAATAAAATTTGTGTACCTTGAACCAGGCCATACTTTTATGGCAGCTGATACAGTTCACGCAAGCATAGCTAACAAATTTAATAAAGTAAAAGAGATGTATGATTTGTCAGACTTTACGGAAAAAATGAAGAATTCCAGAAAAAACATGAGAATTCAAAAAATTACGCATAAAGACATGATTTTGTTTCAAGATCAATTGGCCAAAAAATTTCCAAAAGACTACAATATAATGGCTTTAAAAATTGTAGAATTTCGTCGAGGATCAACAAGTTTATTTGCTAAAAATTCATACATTACAGAAGATTTTAAGGAAATTAATGTAATGAAGAAAAAATGCTTACAGTTAAATGATAAGAATTCAGATTTTATCAGTGAAATTCCAAAAGAAATTCAAGCTCGAGGTATAAGTAAAATAAAAAAAAAGGAATTGATGGAATTGTGCAAATCAATGCCACTGACACGTCAAGCCTTTTTCGAAAGCCTTGTCGTAAATGAAAACGTTAGCGATTTAGATACTGTGCATGACAATTCATAATTTGAAGTATTTTTATTGAAAATTTTAATAAATTACTTACTAAAAAATATAATTTTATTCTCCTAAAGTGCCCCGCAAGCGATCAAATTGTTTGTCAAATTTTACGTGTTTGTCAAACAATTTGATAGTGTACAGCTTTGTTTGAAGCGTTTATCAAACAATTTGTCAATGAAAACGTAAATTACATCCAACATGTTTGTCAAACAAATTTGATCGTTTGCGGGGTACTTAACACCGATGTTAGTGACGTCACTGACGCCGCGTTAGTGTCTCTGTGCTCGAATTTTTTTATAATAGAATATCATTGGCTCGAATGATGTTCTCTAGAATTTCATAATTATTCAGCATCTATCTGTCGCTCTGTCGCGGCGACACTTAACGCGGTGTCACTGACGCTTTATAGTCTCAGATCGAAAGCCTAACTTTCGAACTGAGCGTCTGTGACATTTGTAAGGGTCAATTCAGACCGCAACGCGACGCATAGATGCATTTCTAAATTTATACTGATTTGACAGACCTCAATTACGTGAGACGTCTTTGAAATTGTCAAATCCATACAAATTTGACTAAGACGCTCACATCTGGCGACATAACGCCGCGTCGAACTGCAGCAGAGGTTTTTACCACCTTTCGGTAGCACTCGTCAAACACATCTAATACAACTATTAGATAACATAGATAAGTTTTCCACCCATCGCATGCTGCTGATTGCACGCAACTCTTCTAACTTAAATTATCACACGACGCGTAACCACGTTTGTATGAAGTGATGGTTATTCATAACTCGTTTAACTCTATTTAACCGCGAAAAATACCGTTTGAAGAAATTATTTGCAGCGTTGAGGATTGTTTATTAAGCAATAATATAAGCAAGGAGGATTCGGAGGCCATACGACAAGATATATCGTCATTCTTACGACGTAGTTCAGTGCCCAAACCAAATCTTTCCCGGGAACAAATGAGTGCATTGAAAAACTTACGCTCCAGATCTGATATTACTATTCTCCGCGCAGACAAAGGTAATGCCACGGTGATTATGGATACTACAGATTACAGTGAAAAAATAAAACATCTTTTATCGGACGAGAACACGTACAAAAAAGTCAAAACAGACCCCACCAACAAAGTTTTTAATACAACTCAAAACCTAATAAAGAAGTACTCCGACTCACTGAATCTGGATCCCAAATTCTTGTTGCCTTCATGCCCTAAACCTCCAAAGTTGTATGGTTTGCCAAAGATACACAAAGCCAATGCTCCTCTTCGACCAATTGTAAGCCAAATTGACTCACCAACCTACAAATTGGCTCAGCTGGTGGCTAATGTACTCTCGCCTCTACGCGGACAGACCAAGGCCCATGTAAAGGATTCTTACCACTTTGTCGATGAGATTAAACATCTACGCCTCAGAGACAATGAACAACTGGTCAGTTTCGATATACAGTCCCTGTTCACGTGCCTACCAATACAACAGTGTATCGAAATTGTTACAAGAAGGCTGAGAGAGAATGACTTACCGGTTGAATATGCGGACTTGTTAGAACACTGCCTTACATCTGGCTATATGTTGTGGAATTATGACTTTTACAGGCAAGTAGATGGTGTTGCGATGGGCTCACCTGTTTCACCTGTTGTGGCTGATATTTTTATGGAAGACTTCGAGAAGTTAGCCCTTGAGTCCTCACCTGTACAACCCACCTTCTACAAGCGGTATGTAGATGATACTTTCACAATATTACCATCAGACAAAGTATCCATATTCCTTGAGCACCTGAACAGCCTCAACTCCAAAATACAGTTCACAATGGAGTTGGAGAGAGATAATTCCTTAGCTTTCTTGGACGTATTAGTAATAAGGAGTCCTGATGGCACATTAGGTCATGCGGTGTATCGCAAACCTACACACACAAACAGATATTTAAATGGTGATTCCCATCATCACCCAGCACAGTTAAGTACTGTTGGAAAATCGTTATTTCAAAGAGCACGAGGAATCTGCGATGAACAGCATGTGGACACCGAACTTCATCATGTTGCACAAATTTTACGCGACAATAAGCTTCGGGTACCACGCAAACAGAGCAGCAACCGAGTGAAGCCGGCAACAGTGGAAAGATTACCTGCAGTGTTACCATTTATAAAGGGAGTCACTGATAAAGTGAGCTACATTCTAAGGAAAGCTTCAATAAAAACATACTTTAAGCCGCCCAAAAAGATCAGCCAATGTTTACCATCAGTGAAATGCAACTTACCCCTTCAAGATGCAGGAATCTACAAACTCGACTGTGATTGTGGCCTCTCTTATATAGGGCAAACCAAAATGGCCATCAAAACCCGTATCAAGGAACACATTGCAGATGTCAAACACCGTAGGAACAACAAGTCCGCAATTTGTGAACACACACTGGATCAACCTCGCCATTACATAAGATTTGATAAGCCACAAGTACTGGCAAAAGCACGATACCGCCCACGAATGATACGCGAGGCCATAGAAATTAAAAAACACCCTAATTTCAACCGCGAAGATGGTTGGGTGCTGCCATCTAGTAGGGATCCAGTGATAAACAAACTAAAGCACAAATCTATGATACCTCGGCTTCAAGACACTGTGAGTTCGTTCTGCGTAGATCGGAACGCAAACAAATATTGATGAGTCGTCGGGTAGTTGGATAACTTCAAGAAATTGGACACCTGTCACCTCAGTCCGCCCGTGACCACGGCCGCTGTAAAGTAGCCGAAACGTCGGGATTAATAAAAGTGCTCCGCGACAAAATCCGTAAGTGTTTAAATTTATAGCACATTTTTATTAATACAATACAAGCAAATGTTTGTTTAAAACTTTAGAGCCGTTTTTCTCAAATTCGAGTTTTTTGAGATAGCATACTTGTGCGTAACAGGGCAGAATTGTAATCGGTCACCGGTGACCCCCGTGGCCTGGTGATATAAAATCGCGATATTACGTCTGCGGGGGCCGCGGGGTCACCGCGCGGCCCACCCCGCGCGCCCGCGCATCTTTCTCGCACGGTGTAAGTTATTCCCGCTAGCCGCATTTAGTGTGTACAGTGATGATAGAACACGTGTACGTGTTATTATTTACTGTTGTTGTTTCTATGTTTTGTTCTTCTCTTTTTGGCGAATTTACGTAAAATTGCTGCGGTTATAATGGATTATTACTTTGAAGACTTTGATTTAACCCAAGAAGACTTAACCGAACTTGAAAATGTAGAAATAAATTTTCTAAACAATAGCTTCCAGCTCAGTTCTGATGACGAACTGATAGCCCGACCATCACTGCATAAGCGACGTCGTTGAGTTATACTGTCAGATAGTGAAGAAAGCGATGCCGAAAATACCACTATTAGGGTTACCCCTGACATTTCAGGTAAGCAATTTATTTTTAACTATTTATCTAACCTATATTTGAGTTGTTTATTTCAATAGTTATAATACCCTTGTTTTAGAGCGAATTTAACATTAACTATTATTTTACTACTATTTACCCGACTGCAAGGAAAAGGTTATGTTTTTAATAGATTTTTTATTTATGTACCTACCTAATAATTGATTCACAAGTACTGGGTACAATACCTATATTCAACTCTTTAGGTGTCATGCTATGCTTGTGTTTTAAAAGTTGAAATAAAATAACTATGCATTTCATTACAAACTTATCAAATAAACCCTCAAATTATTGACCTTGTATTCATAACAATTAAATATTTCATTATGCAGGTAATACACCATCTTCAGGAGTATGGACAGCACCCAAAGGTAACCAAAGAAGTATCATACCTTTTACTGAAAATCCTGGCCTTAAACCTCATCTTCGTATTAGCATGTGTCACGAATCCCCTGCAGCTTTTTATAAACTAATGGTGTCGGATGAAATTTTTGAACTCATAGCTGACTGCACTAACAAATTTTGCTTTAGAAAAAATTGTACACAGCAATGAAGCTTCTAAGTTTGCAAGGCTTCGTAAGTGGATTCCCACAGACTCCAATGAAATTAAAAAGTTTTTTGGGTTACTATTGTTCATGGGTATTGTAAAACTTCCCAGAATGGCAGAATAGCGGACTATTGGTCTAAAGACCCAATAATATGTCAATCATATCCCCGAACGATTATGTCACGCAATCGTTTTGAGCTGCTGCTACAAATGTTGCATTTTTCTACCGAAGACGAACTTAATAAATTGGATCGGCTTCATCGTATACGTAAGCTTTTGAATGATTTGAATGAGAATTTTCAAAAAAATTATACCCCTGCTGAAGACTTGTGCATCGACGAAAGCGTTGTCCCATTTCGTGGAAGAATTATTTTCTGGCAATACAACAAGCAAAAACGACACAAGTATGGGATTAAGGAATTCAAATTGTGTACTGTTCCCGGGTATACGTACAAGGTCAACGTATATGCCGGCAAAAACAATGAAACCACAAACAATACCCCATCTAATGTGGTCATGGAGTTATGCAGTGATCACTTCAATAAAGGTCATACACTCTATACAGATAATTGGTACACCAGTTTAGATTTGGCTCGAAAACTCTTAGAGAAGGAAACCAGCTTAGTAGGCACGCTAAGAAAAAACAGGAAACATCTACCAAAGAGAGTTATTTCCACTAACCTCAAAAAGGGGGCATATATAGCAAAGGAAAGCACAGATGGTATAACTGTCATGAAATGGCGAGACAAGAGGGAAGTTCTTGTTTTGTCGACGAAGCACTCTACGGGATTCCATACAGTAAAAAAACGTGGAAAAATAGTTTCAAAACCCAAAATTATATGTGATTATAATAGAGCGAAAGGGGCCGTTGATTTGTCGGACCAAATGGCTGCCTATTCTACACCTTTGCGTAAGTCGGTTAAATGGTACAAGAAACTGGCGATAGATCTTCTTTTAAATACTGCTATCGTTAACGCTTTGACGTTGTATAAAAATGTAACAAAAAAAAGCATTCAAATCGTAGATTTCAGAAAACAGTTATTGGAGCATTCATGTCAGAAATTACAAGAACCTGAAGTCCTAGTAAGACCGAGAAGAATAAAACATGTTTTATCAAAAAGAGATGGTATGGTAAGAGCAGCTAGAAGAACTTGTCGTCAGTGCTATAAAGAGATAGCTTCAACCATGGATAGCAAGATTGCTAAAAATGTCACAAAAAGTGATCACTTATTGCGAACAATGTCCCTCCAAACCATCACTTTGCTTGCCCTGTTTCAATAAACTTCACTAATAATATGTCAAATTTTTTCTATTTTAATATTTTCTAGGTCATTTAATTGTTAGCCATTTTTATACATAAATAAACACAAGAAAAATTATACATTTTTTATTCCGTTTTAGGGCACCCCTATCATCTCCTAAGAAATTCGCTGTAATTTTTTATCTTTTCTAAATATTAAAAAACCAAGCTGTTTTGGTCGTTGCACAGGGCCACGCGGGTCACATCTTTACCGTTTTCATTCAATATTAATGCCCCGTGGCTTGTAATCAACGTTTGATGTGAACACCTCGCTTCGGTCACGGGTTTCCCCCATGGCCCGAACAGTTCAATACAGGGTGGCCCACCGGTGTCCCCCGTGGCCCAAATGACTAACTGCCATTTTTTGCTCGGCGTTTAACGTGTTAAAGAAATTATAGATAGTCCATTAGAAAGAAAATATAAACTTAAATCAAGCTTGACAAAATCATTGGGCAGCTTGGCAATCAATCAATCATCAAACATAATTTTAAGAAATACAAAAGTACAAAACAAAAACATAATGAAATGGTACATAAAATTCGCCAATTCTACTTACGTGATTATGTGAGTCGGGCAACTGCAGGCAAGAAAGAAGTCAAGAGTCGTAATAAAGTATCAATACAGAAAAGGCACTTGCTGCGTAAATTGAAAACCTTGCACAAAAATTATGTGAATTAAGTAGGGCCAACCAGTTTCAGCACATTTAAAAAGTATCGGCCATTTTATGATGGGCGTCCTGAAATCAAGAATTTAGAGACCTGTGCTTGTGTAAAGCACGCAAACATGCAGTTTATGGCAAATAAATTAAAATCACTTGGTTTGGTAGATACAAACGAACTGGAGGAAATAATTTCAACTTTGGTGTGTGACAGACACTTCAAAACCTGCATGTGTAGTAACTGTCATGTTTGTATGACCAATAAAATTCAAGGAAAGGAGAATTTGCCAGAAAAACTACAATGGTACGCATGGACATCAGTAAACCACGAATTTGGCGAACCTGGAAACATAAAAAAAAAAACGAAAAAAAATGACAAAGATACAGAAAGAAGGTAGTTCACAAGACTTAATCAATACATTTAATGAACAATTAGTAATCTTTAAAAGACATGCTTATGACGTCCATCACCAATACAAATATTACAAAAATTGCTTTGATAATCTAAAAGAGAATGAAGTCCTCATACATATATACTTTTCCGAGAATTGGACGTGCAGTTACTTCGAAGAGGTGCAAGCGATGCACTTTAGTGCAGCAAAAACTCAGATCACCTTACATAAGGGAGTTTATTACCGAAAATATGTCGATCCAGTCTCATTTTGTACACTTTCCCCGAACAATTCACACAATCCAGAGGCCATTTGGGCCCAACCTGAACCCAATTTTACTAGAAATAAAATCAGACCCAAATATAAACGCAGTATCGGCAAAAAAGAAATTTCTATTTATTTAGTAAGCGCATCTTTGAGTATGGGTTTAACTATGGGACTTGGTCTTTCTTCGAGGCCAGTCATGGCAAGGGGGCTGCAGATGGGATTGGAGGTGCAATTAAAAGGACTCTTGATTTTGAAGTTGCCCAGGGCAACGACATCCCCAATGCTGAAAAATCCTACGAGGTGCTTGAGTCTTCAGACACTACTGTAAAAATATTTTACATACCTGCGGAACACATCAAAAGTCTAGAACCCGATACGGGTACACAAATTATTCCACTCAAAAATACATTACGAGTTCATCAATTGACTACAACAGAAAAATTCAAATTAAACTACAAAGATCTAAGTTGTTTTTGTGAAATACAAAACAATAAACAATGTTGTCAAGGTGTTAGTAAACATAGTTTCTTACTAAGCCAAGGAAGCTCTGCTGAAATTAACACGCGGTATATTTTGGATGAAATCACGGGAGATAATTATCAAGGGGATAAATGATGAGACAAATGATATAGAGCCATCTGAATATAACGAAGACTTGTCCTTTTATTGTGCACCATCTGAGCCAGTCTATGAAAGTAACAATGACCTGAATCAACAAAAGAAACGTGGACCAAAAAAGGTACAATGTGTAGATACAGATGAAGAAGGTTCCTATTCTGTTCACGACAGCACTGACGAGTCCTGTGATTTGGAAGATATACTTGCATTATCTGAGCTAGTCTATGAAAGTAACAATGACCTGAATCAACAAAAGAAACGTGGACCAAAAAAGGTACAATGTGTAGGTACAGATGAAGAAGGTTTCTATTCTGTTCACGATAGCACTGACGATTCCTGTAAATTGGAAGATATACTACAAGAAGAGCTTGAATATTTCAATGCAGAAACTGAATGTGACGAACTGAAAATAAATATTAACAGCTATGTTATGGTGAGATTTAAAGTGGAAAAAGGAATCAAATATTACATAGGACATGTGTTAGAAGTTACTGGACAAGATACCTAGACGGTAAAGTTTTTAAGAAACAAGGGGAACAGTAAATTTGCTTGGCCAATTAACGATGATGTATCTATAGTTTACAGAGATGATATTGAAAGTGTTGTTTCAGAACCTTTGTTTGAACGAAGGGGTATAAAGACATTTGATATTTCCAAATTCAATTTTAAAATTAAATGAGTCAATTTTAAAACTAAATTTTAAAACTGTTGAATCTATCCTTTGATTATGAAGTAATTTGAAGTCTGATTATGAATAATTACATTTTAATTGTTATTGCTATATATTTTATTTTTATTCTCGAGCTACGTAGTAGAAAGAGAGTATTGTAATAGTGCAAAAATTCCAAAATGGTGGCCCCTAGATGTAATTTTTCGCACCATTACAATACTCTCGTTCTCTGCTACATAGCTTGAGAATAAAAAGCGTTAGAAAACTTTTTAAATTATGAAAAATTAACTTTCACTAACTTAAAAAGACCGTGTAGAAACTCTTTTATTCAGTATTCCATAATAAAATAATAAAAGCATCTAAAAAGTACGTATAAGTCTTTGTAAATTAAACAAAATAATCATAAAGTTCTGAACCATGTTTTTGAGCGTAATAAGAATAGGAAGTAAGTAGGTTTTCTACCGCCTTTTATTGTTTTTATTGATAATTACTTACTTAAAAATGAGACTTTTAATAACAAGAAGTTATGTTGTTTTTTTAGAACATTTGCGATCTCATATGATCTCATATCTCTCAGGTGGCTTGAACCATTTATTTGTTTTGAGACGAGAATTAAGTACGTCATTTTGCTTTAGTTTGTATTGAGACGAGAATAACGTCATTTGGTTTTTATTTTGTATTGAGACAAGAAGTTCCTACGTATATGTTTAAATTGATTTTGTTTCTTGAAAATTATAAGTCTGATATAAGATGTGAAATGTTTAACAAATGTTGATTGATTTCTAGAATAATTTTCATGTTTCAGTTACAAAAAAAAATATTTACGTCGCTTCCTGGTCTCACTATTCCATCGCTCATGCAAGTTTCTTCCCTAGCTAGTAACGGGGTTATTTAAGTCACATATCACAGAAGTATTCATTAGTTTCCTTAATAACATAAGTTTAATCTATCAAATAATAAAAAATATGCTTTAAAAATTTAGATAGCGCCTATCGAATTCTTCTGAATACCTAGACAATGTGTACTGTTCTTAAGAATTTTATGTAACATTTTTGTGTAACTTTTGTGTTAACGTTACATAAGATTTTATGTTTTCTTGGTGTCACAATGTGACAAAATCTACGGCCTTACCCATCGAGTTATTAGAAGTTGTCACGTCAAAATACATTTCAGGATCTTAAAAATGTAAAGAGATTATTCGAGGGAAGCCCCTTGTTCACGAGTCACGATTCAAACCGCATAGAAATGTAATAGTCTGGTTAGTAAAACAAATCTTGGTACCTACTTGTTTCAGATGACCTCTGTGGTACTGCACCCTCTCTTTATCGTTTAAATCCATTTTACTGTCAGAGTAGCCATTTTCAGTGATGATGATTGCTTGATTGCCGTAATTCTCCCCAATCCAGCTGAGTTGATGCCGAATACCTTCGGCATACACCTGTTATAATATGTATGTTACTTACGATTTTAGTTTGAATAAAATATTTCACTTTTAAACATCTAGTAGGCCCTACAGTTTTTACCCGACTGCCGGGAGGGTTATTAGTATAGAATATTTGTTACAACATTTCAAGACCAGTTTTATTGGACAAGCTGAGGTCATATTAAGACACATATTGACGACAAGAAATTCACTTATCGTATCTTAGGTTAGGTTACACGTCCAGTTTTTCATCTATGTGATCCAAATCTTGACCAAACTGACGCGGGAAATTGATAGATCGATGAAAGATGTTAAAAGATCAATTAGGACTGTTAGTGTGCCATCAATTTTGCATCTCAGTCAGAGATTAAACGAGCAGGCGTGTCCTGCATAAATAAAAAAGGCTTGTGTGGTGTGTCGCTATTATCATAACTTTGGCAACAAAAAAACATGTTAAAAGGAAAGCAGTGGCTTCTAAAAAGAGAATCGTATACTCAATACTCATTTAAATTCATTGAAAGAAATCAGGAACACAGATGAGGAATAAAATTACGAAAATTATTTTCGTATGAAAGATGCGCGCTATGATTATTTATTGGCAATGGTTAGCCTTACTTAACGGAAAAAAAACTTGTACGCGAGAGCCCATAACTTCAGAGGAAAAATTGCTGTTACTTTAAGATATCTTAAAACCGGACGTAAGGAAATATCTCAGCAGTAAAGAACGTTGACGTAAAACTGATGAACGAGCCTTCAATCTAACCGAGATTGTTGAAAATTACCAAAATATTCAATCCATCAATCCGGGGATTAGACGTTCGGTTTCGAGACAATCTTACCAGATTGATGGACAAAACTGATTATGAACTGAGGGTGTAACCTCAAATTATTCATGAATTACCAACATAGAAAGATGTAAAAGAGTTATTGGAAGGAATGGGAATCCTATGCATACGAAGACAAATCAGTAATGATGTTAATACAACTATTACGAAATTGTTGATGTAGTTACGAAAAAGTAATAAAAGGTCTTTTATGAAAAACTGTGCCATAAATTATTATATTTAGTTTACTTACATATAACCAGTATGAATCCGACATTTTCCATTTAGGATCTGGGTATACAATAACATCAAGGTCTGCGGACCCTTCCAACGGCCAAATCCCGTAGTTATCTTCAATCTTTGCCTTTCGCACTAACCTTCCTGTATAGTAGTTCATTGCGTAGAAATCATAAGTACCTAAAAATATCTGAATTTAGTCTTATAGGGGTGATACCATCAATAATAATATATAGAGAGGTGATACGTGCTCCTTGTGATGTATTCATCGCATCATTTTTTTACACCGTTAACTAACTTAGTTGTTATTTAGTTGGTAGTCATTCGTCTACCTTTTCTTTTGTAGTTTACTCTTCATTTATTTGTTGTTACTTACTTCATCTTTAGCCTAATATTTATTATTACTATTGTATTTAAATGAAATTCAAAAATTCATATTATTTATTTGATTAGTTTACACACTGCTTTTTTTTTATTTTTACAAGGATAATTTTTCATTTATTTACTTCATGTCCTTGTAGTCTGAGTAACAAGTGCCATTTTCCTCAAAACCTGATCTAACGCACCGAAAATTATGATTTTGGTCTCATTCGATTCGGAATAGCATCTAGAACATTCTATCAAAATTCCAAGAGGGGCTGAAAAAAAATGCAAAAGTTATAAACAATTAAGTAAACATAAAAAGAAGGGTTTAGTTTTTTTTTTATATTTAGAAAACTATTTGAGATAACCAAAATTTTAAAATAGATCCTTAAAGAGCAGGAAATTTCCTAAAAAATCCTAGGTCCTGGAACCTTATCAACAATCCTTATAACTTTAATTGAGCGGCGAAAGTAACGGCAAAAACGCGTAGTTCGGGTTTCGCGTGAATTGCCGCAATCTGCCACGTGAACTAAAAAATATATTTTACTGATTAAATATTAATATAAAGAAATAAAAAAAAATGGGTACTAAGTAGACATATCAATCAACAATAATCCGTCAACAAAAATAAATTATCACAATTTGTTTAATTGTTATGCTTTTGTTAATTTGTTTATAGTCACCATTTTAATGTTAACATAAAAACGCTGATTATTTCAAAACAAGAAATCTAGAATTTTTTATTATTCTTTTGAGCTAATCATAAAAGGGCTTAGAAGAGATATCCGTTGGAAAAATTCACTAATTTTGATTTTTCAATTTTTTATGAACAATCAAAGGCATTCATTAAATTTTTATGTACATATAGCAATTAAGGTTTTTTCATCAATAAAAATGATTATTTAAATTTTATTAGTTAGAAATAAAAAGATATACATTGTTATCTGGCTTCTAACAATAACAAAACAAAATAGTAACAATAATTGGATATAAAAGTACCGTAATGGGGATTGTCCATTTTTTTTAAATTTAGCTCATTACAAAAACATTTCGAAGAATAAGGTCAGTGATCGTTTTTCTGTATATAAACGAAAAAAATACCCATTAGTTACTTATATTTTTGAACAAATATGTTTGACCATAGTTTGACCTTCAATGGCGTTAAATTAGCAATAAATTGGACCAACATTACGTTTCGAACTTTTGGTAAGCTTCTCGTATCAGCTTTCACATAATGAGAACTTGCATTTGACGAACCAGCCATTATAAATAAGATTGAAAGGAAAAAAACATACTGCAGAGGTTAATTGGCCGCCGATGATGACGTCAGAGCGAAACTTTGAAAATTTATTGAGAAAAAACTAGCCAATAAATTTCAAAATTATTTAATTTATATTCTTAAAATATCGTATTTTAACGAAAAAAAAAAATATCAAAAGTACATGTGATTTCTTTTGGACAATGCCCATTGCTTTATTTACATGAATAATTTTGGAATGACTTTGAATGTTAATAAAAAAGTGAAAAATGAAAAATTTTGAATTTTTTCAACGATGATCGCTTATAAGGCCTTTTAAGATTAGCTCAAAAGAATAATAAAAAAATCTGGATTTCTTGTTTTGAAATATTCAGCGTTTTATGTTAACATTAAAATGGTGACTATTAACAAATTAAGAAAAGCATATTAATTAAACGAATTGTGATAATTGATTTTTGTTAACGGATTATTGTTTATTGATATGTCTACTTAGTACCCAAATTTTTTTATTCCTTAATATTAATATTTAATCACTTAAAATATTTTTTTAGTTAACGTAGCAGATTGCGGCAAATCACGCGAAACCCGAACCACGCGGTTTTATCGCTACTTTCGCCGCTCAATTACAGCTATAAGGATTATTGGTAAGGTTCCAGGATGTAGGATTTTTTTAGGAATTTCCTGCTCTTTAATGATCCATTTTCAAATTTTGATCATCTCAAATAGTTTTCGAAATATTCAAAAAAACCAAACCCTTCTTTTTATGTTTACTTAATTGTTTATAACTTGTGCATTTTTTTTCAGCCCCTCTTGGAATTTTGATAGAATGTTCTAGATGGTATTCCGAATCGAATGAGATCAAAATCATAATTTTCGGTGCATGAGATCAGGTTTTGACGAAAATGGCACTTGTTAACCAGAGTATTGTGGTCACTAAGAAAATAAGTCACACATTTAGCGCTAAAGATTCCTCCTCACCTCTTATAAGATCTCTCTCAGCGGTAGTAAAAGCTGGCAGCCGTGAATAGTTATATCCTTCTTTGAGACTACGATCAGATATTATTTTTTCAATCTCAGGAGGCCAGCCACCGTCTGCTGAATATATCGGATGCGTGTAGACTCCCACCTTCAAATGGAGATACATTAAAATGAAACACCTGACAACTTACCCAAAAAAACAATAAAAGCGTCATAATGTGGTTATGGACAGTGTAATGATGGTGGTGATCATGATGATTGATATAATGGACATAGTGGCATGTGCTTCCAGTATTTTTAACAACGCTGATATCCCTACATAATATATATATATATATATATATATATATATATATATATATATATATATATATATATATATATATATATATATATATGAGTTAAGAGTTCCATTCAGCAAAGGAACCTTCAGAAGCCCTATATCCTGGGATATGCCTTGGTGTAAATCTTGCTTTAAGGTAGCATATTATGTTTATTTTACCTAAAAAAGTGAAATATTTTTAGTAGCCATTTCAAATTTCACTCACGAATAATTGCCGCGCCAATTCTGCGGCCTTGGTTTCTTCATCTGATGCCGGTTCATACGCCAGGTGCATGTTACAAATAGCAATCCTACCTGCACAGAACAAATCAATTTCTATCCTAGTAATTGATACAGTCCATTTCACTTCTCCATATGAAATGTTCACCCAAAAACTACTTTTGTATAACGTGTTCTGTGTCAGTGTGTCATGTGTTCTGATTTTTAAATATTATGTAAGATCTCGTAGCTACCTAAAGGCACGAGTGCTTTTGCCATCCTATTTACCTAGTACTTTATTTAATAAAAATTATGTCAAATCTAATTGTTAAGTACCTAAAATACACCAACAGCGTTCTTACCATGATACTTGCTTCTGAATTCTTCATCATAAATGCGCCACGCCTTAGCGTGGGCTAACAATACATTTTTCATACAGATATAGTTCCCAACACCGGGGCTTAATATGCCCGGAGCATGACTTCCAACATGGTAGACCATGTCGCATAAAGCTATAGGCTCATTGATGGTAATCCACGTGAGTACTCTGTCGGCGAACAGCGTGAATATCGCTCTAGCGTACTCCGCAAACCACTCCACCACGAGCGGATTCGTCCAACCTCCTAAAATGTCGGCAATAATATTATGAATGAATCAAACATAATATTATAATGCATCCGTGAATTTTTCATGCAAATAAGAATGTTCAACACTCGAGCCACTTTTGTGTGTGTGACTTTACAACTTAACTATAATATATTACTATTTTGCTTTTAGCGTAGCTTAGCCTCTTTTCGGTGCAAATAGTCTTCTGGAAATTGTCTTACGCTTTACGCAGTTACCTAGCGTCCCCGTAGTAACACAAAAACGTAACTAGATTTTTATCAATATTGAGTTGAGTATACCACTTATCTTAAAATTACAAGTTCTACTTATTCACAAAGACACGTATCTCTATGAAAAAACAAATTATAAGTACTTGCCAGATGATTTGTGTCAATTGTGTCTGAGAGATATGTATATTGTATAATCTTTACATTGAGCATTGCACAGAGCAAAATGTTGTTCCTGAAAAGTTTTGGCTATACAGGCAAATCTTTAGTATGATGGAAGTAGATTCTGCGCACGCACACATTGAGACTTCGTCTAAAAATATAAATACATATTATATACCATCCTTCCGGATGGTACACTGCTGTTAAAGTGGCATCGAAATCATCTCAATATGACGTCATAGAAATGGGCCAAGAAATGTTTTTAATGCGGTTAAGTTAAGAAAATAAATAATTAAAATAGGAAAATAGACATAGATGGTGACTATATTAACTGGCTTAAAATAACACTATTTAAATACATCAAAGGCGATTGTGATCATATTTATCTTAAAATATAAAAAACAAAAGTGACACTAATTAAAAAAAAAATTATACGTCGAGCTACAAGAGGTGCCACAAATTAGGGTTATATTCCTTTAATTACAGTTTATGAGTCGCCGATAAAAATATCGCCTGATAAATTTCATGATTTGAAAAGCTTATGTGAACACGGTATTATACCATCACAGTACCATATTTTTATGAGTAGTCGAACAGTGGCAGGACCCAAAAAAGTGATTCTGAATTTTGCGAATAAAAAGCTCACTTAGTAATAATTGAATTTTTTTTATAATATTCTCAAATTCGACAAAATTGAGTTATGTTTATGTGTTACTTAGGGGACTTCTAGAAAACGGAATTATTCAAAAAAAATAATTCGAATCATTGTGATCCCAAAAATGTGAAGTTGCAAGTTTTAACACCCTTGTCACAACTCTCACATCTCGTGTTGCTAATTACTGTGAACGGTAATGATCGCTTATCATCAAGACGTGATCTGGGGCCTTACTCCCGAAACTGATATCGATTTCGCTTTTCGATTTCAACGGTTTTGACACTTTAGACATGCTTTAGACATCTAAAATAGCGCACGATCGTGCTGCGCATTGGTTTGAAACTAATTCGACCTCAATGGATTTTGCTATTCCTGACAGCTATGCTAGCGCACGATCGGGCTGCGGCTCAATTTTGAACTAATCAGCATCGAAACAGTCGCCAAATCGAAATCTTAGGTGCTCGCGACAAACAAAATTGACTGAGAATCGACTTACAGATCTTTTACAAACGTCAAATTTCACGGTAGCAACAGAGGCATCGACATCGATTGAGATCGAATGTTGCGTTAGGTATTGTAAACGTTTTTTAGGGTCACTGGGGTATCGATGGGTGTGGTGTCATTTCATTTTTTGTTGATAAAAATTATTAATTCATTATTATTTTAACATCATAATATGGCTCGCCTGCAAGCTTTTTTTAATGTGATTGAAGCGGCAAATAGCCGGGATTTAAGGCAAAGACAGAATAATTTCTTAATGGACGTGCGAGTGAGGAAGAATTTCGCCGAAATTATCGGATCACAAAAGATTTATTGGAGGTATTGGTCACAGATTTAACGCCATGAAAAGACCCACTCGCCGAAGTGATGTAATATAACTTTGAAAGTAAATTTTGATCTAAATTGCTATAAATTACTGCGCAACATAATTCCGGGCAATGAACTTAAAAAAATTACGAGCTACGTTAGTAACATACAATATCATTGGTTGCGACCTGCGGGCGTCATCCAGTTGTAAATTACAAATATTCTTAACATTTGCCTATTTCCAAATGTTACTTAAACAAAAAAAAAAAAAAACAATTAACTGTTGCAGATTTTGATAGCATTATTATCCTTTAATGCCACCTTAAGCTACCAAAGAATAGTTGAAAGAAGTAGTGAGACCACCGTTTCACAGCAGTCTCGAGAACTATCAGAGATGTGACTAAGGCATTAAATACACGGGAAAATTTTATTAAAATACATATATAAAATTTCCCAGTTCATTCGAAGAAAGAAATGTTATTAAGAGAAAGTAATAAATTATTATAATAATTACTAGATGACACTCACAATTCCGAGGCATTGAAATTCGTTTCTTTTTTTGCTTTGCGTTGCTTTATGATGAAGCCAAACGAGCGTAGTTTTGTGAGACGTGAGTCGCAGAATTTTGGTCGCGTAAATATTTTTTCATACAAATCATGACTTACAAAATGCTCTCGTGTGAATGAAGTAGGAATTTTCTATGAAACTGAATGCAGCTGAAATTCTGCCAGCCGAAATTATGCGACTCACGACAAAAAAAATTACGCTCGTTTAATGGCTTCACCCTTAATATACTTACAGGTTTTATGAAAAATATCAAATCCCAAATTGTATAGGGTGCATAGATGGTACTCAAATAGCTCTTATAAGCGTTACTTTAACCGAAAATATTTCCATTCCCTCAATGTACAAATTGTAAGTACTTTAAGGCTGCCTTCACGCTAGCGTTTGTCCAGCGTAGGCGTTTCCTCTACCTTAACTCTACCGGAACAATCAGTACGCTGCGTTAGCGCCGTGTGTGTGCGCGACGTGTACGCCGCGTTATTGCGGTGTCATGTAATGTATTCCTGCTACGCGCGATTCCTTCATTTTTAACCAACACCCAGTAAAAGATTTTCTAATGAGTTTACAGAGCAGTGAAACATCATGTTTACTAGGTAATAAATGATTTATTACCTAGTAAACATTTATGTACGAAGAGCCATAGTGACGTAATAGCGACATCTTTGGGGTGTCGGACACTCCAAACGCTGCGAGATTCTTGTCGGACAAGTTGACCACAGTTTTTAAATTAACTTTATTAAACAAATTCCAAAAAATGAAAGTTGTGTGTACGAAGAGCCATAGTGACGTCATAGCGACATCTTTGGGGTGTCGAACACTCCAAACGCTGCGTGATTCTTGTCGCACAAGTTGACCACAGTTTTTAAAATAACTTTATTAAACAAATTCCAAAAAATGAAAATTGTATGTACGAAGAGCCATGGTGACGTCATATCGACAATTCCAGGAGTCAAGTATTCGAAAACGCAGCAGCGCGGCCGAAATTTTTCGCATAGAAAAATTTGTCGGACTCATCGTAAACAAGGCACTCACAAAGTGGTAAATTTGTATGTATCAGAAAAAAGTTAGTTCCTTGTACTGGGGACTATTACGATTTTGTTCGGGAATGCCTACGCATTACGATGACTGTATCAAAAACGAAATCGAAATCCGAATCGTTAATTTGATATCAGTTTCGGGAGTAAGGCCCCTGGTTGTTTGTAGCGTATATAAAATAGTACAATTTACCGAGATCCTGAAACTTTTGCGGTAGATCCCAGTGATACAACGTCACCAAAGGTTCAATACCTCTGTTCAGAAGAGTATCTATAAGATCCTCATAGTATCTTTTTCCGTCTTCGTTAAGATAGTTTGTGAATCCATTAGGGTATAACCTGGTCCAGGAAATGGAGAATCTAAAATTTTTGAGATACGGGTTATTTTTACAGAAAATAAAATAATACAGTATTTGCACCTTACATAATAATATTATGAATACGGTTTTATTACAAATACATAATATCATATTTATAAAGATTACTTTAACGGTCAAAGTGTAAGGTGTATTTGTTGTAGTATAGTATATTTGTTGTAAGTATTATTGATTCATAATATTATGTAGATCTGGCTCGCAACTATGTTTTGGCAAGTTCTTTTATTAAATATATATAATATATTAATAAACTTTTCCAGTACTTTCACGGGATCTAGAGAATAGTATACCATGAATGCAGTTAAGTCATTTTCATTATATTAAAATATTTATAATCTTAATTTTCGCTGAACAGATTTGCAAAAAAATATTGCAAAAACGGTCCAGCGGGTGGGGCGTGAAGAGGTAACAAATACACTTTTGCAATAGTATGGATGGATTAGCACGTCAAATTGCACCAACAATGCGGTACGCGTGTCTCCCAATCACCTGTAAAAGTCAACGCCGAGCTCAGCGACCATGTCAATATCTCTTCTCCATAGATGGTAACTGTCGCAAGCGACGTCCCCAGTCGAGTGGTCAGCCGTGGCTTGTGGCCTCGAGTGCACGAACTCATCCCATATGCTAGAAGCACGACCTACAACCATCCGAACATCATACATTTTTAAACGCTTTTATTTTATATGCTTCATGATACTAGCTAGTTACTTGGCCTAGCTAGTATCATGAAGCATATAAAAAGCTATGACACAGTTGGTACTAGTTACCTTGATGTTACCTTTAAGCGCGTGTTCAGACCAAACTGACTATACGCCGCTGAATGTGAGCAGGCTCACCGCATGCGTACGCTGCGCGGCCGACTATTTTTCACATAAAAGAGTCCGCGCGGCGGACTGAATCCAATACGCTGTCGCGTAGCTACTTAGCCACTCAGCGTCCGCGGCGCGTAGTGACGATCGGCTGCCGAGTGTCCGCGCCTACGCCTAGCGTAATGGCGTATAGTCAGTTAGGTGTGAACGAAAAAGTGAATTTGTATGGAAATACAATTGACTGCGTAAGGCTCGCTCACATTCAGCGGCGTATAGTCAGTTTGGTGTGAACACGGCCTTATACTTGTGTGCTAGATGACACCTGCAACTAGGTTGCGCCATTTTTGCATTTTTCCGAAATAAAAACTATCCTATGTCCTTTCGCAGGATGCAAAGCATCTGCATACCAAATTTCATCAAAATCGGTTTAGCGGTTTAAGCGTGAAGAGGCAACAGACAGACACTTACGCATCCATACAAATATTATAAATGCGAAAGTGTGTCTGTCTAGACATCCGTCTGTCTGCTACTGCAACCGCTAAACCAATTTTGCTGAAATTTGGCTTTTATGTAGGTATATAGTTTTTTCAGTCTTACCACTAACATTCCATGCACCTTCGACTTGGTAAGCGGCAGTTGCCACGCCAAACTTAAACCCGGTGGGAAAGTCGTGAGCCTCACCCACGCTGAATATGATTCTATAAAACGAAATTACAAAACTATTATAGCAATTATCATTTAATAATTATTAATAAATTGTCTCAGAGTAAACGCGTTACCCCACCCAAAAACATTTTTCTATCCACAATTAGAGACACATAAATCGGGTTGCCATACGTAGCAATTCCACCTCCGCCGGATCTGGCGGTGATAGTAGGCGGAACCAGAATACAGGTAGCACCGACAATGACCTACCTCGGCCTGGTTCTCGACAGCCGGTGGTTATTTAAGGAGCACTTCCGCCGGCTGTCAGAGAAGGTGAAGAGGTCTGCGGGCGCCTTGGCCTCGCTGCTACCAAATCTCGGGGGCCCGAGTTTGACCTGTCGGCGTCTCTACATGGGCGTCGTCCGTTCGATGGTCATGTATGGGGCGCCGATCTGGGCAGACAGTTTGCTGTCGGAGAACAGGCTGGCCCTGGGACGTATACAGCGAGTGATGGCGACGCGAGCAGTCCGAGGATATCGCACTATCTCTCCTCGCGACGCATCGTGCCTCCTTGCTGGAAGCGTCCCTTGGGACTTGGACGCTCAAACCCTCGCCGAAGTGTACTGGCGTGGCGCAGCGGTCCACGCCTTACCGGACGCCGTACGTCGGTGGAGGGACCGAGCTGAGGAAGCGGCCATCGAGCTTTGGGAGGAGCGACTCCTCGAGCCGTAAGTCAGTGTGGAACTGGTGACGGCTATCAGGCCAGTACTCAAAGAGTGGTTAGTCAGAAAGTACGGCGCGCTCTCGTTCCGACTCACGCAGGTGTTGACCGGACACGGCTGTTTCGGCCGTTACCTGTGTGAGATCGCGAACCGAGAGGAGAGTACGCGCTGTCACCACTATGACGATGACCGGGACACGGCGGAACATATTATTTCTGCCTGTCCCCCCTGGACAATACAATGGGCGGCCCTCACGGCCGCCATTGGCTTTGACATGCCGTCGCCCAACGAGTTGAGTACCCGAGTGGGTCGCGATGCGCTGCGTATTCTTCGCGCATCGCGACACCGTAGAGAGATGGGCCCACGCAAGCCCCGAGAGGGCCTCTGTTCGGCCTTTAGGAGCCCCAGTGCTCCACAGAAGACGGGCCTGCCGTGACACGCAGGCAAAGACATGCAGGACTGCGGACGAAGGCTCACGCGTGCTCGCAACCCTGCATGGGACGTAGAAGAATACCGTCGGGTTTTTGTGGGTAGGGCTACGGTCAATTCACCATCTTCACGACCGCAGCGAGCCCCACATACCCGTGGGGGAGTCCCCAATTCCCCCGGGATGCGTCGAAGCATTTCCCGACGCAAAAAAAAAAACATTTCCACTTCAAGTACATTTTCTTCTTCGATGCTTGCTACAGATGAAAAATCTGCCAAGTGCGAGTTGGACTCGCGCACTAAGGGTTCCGTACCATTATAGAGCAAAAATATGTAAAAAATGTGTTTTTTGTATGGGAGCCCCCCTTAATTGTGTATTTTATTTAAGTATTATTATTAATTATAAAATTATAAATACAACTGAGTATTTTGGGAACATTTCAAGTGCCTATCTATTGCCATTATGTATTGATATCGAGCAAAAAATAGGAAAAAAAATACGTTTGTTGTATGGGAGCCCCCCCTTAAATATAAGTTTGTTGTTATAGCGGCAACAGATGTACACAATCCGTGAAAATTACAGAAATCTAGCTATAGCCGTTTTTGAGATACAGCCTGGAGACAGACAGACGGACAGACAGACATCGAAGTCTTAGTAATAGGGTCCCGTTTTACACTTTGGGTACGGAACCCTAAAAAAAGAAACATGATATAATCGGATCAAAGAACATTAGTAAGAGTAAAAAAAAATAAAAAATAGACTTATTGCTACACCGTGACGTGCATTTTCACGTTACGTGGACGTAAATTTTCACGTCACGTCAACGTATCGTGCCACGTTACCACACCGTTCCACGTTGAGGTGGAGATGTGGGCAGACCGTTAAACAAACTACAAGAAACCAGCAACGCATTCAAAGTATGGAAATTTTAGAAAAAAATCAAGAAAACCAGAAGCGAGAAACGTTATCCCAGCAGGATTTTGAATATCCTTACAATGGATCAAGCTACAAACAAAAGTTTTGTGCCCGCAATTACGCTTTCCAACACTTTAATTATTTGCATATTTTTATCACAAAATGTGGCTTATAATAAAAACTTATGGCTGGCGTAATGTTTACAAACATTACCCCAGTCGGATCTGCTATTCGAGTTTTTCAAGAAAACTTAGGACACTCACAAGAGTTAGGGCACATTTACAGAAGCCTGTGCTGTAATGATATAGGGGTAGGAAAAAATTTTAGGAAATCGACAACATTTGACTGGGGCACACAAAAAAATTTTGCATTCACCACCGGTTCGAACCCTCTCTCGGAGAGAAAACCGGCGGAAGGAAAGTAATAATCTAAAAATAATTTTAATGTGCAAATTAACTGTAAGATTATCTTATTAATTTATCGAAATACGACCTCTAAATGCATTCTTAATTAACTAAATTAAAAAGACATTTACTTCTCATTTATTCAACGAAATAATTAACAAGTTCATTAAAAGATAATGGTGTGAGTAAATTTATGTTTCTCTAAATATGAAAATGACTAAGTGTATGTTTTTCACTGATGTATATTATACATTATACATACATTGTATATGTATATTCAGGATATTGATGCAGGTTATTTGAACAAATATAATACAAAAATGCGAGTTCCCTTGATCTATGTCTGTGGAGTCCCCTGTATACAGGTGACTGTGAAAGTAGGAGCGCTAAAATAGTTACTTTTTTTGTTTAGCTGGGGGCTTGCCTAAACAAATCACGACAAAAAATACATATTTTTCTCACCACCGGGCGGAAAACGTCAACTTTCTTCCCGCTGCGCATACCGATGTTGCCGCTTTCCGCCTCCGTCGATGAGAAAAATAGTATACGCACCATGGTCTGTAAGTAAGAAAGCCTCAGATCACTCTGGTAGATTGAGCATTCATAGACGTACGTAGAAAACAACACAGTTATTGATTTAATATAGACTTTATGATAGTGTACATGATAAAAAATTTATAATCCGAGATGCGGTGCCACGGGTGATTGACGTCCATTGCCATAGAGTGGGGCGTACCGCCATAATATTGAATAACCATGCACGACATCTCAATTCTCAACTGGGCTGTGATTGGCTACAACGAAATTGAAGTATGCTAGTAGAAGTAGAAGTATTTACGAAAACAAAAATTGTACCGCCATTAGAGTTGAGGAGTGTCTGTTCAAAAGGGACTAAAATAACCTTAACCAAGTAAAAATATCAAAAACTTATAATAGCCTTTCTGCTTATCTTTTTTTTACAGAATTGCCTAGTCTTATTGAACATGCAACAGTAATTATATATATAGAAATTTTGGATAAAATAAATAAGTATTTAATAGTATATAATTAATGTTGAATTTCTGAAAAAGTCCCTTTTGTTCAGTCCCCGTTTATATAGTCCCTTTTGACTGGACACTAATGAAACTAGTCCAGCGGTTCCCAACCTGGGGGTAATTACCCCCGCAGAGTTGGCACGAAAAAGTATTATAATAATAAACAAAATAATAGTACGGTAGTGAAACCAAACCTTATATTCTTAAACTTGCGAATGCAAAGCAATATCAACCTTCACACTAGCTGTTAAGTCCAAGATTTATATATTACTAGTTACCTAAACGTGCAATTTCTTATATAATAAAGGTATTTTTGTTAGAATTTGTGTGGTTGAATTATTTTAAATTAGCTAGGGGTAAACTTAATTCCCATACTTGTTCATAGGGGTAGTGACATTGAAAAGGTTGGGAACCGCTGAAATAGTCCCTTTCCGACGTTCATTTAAACAGCCGAAAACAATAATAAAACTCAATTTTGTTGAAATCGTGAAAGTGAAATCTATCGCAATAATGAAAGGAAAACAGACTCGGAAAGGCGCCAACCGCTGCAAACCCAACAACAAACCTAGCACGTCAAATTTAAATGTCAATGTCAAGTTTCTATTTTTTTTTCTTCGGATACTGACAACTAGTGTTGCCAACTTAATTTTAACTAATCCACCAAGGCGATTTTAAAATCTATCAGACTGCCAAACAGGCCAATACCCAGAAATAATTTTATGTCAGTAATATAAGCCGTTTTGATCGAGAAAATAATCATAGTTGCTAAAATTGTATGGGAAATAGGTCTTTTTGTTAAGGAATTTCGGAACACTTTTCTACACGCGGACTCCGGACAAAATATAGTCCCTTTTGAATAGAATGTTTGAAAACAATGGTAAAATTCTTATAGAATTAAGCCGTTTTGACTAGTTTTATTTGGCGACAAAGTGCAATTTAGCGTATAGAAACCGATGCGACCGAAAAAAAAACGAAATTTCATAATAGGTCAAATAGGCCCTTTTGAACAGACACTCCTCAGTTATTGCGTTGATCGAGTGAAGCTCTGCTTATCCTCTGCACTTTATATTTTCTGTGTACTGTGTCGATTGAGTGAAGTAGCTTCAGCTTATCCTCTCAGACATAACTGTAATAGCTTTGAGTTCGTTTTTCATCTTGTTCAAGATGTTTCGTAAATGCTGTGTATGTAAAACTTCGCGACAGGACGCTCTTAAACATCGTTTTCCTAGCAATGAGATAAGACTCAAAAAGTGGTTAAAGTGTGTGTAAATCGTGATGACCTTAATAATTTACCATCGAAGAAATTGACAAACCTTTTCGTTTGTCACCTACACTTCGAAAATAAATTTATTAGTTTATCGGAATCGCATCTGCTAAGCAAGGCATATCCTTCTTTGTTTACTGAAGAAGAGATTACCAGTGGAGTACCGTCTCAAGGAAACACTGGTAAGTAGGAACTTTACCTAAACAACCAGCTTTTGTCTGCACCATTGTCAGTTTCAGGAGCTCTGTAACCTTTAATATTTTCTTTAATGGACCTAGATAACAAAAAATAATCCACCGCACAAAATGTAACATTTGAGTTATTGAAGATTGCAGTTTAATCTGTGTTTGTTCATTTACCCATAAATCCCCAAGTAGCACCCGGCTGCCGCATAACCATTGAAACTCGATTGTGTATCTGCGATTCCCACGATCGAGGTATTAATAGACTTGCTTGCATTTTTTTAAAGGAAATATATCGTATGTATCATTATATTATTATTATTATATTATCATTGTATGAATGAATAAAATTCATTCATATAAATAATTTTTATTGAGTTTAGTTTTATTTCTTGAGATATTCAACTAAATGTGTGTTGCAGAAGCAGTAGGCCCAATTACCAGTGACCTAGAGTGTGTACCTGGAACATCCCATTCATCAGTGAATAACACTCTGGTGAACTCAGGTAAATACATAATACAATAATTTTTCCAGCTATCGGTCAAGAACTAATATTTATTTTCTCTTTACAGAAGACAATAATCTAAGCCCTTTACAAATTATAATATTTAAATGCACCTTATTAACATAAACTGGGCCGTTGTCTTTATATTCTGTCTTAATTAATATTCTGTGCCAAATATTAATTGCTATTAATATTTACTAGCAAGTGGGTAATATTAATTATAACTCCTCATCTCATCTATGTCAATTGTGTTAAGGTTAAGCTTAAATAATGTATGTTTTATATACCTACATTTTTGTCATTTTTTGAACACACAAATTGACAAATTGAGAAAGCCAGGCATATGATAGTGCCAAAAGCGTCCAGAAAGAGAATCAATCATTCATAAAATAAAAGATTTGACATCAACAGCCAAGTGTATCTATCAAGAGTATCAAAGGGCTTAGCAGCAAAAAGATTTTTACAAGAGATCCAAAAGAGCCTTAGCTTTTACAAAGGAAAGTTTTAGCTTTTACAAAGGAACAGTTATTAGAAAATTATAAAATAATATGAATCCATATGCTAGGAAAATTATGAACATGCAAATGAAACTTTGCAACAAAAAATAAGAAAGGAAGAAGGTTCACCAATAGCCGCGTACATTATACCACCAATAGCATTACGGCAGCCTCGCGCGCATTTGCTCGGTCGGTCAGTACGTGTTAGTGCGCGGCAAACGTCCGAGGCGCCTTTGAGCATCGACAAAAAACCGACAACTTTTGGCTCGGCCGCGGCACGCTCGGGCGAGGCAGCGAGGCGGCTCGCTTGGTCAGTACGCGGCTATTGAAGAAAAATTAATAGCATTGTGCATAATGAAGTAAAGCCCCAAGGGATGTAAGTTTTTGCACAATATATTCATATTGCCTTCTAGGTCTACGCTAAATAACATAGTGTCCAAATTTAACATAGAAACAGGAATTTGTCCTCAACTTTTCAATTTAATGAAAGAAAAGGTTAGTTATTTCAAATGTCACCACTATAGAGGTGTTTCTCACAGTTATAATTTTTCTTAATTTTATATGACTACATTGAAAATATTTATTTCAGGTTGTATCTTGGAATGACAACCAAAAACTTTGTTCAATAAAATCTTTGATGAGATATCATTGGAGACTGCATTAAATTATGACAAAAACAAAGACAAAACCACAGGATTTGTAGAATTAAATTTAAAAAAAACGAATGACTTTGCTGACCATGCCTTAGTTTTTATGCTAAGAGGAGCAGTATTCAAATGGCAGCAACCACTTGCCTTTTATTACTGCCAAGAAGCCACCTCAGGCATAGACATAAAAAACATTTTAAAAGATGTTGTGAATGTTGTAGTTAATTGTGGCTTAAAACCTATAGCCTTAATATGCGATCAAGGTACAGCCTTTCAATCAGCCCTAAAATGCCTGAAGCAGGATACACGACGTGATCAGCTGATTTCCAATGAAGAGCCAGGATGTTTAGTGGGATATTTGCCATCTAATAAAAGGATTGAGAAATAATTTCTTAAATAAAAGCAATTATTTTTGACGGGAAACTTTCAAAATGGAACGACATTGTAAACGTCTACAAGACTGACTGCAATCACACAGAAGCTAAGCTTTTGCATAAATTAACAGACGAACATGTCGTTCCCGAAAAAAATAAAAAAATGAAGGTGAGTCAAGTAGTAAAATATCTAAAGTACCTAGTAAAATATCTATTTTTATTTAAAAGTGGGGAAAAATTTTGGTAGTCCTAATAATACTTTTTTGTTTCATAGGTGAAAAATTGAGTTAAAGTTTTTTAAGCTCCGCTGTTGCTGCCGCTCTATCGTATTTAGCACAATTTTTTAAGTATTAAAATATTTTATTATTAATTTCTAAATTATTTTCCATCTCCTCATGCCAAAAGTTAAATCTTCGTTCTCACAAAATAGTTTTACTATAATCATAAACAAATGCAACATTCTTTTTTTTTTTTTGCAGCTCACTATGCAAATGGCACACCTGTCAGCGAGACGTTAAAGAATACTGCAGAAACTTTATTATTCTTCGACCAGTTATTTGACAGTGTCAACGGGGCTTCCACATACTCAAAAAATAGCAAAGGCAAAATTTTGCGATCCGCTGTGACTTTCAAATCACCCCATATGGACTTTTGGAGAGAAGCTATATTAAAATTTGAATAAATGTTTGTCGATGCTTCAGGATAGGTGAAGTCTGTGCCATCTTTAAATAATTTTATTATAACGCTAAAAAGTTACATAAGGCTGTGGCAGAATTGAAGAGGTCAGAATATAAAAATAAAGATACTTTAACTCTGATCCCACAGATTTTTTTTTTGGGCAAGTGAGAGCTTACAATTAAAGAAGCAATAATCCTAACTGCCACAGCTTTCATTGCACATTCAAATCTCTTTTAATAACGAGGGTAATAATGTTCCACCAAAACTCATTCAATTGTGAAGATCAATCATTATTTAATGAAGAAAATAAAAATAGTCTCGGACCGGATCTTTCGAGGTCAGCAGAAACAAATATTGAAAAAAATGTAGAACAGGCCCGGCGGAAACATATTAATATACATTCGCGGGCCTACACTGCTGGATGGGTAGTTCAAAAATTTTATCTATAATCAATTCCAAATATTAAATAAAAAATATAATCAATTCCAAATATTCAATTGTTTTCTTTACTTGTACCGAACACAAAGATTAACAATTAGATTTTCGATTGTGAATTGGTGCAATATTATTAATAAAATTTTAAAGGGCACAGACATAATACGACTGAAAAATCGACGGTTACCAATTATTCAAAATAAAGCATATAATAATTAATATGCATGTGAAAAAATTCAGAAATTAATCATTTAATAAGTGAAAATATGATCCATGTAGTTTGAGTAGAAAGTGTAACATAAATGAGTAACAATACTTCAGGGTGTGCATGTGCATAGGCGGTGCATGCATACATATACAACTTATAATAACACTCATTTACTGTCGTTTATGTTGCTATCTACATAAGTAATTTTTAGAGCGACCGCACACTTACGATTTCAAGTTGCCAACTAAATCGCATAGTATACCAATAGCTATAGCGACTTAAGCGAGCTCGCACATTGCATCCAACTAAATTGTGCAACTAAATAATTGGACACCAATCGTATAAGAACCGCGATTCCTTTACGATTACCTACAAATTACACACCAATTAAAAAGTTGTCCAATTAAATTATGAAACTACGCAATTTAGGTGTACGATAGTCGGCCAAATTGAAATTGTACCTATATCTGGTGACTCTTAGGAACTATTAAAGAGACAAAAAAGTAAAAACTGACTAATCTTATGGAATTAGAAATGTAATAATACATTTCTTTAACATCAAACTACATTTCTTCTACACTCAAAGTGCAAGATGTAACATAATATTATGTTACTGGACGCTTAGCCAACTGGTTAAATGGTAATTTGGTAAATTAACTAAGGTGACCATTAATTTAGTGCTATTATTACACAAGCGTAATGATAACAAGCAGATTAATTGTATTCTAACTCATTTTGAACACAATTGCAATAAATACCTTGGTGATGCATTTTAAAGTCCCGTTATATCTCCTCGAATATTAGTTAAAATTTTGATTCACTCGTATGTGCCCCTATAATTTCTGTCTCTTTCATAATACTTGTAACGTACATTTACGAAAAATATCTTAATACAACATTTTGCATAAAAATTAATAAAAAAAAACTAATCAAGTAACATTAATTTTGTTTATACCGATTGAACAAGCACTTAACTTTACTTTTTATCCAAATTTGGTTAACCTACTGTGATCAAGTAGGGAGATATTTATTTATTTAATAATTTTAGTTTTTCATTTTTAATTTCGCGATTAGATCGAGTTAGAAAAAGTTTTAAGCATGAAACGATAGTGTGAGTAATCCTTTATCAATGTTATTAAAAATCACACTCTAATAACCTCTGTGTCAGAAGTTATATGCAATTCAATTTTTTTAAATAAAAATTCGGATTTTTTTATACCTAGGGTTGTCACTAAAGTTGATATTTTATTTTCCTCGGCTACATCAGAAGGTGATTACTGATTAGCTACTGCTTGAGCATATAAAATCATTAATTTACGTTATATTTTTTCACTTTTTAGATTATTTATTATTAGACCTACCTAAACGTGATCTTGATATTTTTCGTATAGGATATCGATTGCGAATTTGCGTATCAACCGGATAAATCAAACAAGAGACCTTTAGTGACAACCCTAGTGATCTCCGTAGTGAAATGCAAATTCTTCTCTGAACTATGAAAGTTAGAATTTTAATGTATGTTCAACCTATTGTGCAACCAATGATTTTTATGAAACTTATTGAGTACAATTTTTTGAATTATTATTAAACAAAGGGTATTTGTTACTAGGTGACTTTTTTATATAATTAGTTCTTTTAATAATTACGGAATACCACAACTCGTTAGGTTAAATTGAGTTTTTGACTCGATAATCGTTAAGCATACTTTTTACTTAAATAAAAGTGTCGCTTGTAACTTATTTAACGGTGAAATAATTATAATGCAAAAAGATGTATGTACTGAGCATACAGAACCATATTATCTAAGGTAACTTTAAATATAAAAATAAGTTATTAACACTTACGTAAGAAACATTTCAAAACGGAACATATAACACATTATTGTAAGTAAATAATATTTGCCTTCAATACCGTTAACTACGTTTCAGAAGTCAAAATGAAATGACCGATTCTTTAAGTGCTTAAAATAAAATATCATATTTAAAATTAAAACATTAATTAAAAGAGAATATGCGTCTCGGCTGCAATTTATGGAATTCAGTGATTTTTTTAACGGCTGTTTACGTATTTAAAATACATGAAGTGGTTAAATGAGAATATAATTAAAAATACAAACTTAATTAGCTTATTGCATGAACTATGAAGGGCACTAAAAGGAAAAAGGAGATTTACAATTTTAGCATTTTCTGAACGGCGCCACGCTCTACGGACATAGTATCAGTCGGCGTGGCGTCACGGGGTAGAGGTTCACTCATGATTATTAATCAGAGATAGATAAGTCACAGGTGAATACAGCAACACTTTTATTGTTGTCTTCGGTTTGGGTTCACAAGGGTTGTTTGTAGATAAGGTTTACAGTTGTACTTCACAATAATTATAATTGTCTCTAGTTTGCAGATGATTGTCACTGATGACGCGTAGCAGTAAGTCTCTTCATTCGATGATACTTAAAACTAGCGTTATCTCTAGGAAGGTTGGGTAAGGACTGACTATACAATACAATATGATGACTTTATACTGGGGTTTCATCCCACTTGTTCATGACTTCGCGTCCCTTATTTCCTAGTACAGACTATAACTTAATGGCCAAAAACATAAAACAATGACAAACTTAAATACAAAGACAGCCACCCACTATGCGTGGAGCGTGTTACATTCGTACAATTAACTCATAAGGAAGAGTTTAGATTAACATATTGTGTTAGGGACATTTAAGAATTCTCGTATTTCGACAAAAACTATTTAAACTGTGTTAAGAAATTTAGCAGTAAATTAACCTTGGCAGGGTTATAGGACCCTTTACAAAATGTATTTGTCGGTAGAGAACAATCTTTACAAAAATAACTTAAATTATTCTTTATTTTTAAGAGCTAAAAACAGCGCCCATATTATATCCGTGTCCGTTCGACCGACTTTGACTATTTCTTTTACTCGGTCATTTTTTATAAAATTCGATAAATATTTAAAAATAATAAATAAATAATTGGACGGAGACAACTTCAACAGGGGTAGCCCACATAAAAGTGAGACCACGGCCTCCTGACGATCCTGCTACAAGTGCTTTGTCCGTCATACATTGGTGGTTTAGTCTTTGGATTAAAATCACGTAAAATACGCATATATTAGAATAATATTTAGAACACGGGTTACAAAATATCACAATCCGTTTCATATCGATTAGTCGGAAGAGACAAAATATATGCCAGCTGGAAGTTTGCAGCACAAGCATACTTTGAACTCGAGGATTTACGGAGGTATGGGTCAGGTACAATCACAGATCGTAAAAAAGGAAATCAAGGCTAAATCAAAGTTGATTTTATTACTGGACCCAATTATTTATGTACATGTTCTGAATACTAACACATGTAAGAAAGTCTGGGAGAGTTTGGAACAGGCTTTTGATGACAGTGGGTTGTACAGAAAAGTAGCCTTATTAAAAGAGCTTATTACAACTTCATTGGAGAACACTCGAAATATTGAAGATTGCGTGAATAGGGTGATGTCCACCGCCAGAAGCTGAGAAACATAAAATTTAACATCAATGATGAATGGCTAGAAACGCTAATGCTGGCTAACTTCTCGATCTTACAAACCCATGATTATGGGACTAGAATGTTCCGGCATTCAAATAAGTGCACATTTAATAAAAACTAAACTTCTGCACGAAGTCAAATTAGATGGAGGAGGATGGATGGAGAACTCTAATAAAGCATTATTTGCTGGTTTTAGGTATGCTAAGCATGAAAAGAATATATATCAATGCCAACCACCGCAATCAAAGGTCACAGGACCAGGATGTTGTAGTTGCAATGTTTATGATATAGCTAAATTCGTTGGCGGAAAACGAATAAATTTTTCTTCAAAACGGGGGTACTAGGGAAGAAGCTCAGCAGCTGTTGTTTCTTTTAACACTATGTGCCCAATTTCATCTGTACAAGAATATTTTCTGAATAAAGCTCCAGGAGGAAAAGTTGCAGAAGTAGAAAGAAGTACACTTAAATGAAAATTTAACTCCGAACACCCAGTAAAAAAACAGAGACGATTGAATGAGGCCAATTAAAAGCAACATGACTATAGTCATGGAACAACAGCACCCGATACGCCCCCAGAGGAACCGGAGACAGCTAAAAAAGAATATTTGAATCAGTTAGAATTCCTTACAGCTGACCGCCATGCAATTGAAAGATCAACAGTATTACAAAGAGTCAAGTGATTGGTTAGAAATCAGAAAAAAAATAACTGCTTCAAATTTTGGACCAATATGCAGAAGATTATTTTGGACCAAGATTCCGGTTCCGGTTGTCAAGCTGCTAATACGTGTTTTCGTTATCCTCTGTGAAATAAATCAAGTAAAGTGTAATCTTTCGTGAAAACCTTAAGTGAAAGTGTTGAAAGCCGCACTGACGTCGATTTTATAACCAAAACTATTATCTCAACAAAATACACCTAAATTCATTAACAAAACAGCAAGTAAGAGTGTTGATTAATTGTTGGTCACGACTCACGAGTCATTGTTCAAGATTGACATTTGATTGACATTAACGAGTTGACAAATGACAAGTGTATTCTTCTTCTACTTCTTTCGAGATTATTAAAACGGAACTGTTCTGCCGTGCAGACACTAAAGCGCACTGGATACTTGCATTTGGCTCGTTGTCAAAAATAAATACCATAATATATTTATCACGAAATATGGATATGCAACTTTTTTGGCAGAACCTTAAGGAGGAGATGGCGGCGCAAACGAAGACGATAACTGAAGTTGTTACAACGCAAGTTTCTGAAAAAAATAACGATAAACTTAATCTAATCATTGAAGAAAATAAGAAGTTAAAATCTGACATCAAAGACTTACAAGATAAATTAAAAAACATGGGAGACTACAAACGAAAAAACAATTTAATATTTTTCGGTATAGAGGAAACGAATCACAAGGAATACACAATTGAACTAATCGCAAAAATAATTTATTAAATAAGGGGGCAAACGAGCAAACGGGTCACCTGATGGTAAGCAACTACCGTCGCCCATGGACACTCGCAAAAAGTTACGCGAAAAACGCACTGTGGAAGACTGCCACTCATCAAGGTGATGAGGATGGTATGTTTTACGCGTGGGACGATGGCGAAAAGTTGCCGGTGGTATGATTCCGAACAATTCCTCAGAGCACTCCCTGTGATACAACCGATAGAGGATGCAGAGTGAAGCTACATCTCGGCGTAATTCCAAGGGGTCCAAGCTGTTTGAAACACTATGGCAGTCAACAATTCGAGCGGCTCTTCGTTGGATACGATCCAGAGGGAGCAGTTGGTATTTAGGCGCCTCTGCCCAGAGATGAGAACAATATTCCATGAGGCCGAACCTGCGCCTTGTAGAGTTGTAAGCGTTGGTCCGGACTGAAGTACTGTCTCGCTCTGTTAAGAACACCAAGTTTCTTTGAGGCTAATTTGGCCTTACCCTCTAGATGATATCGGAACTGGACTTCGCTCGATATGTTGACGCCAAGTATCTCAATGCTAGGGGAGATGGTTAAAGATGTGCCCTCGAAACGAGGATATACGACCATTGGTGACTTTTTAGTGGTGAACGCGCAGACTTGTGTCTTGGCGGGGTTGAATTGGACCAAATTACGTCTACCCCATTCAGAGACCTTCTCGAATGAATTCTCCACCTTAGACACAAGTTCGTTTCGACTCTCAGTGACATTTTGCCGAGAAATATTGGGGGAGCCGGTATATACAGCATCACCTGTACTATCATCCGCATAGCAATGAATGCCGTTGGTCTGTAACATGTCATTGATATGCAGTATGAATAGAGTAGGCGATAGCACACAGCCCTGAGGGACACCAGCATCAACAGACTGAGTTTCCGAGCATTCGCCGTCAACTACGACCTTAATGCTTCTGTCTGCTTAGAAACTAGTGACCCACTTACATAATTTCTCGGGCAGCCCGTATGATGGAAGCTTTGATAGCAGCGCTTTATGCCAAACCCGATCAAAGGCCTTCGCAATGTCCAAAGTAACAGCCAATGCCTCTCCCTTCGACTCAATTGCCTGAGCCCAACGATGAGTCAGGTACGCCAAGAGATCACCAGCCGAGCGACCCTAACGGAACCCGCATTGTTTGTCGCTTAGTAATCCCTGGCCGTCCAAGTATCGAAGAAGCTGGCTATTGATAATGGATTCCATTATCTTCGAGAAGAGAGAGGTTATAGCGATTGGTCTGTAGTTGGAAGGATTTGAGCGATCACCTTTTTTGGGGATCGGGTGCACCAAGGCTTCCAGCATTCCACCACCAATTCAAAAAGATATGGACATCAAAATCGATCTTAATGAAATTGATAAGGCTTATAGACGTGGCAGTAAAGACAAAAAATCGCGCCCAATAATAGTTACATTTACTACCAACTGGAAAAGGAATGAAATCCTAAAAAATAAAAGAAAATTAAGAGAGGGTGTGTATGTAAAAGAAGATTTTAGCAAGGAAATATTAGAGAAAAGAAAGCAACTCTTACCGCAATTACAAAAAGAAAGAGCGAAGGAGAAGATTTGCTATTTAGTCAGAGATAAAATAATTATTAGAGAGCCAAACGAAGACACGAATAAAAGAAAAAGAGAAAGCATGGACTCGCCAACTAAATCACTGACTCAAACACACAGATCAGTCCCAAAGAAACCTAATAAAACAAATTTACTGGAGTATGTAAGTCGGAGTGGATGTATTTCAACACCTTCAGCAATAACGTCAAAAAACTGACAGCGGGAAGCGGAACTTGCTTAAATAATGAAAAAAGTTTAAAAACGAACACACCTATCTCAAAAAATCGGACGACGAAGAAGCAGCAGAATCGTCTAGTTGTTTTTCATCAGAATGTGAATCGCTTCTCTGGCAAAATACTTGAACTTGAACTTTTGACTGACAAATATAAAATTGACTTATTGTGTATCACGGAGACGTGGCTCAAGAAAGACCGAATGAATTTTAATGTATGTGGTTATAAGATTGCCAGTGTATTTAATAGGGCTTCATCAGAGGGTGGTGGTTGTTTAATACTTATTAAATTCAAAGGTGACAAGGTGACATTGTCAACTACACTGTAGAGAGGGTGTGTGAGGTAGCATGTGCAGAAATTAATGACTTTTTATTTTTATGCATTTACAGACCGCCAGGTGATAACTAAATACATTTTTTCACTGTAATGGAAGATATATAAAGTAAAATTTTTATGTGTAACAAATCATTGGTTGTGTGTGGAGACATTAATATCGACATTTTAGTGGAATCTACGCATAGGAACAATCTATTATCACTTTTTAAGTCATTTAATCTAGATTATGTATTTAAAGAGCCAACCAGAATTACTCCAACATCAGCTACCTGTATCGAAAACTTTTGGACTAATTGTAGTACATTAAAAAATTATGTGATTGCCGGTGTCATCTCAGACCATAAAGGTTTGAAAATTGAATAACCTCTTATAGTAACTCAAAGGCAATCTGTTCACAGCTTAAGGCCTTTAACTGAAGCAAAATTAAATAGATTCAAATCTCGTATTGAGTATAGTCTTCCATCAATTATTAATTTGGCCAATGATCCTTACGAGTTATTTAATAATTTATGGAACAGTATTACCAATGAATTTCAAAGAATTTTTACAAAAAGGGAAATACATACATCTCAGAAAAAAGCTTTTAATGATTGGGCAACTAAAGGGTTGAGAATAAGTCGTGACAAGATGTATGATCTTTATAGTGAGAGGGTATTCAGGACAGATAAAGCGTTTCACGATTATGTTAGAAACTACTCTAAAATCTTTAAAAAATGCTGCTTACAAGCTAAATCAAATTGTATACGACGTAACTTAATAAAATCTACTGATAAAGTTAAAACTATTTGGAAAACTATAAATACTGAAACAGGTAAATTAAATAATGGCAATGAATCTATTCAATTAAAAATTAATAATTCTATCATCTCAGATAAACTACAAGTAGCACAATGCTTTGAGGAGTATTTCACAAATATACCCATAAAAATAACTGAAGGTCTTCGGGGTTCAACTAAACAGGCACTAGAATTATTGGAAAGTAATGTTAATATTGATGTACCAGAAAATTTTCAATTTACACCAGTTAATCAAGCGGATATTAAAAAAGCTTTTGAAACAATGAAATTAAAAAGTACTGAAGACTTATGGGGCATTTCCGTCAAGGTATTACAGCCGGTTATTGATGTTATCGCGCCTATATTAGCAGTGGCATTTAACGATAGTATTTTAAAAGGGCACTTCCCTGATTTATTTAAAATTAGTAAAATTGTTCCGCTTTTTAAAAATGGTTGTAGAGAAGACCCTTCAAATTACAGACCGGTATCGATTTTACACTCACTAAGCAAGATATTTGAAAAAATTATGCTTGACCAGTTATTAGCACATTTTTCTAAATTCAAAATTCTTCATAATCAGCAATTTGGCTTCTCAAAAGGGAGATCAACAACTCACGCTGCAGCCAAGCTAATATCATTGATATTGGAGGCTTGGGAGGGCTCACAGGATGCCATTGGAGTATTCTGTGATCTCTTCAAAGCCTTTGATTGCGTGGACCATCAAACACTACTTAAGAAACTTAGTTATTATGGAATACGTGGCCAAGCATTAGATATGATAAAATCTTACTTGTAAAATGGAACAGTCACATTGAACATCTTTCGTCTAAACTTAGTGCTGCTGCTTATGCTGTAAGGAAAATACGTCAACTAACCGATGTAGATACAGCAAGGCTTGTTTATTTTGCATATTTTCACAGTTTAATGTCTTATGGGCTCTTATTATGGGGATCAGCAGCCGACTTGGACAGTATTTTTGATATATTCATATCAAATGAAATGTCGAGATTCACTTAAAGAAAAATTTAAAGAAATTAAAATTATGACTTTGCCCTCGTTATATATTATATATGAAATAATTATGTACACTCGAAAGAATATAGACCTTTTTAAACAAAAATGTGATAACCATAAAAGAAACACTAGAAATAAAAATAAACTGCATGTTCCTAAATTTCGATTAACTAAAACAAATAAGTCTTTTATGGGCAACTGTATAAGATTTTATAATAAAATACCATATGAAATAGTTTGCTTGCCAGAAACAAAATTTAAAAAAATTGTGAAAAGAGTGCTAGTCGGAAAAGCATATTATAAGGTTGATCATTACAGAAATGACAAAGATATTAATTGGGTTTAAATCTCTTTTATATTTTCCTGAATTCTGCTCATTGCTCCTCATACATTGGTGATTTTATTATTTATGGTGATTTTATATTGATGATTTTATATTTATGTAATGTTTTAATTTTTAATAATATATTATTGTTAATTATTATGTTGTCCTGATATTATGAAATCTGTTAATGTAATTGTGTTTTTTAAATCTAAATTGTAATTATCTTTGACGTCAAAAAGTGTTTTTGTAAACCTATTTTGAATAAATTATTTTGAAGTTTGAAGAAGAAAAGAAACTTTAGACACTGCTCCTTTAGTGAAAAACATATTATATACAAAAAACTTGGCAGATATTGCTTCTGTTGCCCATGGTATTGAAAATGAAAAGCAAGCTTTATAAAAATTAGAGCAACAAGAAAATATAACCATTTCAGCCTGCGGACTGTTTATAGACCAAAAATATTGAAAGCGCCGTTTATTATGACTATGAATTGTTTACTGTAATTTATAAACGCCATCTGTTTTGTCGTTGTGCACTATTATGGCATTGAACGAGGTCTTATCGAACCTATCCTATTATAGTCCTCTCTCGTTTCCTCAACCCACGCTACGCGATATTGGCATCTCATTCGTCGATTGACGTTTGCTCTGGCCACCCGCCAGTGTACGCTGTGAGAACTCGCAAACCGCTCGCGTTAAAGCCGCCGCGTGACAAAGGCGCTATATGGGTTAGGCCCCGTAACTATGCACTTTTCGAAAAAAGCGTGTGACTCCTTAGTTCATCCTTCACTCCTTGCTTACCAAAAATATTTTTATGCATTTTTATGTTAAAAACTACGTGTGCAGTGTTTTTACGAGCCTATTTACAGTAGTAATGATGTCTCAGATTAATCAAAGGCTCACCATTAGATTTTATAATTCCTCTTTTTTTTCTAGTCAATGAAAATTTTACTGACCCCACGCCATTGTTTAAACTCTTAATCGTTAAAATCGTATTTTTTGTTATCTACTTGTGTAAAAAGTTCTTGCAATATTTAAACCCTTACATTTTTTAATATTATAGTGCTTGTTATGTAGTTATAAATAATTATCTCATCATATTTTATTCATAAAATATACATGACTCCACTTTTTTTCCAGTGTGTTGCCTTGGCGTGTGTTACTCGTTTTTATATTATTTTCTTTTTGTCACGGCTACCCTAATATATTTTATTTATATGGCAACACCTCTTCATGACATTTCATTTGACAGCTATGTCAAGTAGCCATCTTTGGAGGATTACGGTGACGTCAACGTCTGTTGCAGAAAATTCAGATACTGTTTTATTGGAGAAAAAAGCGATCATTCTATTAAAGTAAGTAAATAAAAACATTACCTAAGAGTCTCCCAACATAGAAACTGTTCGTAGTTCATGAATTGTTGTGTGAATCACGTAGAAAAAGCAAATTCAAGAGTGAAAAATTAAGTTGAGGTTAGAATTGCCACGCGATTCATTCCAGTGTGTTACTGTGTGATACCGAGTGTTACCGTGTGTTACATAAAGCTTTGTACACATACTACGAGAGAGCTGTTTTGGATAAATATTCGTAATGATTTACTGCTAGCACATAGGGTAATGAAGATTTTTGTGTGGAGCCTGGCCTACCTACTTGTCCGCTATTGTTTTTTTTAGGGTTCCGTACCCAAAGGGTAAAAACGGGACCCTATTACTAAGACTTCGTTGTCTGTCCGTCCGTCTGTCTGTCTGTCTGTCTCCAGGCTGTAACTCAAGAACCGCTATAACTAGAATTCTGAAATTTTCACAGATTGTGTATATCTGTTGCCGCTATAACAACAAATACTAAAAATAAAATAAAGTTATAATTTAAGGGGGGCTCCGATACAAGAAACGTGATTTTTTGGCTTTTTTGCTCGTAATCAATAACGGTTACAGCTAGGTACTTGAAATTTTCACAAAATTCTTAATTGTATTTGTACTTTAATAATTAGTAATAAAATTAAAATAAAGTAAATATTTAAGGGGGGCTCCCATACAAAAACACAATTTTTGTCTACTTTCGCTCTATACCGGTACGGAACCCTTCGTGCGCGAGTCCGACTCGCACTTGGCCGATTTTATTTTCAAATCGCGTTCACAAAATATAATTCTTGCAATAAATGGATAGCTCACATCAATACAAACAAGAGAAAATCTTAGACGAAAACGCGTTAAGTGTTACACCTTGAAGATAATGAGGTGCTAAAGTTTTAATATTGGTAATAAATGATTTAAAATTGTAATAATAAGACTTTGGTTGCTTATATCTTCAGAATTTGACACTTTGCGAGTTTATTTCTTTATTTGTATTACGTTAGCTATCCGTTTTTGAAAAAATTATCTGTGAACGTGATTTGAAAATAAAAACCATAATAGCGGAGAAGTAGGCTGGCCAAAATTTTCATAGCCCTGTACCATGCGGTTGAAGTGAGGATGAGTTTGCGGTAAAGGATGAGTTTGAAGTGGCGATAACGATGAGTTTGAGTCCAGTATGTCAAGCTTGGCGTGCTCTTGACTGTACCTATATGTCTATATACGTATCCACGTAAAACTTACGGCCAAACCAGGGATGATTTTTATTTCACATTTAATTTTAATTTCAGATGCCACTAACACCTGCGGAAAAGCAGAGAAAATATCGGGAAAAACTAAAAATGAAAACCCTGAAAAATATAATGATATGAAAAAACGAAACGCCGAACGAACTAAAGAAAATAGAAAGAGAGTGGCGGAGTGTGATGAGGATCAAATAAATAAAATGCGTAAGCAATGGAGAGAAGAGAAAAGACGAAAATTAAACGCCAACTTGGTATTTCTGCCAGAAAATGAGAAAACTTTACATGGGAACAATAATTCTCAGCCAGAATCTGAAAGAAATGTACCTTACCGTGAAAAAAACAATACAGATGAACCAGAAGCTGAAAGGAAATTATCTGACAGTGAAAACAACAACAAAGGTCAACCAGAAACTGTAAATAATGTGCCTGACAGTGAAAACAATAACAATGCTCCTCTCGAGAATCTTAGGAACTTCCGATTTAAGAAGATTTTACCTGCAGAACCGCCAAAGCCTCGCACTGATTCTGAAAATAAATCGAGATATAATGCAATATATTATGAAAATTTGAGACTAAAACAACAATTAACATTACAAAAGAAACGGGTGAAAGTACTGCAGAAAAAAGTTAATCGCTACGGAAAAAAAATTCTATCTTTGGAAGAAACTATCAAAAAGTTAGAAGACAAAAGCAATTCAGAGAGAGGAATAACAACAAAAGAAAATAAAGAAGAAATGACACCGCTGTCTAAAACTTATAGTTACGTTGAGAATAATCTACCAGATATTCCAGAACCACAAAAGGAAATTGTTAAAAGACAACTTTTCGAACATAACGTTTTGGTATCAGCTCTTAAAAACAAATATCGTGAATCTAAAACTGTCGAAAAAAATGTACTGAAAGATGTGATTGAAAGCGAAACCGCCAAAAAGTATAAACTGAAAAGTAAATTTTCTAGATATTTGGGCTTAAAGGCAAGTATAAGGCAGGCTAGCCACATTATAAAAAAACGTAGAATGAATTTATTAAAATCACTGCATGATTTTTACATAAGAGACGACGTCAGTAGGATCACTGCGGGAAAAAAAGAATATAAAACTTTTAAAAAGCGACAGGAACATCGGCGTTATCTTTTGCAGCCTTTGAAATCACTTTATGAAAAATACAAATCTGAAAAAGGAAAACTGTCGTACACAACATTTAAAAAACATAGGCCATTTTTTGTATTGCCTCCAAAAATAATGAACCGCGACACTTGTGCATGCTCGAAACATGATAATCTGGAAATGAAGCTAAAAAAACTTTATCAAATGAATTTGCCAACTCATAAATATTCAAAAGAGCTACCTTCTGAAATGATGTGTGATGTAAATTCAAAAGATTGTGCATATAACAAATGCTCACTTTGTCAAGATAAAATGTGAATCTAAAAGATGTTGTTACTTGGAGTGAATGGGCTTTAACAAATAAAGAGTATCATGATAAGAAAACAAATAGAGTTAAAAGGGCTAAAATGATGGTAAAACAGACGAAAACGGGTACCGTAAGACTTGATCTCCGATTTTACTAAAGAATCAATCAATTTCAAGAAACATTAGACATCAATTCAAAATGCACCAAATATGTCTTAATATTTTAGATGAAGAAGCTGTTGCAATTCACGTTGATTTTTCTGAAAATTACTCGTGTAAATTGGCCACTGAAGTCCAGGCCATGCATTTTGGAGCTTCCAAAGTTCAATTTACATTGCACACTGGAATTTTATATACTAAAGATTAAGATCCCTTGACATTTGCTACAATATCTCTTAATACATACCATGAACCGGAAGCAGTATGGGCCCATTTGGACCCGATATTAACGTTGTGTAAAAGAAAATATCCCAAAGTAAATGGTGTTCATTTTTTTTCAGACGGTCCTATGGCTCAGTACCGAAATAAAAAAAAAATTTATTTATTTCTGGAAAATACAAAGAAATTAGGATTTCCCAACTCAACCTGGAATTACTCCGAAGCCTCCCATGGGAAAGGCCCGACTGATGGTGTCGGAGGTGCAATAAAAAGATCGCTCGATGCAAAGGTAGCCTATGGAGTAGACATACCCGACGCTCAAACAGCTTTTAATGTCTTGAGTCAGACAGACTCGAAGATAATGTTATTTTTTGTTCCTGAATCTGATATAACAGAAAAGTCCTATGACTTGAGACCGATCCCGGGAACAATGGCGATACATCAAATAAGAAATACACCCATGAAGAATGTGATTGCCTACAGAGAACTTAGTTGCTTTTGTTCTAACCTGAAAGGTTATTGTGAGTGTCTTGGCATAAAGCAGTACAATCTTAAGGCAACATCCGGACTGAAAGGAAAAAGGGAAATAACTCCCCTGATAGCAACAAAAAAACAAAAAGAAGAAAGCGATTATGACTCTAATGAAACGTTTTCTATTCACGACTCTTCAGATGAAAAAGAATTAGAAGAATGGCGAGAAGAAATTGTGAAGATGGATGACAATAAGAAGGATGATATTCTGTCTGCAGATACAGAAGACAGTGTTGATAATAAAGATTGTAATAATATAAAAAATGACGTACAAGAGGGTGATTTTGTGATTTTTAAGTATGAAGAAAATCTATATCCTGGACATGTACTTTCTATGAATGCGGAAGGAGCCCTTATTTCTGCTATGAAAAGAGCTTTAAAATCGTGGAAGTGGCCTGAAAAACCGGACGAACTACTATATCCTTGGGAAGATATTGTTAGAAAGATTAATACGCCAAATCAAATATCTAAACGGGGGTATTTTTCTGTGCCTGAAATCGATAGCATAGATTAGCTATTCATATTTATGATTAAATTTATAAAATAAATGATAGACAGATATTTTTTTGATTTATGTGTTTTATTTGTTAAATACCTAATAGCTTTAATTTCACATACATAATTAACACGACGGCCTTTTTCAAAATTATTTAGTAGGCTACGACTAAATTCCATTGTGCCGCTCGGGAATCTCCACTCCACTGTCTCCGCTGTGTCGTCATCTGCTGCTCTTCATTCGCTGCACTCCACGGTCTCCGCTGCGTCGTCATCCGCTACTCTTTACTCGCTCTACTCCACTGTCTCCGCTGCGTCGTCATCCGCTGCTCTTCACTCGCTCCCCTCTACTGTCTCCGCTGCGTCGTCATCCGCTGCTCTTCACTCACTTCACTTCAAAAAAATCAAAGCTTATAATATCTTATCATGCCTTACCATTATATTTTTCAGGTTACAAAGTAGACACTTTGAAAATAGTTATTCTAATAGAATGGCATTTTACATATTATTGTAAACTAAGCCTTACACAGTTCCGTTGTGTTACCATACTGTGTGTGTTACTGGTTGTGTTACTTTTCCAGTGTGTTATTGTGCAAAGTTACGGGGCCTAACCCATATGTACTTGTGAACTATACCTACAGAAGAATAAATCCGCCGTATCCATCCAAATCCAGAGGTAAGATCTCTAATGGCCGAACCCAATATTCGATCCTAATCCATAGATTGAAATCAATCTCGGATCGATCAAAATGCTTCGATCGATCTCCAATCTCCATTTCAATAATAAAAGTTGAAATCCAGAATCTTTTTTGTGGCCGGATTGCCCGCGATCTTTTCCCTCCCGCACGTTCAGTTTCGCGCAATTGTCATGTTTCTCGTGTGTATTTTAATGGAAATATAAATCAAATCGACAAGCAAAATAAAATTCAATAGTTTACAAAATATTTATAAAACTATTATAATACTTTATCAATTAACAAAGATGCAAATTACTGTGTCTGCTTTTTAATAGTTTTTCAAATCTCAATGCAATAAATGGATGAAATGGAACGGAATATTTTAAAGCAATCCGTCAATTGTCAAAGTCAAATCAAAAGTCATTGTCACAAACTGTCATTGTTGTGTTGATTCATGATTGTGAAGAAACTGTCGGTCTTGTTTTGTGTGAGATTAATTAATACGTTTATATAATAATATTATTTTATTTTTGCAATGGACACAGAAGTGGTGAGTTTTATCAATTGTATTGTAGTAGTATATGTAATGTACCCATCAGCTATCATTGTTTCCAAATACTGTTTGCAAGAAACGTGCGTTACAGCGTGTGATTTTTACATTGTTGTAATAATATGTACAAAAAAAGCGTAGCATAGCGTTGCATTGTAGCTAAGCTAAGCGTTTCCCGCCTTTATATAATTTTGTTAAACTAACTTTTATCTATTTTGTTTTAGGTAAAGAGCAAACCTTTAACAAAAGATGAGACGAAAACTTTACTCATAGAAGCCAGCAAAATTATCACGACTAAAACTACTAATGCGACAAATAACAAATTGAAAACCGAAGAATGGAGTCGCATAGCTGTGCAATTCAATGCCTCGGCAACAGTTTGTCGTCGTACACCACAGCAGTTGCGTTTAAAGTGGGAAAACCTAAAGAAGAACGCACGTAAACGCAGCACAAAAATAAGGATGAATTGCATACAGGTAATTGTATCTTTTATTTGTAAATTTAAGTTTTAACAACTGATTCAAAAATAAGAATGTGACGGTAGATTTAAAATAAAATGGAACGATTCCTTGAAGATAACAAAATATTAAAATGTTGTTGGTTGGTGAACTCAGCTACAAGTGTTTGTGTTCTTACTGTTGCGATACAATTTATCCAATATGCAAGCAAATATTACTATTGAAGCAAGAGCTAAAATTGTGGCCCTATATTCGAATGGCCTGAATATTTCTCAAATTTCTAACGAAACTGGCTTCTCAGTAAGTAGTAATTAATTATATTATTATTGTGATGTGTATTTTTTCATTGGTTAAAATCGTCTTTTATAATTTGTTCTTTTTTTTTAGAGAAATACTGTAAGTCGATGGGTGAAAAGATTCGAGGAAGAAGGTGGCTTGCAGAGTCGTAAACGAAGTGGAAGGCCACTTCTTATTAACCAGATTCAGCGGCGTTATATGGCAGCGGAGTATGAAACGTGTGGTTTCATACCGATAAGTCGTTTTGCCGATGAATTTAACACGTCATTGGTCACCGTTCGTCGTGCACTTCATGACGAGGGATTACACCACCGAAAGCCGGCGAAAAAACCGTTTTTGACTCAAAGGCATAAAGACGAACAGCTACGCTTTGCACGAGAGTATTTAGATTTTGATTGGGAAACAACAATTTTTTCCGATGAGAAGACTTTTAAATCCTCTCAAAAAGGAAGACTACATTTATGGCGTAAAGATAACACCCGTTGGTGTGAAAATAACGTGGTGTCAAACACTGAATCTGGCAGAATAAGTGTGAACATGTGGGGATGGATTAGTGCTCAAGGCCCGGGTGAACTTGAATTTATACCTACGCGAGCCAACAGTGCAAATTATGTAGAAGTGTTAGAGGACATTATGTTACCTACTGTGCGAAATGTGTATGGTGATAGCGAAATAAGTTTTGTGCATGATAATTGTCCAATTCACCGAGCCTCCATAGTTCGCAATTGGTTCAGTGAACATTCTAATATTAAAGTTATTCCGTGGCCAGCACGATCCCCAGACTTAAACCCGATTGAAAATATATGGGGTTTAATGGTGCAAAGATGGCAAGCACGCGATGATAGATGTCCGGAGCTGCTCAAATCTCATTGAATGCAGTTGTGAGAGGATTTACGTGGAACAGATATCTGTAAGAATATTGTGGCTTCCATGCGCAGACGTCTTCTTAGTTGTATCGAAAATAATGGAGGTTACACAAAATATTAAGAATCATTATTCATATTATAAAATTAAAAATGTATTTCTATGTCGCAATAACAAGTGTATTAAAGTAATTGTTATACTTAATATTTATATTTCGTAAGTTTCAATTGGGCATTCTACAAAGGAATTCTACGTGCTGGCCAGTAATTGGTAGGTTTAAGATTTTAAGGTTGAGGTTAAGTTTTAAACCTCTTTTCCTCGGAAAACGAATAATTAAACTATAACCTCAACAATATGAAATATTGATAACACAATTATAGATATAGGTATTATTATATTGATAGATCTGTGAATCAAAGATTTTACCGTCATCCGTGAATCAATTCAATTGTTCAATAATAATTATTATGTCATTGAAATAAAAATATATATTTTTTGAAAGTGTTGTTTTATTATAATATATAATTATCTAACTAAAATACTTATAATATTATTCATTTTACATTTATAATATCTTATCACTATGTTATAATTTAATATTACTCTTATTTAATAAAACTTTCAAAATAGTCATTTCATTAAGTTTTCAAAAATGCTGAGTTAATAAAAACAATATGAAAACTTTAAAATAATATTGTGATAAACTGAGAAATGAACCGTGACCAAATCGTCCTAGCTACGATGCGAGGCCAACTATTTACCGATGGAGCTACGAACTATCTTACGTATCTAGTGAAATTTTTGCATTTATTGACACAGTGCAGTGCAATACATGAAGAAGAATGAATGAAGACAAACATATATGTTATCTTTGTCTTTCATCCACTACACGCAACTTTCTTGTATTGATACTGTACGACATTTATGTGTGCACACGGTGACATGGCGCACACATAAATATGCATTGTACCGGCAAACGAATATGGTCGTTACGATGCTACTGGACTTTTGAACGTTGACTGTACCTCGTCTATATTTTTCGCGTGCCAAGATTCAACAAAAGATTTTTTTATTTTGGTAGTTCTTATAAATAATCTGATTACTTTTCTGTATTAGGCATTATTCCCTTATAAATATTACTTGATTTAAGTTGTGAATACTTTTAATCCAAACAATAACAAACAGTTACAAAAAGTTGGTGATATGCAGTTTCATACAAAAATAAAACGTGTCTACGCATAGTACGTTGTCTTTTTCTTCATTACTTCGTCGTTTAAATAAAGTATCGTAATTTCTTAATGTCATGCTAAACGTTATTGCATAAAGCTACTGTTCCAATAATAAGTGTAATAAAACTAGTAAAAAAATAAATAAAAACGATTGATAAACAAATGTATCCTATCTGATTCACGTGTGTTACAAAATATGTGTTACATAGTAACTTTTTTAGTTAAAGCAATAGCAACACATAATTATATTTAATTACAATGGCAACACTATGACTTTCAATATGAAAAGGCAGTGTGGTGTCCGACAACTTGGTTTGCGAACAGTACGCAGTTCTTGGTGTGTGGTATTTTTCGTCATTGGAATTTGGATTCTTTTGGAAGCAATTTAGCGAGGTAAGTAATATTATCAAGTTGTTTTGGTGTGTATATTGTTGAAAGAGACATTAAATATTCCTAAATAATGTAGTTTATTACGGAGTTGCTTTGAAAGTAAAGATGCTACAAGAATTTTAATTTAAATTATTCACGAGTGTTTGTTCACGTGTGTTGCGTGTGTTACGGAGTTGTGTGACGTAAAACGCGTGAAAAGTATAAAGCTTAGTTCACATTGCAATATATAGACCGTTAAAAATATTACCTTAAATATTCACAACCAATATTGTAAGGAGAGAATACAAAATTAACAGGCTAAGGGCCCGTTTCACTGCTTGTTGTTAACTTTCCAATGACAGATAGAATATCTGACAGCTAAATATTAAACTTCTGATTTTGAAAAAAAAAGGAGGGGGTTCCCAGTTCAACTGATATTTTTTATTTTCGTTTGTATGTATGTTACGTGATTTCTTCACATTCAAAAATGTTTTTATGGTGAATAGGAAATGTCTTTAGGGTAGTCCCATTTAAATTAATTGTTAAAAGTAGGTTATTATTGGTTTTTAAACTAGAAAAAAGTTTTAATACTTAAGCAAAAAGTAAAATGCAACTAAATTAATGGTTTTTATTTTTAATTGATTTTATAGATGCCACTAACACCTGCCGAAAGGCAGAAACTCTATCGAGAACGACTGAAAGAAGTAAACACAGCAAAAATAAAATGCAGAAAGAACAAAAAGAAAATGTACAAACAAAACAGTAAAAAAAAATATAATACAAATATTTAAATATAATAATATACATATATAATATTTGTAATATGTATTCATCATATATATTTAATATTCGTTGTTTTTGGTGTTAAAAGGTGTGAATTACGTTACCAAATTGTAGCGGCTGGGTTGTGGAAGACAAGACCTATTTTCGAGTTGCAGAGGCGAATCAGGAAGGAAGCGTGGTCAGATGGCCTGCGTCCGGAACTAGAATGTGTCACCAAAGCGTCACTTGCACTTATGTCATTGTTCACAAATGTCACTGTAACAAATGTCACTGTCACATGAAGGAACTTCTTCTCCTTCTATTTGTAGATGGCACTGCTTTAACATACTCGGCCACCTTGAGAGCTCTTAGTAGCTCTCAACTTATATCGTAGAGGCTCCCTCTTCCGGATTCGAAATGGGAAGAGGGCATATCTTTGAAAACGCTCGGTCAACCGTGCCTGCCGCTGTCTTGATTGAAGCAACTCTTGAAACCTTGTCTCGTCCAGGGTATGTCTTGATAATTCTTCCCAGCCGCCATTTGAGAGGAGGTAGGTTGTCCTCCTTGATGAGCACCATGGTACCCGCAGTCAGGGAATCTTGATTGGTCTTTCATTTAATACGCCTCTGCAACTCAGAAACGTAGTCGGTCGCCCACCGCTGCCAGAAGTGTTGCCGAAGTTGCTCGACGCGTTGGTATCTTGATAAAGCGTGTGAAGTCTTCTCCGAGACATCTGCACTCGGTGGAGCCATCAGGGGCCGGCCGATGAGGAAGTGACCTGGCGTCAGGGGCGTAAGGTCGTCTGGATCTGAGGACATAGGATGCAAGGGCCGAGAGTTTAGGACAGCCTCTACTTGCACTAAAACCGTATTGAACTCTTCATAAGCCAAATGAGCATTACCTACTACGCGCGTTATGTGATGTTTGCAGGACTTCACTCCTGCTTCCCATAAACCGCCAAAATGAGGGGCATAAGGAGGTATAAATTTGAATTCTATTTCATGATTTGAAATTTTATCCATAATGTTTTGACTGCTGTTTTGTAAAAATTCTGTAAACTCCCTAGCAGCTCCTAAAAAATTTCTGCAATGATCGGAATAGATTAACAATGGTTTTCCTCTGCGGGAAATAAATCTTTTTAAAGCTAACATATAACCTTCGGATGACAACGATGTCACAAGTTCTAAGTGCAACGCTCGTGTCGATAAGCAGACAAAAAGGCATAAGTAACATTTTTCTAACCTAGAACCTCTACCTTTTTTATTTAAGATATACATTGGTCCAGCATAATCGACTCCCTAATGATCGAAATGGAAACCCTGATTCTAAACGCTCAGTGGGCAAATTGCCCATTATAGGTTGTATGGAATTTGCCTTCATGCGATAGCACCTTACACACTGGTGTACAATTTTCTTTGTAAGATTCCTCGCACCAAGAATCCACCATCTTTGTCTGAGCTGTGATAACAGAAGTTGTGGGCCTGCATGTAGCAGAGCATCATGATTATGTCTGACCAATAGTAAAGTAAAATAATGTTTAACACGTAAAAGAATAGGATGTTTTGATCATATGTTAAATCAGAATTGCCTAACCGGCCTCCTACTCTTATTACATTATTTTCATCCAAAAATACATTCAATGAACACAGTTTACTAGATTTTATTTTCTGCTTATTAACTAAAGCATTATATTCACTTGGAAAGGCAGAAAGTTGAACATTTCTAGTAAGAAGCATTAGCGATTTATTCATTTCATCAACGGTTAATGCACCTGTGCTCCGTTCTGAGGAGTTTCTAGAACGTAAGTTATTTGCAAATCGAAGCATGTAGGCCATAACTCGCTGAATTTTTATAAATGAAGAATATCTTTCAAAGTTAATTATATTATTCTCAAGTGTATTAGTAGTTTTATTTCCTTTTATTTCCTCTAACTTAAGCTAGTTTAACAATTTTTAAATAAGTACCTACTAGTGCGTTAACAAACAATATTATTCTTTATGACTCTACGTAATATTATATTATCTTTAGGTACACGTAATATAAACTTAATTGAACAAGTTACAATTTTATAAACGTATAATATAAACTTAATAGAAAAAGTGAATATTTTATGCTATATAAGTTATTTTTTAATGAGGAACCCCTGTCGGGTGAAGGCCTCTTCCAAACCTAACTATTTTTCCCGGTCATGGGCCACGTCTTGCCAGTTTGGCCCTGCGACATTTCTTATGTCGTCATCCCAGCGTGCGTGTGGTCTGCCTCTGGGTCGTTTACCTTGTGGTCCTCTCCAAGTTTTAACCGCTTTCGTCCACCGATGGTCTTTAAGCCTGATTATATGTCCGGCCCATTTCCACTTTAGTTTTTGTGCGTACTGTAGGGCGTCTATTACTTTAGTCTTTATCATGCTTCTCTCCATAGCCCTCTGACAGGTAATTATCTTGTTTTTTAGAACGTTTGTGAACATCCACGTTTGGCTTCCATATGTTAAACATGGGATAAGACATGTATCCATTGCCCTTTTCTTTAGTTTTGTAGGTATCATATTGTTTTTGAACACTTCTTTATAACTCCAATATTTGTTCCATGTGTTCCTGATTCTTCTATCAACTTCTAGAATATAATTATTTCTTTTGAATCCTATTTGTTTTCCCAAATATATATATCGTTTTTGAACACTTCTTTATAACTCCAATATTTGTTCCATGTGTTCCTGATTCTTCTATCAACTTCTAGAATATAATTATTTCTTTTGAATCCTATTTGTTTTCCCAAATATATATATTCATCTACATATTCTAAGCTTTCATTGTTTATTTTTATTTCTTTCCTTTTATAGTTGTTAGTTATGTCATTGTTCACAAATGTCACTGTCACAAATGTCACTGTCACATGAAGGAACTTCTTCTCCTTCTATTTGTAGATGGCACTGCTTTAACATTCGTAATATTATATATTTAAAAAATTAAACAAAGTTTCAATTATCTACTCCAAAATCTACGCCATTTTAAGTGCAAATTTTGATCTCGTTATTGTAATAGTTAGCATATAAGAACACATAAGAAGTTATAAATAGTTATTTTGTTATTTTTTTGAAGTTATTATAATATAATAAATATTTTTATCTATATTCGTATTTCATTTGAAATTCCAGTTTTTATTCCCTCATGTGCATCAACCCTAACAGTATTTCCAGTGTGTTACACAATTCCAGTGTGTTACCGTGTGTTACAAGTTCTCGTGTGTTATGGTACATTTTCTGTGAGCCTCACCCAAATATGAAAAATAAAATTTAATTTAGTTAATGTTATGTAGTTTTTAGTTTTCAAAATCTTTTAAAGTAGTTTAATTTTAAGTTTTGTGTATACTTCACTTGTTATTGTATGTAAATAGCTAGCCTCTTTTGTACCTATTCAAGATATTAAATATAAACACAATTAAGTATGATATAAAATGTTTTATTTAACCTAACTAAAATAGTTATTTATGAGGTCTCTTCTTTGGATAATGTCTAACTCTTCTTGCCACCTTTCTTCAATATAATCTTCAGCTGGCAGTGCGGGTACCTCAACTTCTGAGGGAACTTCTTGCAGGTTGAAATTTCTACAAATGTTGTGTATGTTGATTCATGATTGTGAATTAGTAAAACAAAATTGTTACATTTTCTTTGCGACACAAGACTGCCAATATTGCGATTTTTATTTAAAAAAAATATATATTTTGCTTTGAAAGGAACGTCCATGACAATTGACAGCCATCAATAGCAACAAGCGAAGCATCCAAGAAGCATCGTGCATTGTTTGATTGTTTGTTATTGACCGGTTTGTTTTTGTGCTATCAGCTCAAGGGAATTACCGACAATGAATTCTGACGTGGTAAGTCATAAAATTATATACTTAAGTCAGTACTGTGTAGTTACCAAAACACTGTAACCGTCGTACGTAACTGTTAACAAGTGATATTTTGGTATATTCTAGGGAAAAGGCAAGCCTCTTACAAAGGAAGAAACCAAGGCGTTGGTTGAATTAATTGAGAATAGTCGAATCCTCACAACCAAGACCACAAACGCCGGCAACAATAAAATGAAAACCGAGGAGTGGAGTCGGATCGCTGAGCGTTTTAATGCGACGGCTGCTCTCACTCCTCGGACACCAGCGCAGCTCCGCTTAAAGTGGGAAAATCTAAAGAAAAACGCACGTAAACGCAGCACTACGATAAGAATGAACCATCTACAGGTACGTGATAGATAAGTACAGAGTACTTACATATTTAGATGCTAAAAGATCACAATAGTTAGTGACCATTCTTGGCACACAGGCAAAATGTCGACTGTGGGTAGCTGTTTGCTATTAGGTTTGTACTTTCATTTTTTTCATCATAGTAATTCATATTTCCCATGTTACCGGCTAATGCAGTTTATTTAAGTAGGAATTGGACATTTTGCACATGTACTTCTTTCTTTGCAGACTGATGGTGGTGCTGGAGACTATATACCCCCAGATGACATTCTGGACCGCGTGACAAGTTTGTTGGGCAGTACAGTCAGCGGCTTTGTTGTTCCTTTTGGGGGTGATAGGGATCCAGAAGGGGTTTCTGTTGTTGGTGGTGGTGATGATGATAGTGGTGAAGGGGCCATTGGTGGCAATACTGCAATAAATTTAGACGACGTGGAATTTGAGGACCCCACCACCAAGCTCCAATATGGTTTCGTTGCCCAGCAGCGAAATCATATTGGACTTTGCGGTGGAGCCTTTACGAACCCCCGACAAACCCAAAAGGGTTACATTTACTACCCCTAAATCTGGTAATGGTTATTTCATTATTTTGTTTTTACTTTTAAACAGCTGTAACAGGTTTTTATTATGTTAGCTTTTTCAGTATGTCTTTGAGTGATTATGTTCGAATTTATTACTTATTATTTAGGCTTCAATCCTCTAGCTTTTGCTAGAACAACATTAACAGTGTGTACGGGAACCTAAGTGAAGGAAATTAAATTGCTTCTTTGTAACTAATGACGGTGATGGGTTGGATTGGTTTGGATATTTAAATGAATTTAATTTGACTTAACTTCATCTTGATTTTAATTGAACATTTTGCATTCCTACAGGTAAAAGAAAGTTGCAAGATGGCCCCAAGAACGTTAGAGATATTGCCATTTCAGAGTATTATATATTTAAAAAGAAATGTTTAGAAGCCAAGTTAGAGAGTATTTTATTACAAAATGAAAATTAAAACCTGGAAAATGAAAAGCTTAAGTTAGAAGTGAATAAATTAAAGGAGGCTTAAGTCATTTTGAATTGCACTTTACGTTTTAAGTACAGATTATTTTTAAATAAAGATTGTTTAAAAAAATTAAAATACTGTTTATTAAGTTTCAAATCTTTATTGTTCTGTATACTTAAGTAATTATTTTCTTACAATATTATGTACTGTGTGTAGTAACAATGCACGATGTTAAGGCCATACGTCACCACATTGGATTGGAAGCTTAACCTATGCCCCAAAATAACTATTTATGAGATCAGCTCTCTGTGTGATGTCTTATACACCAGTATCCAAAGGACCATGCTGAACCTCGTTATCTTCATCTGGCAGTTCAAATTCAGCAGGAATTTCTGTGAGGTTGTGATTGCGACATATATTGTGTAAGACAGCAGTGGCTATTATTACTGCCTGGACATTTGGCAATGATAACCGCATGGTAAGTGCCACAACAGGGAAGCGACGTTTCCAAACTCCAAATGTGCTAAAAATTATTATTTTCGTTAAAAACTAGTTAATCAATTAGTTACATAAAAAAAAGATTAATGTTATGATTACCGTTCAATAGTATTCCTAGTTTTTATGTGTGCTTCATTATACCTATAATCTGCCTCCGTTACTGGGTTCAGTAGGGGTGTCAATAAGTAAGGCCTGTTTGGATAGGCACTGTCCCCAAGCAACCACCGGTTTCCAAACTAACCTGCTTCACATTGAGCTGTGAAATTAAAATAAAATTATTGTAATATTTTATTTTACTTACAAGTAGATAATAATATATTGCTAGCTTATCTTGATTAGTTAACCTTAATTATTAAGTACCAACCTCTAAGAACAGAGTTATTGAAAATTGTTGCGTCATGGGTGGAACCTGGCCAGCGAGCCACCAGATTCATGAACCTTAAATCTGCATCGCAAGCTCCTTGGGTATTTATGGACATATAACCTTTTCGGTTCCTGAACTCTTCACTAATTAGATGACCTAAAATTAAATATAAGGTAAGTAAAATAAAAAAGAAATATTTATCATAAGATACTTAAGTATATTTCAGTAATACATACAGGGAGATTGTATTCGAATATGAGTACAGTCGACTGCACCTTGTACTCGGGGGAATCCTGCTATCCGATAAAATTTGTCAGGACCTTCTTGATGAAAATAAATGTATCGGTCATACAAACTGGCCACTGCTGCTGATACATGGTGCACTATTCTGCCTGCTGTAGAATTTGACACCCCAACAAAGTCCGCCACGGATATCAGCATTGTACCTAGGGCATAAAACCGCAGTGCCAACAGCAGTTGGTGTAGTGGGGATACACCATGATTTCTGCAAAGAGTAAGGTTAACTTTAGTTAAGTACTTAGTGATATGATGAGGTAAGTCAGGACCTATGTAAGTACTTATCTACTTACTACCTTCCTACCTAGGTATTTTGAAATGCTAAGTAGCTAGGTAGGTATTCGCTACATGCATTTTTGCTGTGGACAAAATGTGGTTGGTGAAGTTAACCTCACCTTTATGTAAGTACCTACTGAAGTATTGGGTAAGTATAACTAAAGTATGGACTTGGTTTACCTTGTTGAGGTTACACGCAGTCCCGGCGTTATTTCAGTCAGCAGTGATTCGACTGCTGGCTTTGACAATCTAAACCTAAAGGTGAAGTCAGCGTCGTCCAGACTCTGCATGTAATTCACTCTCCTCATTCTCCGTGAAGGGCGTCGTTGAACTACATCTTCGTCACTCCAATCCGATAATTGGGCTAAATAGGGAAGATGCAATATTTTTATTTTTGTGTTTATTTTAAAGAACCCCATGTAGAATAAGATCACAAGTATATTTAAAAAATTTAAACACTGGAATTTATGCAAAAAATGCGGTTTAAAATTGTCAATTTAAATTTTGGCGCCAAAACGGATCTATAGTCTGTATGACGTCACTACTGTTTGACAATTATTGACAATGGCCCCACCTGATCAATATATAATCTGTGCACCAAAGAGAATATAATCACTACGTGCTGTGCGGCCTGATCGTACTTGTCCTCAGTGGCTTTCCCAAAGGCTTTCCTAATTTTGCATTATTTTTCGGCTCAGAAAAGTTCAAGAGATGATGTACTCAGGTCAAAGAAGATTGCAAGTCTTCGAATTCACATTGAAAGAGTGATCAGAAAACTACACGAATTTGCTTTTCTGAATCATTTGCTGTGCACTAGTCAATTTACAATCACCTTTAATTAAAATGAAATAAAAACTGTATTTACAAAACGATATAGTTTTATTAACTCAAACATTTTAGAAAATAATGTACATAAACCATGTCTATATCACTTACGGGTTAGACAGTACCTAAGTTTATAAGACCCAAAGGCCACATTTAGCATTTTGTGGTGTATATGTCACCGTAAGATTGTAAACACTGCGAGATTGTAATATGACGAAGTGATGGATTGTAAGCAAACAGTTTTCCGGTGATTTTAAATTAATTATTTCGTATTTAAAATAACTTCAATGTCAAAAGGTATGATATGTATAACATAAAATAAAATTTAGATATATTTAAAGTGCTGTTTGAATGTTCGGTTATTAAAATTAACCTAATTTATAATTCAAACTGCACTTTAAATATATCTAAATTTTATTCAATGTTATACATCAAATGTTCAGGCAATTGAAGTTATTTTAAATACGAAATAATTATTTTAAAATCACCGGAAAACTGTTTGTTTACAATCCATCACTTCGTCATATTACAATCTCGCGGTGTTTACAATCTTACGGTGACATATATAATTGGAAAATGAAACCAGAATAGCGATGGGTTGCTAGCCGCATCGTCTATTAACCGCTCGCTTCACCGGACGTGAGGCGCATTGGACCAGTGGCTTCACTTTGGATACTGTAGTACCCAAGATCATTTGTCCGTCGCTTCACCTTGGACACTAGAGTGACCAAGAAGTAGAACGCCGAAAAATATATCTCTCCTGCTTAAACACGTAAAAAATACGTCTAGTACAAACATCCATCCTTTTCTCGCTAAATTTTATCATACTTTTCACCTAGATGTCGCTACGATTCATACAAATGTGAATGACTTATTTCATTTCAAAGTCGGGCGTTCGCCACGAGGCAATTTGTCCACCTATGTGCAATTGTTTTTGTAAAAGAAGTTGTGAAATATCCAAGTAATTGGTAAGTCGAATTATACCTGATAGTGCCTACATGTTCGCTGATAAATTTGTGAACAAAATTCCATTAATACCTGCAAAATCACCCAAGTTTTTTGAAATAAAACTGTACTGCCTTCCGCCTCAGGCAGATGGGTGAACATTTTTTTGTTTTTGCTTAGCTATTTATTATCATTTTGATTAAAGTACAGCATGAATTGGATACTGTAAGAAGCATGGAGACGCTATACATGCTTTTTGTCCTTAAAACTCACATTATAATGTAGGATTACACTTTTTAAATCCAACTGTTCAAAACCTTACTAGTTTGGACACCCCAGTACCCACGATGAATATAAAGTATTTAGCTAAAGCCAGTACGCACTGAGTTCAGAATAATTTGTAGGTACGTAGTTTGTGTCTATTTAGATTATTAGAGTTATTTTTAGGGTTCCGTACCCAAAGGGAAAAAACGGGACCCTATTACTGAGACATCGATGTCTGTCCTGTCCGTCTGTCTGTCAGTCTGTCTCCAGGCTGTAACTCAAGAACCGCTATAGCTAGACTTCTGAAATTTTCACAGATTGCGTATTTCTGTTGCCGCTACAACAACAAATACTAAAAATAAAATAAAATTAATATTTAAGGGGAGCTCCCATACAACAAACGTGATTTTTTGCTCGATATCAATTATGACAACTGGTAGGGACATGAAATTTTCACAAAATCCTTAATTAACTTTTAATAATTAGTAATAATATTAAAATAAAATAAAAATTTAAGGGGGGCTCCCATACAAAAACACAATTTTTGGCCTAATTTTGCTCTATAACGGTACGGAACCCTTCGTGCGCGAGTCTGACTCGCACTTGGCCGATTATTTATGAATATATTCCCGTGTTTTTTTCTGTTTGTTGTAGGTAAACATTTTGAAAAGCTACCTACACTTACCGTTCTATCATCAACTATAACAATGGTAGTTCTGTTGGACGTGGATAATTATTTCAATCGAACAGATTTCTATATATTTTGGCAACAAAATCTAAAATGGCCATGGCTGTTGACACATTTTATTAAACGTGATTCATGTTTTGGTTGTGGTCACAGCACAAACTTACATTCAACACCACATTTCATTCTTACTTATCATGACCGAATGATAAAACAATTATTCTACAGCAACTTTTTTTGGTGTCAAATATGTAATTTTTCTATTTATGAACATTATCTTGCTGACGAATGTTCTTTTTGTAACTGATTGAAACATGATACCGAGGTACTCAAATAAATGATCAGCCTATTCTAATTTTTATCATAGCCTCTCATTCAATTACTTTTTTATACACTGTGTAACTGAAAAAGCACAAAACCTGAAAAACGGTTCAGAAAAGGTTCGTTTTATTTAAATTATAATCCTCAAAATGGTGAACGTTTACTAACATAAAAATAATATACAATTACTGCTTTTACTCCATCGCATGTTTATCTTCCAAACAGTTGCTTGCTTATTACTCATCATGCCTCGGTGTCGCGGTGGGCAAGGTGGTCCATATATTCGGGGTGGTGGTAGAAGAGGCTGTCGTACAAGAGGCGGCCGTGGATGTGATAGGTGTTTGTTTTTTTTTCCTGATTCTATTTTATAATCAAGGTTTATCAAACTTTCATTTTTCAAACAAGGTTTTTCATTTTAGAAGAACAATCAACCAAATCACAAATGAACTCTTGCCGACAACACAGCCTCAATCATTAAGTAACTCAACAGATCTATTGATTAACTCGACGGACCCGGAACCATTGAGTAGCTCAACCGAACCTCAATTAATGACAAGTTCAACAGAGCCGAAACCATCGACTAGCTTAACAGAACCTCAACCATCTTCTAGCTCAATAGAGAATACAACCTTGTCTTCCCAACTGACAATTGTTCGAAAAAACCGAGCTCTATACAAAAAGCGGACTACAGCTCTTAAGCCTGAGGATAAAAAACGACTATTTGAAATGAAACGCCGTAAAGAGGTGAATTTTATGATAATGCCAGATGCTCCAGTGCCTAAAAAAAATAAAAGACGTTTATCACCTGATAGAGTGCCGTGTGCTTTGGTGCCTGGTACTCCAACTGTACCCCCTGAGAGAGTATCGCTGCCGTGGACCAGGGTTTCTGCGCTTAATACTCAACAGCAGTGTGTATTTTTCTTATTGTGGCTTTGGTTATATATATTTACAGTTGGGCATTCATTGATCTTCCTGTTTTTTTCTTTACAGAATGCACGTCACTCCACCTGTCTCACTCAGGGAGCCTTTGTCAACGTAAGCGTGCCAGCGTGTATTTTTTATGTAATATTACTTTAATATTTAGTAAACCGCCATTTTCATAATATATTTTTTTATAGAATACAAAACACCTCTATTGTACCTGCAATACCAAGTGAAAGTGTCTTAAATTGCGAAGAAGTGGTTGACGAAAATATGCAAGTGATGAATGTGGAATACGTGTATCTATCACAAGACATGGAAGAGGTTACCCTTCCACGTACAGGTATTTCATTTGTATATTTTTATTAAGGTACAGTATGTTCATTCCTCTTTTCGTCAATTATTACAACTAAGTGTAACTTATTTTCAGATTACGCAACAGAAAACGACGTCTTAGCTAATTTATTTGGAGAAGTTTCGATTGAAAACCCCGGTAGTGACATTGAGCTGGACACTGAAGATTCAGGTGATTTTTTTGCGGTTAACTCCCGACATAATGTCTTCCCAGCTGAATTCCCTGAAGATGCTGATCCAACTCATGTCAATCAGCTGATGAGGATTGATGCACAGAATGACGCATTAATTCAACAATTACTACCACCGGATGCTTTAGTGTTTGACTGGAAAAAAGAAAGTTCTGTTTTTAATGGGGTTCGGGAACAATTCACAGCGGTATCGGGTCCAACATTTCCAGTCTCCGAACTAGAAACCCCGTTACAGGCTTTACAAAAAATTTGGGACGAGACAATAATCGCTCAAATAGTAGAAGAAACCAACAAATATGCACGTAGTTTTCCAAATAGCGACAAATTCTGGAAAGATGTAACACTTCCAGAAATGTGGACTTTCTTGTCAATTTTAATAATTCAAGGACTTAATCCCAAGCCAGTGGAAAGGGAATATTGGTACTCTAATTTACCTTACACCAACATGCCGCTTTTTCGAAAAATAATGCCGTACAAGCGGTTTATCATGTTAAAGCGATTTTTACACTTTTCTGACAATCGTAATATGGACCCAAGAGCTTCAACACATAAAATAAAGCTGCAAAAAATTCAGCCCGTCATAGACCATCTAAGTGACAAGTTCCGCAGTTTGTATTGCCCCGATCAACTAATTTCTGTAGACGAGTCTTTACTATTGTGGAAAGGTCGTTTAAACTTTTCGCAAAAAATTGCAAATAAAGCCGCTCAAGTGGGCATTAAATCGTATGAAATATGCGAATCCAAAAGCGGATATTTGTGGAATTTTATAATTTATACTGGCAAATCCACAAGTAACAGTAGCGCCACGGACCATACGTACGGAACTGATGAAAACTTTCCTGATGGGGCGACTGCGGGTATAGTTTATGATCTAACGCGACCCCTTTTTAATAAAGGTTACACTTTGATCATGGATAATTTCTACAATTCGCCGCTATTATCCCGGTCTCTCAAAGTGCTACATAAAACAGACACAATGGGCACATTACGTCTTAACCGCGAATTTGTACCAGACTCTCTTAAAAAAATCACTAAAACTGAAATGCGTGTCGGAGAAATTGCTTTCAGTCAAACTCATGACTTAACCGTTCTTGTCTGGCGAGACTCTAACCTTGTTTCTATGATATCAACATATCACAATGTCGAAGTAGGGGGCAAAGAAAAACATGGCCAGTATAAATATCGTCCTAAAGTAATCTTGGATTATAACAATGCCATGGGAGGAGTAGATAAAAAAGACCAGCTTTTGTCTGCTTTTCCCATGGAAAGAACCAGAAATTCAGTTTGGTATAAAAAGCTATTCCGGAGGCTGTTCAACGTTTCAATCATGAATGCCAATATAATTTTCAATTACGGACCTTCTCCCCTTAAACCACGCCAATTCCGCGAAGAGCTTGTTATAGCTATTTTATCCCAATACAGAGGACCGATGCCCCACCAAATAGCACAACGGATTGAGGTGGTACCAAGTAACGAAAATAATCTTAGCGCCTGCCGGCCACAATTAACTGGTGGTCATTATCCTGAGCGAGGTGCTTCTTCTAGAGCTCGATGCAAGTGGTGCGCTGAAAAAAAAATGGTATCAAGGACTACATGGCGCTGCGATGTCTGCAAAGTGGCTCTCTGTATTGAGTTTTGCTTCAAACAATATCACACTTAAGTTGCGTTGTATTTGTTACTTTTTATTATTATCAAAGTCAGTCAGTCAGTCAGTAGAATCTATGTATATGAGAATGTATAAATAATATATGCGCCTGTGTGTGGTAATACTAATATCTAGTTTAAGTAATAATAAGTATTTCTAAATAAAAGTGATTCTTAACAAATAATATTTTTTTACTTTACCTCTTATTTGGAAATTATTTAAAAAAACGTTTAAAAGATTACAAAGAACATGAATAAACTATATTAAAATATATTAAGTAGACATAATACTGTTAAATATAATCATACGATATAATATGCCGCTCGTGGGGACTAGGTGTGCCCTTGGCTTTATGTTTTCATGCACCAAATTATCTATGGACACTACAGTACCCAGTTACGAGAGGACACATTTTAATGATTTTACTCCTTTTTATAATGTTCGTAGGGTATATTTTAGCATTTCTTTGGCTAGAAGATATACTTTAGTTTCCAATAACTTACTTACTAAAGTTGCCATCATATAAAAGTCAACCGTACAGATGTCGTAAAGAAGAGCAATGGCGGAAGCTTTCTTTCGAGCAAGCACTGTTACTTTCAGATGTCTTTTTTCTGTTATTATATTATTCTATCAACGATATTTTTACACAGAAATATCAAGAAATGTATCAAGTTTCAGAGATTTCCTATATTTTTTATCTATAAACAGTACCAATAATTCAAGAAGCGATCAAAACGTTACTTTCAAATTTGGTCTGCTACTGCGGGTGAGCGAAACATAGGTCGAAATCAAAACTCCATAATTTAATAAATATATAAAATACGACTTGTTTTTTTACATTATTTATAATAATACATTATTTATAAATATACACATGAGATATATAAAAGACTAAAAACGTGTAGTTCAATGCTACCACATTCGTATTAAATCAATTTAAATCAAGAATGGTGGAAATTTCTATGAATTGTTAACTTTGTACCCTAATAAAAATTATATCGGCAATAATTAAGGCTGAAAAAGTTAATTCATATGTAGCCTTATAAATTGTGAGCAAAATAAATATAAGATCAATCGTGTCTGCTCAAGATTTAGGTCAAAATTTGTTGATTTCGTTGCATTCGCAACGCGGGCACGGCGACTGCCCGTAGACGCGGTGCATTAACGGGCCACAGCGCCTCGCGCCCGGTGTAGCGACTTAAAAATGATCTTGGATACTACAGTATCCAAGGTGAAGCGAGCGGTTATCATATTCATTACCACCACTATTTTCTAATAGTTCTCAGCGATGCTGCCCTATAAAAAACGCAAAAATGCTAGGTGTGCTCTCGGCACTGCAGGATGAAATTACGTAGCACGCTAGGCGTGTTCACTGGCACTGTAAAGAGCTAAAATCATAATTTAGACTTCTTCCAATAACATGTGACGGACGTAATCGGAGGCTCCTTTTGCAGGACCTCGCATTTGCAGGCCTGAACCGAACCTTGCGTTTCATTTATAATAGCTATAACACGATACCGTAACCTCCTTTACGTACTTTGTGTTCTGGAGTAACTCGAATGGTAACTCTACTTTTAATTGTATGTACACGTTTCTCCTTCTCTTTTGAGTTGAACATTCAGATGGCATTGTGCTATAAGATTCTCTTGTTGAGCTGAAATAAATGATATTTAATATTTTAGTCCCTCTCATTTCCACACTGGAATACATACTTACTCTGCATTTTCGACAAAAAATGTTAAGTACTACAATGTCAACAGTGACTTTAGAAGATTTCTATAAAACGTAGTGATTACATTCTCTTTGGATTTCTAGAGTCTGCTTTGATAAACCCAGCTTGCATTTTTATTGGAAAAATGCAATTATTAAACTTTCGTGAACCTAAACCTCTCAAAAAGTTGTCAAACATAATAATATGTATGTATTATAATTCTCTATGGTTGTCAAAAGCACGTGTGACGTCACTGAACGCTGATTGGTGTTTTGAAATACGTTCCATTTCAAGCTACTTTTAATTCATATTTTTTGTAAAAAAACAATATTTTATAAAATAATAACCTTACAGTGGCCTTTCTTTTATATTTTTTTAACATTTTAATGGCAAAATTTTCATAAATATTGTATTTGCATGTTCCCTATTGTCCAGATCACAATCGCTATCACTAGAAAATATCGATAATGCCATTTTTTCTAATGCACAACAAATCTTTGAATTACTGCGAAATCCGTGGAAAGCGAGGGATTGCGATTATGGATTGTTTACGCCGATCGAAGCAAACGTCAAATTCCACAGATAGGTTATTTAAACACGAAATCTGTCGTTTACAAACGGAGGTCAATCCGTAATCTGTGATCGAACCTCCCATTGACAGATTGCTTTCACAGATAGTATTTTCAATCTATGGATAGGTTATTGGCACACTTGGTTACAAAAATGGATTGAATTCTCTATCTGAGACAGCTAAAAATGGATCGGGATTGGTTATTAGGTTCGGGCGTGAATTTACCATATTGTAGCGCAGCTGAAAGCAGATGGTGCGGTGAGAATTCATAGTTGTAGCTTTTAAAACTTAGATTCAGTCCACTCGAAATTCGCATACAAGCCATTTTGGTCCTTCGAGCCGGATAATATTATAAATTTGTGTTATTTACCGCGTTTTTAATTAAATTTATTCGTAAACTCGCTTTTTTCTCGTGTAATTTGTGTAAAACAAAATGGCGCAAGCGCCAAGCCAAGTCGACGTTTCGAAAATGGCCGACGAACGGAAATTAAGACTTGCGGAGTCAAAGGCAGCTGCGTTTTTCAAACGCATGCAGTCTATTTTTGATTCAATTCCAATTTCCAACGCGCCAACTAGGAGCTCGCAAGAATATTTGACCAAATGCGTTACTATAGATAATATAAGCGCCGAATTTATTATTATCGTTAATAATAAAAATGAGTTAACTTTAATCCTTCATCTTGACGCATCGCCTGATTTTCAAGTCGCATTTGACGACTTGTATAATGTAGTGTCACAACACCAATCTAATGTCACAGCACTATGCTGGACTATTTAATGGTAACTTAATATTAAATAAAGTCAGTCTTAATCAAGCATCGAGACTCGAGTGGTTTCATTTCTCCCGAACCACTACCTTACATGGCGACCCCGCCAGGCCGCCTGCATGTAAGCCGTCGCGCCGCGAATTTGAAGCCGTTTCCATATCCGTCGCGTGTGCCTCATAGCTGCTCATAGATTGGAACAATGGAGTTTTTTAGCCGGAATCCTCCTTCGAACTTGCCTGTGTCAACGTTCCGAGATGGGAAAGCAACAATCTAAAGAAGAAACGATCATCGTCCAGAATGCTGCAGGAGGACAAAACGATGCGAAGGTCGAACAAATTCGATGGCATATTTCTAGGAGGACAAAACGATGCGAAGGTCGAACAAATTCGATGGCATATTTCTACAACCAATATTCTGCTAACAGTCGGATTGACAAAAGAAAAATTCAATAATTTATTGGTTCAAGTCCCTCAAATTCGAGCTATGCATAAGGGAGTAATTGGCTTAGTAGCATTTTTAATATAATTAAGGAATGAAGACTCTGATGAGAGGATAGCCAATTTGATGGGTATATCCCGAAGAAGTCTAGAACGTTGGAAGAATAATTTAAGAGAAAAACTTGTTCAATATTTTGTACCTGATAACTTAGGTATTGAACAAATAAGCAGACAGAACATCCTTAATCATAATTTATTAATTCCCAATGGATTATATCGTAACTCTGGTGGAGTCATAGACCATCTATGTAATTGTAATTTGTGATGGAACTTATATTTATGCCCATAAGAGTGCTTTGAATTATAGGTTTCAGAAAGAGTCATATTCTTTACACATGTATAGAAATCTTTTAAAACCATTTATGTTAGTGCTATGTGACGGTAACCGTCACATTTTAGATTGTTTTGGTCCATATAAAGCTACTACTTCAGATGCTGAAATAATGACTTCCTTGTTTAGGCCTATATCTATTCTACCGACATTGAGTAAAATTTATGAAAAGATAATACTGAATCAATTACCGCACTTTAATATACATATATATATTTTACATAATAAACAATTTGGATTTACAAAGGGACTGTCTACTACAGACGCAGGCGTTGAATTGATCAGTAGTATTTTTAATGCCTGGGAGACGGCGCAGGATGCTCAAGAAGTTTTTTGCGATCTCTCAAATGCTTTTGATTGCGTGCAACATAAAACATTGGTCAGGAAACTCTGTCACTATGGCATACAAGGCACAGCATTCGCTCTCCTAAAATCGTACTTGTCAAATAGAACTCAGAATGTTGAGATAAATGGTAAAAAATCTGCTGGTGCAAAAATTGAAATGGGGGTCACACAGGGGGTCTATATTAGGACCCTTCCTGTTTCTTATTTATATAAATGCCATTCTTAATTAAAGATAAACATGGGATAGTATTATTTGCTGATGATACATCTCTTACATTCAATATAAAACGGCTTAATGCGTGTTATGACAAAATAATGCTCTCTCAAAGATTGTACATTGGTTTAGCGTTAATAATCTTTTACTTAATAGTAAAAAAACAAAATGAATTAAATTCAAATTGCCCAATGTAAGGCAAACGGAAACCAATGTGCTTTTAAATGGTTATGTTATGGAGCTAGTGGATACAGCTGTATTTTTAGGTATTACACTAGACGTATCGAGTCGCTGAGCCTGACGGTGGCCCCCAATAAATCCGAGGCCCTACAAGACCGGCCGAGGTACGCGCCTCCGCCGGGTCTGGCAATTGTGGTTGGCGGAACCCGAATTGACGTGGCGCCCCTACATGACGTACCTCGGTTTGGTCCTTCACAGTCGGTGGTCCTTCGAGGAGCATTTCCGCCGGCTGTCCGAGAGGGTGAACAGGTCTGCTGGGGTTCTAGCCTCTCTGCTCCCGAACCTCGGGGACCCGAACCTGGAATGTCGGCACCTGAACATGGGCGTAATACGCTCCATGTGTATGTACGGGGCGCCGATCTGGGCAGAAAACCTGTCGCGCGTCAATGGATTTGTCTTGGGGCGACTGAAGAGGACAATGGCGACGCGGGCAGTGCGCGGATACCGCACAATTTCCAGAGATGCGGCGTGCCTGCTCGCCGGTCGTGTCCCCTGGGACATAAAATAGACGTAAGAGCCCAAGCCGACAAGTATTGGCGTTGCGCAGAGGTCCGCGCGGGGGGTAGCAACCCCCTTCCGGACGCCGTACTTCGGTGGAAGGCCCATGCAAAGGAGAGGACATTGGAGCTGTGGGAGGAGCACCTGCTGGTGCCACAGGTCAGCGTAGGCCTAGTGGAGGCCAATCGCCCGGTTCTTAAGGACTGGGTGAACCGCAAGCACGGCGCTCTCACATTCCGCCTTACGCAGGTACTGACCGGGCACGGCTGCTTCGGTCGGTACTTGTGTGAGATAGCCCGGAGAGAGGAGTCAGCGCGGCGGAGTCATAAACCAAATCAGTTTCAGAGGGGGAAAGACAATTAACCACTGCGCAAGCAAACCGCACAAGATGGGTAACCCTTTGCAGATGGGTGGTAGAAGTTGTAAAAGGCCATTTTAAACGTGATTTTAAATTATTTCGGCAAGATTTTTTCATAAATCCCTACCACACATGATGCAAGATTTTCAAATTGCAGCAGCTTTATTAAATCATTTTGGTGTGCGGCTTGAAAATCGCGACAGTGCTCCCCAAATATTAAATAGAATTAACCAAAGGATGCACTTGCATAATAATCTAGCAGATGTTGTAGAAAATAATCATTTAAATAGACGGTCTTTTTGTGACTTTGTCGTATCAAAATTTAGAGTCTGTTCAACAGAAAACCTAGTGGCATCATAGCAAGAAAGACCTGATGCCAAACACACCTATTCTTATCAAGGATAAGACGGCTCCTCCGCTACTCTGGAGACTTGCACGAGTCGAGAAGGTGTTTTCTGGAGTTGATAAGAGTCAAGCGTGTAGCGGAAATAAAGACAGCAAAAGGCATAGTAACCAGAGCACGGAACAATACATGTGCTTTTGCTTTTGATACTCTTTGAATCCCATTTCAACCCGGGAAGCATGTCCAATCACGCAATCTTATGCATTAGAACGGACAGAGGGGAAGGAGGGACGAAGACGCGGGACGCGGGACGCAAGGGCGCCGCACGACACCAGCCGCAACTCTTACGATATAATTTATAGTAGCTACTGCCAACAACCTTGTCGCATCTATTTAAATGTACTTTTTGGATCATAATATATACCAGTATTTATACAGTCCACTATTTTATTCGAGACCCGAACAAGTTCAACTTTTTTCTTAGGTTAATTGTTTTTGTGAGCGACCATTTTCACATAGCTCCTAGACTACAAATGTCAATGACCGCTGGTGCCACCTTAAAATATTTTGACTTAATAGTACTAATGTAATATTTTTAGGTAACCAGTAATAAACGAACTCAAATATTATATGAAATGAATTGGCATTTCCTTTCTGAAAAAAGAATTATATCGATTGATATTTTGATATTTTACTATAGTGGTTTTTGTTTAGTTTCAACTTTGGTGACTCACACAGCGAAAGCGTACATTGCAGTACTACACAAAACACGATTAGTAGTACTAATTTGTAATATAATTCATTATGAAAACAATACTCACTGCCGCACATTAGTGGAACAATAATAATAATTACTTAAATGTAATTAATACAAAATTTTGACATAAGCCCCACATTGTCTGTCAAACTCTTCATTTAATTAAAGGTTAATCATAATTAAATGTCTCTTAGTACGGCGGTTCGTTACTAATATCATAATAGTTATGTCCACATATTGCGCTTTCGTCTTCAATTTTCGTCATCTTCTTTCATTCAACTTTTGCCAACGCAATGCCAACATTGTCATTTTTGTTTTTTGGATACGGTCAGAGGGCATGCGTCACGGGCATGCCTCACGTTCGCTGTTGACTGCGCTATAACGCATGCCCTTGACGAACAGAAAAAGGCACAGTGTGGACAAAGCTAATCGATTATGATCAACATTCATAATCGTCTACGCTAGTTGCCAGCGGAAAAAAAAATTGTAAAATTAATTTATTTTTCATTTCTTAGCGCCCTTCTCGCTAGATGAAGGGGGTTTTAACACTGTTTAGTTTAATAATTTATTGTCATTAAACCTAAACTGTAGGTGTATTCTGTATAGGTGCCCCAGCCCCCAAAATATATGCTTTTTTGAGGTTGAGATAGAGACCATCGAATTGGTCAACTTTTTCTAAGGATTGGTTCCTTCTGATTTTTTTCTTGTTAAGGTTTTTAGGCCGAGTATACAATTCTATTTTTTTGTTAGCTCTTACATGTTCGTAAAACATAAATGCATAAAAACCTACGATTTAGCAAAACTGGACAAAGAAAATCCTGTTACTGGCGGACAATGGGGGTCATGACCCCCCATATAAGTACCTTAGAAGATCTATCGTGATGGATTTGTAGATAAAGGTGAATGCCCAAAAATGTATGGACCAAAAACCCTTAATCGATTCAAACCATTTATATGGGGCATAGTAGACTACATCTACGGTATCTCAAATACAATGTCCTTTTTGGATTAAACAATCACCAAGTACTTTAAAAACGATCGTAACCAATTGACTTTTCTTATAGGAATCTATGATATTTAGGACGACATGATGCTACAAACGATATTGTGACGATTAGTACGTAGTAAAAACACATTTTTATTTGTCTACTGATTCTTATATTCATGTAGTTAATATTAAAATATTTATCACTTTTATATCTGAAAGTATAGAATGTCAGTTTGGTATAGAAATGGTATAATCTATACAACTGATATCAGTTAACTATCTACGTCTTTTCGAAAATAAAAGGGCAAACGAGCAAACGGGTCACCTGATAGAAAGCAATTACCGTCACTCATGGACACTCGCAACATTAGTAGAGCTACAGGTGCGTTTGAGAGAGAATACGCTTTCTTCCGAAAAACGTACGATGGAAGACTGCCACTCATCAAAGTGATGAGGTCGATGGTATATTTTTTGCGTGGAACGCGTGCGAAAAGTTGCAGGAGGTATGATTCCGAACAATTCCTCGGAGCACTCCCCGTGATACTACCGGTACAGAATACAGTGAAAAGCCACGTGTGATTTAGTTTACTCATAAAATATATTATATAAGACAATATCTCTTTTTAGGGTTCCGTAGTCAAGAAGGAACTCTTATAGTTTTGGTCTATCTGTCTGCCCGTCTGTCTGTCCGTCTGTCTGTCTGCGGTTTTGCTCAGAGACTATAAAACCTACAAAGCTGTATTTCGGCATGAATGCACATATTAATGATGCCGACAAAATGGTATATAAGATCTTAAAAAAAATGTTTAAGGTAAGTACCTCCCCTAAACATATTTTAGCGGGGATGAATTTATTTTTTCGGGTCCACCCCACCGTGTGAGGTGTCGTTGGATAGGTTTTTTTAAAATATTATGAGTATAACATATCATTTTCCGATTTAGAGATGTGAAATATGAAGTTTTAAAGTGGAAAAAAAAATCTTTAGAGTCCTGCAGTGTCCCCCCCTTCTACCAGCTAAGCTACGGTTGCTTCTGGAAAAATATTCACGGGAGTAGGAAATATGTTGAATTTAAAAGAAAAACTATCACGGCTAAGAAGACTTCATAAGTTACAGAGTAATAGTCGATCAACTAAAAAAAATGTAACTATTCGGAGAAGTATTAAAGGAACTTATAATTTAAATTCCTTTAAAAACGTAACTGAGATTATGTAGTAATGTATAATATTTTAAAATTTGTACATTCATTGACCATTCAAAAAATATCAAAAACTAGCGGTACTACGGAACCTTATATTGTGCGTGGCCCGACACGCACTTGGCCGGTTTTGACTTTATTTTCTCTAAATTGTATATTCTTATACGTGTCACCATCGTTTTTACGAGGAAAACACAAAAACAAAGGAAGAAACTACATTGTTGATTCAAAGCGCTGTCTCAAAATCTCAGATTTATTTTTTCAAATTATCCGTTTCGGTTATGGTTTTGAATAAAATGAGTTACATATTTACAATCTACTATTAATGGTCTACTTTGCTGTATACAAATTATTTTAATCGACTATGGGTTTTTTATGGACATTCACCAAAGACGAATTTAAACAGAAAATATCTGATGATCAATCATCTAAGCCTGAAAAATAAGAAATAAAAATCCTATATTAAATATCCTATATCGTTACTGTGCTGTTGGTTCCTTGGAAGTGAGTGCGTCTGAATTGATGCACAAGGGCAGATTTTTAAGTGAGTTAGTCTATGGATATCTCCGCAAAGAATTTCCTATATTAATTGTAAATTAATTTTTAAAGGCATGAAGCCTAAATGTATTAAAATGTTTCGTTCTTACGCCGAACGTAAGCAGCCTCTATGGGATGCCAAATTTAAAATCAAAGGGATGACTATTGCCTTAAAAACTATTGTAATTATTTTTTAAAATAAAGACGAAGCGCAGCATACTGAACCTCAATCCACCTGCGGGGATCAGATCGAGAATTTATGAAGGAAAAATTGCAACACGCGAAACCCAGCACAATCCATCACATCAATTGTAAATTAATTTTTAAAGGCATGAAGCCTAAATGTATTAAAATGTTTCGTTCTTACGCCGAATGTAAGCAGCCTTTATGTGATGCCAAATTTCAAATCAAAGGGATGACTATTGGCTTAAAAACTATTGTAATTATTTTTAAAACCAAAGACAAAGCGCAGCATACTGAACCTCATATCAGCTGCGGGGGGATCAGATCGAGAATTTATGAAGGAAAAATTGCAACACGCGAAACCCAGCACAATCTATCACAAAATATGTAACAAACTGAAGACTAAAATTGCTCAAAAAGATAAAAATTATCTGTTTGCTCATTCACTGGAAACTTTACAAAAAGAGCGTTCTGAGGCTGCTTGTGTTTTAGTACAGGTTCCCTAGAACATACCTAGAACATTTTTTTTTATTACTATCAAGCAAATTTTATGTGAGTATCTTCATTTTGATAAGACGAACAACAAAAATCTCGAAAGTGGTAGCTAACAGAGATAGAAAGGATTTAAAATTTCGATTTGACGTTCCTAAAATATGGATTGTTCTATTTGTAGGACAATGTTACTCTCAAGTTATATAACTATCAACCTATCAATATACAAAAAACCAGCTGGTTAGGGTTCCGTAGTCAACAAGGACTTGATTGAAGTTAAAGTTGTTTCTTTGCTCAAGTAGAAAATATAACTCAAGTAGAAAATTTTAAAAACCTATGCTATTAGAAGTAACATTTCAGAGTACATTAAATTAGTAGTTAATAATTAAATAACATAAGTTTAAACTTCATAAATTTTCAGAACACTCAGAGGCGCTAAAAATATTTCTAATAAACAAGAGTGTTATTTTTTTCGTAAATAATTGGTGCAAGGAAGTCAGCCACTTACTCACTGGCAAAGTGACTGTTGCCAGTGAGTAAGTGGCTGACTTCCTGACTGACAAGAATGACCCCTTCAAAACCGCGGCTCGTAGGATATTTTTAAAAATGCTAGAAAAAGACAGGCAGACTAGTGAGTCAAGATATTATGATGATGAGTCATGACAATCTTTATTAAACCCACCGACGGAGAAGCAGCTTAATGGAATTTTAAAATATTTGTCCCATAGAAGTGACAGAGACATACAGGTACCTATTTCTTTTCTCTTCAGTCAGCACACGGCAATACCAATTGCTAAATATTTACTGCAAGTGTTTTTATTACTATTCTGCTTTTAAAAATATGATGTGATTGTTTTCAGATGAACAACTACTCCAACAACCCGTACAGAAAATAATGGCATCAGTTCCAAAAACCCATATTACCCACGATCGATTCTATCTCAACCTACTTTACAAATGAGAGGGCAAATTTGAAAAGTATATAAGTAAGTACTTAAAATATATTTGATTGTATTATTAATACTTAAAAACTTAATTAAACTTAATTACTCTTGTGTAATCAATCATATTGCTGGAAATTAGTTTAAACCAATCGGTTAATAACCACATGTCATTGGTTCAGCAATATTAACTCTAGATTACTAAACAATCGTAAAAATTACGACGGCAAAATTATGATTCCTGGAAAAAAACAAAGTCCGCGTCATTTCCTCTCGTTTCTCCTGCTTCAATTACCTTGTACCTTCCTAATTTCGTTTGTCTGTTTGCCACGTGCTGTTTTTGTCGATCGGATGTGATTTCTGTATTAAGTTATAGCTAACGTGTCGTAAAATTTTGTGTTTATGTGAATTTTGAGCAAAAGTGTACTTGTTTTCATATTTTTTTACATACATTTTTAGAGTAAGTATAAAAATCAATATTTTATTTCAGAAAAAAGAATACTTATTGAAGACAGAAATCCCAGAAAAGCAGACAATTTCTGAAAAGCTGAAGGTGTTGGCAAATAAAAATATAGAATATATTGCTGTTCAAAAGGAATTAATAAATTATTACAATTGATCGAAGAACAGGAAAAATTAGAACAAAACCGTTTGCTCTAGTATGACATTGGAAGATGCTAGGTTTAAATATGAACACAACGAAAAGTAAAGGAAATTAGAATTAGAGAAATTTTATAAATAAAAACAAAACTTTATAAAATATACAGTGATGGGCCGAATGTGGTTTGAAACGAATACAAACTTCGGCCGAACATTCGGTAAAAATGAAAAATTCGGCCGAACTTCGGTTTAAAATCGCGCGCTTTTTCGTGTTGTCTTGTTTACGTACTCGCTGCAAATATTGCTAGTTTCTTTTTAGGTGCACTGGGTTAAATTTCAGAACTCATGCTTGATCGCGTTATGTGAGTGTCAGTCAATTGTCTGATAGGAAATTCGTTCTGAATTTTAAGCTCTACACCAGCGCCGCCGCTATTAAATAAGTCGTTACATGCAATGGTATTGCGATCAATGGCTTGTGATCGCTCGTTCGCGCTGAGATTATAAATCCAGCCTTAATGCATTGCGCATTACGTAAATAAAATTACTATAATTGTTTTTACGTTATTTTATAATTATTTGTTTGTTACTTTGTTTTGAAGATGACTGGAAGAAAAAAATCAAGTGTTTGGAACTTTTATAAAGAAACTGACGACCAAAACAAAGTTAAATGTGTCATATGTGGTTCGTTGATATTTCGTGGTGGTATTGGCCGTAAAGCATCTATTTCTACTCTCACTAACCACATTAGTGTGAAGCATGATAGACAATTTTCTCAATTACAACATCCTGTTCACTCGCCTAATCCAATACTGCTTTCCGTTAGTGCTTCAACATCGAAGACTACTGAGGAGGTACCCGTGCCGATGGAGTTATCTTTACGTCAGGCATCTATTGAAGGCTCATTCGAAAGTATGTGGAAAATAGATGACCCAAGGGATCATCTATTTTCCACTTACTTTGGAGGGACCCAAGCAAATACACAGAGCAATAGTAGAAATGATCGCAGAGGACAAAAAAACTGTTGTAGAAGAAGCTGGATTTAATCGGTTGATAGCTGTCTTAAAACCTAAATACCAGATTCCCAGCCGAAAATACATCACTGAAACTGTACTGGTTGAAATGTATGATCAGTTGAAAAAAAAAAGATTTTTGACCAGCTATCTGCAGCTAAAAATATTACAATCACAAGCGACATGTGGACTTGCATAAATAATATGCTGTTTTTTTTTAGTTTTATCGCTCATTAGCTTCACAGCAATTTTGTACTGCAACATAGGGTGCTGCAAATAAAATCCTTTTTAGACCAACCTACGGCGCATAATATCCAGTGTGTCCTAGATGAAATAGCGGAGTCATGGAATATCTCTAACAAAATTCATGTTATTGTCACAGAGAACGGCCGTAATTTTGTAAAAGCCGTAAATGACAGTCCTTTTGTGGGAAAAACTTGCTTCATTCATACTTTGCAACTAGCAATTCACGGTGCTTTGGAAGCTCAGGAAACTGTCAACGAAGCCATAGCGGCAGGTCGCCGTATTGTGACTCACTTTAATCACTCCAAACCGGCTCAAGAAAAATTGCAGCTGATACAGACTGAGCAAGCACAAACTTATTCAAGACACCCGGTGGAACAGTACATTTTATATGGCTGACAGGTTACTGGAGCAGAAGAAAGCGGTCTCATTGTATATCGGACAACAGTGGCACAATAACTTTTCAAAATTTTGTCTGGCCTTACTTCAACCTTTTGAGGAAATTACAAAAAAGATCAGCTCTTCCTACTCCTGCATATCAGAGGTAATACCAGACATTACAACTCTTACTAGATATTTGACCAAGAACGAAGTTGCGAAGTTGCGAAGAATTTTAAAAACCAATGCTATTAGAAGTAACATTTCAGAGTACATTAAATTAATAGTTAATGAATTAAATAACATAAGTTTAAACTTCATAAATGTTCAAAACACTCAGAGGCGCTAAAAATATTTCTAATAAACAAGAGTATAAGGCCGACAACCATAAACCAGCAGGACCGATGCTAACCCCTGCCATGTCGAGGAGATTCTAGGTTGTCTCGGTGGACCTATATTTTGGTCCACTGGTTGGGACTCCAAGGAAGAACAGGTGGATCCTGATCGTGGAGGATGTCTGCTCGCCCTGGGTGGAATCGTTGCCGCTTGAGAATGCCACCAGCGTCGAGTGCGCTCAGACATTAGCCAACGAGATTTTCCTTAGGTATGGTGTACCACGCCACTTCATCAATGAAACAACGTGCAATTCGTGAGCGAGGTCATGCAACAAGTATGTCCTGTTTAAGGGATCAGCCAGGCGCTCACACCTATCTACCGTCCGGAGGCCAACCCAATTTAGCGCAAGAATAGGGACCTCAAGGCTCAATTAGCTATTCTCGTGGGCCAGGATCATGACATCTGGGATCTGCACCTCACTGCTGTAAGGTTCGCGATGAATTCCGCCGTTACTAGTAGCAACCGCAGTATTAAAATGGTACTTGTTTAATTACATACATATTATTCTTTAGAATCATCCCACACTTGAAGTAATTTTTCGATTTTTACAACCAGGACACACATATTTACCAAATAATTCTGAGTTTGGAGATGTAGAGAATAAATAGGTACCTAATAAATAATATTACATCAGATTTAGACTACGTCGCAAATTCTATTTTTCACGACTTTTTCGTCCAGATTTCGGGCGGAATAATTTTTCATTATTGGCGACACCGGCCGTCCGCCGTAAACACTAGTAATCTGTGGCCGTGACCTATATAAGCTCTCGCAATTAAATATCGAGGAGTCCGAGGTAATAAAGTGAGTTGAGTCTACAGCTGGAATCAGTCGCGCGCGAAGTACCAGTTACCTCCCGATATTAATTGTTATTGCGGAGTTAGTAATCTTGTACTTGCGGTAGTGAATTATACTATAGTAACTAACTATTGTGAATAATTTCAAACTTCTAGACAATTAGTGTGAATGTATGTACATAAACATAAAGTGTAAATAGTGAATAAACTAAGTGGTTCCGTACCCTGCATTTCATTTCTGGACCCATAACGTAAGTACTGAACTAGTACATTGCATTGGTGACCCCGACGTGATCACATACATTGGTGACCCCGACGTGATCACATACATGTGGCAGCTACTGCAACTTACAACAATGAATTAGTATAGTATAGTACCTATAAACATGTAATTCAAATAATAAATATTTCATCATATATAAAATAAATAGGTACCTAATAAATAATATTACATCAGATTTAGACTACGTCGCAAATTCTATTTTTCACGACTTTTTCGTTCAGATTTCGGGCGGAATAATTTTTCATTATTGGCGACACCGGCCGTCCGCCGTAAACACTAGTAATCTGTGGCCGTGACCTATATAAGCTCTCGCAATTAAATATCGAGGAGTCCGTGGTAATAAAGTGAGTTGAGTTTACAGCTGGTATCAGTCGAACGCGAAGTACTAGTTGCCTACCGATATTAATTGTTATTGCGGAGTTAGTAATCTTGTACTTGCGGTAGTGAATTATAATATAGTAACTAACTATTGTGAATAACTTCAAACTTCTAGACAATTAGTGTGAATGTATGTACATAAACATAAAGTGTAAATAGTGAATAAACTAAGTGGTTCCGTACCCTGCATTTCATTTCTGGACCCATAACGTATTGAACTAGTACATTACAAACTATTGATTTTGAGAAGATAATGAAGAAGTGGAGACAGAATATACGACACCAATCACGTGGGCTTCTACCTGACCGAGCATACCACCTTGCTCGGTCGGAAGATCTTCCTTTGCGGCCTCCACGCATATTCCCACACTACTTTGACAAAATTTATTTTATTTTAAAAATTAATTATTAATTTTATTTTTATTTTATTATAAATTTTTAAAGTATTACAACTGAGTATTTTGTACACATTTCAAGTTCCTACCTATTGTTATAACTGATATAGAGCAAAAAATGGCAAAGAAATTAAGTTTGTTATACAGGATGGTCAAAAAGTCGTGGATCAAACGAAACAGGGAAATAAAGGATGTAATTTCCAACAAAAAATCTTTCTAGAGCATGGTCATAACTTCATTGCATGAATAGTTATATAAATACTTTTGTTGTTTTCAATGAAACTACCGAGTTTTCTTACAATTTAATCAATAAAAAGAATCATGGCCAAATTTGTATAGGAGCTGGACTCGACTTTTATTTTTGATGTCCCAAAATAAACTATACTTAGATTTGGTTGTTCTTATGCTCTAAACATAATTCCGTTTGAGAATTATGTCTAAAGAGAATTAACAATTATTTTGAGGTTAGACTTAAGAACTACCTTTTTTCCGACTGCGGTGTAGCCTACAAGTGTATATTCGGCGATCTCGTTTCTAATTATTTCAATTTTTCCTAGAGTATTACCCAAAAAATAGAACGAATGCGAATAATCGCCGGCTGTCAAAACATAAAGAAACTAAAATATATTGATCTTTTTTGTGGCTATTTACAGACACATTTCTAATATTTTTCGATTCCTTAAAATATTAGAGAATTTTTGATACCAATGGCATATCGGGACGCCATTTATCATCTGGTACGATTTGGCCATTGTTCTTTAAATTGACTAAAAACAGTAAAACAAAAGATGTTGTATTATGACTCGATAATGTATCAATACTACAAAATTTCTATTGCAGCTCTTGGTACCAAAATATGATGATGGGCAAAAATGTATGGGCTCTGGTATAGGGCTCAACAGGAATGGATTGTATATTTTTAGGAAGGTATTATACCTATGTACATTAATGACCAATAGGGCGCTTGTCAAGATTCGTTGTACTTTTTATGTGGTCGGTTCGTTGCCGTGCAAGTCACACACGCTTACGTGTGTGACTTGCACGGCATAATATACACAATAAAGTGCTATTAAAATTAAGAAAACTGTAAATACAATAACACCAGTGTATTCTATAACTGACAATTTCTCTAATGATAAATTAATCAGTGTTAAATAAAGTGTGGAAAGTGATAAAAACAGTAAAAAGTTCTCACTAAAACACATACATTTTACTTTCTTCAAAATCGTGCGGTACATGAAAAATAAATTTTTGAATGTAGTTTGCATTCTCATCTGTTGCAAGCTATAACAGTTCCGTATTTTCGAACTAAGTATCAACAGTCTTGCTGACCTCGTCGTATAAGGTGTGAACGCGTGACGAGGTGCCCTGGGATTGATCCTGAGCTACGTTGACGACTTTTTGTGTTTGTTTCGCTGTTTCGCCTTACTGCCATTTATCAAAATGCCAAAATCAACTCGCACGCCTCCCAAAACACCGGAACCTGAGTTGCAGAGACAGCTATTTGATGTGCTAAAAGATTCTAACGTCGCACTAGGGCAAAAACGTCCACGAATGGATTTGTCTCCGATTTCGTCAAACATGCAAAAAGAAGTACAAGATTCATCGCTCTTCCCTGCATCAGACATAGATACTGTCGCTGTATTATCTGAAATATGTAGTCGCTGGTACTATCTGAAATACGATTACTCAGAGATATGCGATTTAAAACAACAGAATGTCGATATAGTGAATAAACTAGCAATTGTTTCCGAATCCCTAACTCAAATCGAACATTATAACAAGAAAATAGAATATCAAGATAAGGAGATAATAATGCTTAAAGTGCAGTAAATGAACTACAACATAAAGTGAATATATATGAACAAAATAATATGAGAAATGAGCTTGAAAAAGTAGGAATACATGAAGAGAATAGAGAAAACTTGGTCCATGTAACTATGCTGACAGCAAAGAAAATCGGCATAGACCTCTTAGAAACTGATATATGTGAGGTCTATCGGACGGGCTCACGCCAGCCTAATTTAGGAGAGTCTAGGCCCATCGTTGTAAAACTCGCTCGCCGAGCTACGCGAAATAGCATCCTGAAAGCTGCGAAAGAAAGAAGACCGATCTCCTCCGACGATACTAATAAAGGATCGCCAGCTAAAATCTACATTAATGAACGGCTGACTGTCACAAATAATAAGAATAAGAAACATTTATTTTGCACATCACACAACACAATATTTACAAACAGACGCAAGAACAAGGACAAAGTACAATTAATTTAACATTATATTGTGTGATGCCATAAATGGACCCCTGCTCAGCATTAGCAGCAAGATTGCTGCACTGATATTCTGCTGGAACCAAAAGTGACATCACAATGATATAGTTATGGACTATGGTGGTACAAAATATACAAAGAAGAAGCATAATAAATTAGTAAAGTAATCATAAAAAAGAGAATAAAAAATAAAGGTGAGTTATTAATGTAAAAGATATTTTAAAATTATGTGCCAAAACATGAAAAGGAAAAAAAACTGACAATTGTCTATGGGTATGACATTTGACGTATGAAAACGGGAACAAAACAAACATGGAGGTGTACTATAAATTACAAAGGTTATATAATTGTAACGTGCCACGTGGTTTTACGTGGCATAACCTCTTATTTACATTATGTGGCTCCTTAAAAAGACTATAAAATCACACCTAGGGGAGTGACTAACAGGTGTTGTATAAACATAATACAATGAGCGTGGAACAAATGGCATTCAGAATGCTTTTGGCCCGTGGGCCGTGGCCGTCCCGCATTACGGCAATGGACCAACCCTACACCACCGCTAGAGGTGCATCAATCAAAAGGTAATATTACGCTGAAAGATGTTGTAATTGAAGCAAGTATGTTATAATGTTTGCTAAATGTTTTTTTTTTTTTTTGTTTTCAGCGCCCTAAGAGGAGGTGGAAGGTTGTTCCAACATCGAGAAGCAGCGTACCTATATGATCCACGAAAAGCTACAGTCTTATGCCCTGGTGTCAGGATCCGGTATTGGGAGGCACGAGTACGATTGTTGATATCACTTGCCCACGCCAGTTTCTCATACAAGTAGGATGGACATTGTGTGAGGATTATGTCGAATAGGAGAGTAGCAAAGTGAAGCTTTCTACGTTCCTTCATCTTAAGTAGGTTGGCCCTGTTTATGAATGGTGTAACATGTGATCGTGGGGGGATTGTGAAACAAAAACGCATACAGGCATTCTGGACCCTCTGCACAAGCCTCTCTGTTCTGGCAAGTATAGCATGACCAATAACTGTGTCGGCATAGTTAAATTTCGAGAGGATGAGTGTCTCACAAAGCCTGATTCTAATGTCCTCGCTCAGGTAGGCGCGATAATTGTAAAGGGTTTTCAATCGATAAAAACAACTTCTAACCACCTCAAGCATGTGTTGTTCAAACTTTAAGTTAGAATCGAACAGAACTCCTAAGTTACGCACTATCTTTACTTGCTCGATCTCTTGTCCTGATAGCATGATTTTTGGTTTTTTGCCAATGATATCAGAGACTTGCTTTCTGGAGCCCAATATAATGTATTTTGTTTTGCTGGCATTCAAGACCAGACCGCCTTGGACAAGGAAAGTTGTCAAAGGTCCAACTCTTTCCAAGTTGAAAGGAAACTTGGAAAGAGTTGGACCACTTCGCTATACGTTCAAGATCTTCATTTATTTTGCTGACAGCCTCAGTGATATCTATAGGGCAAAAACTCAGGTAGATTTGAGTGTCATCTGCGTACATGTGATACCTGCTGTGAATTATATGTTGACAGATATCACCACTAAATAGGATGTACAGTAGTGGGCCGAGGATTGATCCCTGAGGTACACCTTGATCCACTCTAGCATCGGTAGAGTATGACTTACTGCCGTTACGATTTATGATTTCTACCTTCTGTAATCTATGTTTCAGGTAGCTAGAAAACCACTGTATTACAGAAGGTTCAAAACCGTAATATTTTAGCTTGCTAATGAGAAGGGAATATTAATTGTTTCAAATGCCCTCGAAGTCTAATAAGACCAGGATAGTACCCATTCCATTATCCTGAGCAGATAGAATGTTGTCCAAGACATCCAATAAGGCAGTAACAGTACTGTGTTTCCTCCTAAAGCCTGATTGGAACTTAGGCAAGATTTTATTTACTTCAAGATAGTCCATTACTTGTTTGTGCACCACTTTTTCAACTATTTTAGAGAGGCAAGGAAGAATGCTGATAGGGCGGAGGTCTTGGAGGGAGGAAGGATTAGGGATTTTAGGAATAGGTTTGATTAGAGATGTTTTCCAGACTGAGGGGAATGTAGAAGTTAGAAGGGATTTATTTACAATGCTAGTAATAACTTCTAGGGTGTTAGGCAGTGTAAGATTTAACATTTGTAAAGAGATATTATCAACCCCTACGGCATTCGACTTAAGACCCTTTATGATTGTCCTGATTTCATGTTCTGATACTGGCGAGAAACTAAATCTAGATGGACCAATTGTGTGCGATTCGAAATATGCATGTAATGGGTTAGAGTGTAATGGGCTGTGTGATAGATTAGGAATATTTACAAAATGTTTATTTATTGTATTGAGGTCATTACAAAAATCCGGGAGACAGGGTTCTTTATTTTTACAGAAGTTTAGTTGATTTTTTATATTATTCCAAAGAGTTTTAGGCTTATTAATATTGCAATTTATATTTTTATTAAAATAAGCACGTTTTTCAGAGTAAATAGCGGATACAACAATAGACTTAAGATCTTTATATAATTTTTTATAGGTTAAGTTCCTACTAGCTTTCCATTTACAGTAAATTTCATCGCGTAGTTTCATAATTTGCTTCACCGTATCTGTCAGCCAGGGAGGAGATTGTTTTTTAATGTAGACATTTTTAATGGGCGCATGTAGATCGAAGAGGAGCAGTATAAGCCTGTTAAATTCTAGGACCATTTCTTCCAAGTCAGTAATGCTCTCGAGATGTCCCCAGTTAATTTGGTCCAAGTCATGATTAAATAAATCTAATACTATGTCGTTAATTGGTCTGAATGAGCATTTAAATGGAGTGAATTTGGGCTTCTTGAAATTGAACTGTGCCATCACCACAGCATGGTTGCCCAGATCAGGGATGTGGTTTACCAGCACTGAGCGTGCAACTGCGTTAGTGCATATAACATCTATTAGGGTTTCGGAATGCTCTGTGAAATGGGTGGGTGAAGTAACAATTTGCTTAATTTGCAAGGATTCAAAAAATTGTAAAAGGAGTTTTGTCTTATTATCTAGCTGCTGAAGTATATTAATATTAAAATCTCCCACTAAAATAATATAATCATGTGATGCAAGTGAGCACCACGTCTGAGTCAGAGCATCAATGAATAGATTTACATCCATCCAGGGAGGCCTGTATGCAGTACCCACGGCAATTTTTAACCCATTTAGTTTTAAATTGAGCTAGATTTGCTCAACAGATTGTGTCTCGGCTATAGGTATCAGGCGCGAACTAACACCTTGCCTAACATAGAACCCAACTCCACCTCCACGACCACCTCGGATGTTACTGGGACGTGGCCGATGGCGAAGTTTGTACCCCGGTACCTTCGGAGCTTTGCCATCTTCACCCTGCCTGAGCCAGGTTTCGTTAATAGCCATTACATCCACTGATAAGCGTTCCATCATGGCAGTAAACTCGTCGTGCCCGGTTCCCAATGATCCCGCATTAAAGAGCCCTACAGTAAATAACTTGTTATCTTTGCTATTCATTGCTGTAGTTCAGGTTTTTATCTCCTAGGTCTTGTTCGGCAAGTGATAACATAACATACATATCATTTAGTAAAGTGTATAATGATAAATTAATGTAAATATTAAAGTGTAATATAGTGAATATAATATAGCCATAATTGTTCCTTACACAAAATATAAAAGATTTTATAATATACGATGTTGAATAAAATAAAATACTATAATAGTTAAAATAGTATGCAAATAATATATTGTAAGTATACATAGTATAAGTAATAATAATAATAGTGACACACCATGTTTCAAAGAAAACAAATATTACTGAGATTATGAAAACTAAAGTGGTATCAACAGTAACAAATGTGCTTTTTCCCAAACCAGATCTGACAGAGCTAATAGTAAGTGCTAGTGACAGTTCCCTTAAAAGATAATAAGATATATATCATGTGAATTGAAACATAGATTAAAACTAATATTATGTTTTTTAGGATTGTGAGGGGCCGAAGACACGCACGATGTCAGCTTCATTGCGAAAGAGGTGAGCGGGGCTTCCATCAGCCTGTCGAGCATATACATGTATACGCCCACGCCTTGTCCGAGTAGCGCCATTTCTTCGAGCTGCACTCCTCACGCACCTTGCGGTATAGAAGGCGGTTGTGACGAGTGAGCCGCTCGTTGACAAAAACCCGCCCTGCGTCCGCGGTGCGACCGCGGCGTACGCGGGCCGCCTTCAGCAGCTCGTCCCGAAGGTCACGTTGCGCCAGCCGCACCACGACGCGGCGCGGGCGCCCGCCCTCTGCCGGCGGTACCCCTACACGCTCGGCAATCACAACGTCGCGCGACTCCAGAGGCACTCCCAGCTGCGTGGCCAAGACGGTGACAGTGTGCATGATATTTTCTACTTTCACCTCAGGCACCAGACCTATATCGAGATCGGCGAGTAAAGCGTCTTGGTCGCGATCGTTGAGCTCGATCGAGCTGGGCCACAGAGCGTTCCAGCTTATCGACCCTCTCCGCCTTCGCACCGACGGCGCCGCCCTGCTCCAGCGCGTCCAACCTCTTCTCAGCGCTGGTCAGTCGTGTTGACAAATCTGATATAGTTTCCCGGAGCAGCGCCATCTCTTGGCGGCACCCGCGAAGCTCAGCAATGAGGTCAGAAAACTCTCGCCTAAAACCCGCGAGATCGATATCGACATCCGCAGCATTAGCATCCGATTTATCCTTGTCATCGGGTGAACTGCTTGCTTCCTATTATTTCGTGAAGCGCGCACTATGGCGCGATCCAATGGATTTCGCTTTTGCTGGGTACGGAACGGCACAATCCATATACGAAAGGCTGAGAATTATCCGGCCATCCCTATTCGTACACAAACTGACTTGGATGAGAAGATTGGAGGTCAGCTGCGTGATGGATTTGCTGCTTCGGACTTACAAATGAATCCGTCACTTAGCTCATAATAATAATAATAATCAGATTATTGTAATACTAATGTTGTCACAATTCACTATATTTTTAAAATTATTATTTAAGTTACTATCCATTATAATATTATGTACTTCCAGATACTATAATTTATGTAACATTTTTTTAAATTTGCAATGCATGCACAACTCTATCCAACTAATTATCACTACACTCCAAAATCCCATAGATATACATATTATGAAAATGCCTATATTTATTTCGGTTCCACATAATACTTTACCTAGCATAACCTCACCTTTCATTCTTAGAAAAATACTATTTTGGCTACTTACTGGTCAGAGTAAAATACTCTATAACTACATATTTTTGTTACATTATGTTATAAAACGCTATGACACTCGCTTTCAATCTTGCGTACATTTTTTTATATTGAATAATTACACGTTACCTGATGGCTAATTTCATGAGTGATGAATTTGATACGAATAGTCGTGTAGAGTGTCATGAGATTTCAAAAGCTGAAAACTGTTCTAACTTTCTGTCTGCATTTCACAATCTTAAGATCCTAACCTATAATATTCGCAGTATACAGCGCAATTTTAATTCATTTTGTATAGCACTAATGCGACTCAACGTTGAATTCGACGTCATCATCCTTACAGAGTGTTGGATATCTGCCGACTCGATAATTGGTCAAATTCAGGGATATACCTCTTATCATACGACAAACAACCTTAATCACTGTGGAGGTGTGGTAGTGTATGTTAGAGATACTTGGAACCCCACCGTTCACGAACCACCTCTTCGAGATGCTGAATCTCTTCTTGTAGAACTCTACAATGATATAGTCCTGGTTGCTATATATCGCTCACCATCACACAGGAACCTGGACAATTTTATAATATCGCTAGATGAAATCCTCAATTCAGTAAAAAAATACTCAACAATAGTAGTAACTGGTGATATAAACATAAATATACTATCCCCCTCTAATCAGCACAGTTCTGAATATCTTTGCCTTATGACTGAACATGGACTGGAACAAATTATGTCTAAACCAACTCGTGCAGACTCATGCTTAGATCATATATTTCTAAAATCGAAATACCCTACTGCTACAGGTGTGGTATGTGATATTGACATCACTGACCACCGAATGATTATGCTGGGTCACAATCTAAAACCACCAAGTAATAAAAATACAAAACAATGCACTTTGCTTAAAACAGATTTTACAGCGCTACTAAAGGAACTCAAAGAAATGGAATGGTCAGAAGTATTAAGCGAACAAAATGTTAATAATGCTGTTGAAAAATTTCATGACATCTTATCAAACCTTATCAATAAATATACCACTGAGAAAAAAATTTGCTGCTCAAAATATATATACAAACCCTGGATCACGTCCGGGCTAATCAAATGTATGAGTCACAGAGACAAACTACATCTCGGCTTAAAAAAACATCCTGGTGACCATATAAAAAAGTTAATCTACACGAGATACAGAAATTTTTTTACCAACATTGTACATAAGCTTAAACATGCTTATCAAAATAAAGGACTGGAAGAAAACAAACATAATATAAAAAAATTGTGGACAACTATCCGGGACATTACAGAACACAGAAATAAAAAAAGAAGCCCCCCTGACTTGCTTAAATTTAAAAACACTAAAATTGAATCTGTAAATAAATGTAATAATTATTTTTCTTCGGTCGGTATAGATTTAGCTAGTAAAATTCTATCTGAAACTAATGAAACCTTAGAAAATATACTTACTAAGCAACAGCTTCAGGAGTCCTCTTGTAGCAATTTCTTTTTACAGCCAACTGATCCTTTTGAGGTTAATAGAATATTAACAACTTTAAAAAATGACAGTTACCCGGGAATTGATGGATTTGCCTCAAAAACAATAAAACTTATAAAATCAGAAATTTTACTTCCGCTCACACATATAATTAATATCAGTCTTAGTACTGGAACCTTTCCTACTAAATGGAAAATCGCTAAGGTCATCCCGATACATAAAAGCGGACCCAAAGATAACCCTGCCAACTACAGACCGATTTCTATTCTGGGAACATTTTCGAAAATTCTAGAAAAAGTTGTTAATAAGCGCTTTATATCATGAGTCCAACAACATAATTTCCCACCAACAATTTGGTTTTAGGCAAGGTAAATCCACAGAAGATGCTGTATCTCTTTTGACTAAATTAGTGACGTCTTATCTAGATGGTAACAAAAAATGTATTGGTGTTTTTCTAGACTTAGCCAAAGCATTCGATACGGTTGCGAAGCCAATATTATTAAAAAAGTTGGAGAATATCGGTATCAGAGGCCTCCCACTAGTGGTTTGGGACATATCTTTACGATAGAAGTCAATGTGTTAAAGTGGGCGATTACCTTAGTGACTGCGAAAACATAGAATTTGGAGTCCCACAGGGAAGCGTTCTAGGCCCGACACTTTTCACTATTTATATAAATGACATACAAAGTGTCCTCAAAGGCAAGGCTGAAGTAATCTCCTATGCGGACGACACAGTTCTTATATTCCATGATACTACTTGGGAAAAAGTCGTTAAGGAGACCCAAATTGGCATAGCTGGCATAAAAAAGTGGCGAGATCTAAATCTACTATCTCTAAATATAAAGAAAACTAAGTACGTCTGCTTCTATAAGACTCAGGCAACAGCCCCAAAACAATCATTACAGCTCAAGATCCATCTAGCCACATGTAGTTCATTAGCATGCTCTTGTGAGGTGATTGAAAAAGTAGATCACATTAGGTATCTCGGAGTCTTAATAGACGAACGACTCACTTTTAAACCCCACATTGAGCTTGTTGCTAAACGAACAAGAAAAATCATCTTTTTGATGAAGCTTTTGCGTAATTCAACTAGCAGAAATGTTCTACACCTTGTTTATATGTCCCAGTGTGAATCTATAATTTGCTACTGTCTTTCTGTACGGGGTGGTGCTGGAAAGTCCACTATGATACTCCTGGAACGAGCCCAAAGATCTGTTTTGAAGGTAATGTTGAGGAGACCACGTATGTATCCCACAGATTTACTATATCATGAACTGTCACTACTAAATGTAAGGCAACTATATATTCTAAAGCTGGTTCTAAAACAAAACCGTATATGTATTCAACGTGGTGACTTTCGTAATAATACATCAAGTCGTCGAGTTTTTAGATGTCAAAGTATTAGAGTTAAAACTACTTTCGCCCAGCACATGCAGGAATTCATGCTTACTTTTATTTACAATAAAATCTCAAAGGCTTGTAATCTAAGGAAGTGCACACTAAAAACAGCTAAAAAAGAAGTATATAAATGGTTACAGAGTAAATCCTATGACGAAACTGAATCTTTCATAAAAGTAGTATTATAATATAACGCACGCACACACGCACGCACGCACGCACACGCACACACACACACACACTCACACACACACACACACACACACACACACACAGGCACAGACGGATAATTGTATAAGTTTGATATTGTTAATAATACATAATGTGATAAAATATAAGTAATATAAGTAAAATTAATATTGATTTTTTTTTGTAATTTATTCTATTAATTTTAAAAGTACACCAGCTAAAATATCAATTTGCATGTAATCAAATAAATTATTATTATTGTAAGACCACTCCTGGACTCCACGAGACAGGTCCGACCTAGTGTGGAGTCCTCTAGTAATAAGTTATTGTTTGTAATAATTAATGCAATAAAGAATTTATTATTATTATTATTGAGTAAAGCCATGTTAAAAGTGACATCAGCGCTCATAGTTCATACATTTCATGCTGATAACATCACGTTACATTATAGCATGATTATTTTTAGGGTTCCGTAGTCAACAAGGATATTATAGTTTCAGTATGTCCGTCCGACCATCCGTCTGTCCATCTATCCGTCCGTCCGTCTGTCAGTCCGCGGTTTTTCTCAGAGACTATAGGACCTACAAAGCTGTAATTCGGCACGAATGCACATATTAATAATGCCGACTAAATGGTGTATAAGATCTTTAAAATATATATTTTTTAAGGTGGTTCCCCTACACACCAAGCGTTTTTTTTTTTTAATAATGCTCTTGTCCCAGATTTGAAGTTGAGGGATTTATGTTCTTAATACAATTTATACACTTAAACAGTCTTAAATGTCTACACTCTTCTCTTTATATTTTCTGTTCTGTCATCGTTACCTGCTCCGCCGTCCAAGGGTGAGCAGTATGAGGGAGGGGTTAAACTACTACTGTGAGCGTAAATCTAAGGTGTACTGTCTAAGACAAGACATCCGTAACCTTTCTAAGCGCACATAAATCTTACCACATAGACGACAAAAACTACGTCGGTAACGCCGGCCTTGTACGTTGACTGTACATTATTTCAAAAAGTACAGTTGCTAAGGGCTGGGCGCCATATAACTTTTTTACCTACTCACTAAGAGCTATCTAATGGTATATAGTTTATCTCTGTTGAGCAATATACCAAAATGCCCATGATCCAAATTTAATGAGCAATGAATTTTTTTCCGTAAATTTTAAAGCGTTACAAAAAAAAATTCCACAGCCGAACATATAACCTCCTCGTTTTTTGGAAGTCGGTTAAAAATTACTTCTCACTTTAAGAGCACCCTGTGAAAAAAAATGTACTACGGAAAAGTGACCCTGTATTTAAAAAAACTTGCTTATTTAATGCTGATTAAAATGACGTACAACACTTTATTGTTTGATCTTTAGTCTTTGCTTTATGGTTGTTTTTTCATATCAAGGTGCAAATTTCATTAAATTAGACTCATTCAAAATAATTTATTAGTTTATCATTAACGGCGAGTTTTTTTTTACGTTGGAATGCTAAAACTGTTCTGTTCTTGTCACACTTAGGATTTATGAAGACAGCCACTCTTTCACACTAATTTATTTTATCTTTTGTCAAAAAATGTCTTAGTTCAGGTAACGATTTATTTTTTCTAGGAAACGAAAGGTCCATCACAACTCTGTGAAAATAAACTGGAGCCGATATAAAAAATTGTGCCTCTCTTTCACACTTACCATATAATCCTTTGTCGAAAAAGGTCAGAACGCCCGTCTCAGTTCAGGTAGTAGAATGCCGGGTGGAGTGGAGCCGGGGGGGAAGCGCCGCAAGCGCGTGAGTATCTTACTATCTTTGTTTAGTGTCTCACTTTCTGCCTGTGACGACGCACACGTATTTTTTACATTTACGGTATTTTTTGTGATCTTGCTTACCTGTGACCTATGCTTCGATTTTGGACTTGTGATTGATTGCCTAACTGTGACCTGCGCTTCATTTTTGGACTTGTGATTGATTGCCTATCTGTGACCTACGTTTCGTTTTTGGACTTGTGATAGATTGCCTACCTGTGACCTGCGCTGTATGAATCGGACTTTGTGATCGCTACAGATTGGCTAGATAAGCGAAAGATGGCTGCTGCGAGGAGAGCATACACCCAACGGGAGTATGCAGATATGCATTACCTCTATGGCTTTTGCGACGGCAATGCTCGGGCTGCTGCCAGAGAATAACGACAACGCTACCCTAATCGAGATCGTTTCCCGGACTACAGAGTCTTTATGCGCGTGCATAATGCGTGCATGGAGGGAACCTTACCCGGTGAGCATGCTGCGAGAACTGGTAGACCAGTGGAACGATTTAACGATACTGAGACAATTAAGATTGGACCCTGGTATTAGCCAACGCAAAATATCACGAAATCTCGGGATTCCACGATCGACAGTACAGCTTATCATTAAAAGAAATAAATATCACGCTTCCTACGTGCAAAGGGTGCAAGCTTTGCTGCCCGCTGACAATGAACCAAGAGTGAGATTTTGCAGAGATGCTTAGACGACACAGAGAGGATCCGCAGTTCTTTAACAAAGTGCTATGGACTGATGAGTCAAATTTTAAAAGAATGGGAGTTTTTAACATCCACAGTTTACATTTTTACTCTAGAGTGAACCGACATATTATCAGAAATGATCGATTCCAGCATCTGTTTGGTATTAACATGTGGGCTGGAATAATTGACCAGCAGCTTGTGGTACATGAAATGTCACCAAGGCTGAATGGCGCTCTGTATTTAAATTTTTTGGAAAATAATTTAACCCAGATACTTAACGAATCTGAGATTCCTCAAGATAGAGTGGCAGAAATGTGGCTGCAATAAGATGGCGCCCCGCCTCATTACGCTCGAGCAGTTCGAGAACACTTGAACGAGCGCTTCCCTAACCTGTGGATTGGTCGGGGTGGACCTATTGCATGGCCACCCCGGTCGCCCGACCTTAATCCATTAGACTTTTTTGTTTGGGGCTATTTCAAATAAATAGTGTATCAAGGAGAAAACAACACTGAACAAGAACTACGACAAAAGATCGAGTTTGCTAGGTTGCAAATAGTCAATAACAGAGGTGCATTCCGCCGATTACTTGCGAATTTTATTACGCGATGCAGATTGTGCATTATGGTCAGAGGTGGGAACTTTGAACATTTAATGTAAAACACTTTAATTTTAATAAAATTACTAAGTCATAATTGTTATTTTTATTTCATGATGGCTTCTGAAATTACTACATAGTATGTATGAGCAAAAATCTAAATTTTTCTTTAAATTTACCATTACCATTAATTTACCATTTTATAAATTTGCACCTTGATATGAAAAAACAACCATAAAACAAAAACTATAGGTCAAACAATAAAGTGTTTTACCTCATTTTAATCAGCATTAAATCAGCAAGTTTTTTTTAATACAGGGTCACTTTTCCGTAGTACATTTTTTTCACAGGGTGCTCTTAAAGTGAGAAGTAATTTTTTGTAACGCTTCAAAATTTACGGAAAAAAATTCATTGCTCATTAAATTTGGTGCCAAGAGCTGCAATAAAATTTTTTTAGTATTGATACATTATCGAGTCATAATACAACATCTTTTGTTTTATTGTTTTTAGTCAATTTCATTTTTTATTGATTCATCTTCCAAATTTTATGTGTATGATCAAACACTTGCAAAAAAAAGGATCAGATAATGTGGCATCAATGTTGCATGACTTTATAATGTCTGATTTACCGGGCACTGTTGAAAAATTAACAATATTTTGTGACTCATGCGGAGGCCAAAATAAAAACTATGTGATAATCAGATTGATATACTACATAGTACATATACTGCGGAGATTGGATGATATTAAAATCGTGTTCCCTGTAAGAGGGCATTCTTACATGGAATGTGACAGAAATATGGCTCTAATAAATAAAAAATCTCATATTGAGTTACCTTCTGAATGGGCAGATTACATTGCAGTGGCCAGGTCTAAGCCATCTCCATTTGTAGTTGAGCAGTGTGAACAAGACCTCTTTAGGAATTGGGCAGATTATTTCGAACCCATGTTTAAACAAATATGCCCAATCCCAATACGTTCTATCAAAGAGATAAGAGCACATAGAGAAAAACCAAAATTGATTTTCCACAGAGACTCATACAATGGTGCATGGGTATCCAATGTTATCACAAATAATCAATACAAAGCTCCAATACTACAAGCAAATGAATTCACACATCCTCAACAATTGTATGAATCATTACTTCCAATATCCGCAGCCAAATACAAAGATTGCATGGATGTGGCAAAATTCTGCTCGCAGAGAGGCGAGAGCAAAAAATTTTTTTGAAAAATGAGTAATATAATAGGAATGATTAATTAACTAAGCATACCTAGCGTTTCTATGATGACATTCATCAATTTTTAACTGACATTCATCATTGTTCCCCGGGAATATTATGTAACTTTGTTTTTTTTTAATTAAAAAAAATACATAAGATGCTCTAATAACTTTGACTTTCATTCCAACTATGACAATAAATATAAACCTATGAGCATGAATTTTATTTAGTGTGAGGTCAGTGTTAAACAGACATAATAAGTCTATGAACTTAATTATCTGATTTTCTCAAATCAAAGTGTAATTGACACCCATCACTTTTCCCCCGTACCCCTCTTTATTTATTTAACGTCAGTTATTTTTCTTAATTTTGTATTCATTTCCACCATACATAGGTATTTTAATGCAGGTTATAACTGGACTTGTATCATTTAACACATTTTATAAAGACTAGAATTTTAGCCAACTAATACAACTCAGGTAAAATATGTAAATAGAGGACTGATAAGTAAAAAAGTCGAATCTTTGGAGTATTATTTTTATAATTTGTTTGAGCAACGTTGTGTTTTGAACATATTATTATAAGTTATTGGATTTTTTCACTTCTTGTGTATCACTTTACACAAAGACAACATAAATGTGCAACATGATTTAACTATACTTATTCATTTATCACGTAATTTTATCACATACCTATTAGAAATTAAAAAGGGTAAAACTGCGAGTTTTTCATGAATTACTTCAAAACTATAATATTTACCACAAAAATATAAAAACAATGAAAGTGGATGTTTCGATATACAAAAGAAAGTACTTAAATGTAACCAAACCCTCTTCGCTCACGAACTAGAATTTGATAGAGCATATAAAATTCGACAAGTGATGAATCATTTTAATAAAAGTTTCCAGTCGGCGATGAATACACTCACTCAGTCAGTCAGTAATGAAGCAATATATGGCGAATAAACCTGTAAAGAGAGGTTTCAAAATGTGGTGTCACGCCGATTCTAAAACCGGCTACTTGTTTCAGTTTGACCTATACACCGGTAAAAAAGATCGGGAACAGAAACAGGATTAGGAGAGTCTGTAGTATTGGATCTCCCAAAATCTTTGGTGGGACTTGGGTCGTAGGGGTTGGTATTTCGATAACTTCTTCAACTCTCTGCTGCAATACAATCTTGCCAAGCTAAATCTCAAATCTTGTGGAGAAAGTCGAAAATAAAGTATTATCTTCAGTTGTTTTTAGATTTATTGGATATTGCAATGAACAATGCATATGTCGTAGGATTATTTGATAAATCGAATTATCGCGAAAATCCTAGGGATATCGCGAAAACACGAATAATTAGACAGTGGTGATTACATTTTTCAAACTTACTGACAAAAGGTGGTGTTTTCGCGAAAACACGAGTTGCCTTAGTAAAATTGCGAAACGAATCGTTAGTTATTATCGAAAAAAATCACTGATTGGTCGGTTTAAGCGCCCCACAACAACATATTCTCTGATTGGTTGAAGAGTTGACATTTTAAATGTCAATTGATTGTCACGCGTTGTTTTGTTTGTGGTTGTTTTTGTAAGCGAACTAGCAGTTTTTAACATTTAATGTGTTTAAAATTGCAGTTGGATTTGAAAAATAGTGCAAAAAGTTATCTAAAAGTGTGCCTGTAAATACAAAATGACTGATACAAGTGAAATTAGTGCTGAAATTTCAACAGAACCAAAAACTAATTCTGAGGTTATGTCCGATAAAAGGTTAAATAAAAAGTAAAATTCCTAGGCATTGTCATTTCTTACCCTTTATAAGTCTATGGTGTAATACCTCAAAGATACATAGGGATTAGGGAAAGATAGTAACCAATCAGAATAAGAGTTGGCCAGTAAGTAAAAATTAAGCCAATCAGCGTTAATAATGTGCAATGTTACTAAGGCAACTCGTGTTTTCGCGAAAACACTACCTTTTGTCAGTAAGTTTGAAAAATGTAATCACCATTGTCTAATTATCCGTGTTTTCGCGAAGTCCCTAGAATTCTCGCAATAATTCGATTTATCAAATCATCCTACGACACATATATAATTTACGAAAAACTGCATACCGAACACCGAGAAGAGGGTCGCCCAGTTGTTTGCTGTCGTCACTTGAATTTCGTCAAGTTGTGGCCCGAGCGATGATATGCAGTTTTTTATAAGAAAGCAGGCAATACCGACAACCTCTATGACGAAGAAACGAATCCAAAATCAGGGACACAGGCAATCCTTGCCATCACACGTGATAAAGGACCCTCACGAAAAATATGTGTGCAGTGCGCCAAGGTGGGAGTTGAGAATCGTCAATCGCACTAACAATATTTACAATTTATGCAACGTGTGCTTCACAGCAAACAGAAATTGCTTTGCAGAGTTTCACGTGTAAAGAACCATGAGTCAAATTGGGCTCAGTGTCCAACAGAGATAATGTCATTATAAAGGATTTTGTTCGTACTTAAATTGTTACTATCGGCGCAACCTTCAATTCCTTTACCAAAAAGATATATGAACCTAAATAGGTTTTGTAGAACAAGACAATTGGTACTCAAAAAACAATAAAATCGTACTTTAAAATGATGGTAAACAATAGATGCGCCTGCGCCCGTGTGATTTAAAACACTATCCATCCCTGTCACACCTCTCGGACGCCCATCCGCTCTCCTCTCTTAGTCGACTCGTGCGTCGATATATCGAGAGATAGAGAATGTTTAATGAATGACTTCGTTAACAGACACCTCGGTATTGGCCATATTTCGCGAGAAAATACACTGCAAAGAAATCTGCTATTACCAAAAGGCTTGTTTGGCAACGAAGAAAATACAAAAGCCGTTGTTATAGCTGACGGCACCTATATGTACAATGCACATAGAAAAAAGCTCCAACTTTTTATTTCAGAGAAAAACTTACAGCTTGCATAAGTTTCAAAACTTTTGAAACCTTTTCTGATAGTATGTAGTGATGGCTAAATTATCGACGTTTATGGTCCATATGCAGCTACGGACTCTGATGCATTAATAATGAACAATATACCAAACGACGAGGAAAATCTTTTACTGGGTGTTTCACCAGAAAGACGTGTTCTTCTTGGACAGGGGCTTTCGAGATAGCCTGGAAAACTTACAGGCATTGGGATATGACTTATGAGGCACACATCCCTCCGACAAATACAGATTTGAAATTCAATTGACGACAATTCAAGCAAACAAATCACCATTTATAACATAAAAAAATTTTTTGATAGCATTTGAATATAAATAATTACCCTCTAGTTATAATAAGTATACGATAACTAGAGGGTAATTATTTATTAAAATATTTTTTATTTTTCAGGACGGAAATATTGTAGAAGAAACTGCTCACACGCGCACGCCCAACTTTGCCAAAAACGAAATAGACGAGCACCTCTACCGATGCAAGCAAGATATGACTAAACAAAATTACCCAGCAGTTCCTCAAACTTATAATGCTATGGTCGCTTCATACGAAAATAGAGGACTGGAACTTATTGCTCAAATGCCTAGTTGCAAATCTGTCAAATCATCACTGTACAGATATATATAGAAATAAAGTAGCAACAGTTGATAAAATTCAATGCGACAAAATAGAAGAGGTGCTAATACCCACCGGATATGAAGATTTCTTAATGGCAGATAATTAGTGTCCAACCGAAGCTTCGGCTTCGGCTTCGGCCAAAAAACCGGCCTCGGCCAGGTTTTGGGCCGAAGCCGGTTTTTTGCCGAAGGTCCGAGCAACCGTCGAGATTGGACGAACTCTTACGAAAGACTGAGTGAGAGAGCGACAGACCGGTTGTGTTTGCAGAGGCCGCTGTGAGTCACTGTCAATTGTCAATTATCACATTGCATGCACGTCGAGACAAGTTCGTACGGAGTGTTTTGTTATGAATTTTTCGTTCGTACAGAGTGTTTATCAATTAAGTAAATACTTAATAATAAATAGTGACATAGTTATGATTTACAAGTGAACTAGTGAAAAGGACAATACTAACGTAAGTATTTCTTTAGTTTATATCCAATAAATTCTTTGTTTACATACTTTGTTTACAACAGCTAGGCACTTGAAACTTTCATAAAATCCCTAATTATATTTTCACATTCATAATTATTTAAAAAATTTAAATAAAATAAATATTTGAGAGGGGCTCCCATACAAAAAACACAAAAAAGTCGTTGGTCATTTTAAAAGAAGCGAACAAGCGTCTCGATATTTAGCAAAGTTTCGAGAAACATGCGGCTTACCCAGACGTTTTGATTCAAGATATCGAAATCCGGTGGAACAGCACTTATTTAATGTTAGAAAGACTCTTAGAACAAAAAATTGCAATCAACCTATTTATGGCAGAACGCGGTGGAATAGAAATCCCAACTGCAGAAGAATGGGTACAAATAAGCTATTATATAGCAATACTTAGGTGCTTTTATCAAGCAACACTTGATATTTCGAGCGATTCTTCATCGATATCTTTGATAATACCATTGATCTTCACGCTGAATTCAAAGATGACTACAAAAGATGAAGATCCTGAAAAAGTAACACTGCTGAAGATGCAATTACGTGAATCTATTCACAGTAGATTTGCTTACGCAAAAAATACTCCACATTTAATGATTGCCACTCTAATAGACCCCCGATTTAAATCGAAGTATTTGACCAACAATGAAACTGAAAGTACAAAAGTTTGAAATATTATCATTTCTACGACAAACTGGGTCTCTGTCACGATCAGCAGTTATAATGGACGTAGATGTTGATGAACCTAGACCTTCTTGTTCAAATTCAGATCCAGCTACCGAAGAAGTATTCACAAAAAAAAGGATGTGACTTCTGGGATTCGCATGATAATCTTACATCATCTGTCACAATTACAAGTGGAAATGAGTTGGATTCGGAACATCCTGTTGCCCCTTTTGAAGAACATCTTACATGTTTTTTAAAAGAACCATTGCTTCAGAGGAATGCTAACATTTATGAATATTGGTCTTCTAGTCCGTATACTTATCTACGACCAATTGCAGTTAAATACTTATCTGCTCCTCCCAGCAGTGTTCCTAGTGAGCAATTATTCAGTGCTGCAGGACCAATATATGCGGACAGACGATCCAACCTGATTGGTGAAAATGTTGACAAATTATTATTTTTAGCATACAACATAAGGCTGTTTAATTTTTAATATTAATATTTTTAATTAATATATATAGCCAGTGAACGAAACAATTTGATGATTATTATGTGATTTTTATTGTAATCAATGTATCTTTATATTATAATTAATCTTATAACTTGTTTGTTTGCAAAACAGCTATATTGAGTTCTATTGTTATTGTTAGTAACAACTTGTAACATTTATTTTGTATTTTCTTATATATTTTCTAAACTGTGCATTTAATTGACCAACATATTTTAATTATTCATTAAGAAGTTAGTGTTTGTTTATTTTATTTATTAGTCTAGTTTTGGTATAGTCGAGTAAATCAAAGACTGATTGATTAGTCTAATTGTAATTTCAAATTAGTTAATTAACAAAGAAATGATTGTTTAGTGCCATATTTAGTTAGTTCCATTTTTAGGGTTCCGTACCCAAAGGGTAAAAACGGGACCCTGTTCATGAGACTTCGATGTCTGTCTGTCCGTCTGTCTGTCTCCAGGCTGTATCTCAAGAACCGCTACAGCTAGTTCTGAAATTTTCACAGATTGTGTATTTCCGGTGCCGCTATAACAACAAATACTAAAATAAAAATAAAATTAATATTAAAGGGGGGCTCCCATACAACAAACGTGATTTTTTTGGCCTTTTTTTGCTCGTAATCAATGATGATAAGAGGTAGGCACTTGAAACTTTCACGAAGGCCTTAAATATTATTGTAGTTTAATAATTAATAATAATATTTAAATAAAATAAAAAATTAAGGGGGGGTCCCATACAAAAAACACAATTTTTGGCCTATTTTTGCTCTATATCGGTACGGAACCCTTCGTGCGCGAGCCCGACTCGCACTTGGCCGATTATTATTATTGTTAGTAACAACTTGTGACATTTATTTTGTATTCTGAATTTTCTTACATTTTCTAAACTGTGCATTTAATTGACCAACATATTTTAATTATTCAGTAAGAGGTTAGTGTTTGTTTATTTTATTTATTAGTCTAGTTTTGGTCTAGTCAGTCAAGTCAGTCTAGTCTAGTAAATCAAAGACTGATTGATTAGTCCAATTGTAACTTGATAATTAACAAAGAAATTATTATTTTTTACAAATAAGTAATAAATAAATCACAAAATCACAAACTTTTATTAATTATTACCATCTCTAAATTAACTTCTATATGAGACAGTCAATATAAACCTTCAATATTGAAGTTTTGAAATGATTTTATCATGAATTGTAGCTTGTAGACAATATTGAACAAAATTAATTGATGAGAGTCGAGAGATTATACACCTTCGGCTTCGGCTTCGGCCGAAGGTTGTGGCCATTGCCGATTAATCGGCTTCGGCTTCGGCCAAAAATATTCGGTCGGACACTACAGATAATAGATAACACTAGTCGACACGATTTTTGACTCTGAGTTCTGTGCACCCTATTTGGATGTATTACACCTAATTAATTATAGAATCAGTGATTTTAACTCAAAAAGTTTGCTTTTATAGAAACAGAGAGCTTTTGAAATTTCAAATTTTGAAGAAAACCTGAATTTTCTTCTTTCAGTTATGTTTTAAAATAATAAAATATATGATTAATTTTCTTATTTATATCGTTGCTTATGTTCCAAAAATAAAATTAAAATGGAACAAATACGTAATTTACATTTAAAAATTAATATTTTTTGTATCTAGGTGAGCATACCCTAAACACAGCTTGCTGTGTGCTCCGGTATAGATACGAGTATGTGGCGCTCCTATTTATTTTCTAGTATTAAATAGAAACTTTAAAATTATTTCATAGGCTTGACAAAGTCTTTATTTTGTTGATGCAACTATCTTTTTAACTCTCATTTCAATAAATTCTCCGCAAATGTAGCAAAAACTTTTCTACTATATTTTGTAGAATATGCAGGTGCCGCTTGTATTTTATTTCTCTTACTTTGGTATTAATAGAATAAAACATATTTATTTATTACATTTATATCATTATTGACATTCACTAAGGAAATAATATAGAAATTAGGTTTAAAAATTGATATTTTTTGTATTTAGGTGGCACACTGCAAACATAGCTTGTAACGTGCATCTTTAGTAAGTACGTGAGATATGTGGGTCCCATATTTTTTTTGGATTTTAATAGGAAGTTTAAAATATATTTCGAAGGCTTGATTAATACTACTATTTGTTGACGCGAGTAACTTTTTTGCTCTTACTTCAATAAATTTTCCGAAAATATAGCAAAAGCTTTTCACGTCCATTTTACACATTTTTCCAGATATTTTTACGCTTTAAAGTACAGAAAACTCATAATTTTTCTAAAAATTGAATACGCACAGTGAGTGCCAGTGACCACACTTCCCCTTTCAACTCTGATATCAACCCAAACCCCTTTTTATTAGTTACGGCGAGAGTTAGTCTCTAAGAATTTTGCAAAAATCTTATATTTTTATTGGTCTTCGCCTAGAATATAAAAGCAAACTTTTATTTTTGAAATTTGTGTTTCTGGTTAATTTTCAATGCAAACAATCGGATAATAGCCATTTAGTAACAGGCACAAGAAAAAAGTCATTTTTTGTCGACCTATGTAATAAACGAATCATTATCTTTTGTTCACAAAGAGCAAGAGAGTTATTACTTACAGTTGAGGATTATTACAGCGATGGAACCTTTAAAATTTGTCCAGGACCGTTAGATCAACTATACACCATGCATTGTGATATTGGAAGTACGGTGAACAATACAAACATTGTGCCACTTGTGTACGCTCTAATGAGTGATAGAAAACAATCATCGTACGTGGCTTTATTTTCTTTAATTAAATCCCAAGTACCTTTTTTGATTTTTTTAAATTGTTTAAAGAAAGGCAGAAGAAATATGTACTCAAGGACGAATTCATACCTACAAGAAATGCAGATGGAATCTGCAAGGGGAACAGACTTCCCATTTGTCCCCTCTAGTCAGCTTTCAGAGGGAATAGTCGGCACGAATTGTCACCTCGGTGACAACCGGGAAGACAATTCCCAGCTGTCACCCCGGGGGACTACTGGGAACAATCCGTAGAAACTAAGTCTATAAAAAATGTCATCAGCCGTCACTCCGAGTGTCATAAATGTAAATTTCGAAAATGAAAAAAAATTATAGCATGTAAAAAAAAGTTTTACTTGCCATATTTGGGAACCCAACGATCAATATAACGATTTTATTTGCGATATTTATTTAAACGGATAATCATAGATTAGGGAATTAATTCAGAGAGGTGGCACCGCCTGCCAGTGACGACGCCGCTTATCAGAGAGGTGACACCACCTGTCAGAGAGGCAACACCGCCTGGCAGAGAGACGACGTCACCCGCCAGAGAGACGACGTCACCCGCCAGAGAGACACCACCTGCCAGAGAGCCAACGCCGCCCGCTAGAGAAGTAACACCGTCAGTTCACCAAGAAACGAGAACGAGATAACGAAAACGAGAATCTGGTCAGGTGAGGTACCAAATATTCCACAAAAATCTTTTGATAAAAAGTTACAGACCACAAAGGAGTACAACAATAGAAGTTTACCACTGGATTACTTTTTGGACATGTTTCCGAACCACATATTTTCCACCATAGCTGAAAATACCAATAAATACGCTGAGCATATCGTCGGCATCAGTGCAGGACCTTTTAACTACATGTTTTGGTGAAAACATTTTTTTCGTCAAAATGATTAAATTAAGTATCCCGCCATCTAGTGATGAAACGATAAACTAGGTTGTAAGCACGCTTATCTAGTACCTTTTAAATGACAATTCAAAAATATTAGTGCAGCACCTTGTAACTGCAGTTTAAAACAATTCGTTAGTCGTATTAGAAGAGTGTGAAGTTTTGTTTTTATTATAGTTCCAGCATAAGAAAGGAGGAACATGTAAGTAATATATGTATTTAATAAGTTATTATATTGATGACATAATATAACATTGTGACTAGGGCATGGATACCGGTAATCGGTATTACCGGAAAACCGGTAATACCGCACCATTTAGACCATTTTTTAATACCGGTGTTAAAGAGAAAAATACCGGGTTTTCGGTATTTTAGCTTTAATGTATTTTTGTATACGCAAACGTGTTTTCAACACAATATATATGCTTTATGAAACTATTAAAAGTATACCAAAACATTCAAAATCAACTGCTAGTAAAATAATAGTATCGCTGTGTGTGTGTCAGTCCTGTGTTGGCATATTTCTTTGTCACACTTTATTATTATAATAAGTTAGTAACATAATTATTCGTACACTCTCACTCACTAGTGATGTTTTGTGAGCCTATTGTTTAGAAACTGTATGAATATATTTTAACTAGACGTTTCACGCGGCTTCGCCGGCGGAAATTAGATATTTCACAGAACAGACAAGTTAGTCCACAAAAAATAGCCTATGATCTTCCAGGTGGTATACTTCTTATCTTTGCCAAATAACAGAAATATTGCTCCAGTAGTTCGTGAAATAAGTCTTTTCAAATAATTTCTCCCGTTTTATCCACATTTTCCTCTATTTCTTCGCTCCTATTAGTTTTAGCGTGATTAAATATATCTTATAGCCTTCCTCGATAAATTAGTTCCTGAGATAAGCGCGTTCAAACAAAGAAACAAACAAACTCTTCCGCTTAATAATATTAAGTATAGATTAGTATAATGGATGACGGTATCTCGACCTACTAGCGTTGAATCAAGAGAGCTTTTTCAGCAGCTATTGTATTAAAATATTTGCAATAAAATACGATATTCGTTAATTAAATGACGATACTTTAGATGCCATATGTTTCTTGAGGACACTTTTCCAACAGCAAATAACAAAATTATATAATAACATAATATTATTATTACAGATTCAGGGAGGATAAAGAGGATATAGAGAGGAAATATCTTGTTTTCTGTTGTATGAAAGATACCTTTGGTTTTTTTTTTAATGTTGACAAATAGATATTTTTATTTACTTAGTTGTAACTATTTTTAATTTTATTTTCTTAGTTCTGTAGAACAGCTGATATTTTACTTATAATAATATGTAAATGATAGTCGCGTTTTTTATGTTTAAATTATTGGTTATTTTAAGTATACTTAAATGGAAGATTTTTTAGTTATTTGTTTTGTGTAAGGAACTAAACACTGTTTAATTGTTAAACTTTAAATACACAAGTTGATTTAATAGTTTTTTGTTCATTCGATTAAATTATAAAAGACTAGCTGTCCCGGCAAACGTTGTTTTGCCATTTAAAGTATTTCTACTTTATCAGTTGATACAAAATCTTACCCCCTCTTTTGTCCCCTAAAAGGGGTGGAGGGAAAATTTTTATATACCAGATGTTAAGTTGGAAAAACAGTTAATAATATGAAGTAAGTCCATTAAAGAAAAACGTTTGATACAAAATCTGACCCCCTCTTTGGTCCCCTTAGAGGGGTGGGGGGGGGTGATTTTTATACACCAGATGTTGAGTTGGAAGAAGGCAAATATATCTGCGAAAACCGCATTCAAATCGGATCAGTAGTTTTCGTATTAAAGCAAAAGTCTTATACAAAATCTAACCCCCTCTTTCGTCCCTTTAGAGGGGTGGGGGGAAATTTTTTTATACACCAGATGTTAAGTTGGAAGAAGACAAATATATCTGCGAAAACCGCATTCAAATCGGATGAGTAGTTTTCGTGTGATAGTGGAACAAATATACAGACAGACAGACAGACAGACAGACAGACAGACTAAAAAACTGACCACATTTTTGGCTTCTATAGCGATGTAGTGACACCCTCCGCTAATTATTTTTTGAATATCTTTAATGTACAGAATCTTCATTTCTACAGTTTTATTATATGTATAGATTTAGCGGTTTATTGATGAATTTAAAGAAATACCGAAAAAATACCGAAAAACCGGAAAACCGGTTTTAGTAAAATCAATACCGGTATTATACCGGTAATGCAAATATTCCCAATACCGGCATGCCCTAATTGTGACTGTTTGAAACGCCTATGATTTACGAAAATTGGTATGAACAAATAAATAGTGTATTTTAGTTTGGTTTTGCGGTGTACTTAGAAGGTAATGCATTAGGTATTTTAAAAAAGTCTTAAAAGTTAGAAGTTATTGCGTTAAATTTCAAAAAGAAACACTAGATTATACTTAAGTAAATGTTGTTATTTTAAAACAAAAAATAGACCTTGTATATAATATAGTAATCATACAGCTGAATTTTAAGAAAAGTATGTTCAAGTTGTTCTTACTTTTTTGCTTTTCGGTTGTTATACCTAAATTGGTTTTGTTTGAGTTACTCATTATATGTAGGAACGAATCTTATTTATAAATGAACAGCAACAACGTAGTTAATACACTGATTTAATAATTTTACTAATACAACATCATTTCTTTCGTCCACAGTCACGAACACGATGTTGACTTCGAAAAATAAAAGAAATGAAAAGATTCTACTGATGGCTCTTCAATGTGGTTCACAAATTAACCAAAACTGACACCAACAGAGAAAGGTGTTATTAAAAGAAAATACCATGAATGAGAGTAATACGATTACATCAATTACTTGTAAAACTAATAAGCAGAATACTTTGTCTCCTGTAGAAGAATTTTTGTCCGACATTCAGCCTTTTGATGAGTTGATGCCTGTGATAAATAATGATAATAACAATGTTTATTTAACTGAAGTACACGTTAATGAAGAACCTTTTGTGTTACCAGAATTGATTGGCGATAGTTTTGATATATTAGAAGAGATATCAACTCAGAATTTAACAGAATTAGTGCCTGTTCCAGAAGGAAATAAACAAACCGCAATAGAGAATCCTTTTGTTGAATCACCAACATTTGAACAAACAATTATTTTAGAATGTTGTGTATCTACAGTGTCAATGACAATGTAAAATTAACAAACCATACAACTACAAGTCAGGAAATACTAAATAATAATACAAAAGTAACCGAAGAACTTACAATTTTACTAGATAATATAAACGATAGCTTTGAAAAAATAGAACCAAGGGAAACAAATGCTTCAGAAGAGAAACAAGGACCTATCAATATCGAAATATCCCCTTCTGTGGCACCAACCCAAGAAGCAAATGAAAATTGTGTTGCTACAAATGACACTGACAATGAACCTAGTATAAGTGGGACAATGCTGACCGAGAACCCCACAAAAAGAAAGCGCTCTAAAGAAAATCAAAGAGTCCTTAATAAGAAGAAAAGAATGGAAGGCCAGAAATATGTGGGGTTTCGTAAACCAAGAGAGCAAAAAAATACATTTAGTGATACAGAAAGAAGCGAAAGAAAATTATTACCCAGATGTAATTGTAGCAAAAAAGACACTAAAGTCACAAATTCGACGAAGAAATGTTATGAGATAACCGAAGCAGATCGAGAGGAAATATTTACTAATCTATGGTCTAAAATGAACTGGTATCAAAGAAAAGTTTTCGTGTCTAACACCGTCTTCAACCATGAAGCTAAACGTAAGACTACTGAAGGAAATAGCAGACGTAGTCATTCTTTAGCTTACCATTTGCAAATAAGGAATAATTTATTAGTTGTTTGTAAAACCATGTACTTAAACACAACTGGACTGGGTCAGTGGTCAGTTGCAGATAGGTCGGCAAAAAGCCAGCATGGTGTTTATAAAAAACATTCAACAGCTGTGGCCTCCAGAGCCCCTAGAGAAAACAAGAACACTGATAAGCTTGAGTTTCTAAAAAAATCGTTAATCTTCTCAATAAATTACCCAGCTATTACTGTCGAAAATCAACAAAAAAATTGTACTTGGAACAGGCATTACTACTTATCAATCTCTTTACAATGTTTATAAGTCTAGTTGTGAAAAAGAAGGCATAGATGCCCTAACCATTAACAAAATGAAAGATGTACTTTCAGAAATGAATGTTTCTTTGTTCAAGCCTCGTAAAGACCAATGTGACGTGTGTCTGGCCTATACTAACGGACATTTACCAGAAAATGAGTACGAGGTTCATCAAGCTGAAAAGAAGAAAGCAAGAGACGAAAAAAATAAAGATAAAATCAGGGCTTTGGAGGGTGAATACCATGTCTTAACCATGGATGTCCAAGCTGTTAAATTGTCTCCGATGACGAAAGCCAATGCTCTTTACAATCGGACTAAGCTATGTAACCACAATTTTACAATCTACAATCTTGCCACAAGTGATGCAACTTGTAACTGGTTCGATGAGACTGTTAGTGACGGCTCAGCATCAACTTTTGCTACTTTTTTGGTTCATTACTTGGAATCCAATTTTCTGGGAAAGGGTGATAATCGCCCTATTATAATATACTCTGATGGTTGTACAGCCCAGAACCGAAATGTAATAATGTCCAATGCACTATTAAGTCTTGCCGAAAAATATGATGTTGAAATAATTCAAAAGTACCTTACCAAAGGACACACTCAAATGGAGTGCGTCTCCGTCCATAGTACTATTGAAAGTGCGTTAAAAAATCGTGACATCTATTTGCCCAGTGATTATCACCGTATGTCTCAGGAAGCAAGAAAACGAAATCCGTATGAGGTTTTCGTGCCAACTTTTGATTTCTTTCGTGATTATGGATACAAATCCCGGTTAAAGCATACATCGATACGCCCTGGTCGAAGTGTTGGAGATCCTGTGGTTTTTTTTTTTTTAACGGGCTTTGGCCCACCACACATTCCCACCACTGTATCTCCTGTGTCGCCAGGATCGACAGCGGCATCCAACCACGAAAACCCTTTGATATGATCTCAGGGAGCCCGAGGGACATGCTAATACTGTCTTGGGACCCGCAACGAAATTAATCAGAAGAAAATAGGAGGAGTAGGAAGATTCCAATTTCCCTCCCCATAAAAGCGGGAGACAGCACAAAGTTGCAATGACCGAAAGTCAAAGAACTTAAGGGGGAGCACCACGGAAATAAGGTTAATAATTGTGACTCCTAAGCTAAAGCTAAGTTAATATTGGAGTTTATTGTGTTTGACTGTTGCCAATAATAATTGTGGCAAAAACGCTTGAAGGCACGGAAGTTCCTAGCGCTGTCCACGAGATCACCGTAGTATGCTACTCCAGATGTACAGAATAGGTTGTTTAGCATAGTAGTTCTTTCGTCCTGCCAGAGACTGCACTCCCAGAGAACATGATGCGCGGTTTGTTCAAACATGTTGCCTTCGGTCGAGCACTCGCACATGGGTGATGCTACTAGTTTAAATCCGTAAAGTTTGGCCTTAAAATTTCCATGACCGGTCAGGAATTGAGAAACGCAGTGATCAATATCCATCCAATGTTTGGATAGCCGTTCACGAATATTAGGGAAAAAATTATAAGGTGCACCGAGGCTATTGCAACTACGAGGCTAATGCAACTATTTAAAGTAACTGAACTTTCACCGCTTTCTATAAACAGCACCATCTGTTATCTACAAGAGGAATTATTAATTTTTACATTACATGAAGATGGAGCTAGTGTGACCAATACTATTTGATGTGCAGAGCATTTTGACAAACTGCCATTTTGGATCAACTCGTCACGACGGTGATGTAAAGTTCTTATTGAGAAAAAAAATATTTCTACTAGTTTTTTGCCTATGATTGATTGTGTGTGTGATCATCGATTACCGTAAGTAATGTTTGTTATATTTGTTCGATCCGATGACCAGTTTATTTTAAGTTATTAGCGTAGCTACATTTGCCTCACGAAAAACTGTACACGAGGTTATTGCAACTAAGGAGGTTAGTTGCAATAGCCTCGAGTTTTTACTATGAAACTGATTTTACTCGTGATGTCCTGTACCGATATAAAGTGTCGATTTTGCTATTTTGTGCTCACCTACTCAGAATCTATCTCAGAATAACTAGTGTAGCTACTGTTTTGTATATATGTGCAATAAAGTGTAAATAAATAAATAAGTGAATATACATATATTGTTCAATTCACACCGATCGCCTAGTCCCAAAGTAAGCTCTAAACAAGCCTGTTAGGGGTAGGTACTAGAACGACATCTCCGTCGCGACAGATAATTATTCTTATAAATGTGAAAGTGTGTTTGTTTGTTTGTCCTTCTTTAAAGCCAAAACGGAGCGACCGATTGATGTGAGTTTTTGAATGGGGATAATTGGAGGGCTGGAGAGTGCAATAGGCTACTTTTTATCCCAAAAATTTAAAATGTTCCCTAGGTAACGCGATATAACCGAATTCCACGCGGGCGAAGCCGCGGGCGGAAAGCTAGTACATCAATATGTAACACACCCAGAGGCTCATGACGAACATCGATGTTCATCACACAAACTTCTGCTGTGTGCGGGAATCGAACCCGCATATTTATTCATTCATTTAGATGGTCTACTCTTTAGATATTGAACTTGTTAACTGCCGGGCTGCATATTTCTTTTACGTGCTCTAAAAATAATGAACTGTTTCATCTTTATAAATAAAGCCTTTTTGTTTTAGATGGTTCAAAACTACAAAAGAAAAACGGTAACTAAATACACTGATGAAGATCTTCAACGAGCTTTAGAAGCAGTAAGAAATAAACAAATAAACAGTTATGCAGCTGCTGAAAAATACGGAATTCCTAGGTCTACCATTATACACCGTTTGTATGGAACGCGAGGAGCTAAGCAGGCGAAACCGGGAAAACCAACAACTTTTTCAAAAGATGAAGAAACCAAGATAGCATCACTTATTCACGTGATGGAAAAATGTGGATTTCCATTGACTAAAAAAGAAATCCTCTCCTTAATATCAGAATATATTCGAAGAAATGGTATTATAACACCATTTAAGGATGACATTCCCGGGGATGAGTGGCTTAGGGGATTTCGTAAACGAAATAAACTATCTATAAAGAAACCACAATCTGTTGAGGTTGCAAGAAGAAAAGCTTGCAATCCATTTACTGTATTCGAATATTTTGGGATGTTAGAAAAAGTAACAAACGATTTGAATTTAACAGATAAACCCAGACAGATATACAACCTAGATGAAACGAGTTTTTCTAACGATCCATCTAAAAGTAGAGTAATAGGGAAAGTAGGATTCCGGTCAACAAGGACAACCAGCTCATCCGGAAAGGAAAATACGACTGTGCTCTTGGCCACCAATGCACTTGGTGAGAAAATACCACCATTAATTATTTTCCAAGGTAAATACATGTGGAATGAATGGATGTATAAAAATGACACGATAAAAACAGCATACGCTGTGAGTCAGAAAGGCTGGATGGAGACTACGATATTTGAAAAATATATAAAAGATGTCTTCATACCAGCTATTGGTTCACAGAGGCCAGTTTTGCTGGTTTTCGATGGACATTCAACACATGTTGACCTTGGCGTGATAGAACTAGCTGCAGCGAACGACATCACAATCTTAAAATTGCCAGCGCATTCATCAGATGTACTGCAGCCACTGGATTGTAGTGGGATGAAACCCATGAAGGATAGATGGGATACTGAATTAGTGAAATGGCAAAGGTTGCACGTAGGAGCTAAGTTGCCTAAACAAGAATTCGCGAGAATTATAACCGAGATTTGGGATGAACTAAATCCTGCCATTCTGGCAAACGGTTTCAGAAAAACGGGGATTTTTCCCGTTAACAAAAACGCGATATCAAAAGATAAATTTGATGCATTATCGTGGTCGAAGTGGGAGACTTATGTTAAACAACAGCAGGAACAGCCTCCTGAGGCAACAAATATCCTCAAAATTACTGTTCCAACGCTATCTAACTTGGTACTTCGTATGTTTAATTCTCAAATCAAAGATGAACTGGTGATCAAAAAACATAATGAAACACAAACTGATAACTGTTTGGCACAAGATAAAATCAAACGAAAAATAATTAAATCGGAAATTGTAAAAGATCCAAAAACATTCGTACTGCAACCTATACATGATAAAAATATTAATACCGTCTATTCGAATCGTGTGAAAATTTTGGACACGAAAATAATTGCACCAGCAAAAGATAAAGAAAACAACGACCTGCAATCCTTTGAACAAATACTCTTACAGTCGATAGCTCGGAATGATCCTCCTAAAAATCCTAAAAAACGAATCCAAAGTGGTGCTGAAGTACTAACTTATAAGAGTGCAATAGAACGCATGCGAAAAGAAAAAGAAGAAAGAGAAAATAAAACAAAGAACAAACCAAAAAACCGATCTAATGTGGACAAAGGACAGAAAAAACAATTACAAAAAAAAAACAAAAAACAAAATTGTAAAGAAGGAAAAGAAAACATACAAAATTGAATCATCTGATAGCGAAAGTACTGGATCATATGAATCTGCTAGTTATTCAGAATATGAAGACATGGATTCCTTTTATGAAGAGTTAATGAAAAATGAAATAACGGATACCACTATCAATGAACAGTCTATCAAATCATTCGAAGATCAAAATGATGCACGTCATTTAAAAAGAAGCAAGATAGAAAAAGATATAAAAAAAGAATGTGTTATGGAAAAAAGATCGGTAAAGCAAACAAAACAGAAGAAAGTGAAGGCAGCATCTGAACCAGTACTCGCTTTATTAGAAGAAAAACAGGATATTGTAAAACACATAAAAAAAGAAAAAAGTGACAAGGAATTACATAAGGGAAAAAAACAGAAAGAAAAAATAACACACGAGAACCCATTACCATCGACATCACAACATCAGGAGATTATCCATGCAAAAGTTGGCGATTATATATTAGCCAAGTTTAGCTCAACTAAAGGTAAAAAGACATATAAATACGTTTGCCTAATTGAGGAAATTCACGGGGAAAAACTAGTGGTCTGTGGATTAAAGTCAAAAAAGAATAATACCGTTTTCAGATTTGTTAAAGATGATATTTCGATTTTAGATGAAAACGACATAATTTCCTACCTACCATTCCCAAGTTTTGATGAACAAACCGATACAGTTACATTCCCATATGCCATCGATATATATGAATGCAGGTAAATTATACAGAATGTGACTGGTTAAGATCCCTTATTTTTTGACTATTTACGTAATTTTGGCCTTTTCAATTTAATGTTAAGTGAGGTTTATAAATAAATATTAATTAATATTACTCGCAAAGATTTTTTATTCCATTATATCCTTCTTCACAGATATCGACACGCTGTGTCCCAACACTAGTTCTATAGAAAATAGTTGCATTTGCCCCCAATACCAGTAAAAACTTGGTTTAAACAAAACTAAACCCTATTACTAAGACAATACAATTTGAAATCCTGTGCTAATAAATTTGAGCTAAGATTTTATCTAAATAATATGGTATTCAGTTGCATTTACCCCCAATATGAGGCAAATGCAACTATTTCTACCCACGACAAGTAATAATGCCGCTGTTCCTTAATCATTAAGTTATTCCTTGCGCTGTTTATATAAAAACAAACTGCCATTATTATGTAACATGACAACTCTGATACGTCTATTGACATGTTAAATAGGTAACCGTTATGATGTTGCAAAGTTCGACTTTTAATTTTTTTAGTTGCATTAGCCTCGGTGCACCTTAAAGGTGTCGCCCTTTGGTGGAACAGTCCCATCGTGACTGCCATTCGGAGATTAGGCTTTGCACAGAGTTTTCTAAAGGTTCAAACAGTCTTGCTATTTTAATTTTATCGCGAGCGCTTAAAAAGAACGGGTTGTCAATGTTTTTTTTTATGATAGTAAATTGTCGCACGACGCTGAATCTCAAGGTCAACGGGTAAAACTCCGGCTAACACAGGTAAGGCTTCGGTGCTTGTGGTCCTGTAAGCTTTGCATAAGAATATAAGAGCAAGACGTTGGCTTTGTAGCAACTTGCGACGAGCCGCGCCGATTGTTGCTCTGTCAGCCCACACGGGGGCCCCGTAGCAAATGCTGCCTAGGTAAGTAGCAGTGTAAATTAATTTTAGGGTTTTGAAGGAGAGGCCCCATGTCGACGTAGATATTTTGGTAAAGGAGTAAAAATTGCGCTTCGCTGTCTCACCGGTTTGAATTATATGTTCTAAAAATGAAAATTTATTTTCCAAGTAAAAACCAAGATAACAGAGTGACTGTTTGCGTTTAACGTTAATTTTGTCAAGTTTAATGCTAGGGGAAGATATAAGGGACCCTTTTAAAAGAATTTGGTAAGTTTTATGCGCGGCGAATTTCAGGCGATTACGTTTACCCCAGCTCGACGTTATCGGACGGTAAGATTTTGGGTCGTCAGGAGGTTTGTTTCCCGCTTTAGGTATTAATTTTAAGCAACCGGTGCGCCAAATTTTTGGAAATATACCTTCTGCGACACATCTGTTGTAAACATGTAGAATCGATGAACTGGCCGCTAAGCACGCTTGTTTTATCATAATATTCGATATTTTATCCTCGCCCGCAGATTTTTTTATAGGCAAAAGGTTTACTATTTTACTAAACTCCTCCGAAGTTGGTAAATCTGAGGCCGGTGTATGTATGGGGTCTAGCATTCTACTCCTAATGTCGCGGTGGTGTTCATCATCCAAGGAGGGCTCGTCTTCAGGGATGAGAACGTTTAGATATGCCTTCGCCGTTTCGTCTAAGCTACAAGTGTAAGAGTTGTTAATTTTAATATTTGAGAAAAAGCTTGGCTCATTACTACTACCGGGTTTAATCTCGTGGTATAAAGAGGACCAGGGGCCCTCTTTATCCAGTCTATTCGCGGCATTCTTCAACATATTATTTTTCGCTAACGTAACGGCGGCGCGATAGCGTGACCTTGAAATGCGTAGGTTATTCAAACTAATTATGTAATTATAATTCGAACGATCGTGGCCAGATTTACGAAGATTATTGATTTTGCGCCTGGCCCTTCTAAATTCCCGACGAAGATTAAGAAGGTTACTGTTCCACCATTTACAGTTGTGATCTTTTTTAAGAGGTCTACGACCCAAGGCTACATCGGCACAGTAAACAAATGTGTTTGTCATAATTTCCGCGCACTCATCGACGTTTAAATCCGGCCGAGTGAAGTCTCCGGCATGAGCGGTAATGAGGGAGCGGAATAAATTCCAATCGCCGTTCTTTACGTTGTATTTATAGTCATTAGAATTGACTACGGTATCACTCGGGACCGCACGAGAAAACTCGTACACCAATAAGCGGTGATCACTACATGACGCATCAGGTAGGACACGCCAATGCCTAATCTGGACGTACGCGCTGGATAGCGTGACGTCAATCGACGATTCGCCCGTTGGGCTACTATAGGTAGGTGGTGCATCGGGGGTGTTGTGAATTTGGAGGTTAAACTCCGCAATAAAGTCTTCTACAGCGGTACGACGGTCGCGGTCAGTGTACCTAAGCTGGCCGTGCCATAAGGGCGAGGATGCATTGACGTCGGCGCCAATAATAATTTTATCACCCGCGAGAGATTGTAATACGCGGCGGAGTTGATGTAAATGTGGGCCTACGGTATCCGCGTACTGAAAGTAGTAGCTTACAACGTACAGTCTAAACTGAGGACACGATACCTCGGCTACCGCACAATGCGACGTCGAAAGGTTAGTTAAGGCCGTGACTGAAAATCTAGACTGAGGTGTGTATATACCCGCGCGAGCTAAGTTATTAATTTGTATCATTTTCGACCGAAACGACGCGAGTTGATATTGTTCTTGAACAAGTACTAAGTCTAAATTGTGATCAGAAACTAACTTTTCTAATTCTAAAGTCGCGTGCTTGTTATTATGGAGGTTTAACTGTCCTATATTTAAACTATCCATACCTAGTAGTTAAAATAAGTTGCTCCATTTTGCTTTTATATGTTGGACAGTCTGGGGAGCCCGTGGGGTGGTCGGAAGATTTTTTATAACGTTGGCAACTACCACAAACTGGCTTAAAATTTTCTTTATCTTTGTTGGGGCACGACAACGAGCTGTGTTTTTCGGCACAGTGATAGCAGCAAGGATTAGGATCGCGACAGAATTTAGCGACGTGCCCAAACTGTTGGCAGTTGCCGCAGCGGACCAGCTCAACGTCGTCCACGAAGCGACACATCGCCCAATCGATAAACAGTTTTTCTTTTGAATTGATCAGGTGTTTACGCACAGCGGGGTCTAATTCGATACCTATCCATTTCCTGTTGTAATCTTTATTAAAATTACGACGTCTTACTATTTTTGTTGAACGCAAAAATTGTTCTTGAGACATATTCATTTCGCCATTAATATTTTGATTAAAAAGTGCGAGAAGGAAATTATCATCCGTCATATGTTGCGGTACATCTTTTATGAGAATACGTGGGTTACGTCCTTTAGGCGACTCGAGTCCGAGTCGAGATCCTGTGGTTGTTCAACTCAAAGCTATAAAATACACCAGTAAGGGCATATCTTACAAACTGCAATTCGATGAAGAATACCGTCTGTTACCACAAAGACCAAAAAATATAGACCTTGCTCACGCTGAATTTCCAAAATTACATTCTGCTCCTTTGTCAGTTACTGAGAGGAAGTTTAAAGATTTACAAGAGATTAAAAATGTGATCCCCAGGGATTGTTGGCCATATTACGAGTCTCTACCCCATCGTAATTAAAAAAGTTACTTAAATTAGATTGAATTTAATTGTGTTCATATTCTTTCATTAATAATAAAATTACTTAAAAAAATATTGTTTTATTTATATGAGTAACACATTACATTGTAATTTGTATGTACATAAATTCTATCAATTTAGTTACTGCATTTCCATGTAAGTGAATTATTGAATTCTTTAATTTGCTTTTGCAACTCAAATCTTTATTTATAACATGGCTATAAAATAAACGAATAATGTGAAAAAAGTTGTATTAAATTGTTCGCATCGCTTTTAAGAAAGTTTTTATCGTCCACTGTAGTCTTAAGTCTGTACAAAATACTTTTTTGCATTTAGAAGGTCCTGCACTGACGCCGACGATATGTTCTCATTAATTTGGAAGCCCACTGATGCCATTGAAATTAGAGCTTTTTTAGGAATGATAATTTTAATGGGTGTGCATCCTCTTTCTGTTGCTGCTGTCCGCTGTTTTATAACCCAGTAGTTGCAAAAGTAATGTCTTGCAAAAGGTTCAAAAAATTTACTGAAAATCTACACATGAATGATAAAGCAGCAGAAGTCCCACAAGGTCACCCCAATTATGACAAACTTTGCAAAGTGAGAAAAGTGATGAACGTCTTCAATGGTACTTTTTTAGAGAACTGCACCCCAAGCAGCAGTCATTCTATAGATGAAAGCATGGTGAAGTTTAAAGGTAGAAGCACCATAAAGCAGTATGTAGATGCCACAAAAACCCATTATTCGGGGATACAAGATATGGGCTAGATGTGATGCTGAAACTGGATATTTGTATCAGTTTGATATACATATTATATATTGTGAAAAATCTAGCGTATCACAGGAAGACGATGGTGGATTAGGATTCAATGTCGTGACAAAATTATGCACACATGTACCAGCCGGTTCTCTGACAATTTTTTTACAAGTTTGCCCCTACTTGAAACACTTCACCAAGGAAATATTTTTTCTGTTGGCACCATAAGAACAAACCGAAAAGATCTACCGCAAGCTATTCTGCCAAATAAAGGCCAAAGAGCCAACAAAGAAGCAAAACTGGAAGTCGTTGAATTTATGGTTCAATATAATAAATCTATTTCGATTATCAAGTGGCGAGACACCAAAGAAGTTTTCATAGCAAACACAGCCTTTAATCCTAAGGAAATCGTAACCATCATGCGGAGACAAAAGGACGGGACGAAAAACCTCTAGTTTGCCCAGTTACAGTAGCAGAATACACAAAAAACATGGGCGGAGTCGATCGCCTTGATCATTTCAGGTCGTCTTATTTGATCGGAAGGAAGTCCAGACGAAACTGGTTCCGCTTGTTTTGGTTCATGCTGGAGACCTCTGCTATTAATCCGTATATATGTTACCGGCTGACACATAAGAAAACAAACAACAGTCGGATAGATTTTAGAGCAAGACTTGGCAGAGGGCTTATAAATAATTTTAGTACCACCAGGTGCGCCGGAGACTCGATCACACAAAAAGTGTGCCGTCTACGATCTCCCTATATTTGTTTTTAGTAATTAAGTCTATGGTACCCAATGAAACCCAGTGTTGAAAAATCGTCCGCAAAAAAGCTGAATGGAGACCAATCGGTTTTATTTAAGCTATTTCATAAAGTCTGTAATTTTGTAAAATGTTTTCAATGTCAAATAAATGTACCTACTTTTTTCTCTTCTGGTAATAGTGTCCATGATTTGATGCCCAAGTAAACTGGCTATTCCACAAGTCACAACCACATATCTTCAGCTTGATACGCTAGTTACTCCCTTATAACGTGCATAGCTAGTTGCATTTTATAATGCATAGCTTGATGCATTATGTCCTAGAACTTGTCGAAGAAATAATTAATTTAAATAATTGGGTTTTTCCTAATGCATTATTTGCACAATATCATGCAAGCATTTAATCAAAGTCAAACAGTAGACAGTAAAAAAAGTTAATCATGTCTCCTGTACAATTCCAAAATTGTCGCTTCAAGGGCTTATCCTTTTCACTGTCTACATCATTATTTATTATACCTATTAAGTTCATTATATTTCTAGATATCGTTTGTTTTAACCCTTTAGGTTATTTATCATGACAATGTACTTACAGCCATCTCACTGTCCCAGTACGCAAAATGCGTTAAGTTGATCAAAATTTCGTTTCTATGCATCCGCCATCCATGTTATTTTAATCATTGAATTAATACTATTTATAATTTAATATGACAGTATATTAAATTAATACATATCCCTAAGTAGTCTGTGAATTAATAAAAGTCTGATTGAAGGAAATAAGATTTTTTTTTTTCAATTTTGATAAAATTACAATTCACAGTCCACAGATGACACTGACCATAATGGATAAAGTATTCTGACAGACAGTTAACTAAAGCGCTTGTTCCACTTGTCCTATTTAGGACGTCCTAGCTAGGATCCTAAAAAATTTAGTCAAGTGGAATAACATATAGGCTATGTTCCGAAAATGTACTGCGACCACTGCAGAGTGTGAAGTCATTTTAGTATACTGTGGAGCCGTTCCTTTATAGTTAGTATACTGTTGGTATACTGTTACTATTTAAAACGGAACGCAATCCAGTATACTATCAGCCGCATTTTTGACAGCTCGTATTGAACATTTTCAACACAGTCTATAATGGTTAATTTTTGCAATTCTTCCAGTGTTTTATTATTATTAATCCAAATTAATTACAGAAATTTATAACTTTGGGATTAAACTGTAGGTATTGTTTTAAAACGTTAGACACTCGAGTGGTTTTGACACTTGACAGTTGACTTTTGACAGTTGACTGATCACGTGATCAAAGTACTGCGAGTGCCTTACCTCGAAAACGCCAGTGCTCACAGTAAATATGGCGACAATTGATGACGTCATATATTTCACTAGGGTACTGCGGCAGTGTACTGCAACTCCATTACGGAACGATTTTTTCTACAGTGATAGCACTGTGCAGTGGTCGCAGTACATTTAGGAACATAGCCTTAGAAAGCTAGGATGCTAGCTAGGATCCTAAATCGGAAAAAATGTGGCTTCTAAAAGGGTCCATTCACGGCAGTCCGCCGTGCCGCCCGTGCAGGACTGCAAATGGACATAGCTTACTCATTGGTTCACACGACCGGAAACACCGAGTGTGAACCAATCAATGAGCTATGTCCATTTGCAGTCCTGCACGGCAGACTGCCGTGAATGGACCCATTAACTGACTAAATCAGTGTTGCCAGATGGTTTCAACCTTTTATCTGTAGTGTAAACTGCTAAATCTGTATTAAAATCAAATTATATTATGTTATAAGATCTGGAATCCATTCGTAGGTAATTCTTTAAGTCTGCTGGAATCTCGTAATATATGGAAAATCTCGTAATATCCGCCATTTCTCGACAGTTCAAACACAAATGTAAGTACATATTACTGTTTCACATAAAACTATCAATGCATCATGTGAGTAGTCAAAAGGGCCATGTTTGGGGCTATAAAAAAATGGTTGTCTGTAAAGTCGCTTTACTGACGATAGTTGAACGTGACAACGTGCCTCTTTGTCGCTCGTTCCGCGCTCTCGCTTGCACTTCAAGCCTTAAATGGAACGCCTCAGAGCGAGGTAGCGCCGCATGAGTCATGTTTTTTCGTGCGTGCAGCCGGCTCCATCGAATTATAAGACGTTGTCACGTCAAAAATATTCTACAGTATGATCATAATTCAATTGCCTAAAAAGTTATGAATATTTTTGTATTTTTTTTTAATGAAACCCCAAGTCCTTTTACATTTAACCCATTTAATTATTTTTTTGCTTTAAAACTATAAAACACATGATGTTTTTAATTACTTGATAATGTGCCTACACTAAAAAAATTCAACTGCGACTCTGCGGTCCAAATTTCAAGAACTGTCAACTATTTTTCCAAAAATTTTGTAGGGTTACCAAAATTATTCCTATCTTTAAGGGCCCACTGTGAAAAAAAATGTACTACGTAAAAGTGACCCTGTATTAGAAAAACTTGCTGATTAAATGCCGATTCAAATGAGGTATAACATAATATCACCCTTTCTTTCTTAATTGTGGTTTTATGATAGTTTTTGTATATTATCAAGGTAGAAATTTATGAAATTTTTAATTAAACAGAAAATTAAGATTATTGCTAATAAATAACTTCATATGCCATCATAAAATGAAAATAACGATTGTTAGCACTTGCTAACAATTTAATTTAATATTTTTTTTTGATCCATCAATTGTTTACAATTGGTCATCAAACGATAACGCCTAATCCACCGACGCAGTTCGCTACGAAACAGCAGTGAAACGTTTTACTGTCTCATCTGCCACACGACAATGCGTTATGCGCAATATAGGTTCCATGCTTACCACGTGTGAAGAGTGCAAACTTTGCTACCCAGGGACTAACCTACAGAGAGATTTTGTAGAGAAATGCTAAGACGCCACAGGGAGGATTTGCAGTTTTTCAACAAGGTTCTTTGGACGGATGAGTCAAATTTCAGAAGAGTGGGCATATTTAGTATTCATAATTTACACTATTACTCCAGAGTAAATCCTCATAATATCATCAGAAATGATCGATTTCAGCATCTGTTTGGTATTTTTTATTTTTTTAATTTTAATGGATTTGACTGATATATTTGTAATATTATTTATTGACTTACTTACTTTTAAATTTTATTGTTTTGATAAATTTTGTCTCTAATTAGCACTTATGATATAAAAATTTGCATGCTTATAGCAGAATATGTGTTCTCTAATATTTAATGCTAAGATCAATTTGTTACCATATTCAAGCAAATAAAATTATGATTATGATTATGATGATAAAAAATACCACAGATTCAGTATTATAATATAGATGCCGTCTTAGGCCGCGATCGTGTGGCCATTTTGTGCTTGTTTTCATATTGTGCGTGTATTTTCTTGAATATTTCTGTGTCGATAATTTCGAAGCATATTCTAACCCTGAAAAGAAAGTCATTTAGTTTATGATATCGATAAACTATAGTTCAAGTAATGTGCATTCCTAAACACACGTAATTAGCTTTGAAATTTTTGTAGACAAATTATTACTTGATGTGACATTTTTACCACTAACGCCTTATAAAGCACGATTAAGGGATTTTTAAACTTGTAAATTATCTTTTTAGCTTACAAAAATACCGGTTAAAAAGCCCAAAAAACGTTGTTCAAAACTTACGTATTTAACGTTAAATCTACGTGTTTGAGGCATTCTTTGGCCGATCTTATAGTTTATTATTTAGCGGAACCACAAAACTCAACGATACCTTGCATAAAATGTTCACTAAAAACCTTTATTAACACTTTTATTACATGAAATATGCAGACCGATTCCTTTGTTATGACCGAGTAGGTCGGACGCAACTTGACACGCTTTTCACGCTTATACACCGATATATATAAGGCTCTCTGATCTCTCCTATATAGTCTATCCTCCTAGTATAATACAGATTTAGCAGTTCCCATTACAGATAAAAGGTTGAAACCATCTGGCAACACTGATTTAGTCATTTAAAAGCCACATTTTTTCAGATTTAGGGTGAAACCAAACGAGCGTAATTTCTGCCGGGCAGAAATTTCATACAAAAGTCATGTTTGATTGACACGGCGACTCAAAATGAGTTGTCATTTGTATGACAAGAAATTCTGCCCGGCAGAAATTCGGCGGCCCACGAGTCACAAATTACGCTCGTTTGGATTCGCCTTTAGGATCCTAATTAGGATCCTTGCTTTCTAAATATTATTTCACTTGACTAAATTTTTTAGGATCCTAGCTAGGACTTCTAAATTTAGTGAAATGGAAGAAGCGCTTAAGTACTCTGTGGAGTGTGGATCTGTATTCTGTGTGATTCTGTGGTCTCGACTAATGACAAGTGCGTCATGGAGTTTTGGCGGGCATGTGAAAGAGTGCTGTTGTGTTTTTGTATTATTTTCCTAAAATTGTGTTAGCTGGGTTTTTAATGTGTAATATTGGTAGAATATTAACCATTAAATATTCGTGTTCATGCACAAGTGTAGGAAAGTGATGTAATATCCAGAAACGTGCTATTTTTTGTTCCCTCCAAAACTCCATCGAAAGTTTCAGTAAAGCGTCTACCATTTTACTGAATCGACCGACTTGACTCCTGTGACTGTATTGACTTTTACTTAGACTTTGACTAGACTTTAGACCTGACGATACATGAAAACGATGATGAAAATTATAATAGGAGGAATATGGTTTTCCCGCCATATTCCTTACCTTTTTACCTTGTCTGTGGCACAACATACACATCCTTTGTGCCAAGTTGCCAAAAAAGAAGAAAAAGAAAGAAAGAAAGAAAGTGCGTCATGGAGAGTTTTGCCGGGAATGTAAAAGGGTGCTGTTGTGTTTTTATATTATTTTCCTAAAATTGTGTTAACTGGGTCTTTAGTGTGTAATATTGGTAGAATATTAACCATTAGATATTCGTGTTCATGCACAAGTGTAGGAAAGTGATGTAATATCCAGAAACGTGCTATTTTGTGTTCCCTCCAAAACTCCATCGAAAGTTTCAGTAAAGCGTCTACCATTTTACTGAATCGACCGACTTGAATCCTTGACTGTATTGACTTTTACTTAGACTTTGACTAGACTTAAGACCTGACGATACATGAAAACGATGATGAAAATTATAATAGGAGGAATGTGGTTTTCCCGCCATATTCCTTACCTTTTTACCTTGTCTGTGGCACAACATACACATCCTTTGTGTCAAGTTGCCAAAAAAGAAAAAAAAAAAAGTGCGTTATGGCGTAATTTTGTAATTTGTTGCGTAGGTATTTGGAATTTGATACTGAGTTGTTGAATTCTCGGAGTGTGTGTTACAAAAATAGTGAATTACATAGTTTATTTGTAAAACTATAAAATAACATACTATGTTTAATTGTTATATCGACACAGAACCTCTTCACTCTATCGATGTTCTCTGAACGATAACCGTTGATAAAGATGTCGAAGGTAAAAAAAATGACTGGCTCGTTCCGGTACACTCAATGGGACCCCTGCTTGATTACATCTCAGATTGTGGCAATGCAGTCACTTTTGTACCTTAGTCTATGTTTCATAATGGCAATCATGCAAGATTTGACAAGCTCGACAAGAACATTGGACCATCTGTTTGAGTACCATGTAAGTGTGTAATAATTTAAAATACTATAAATATATGTATGTAACGTTTAGTAACAAAATATTTTGCCTAAAAACTATACCTGTTGATATGCTTAACTTTTTCTGTTTGTTCCCAAGGCTCCAACAGGTTTGTTCAAAAGTTCTGAAACCCTCTAGGAATAGTAAATTTTTTCTGTACTGAAAAATACCATAAGTTTGGCTAAGCTATCCATATCAATCCAGTATTTTCAAAGAGTATAATATGATTTAATCAAATTACCCTTTTTTTCTACTGAATGCTGCAAACAAGAAACATCTATTTTTTGTTTCTTGTTTCTTCCAATAAGTATTAAAAAATCTGATTTTTTACAGGAAATCCATATTAAAAATAGTGAGGGATGTTCAGTAATATTTGCATTTGTGCTGAATGCTGTGATCGGTGCCTACTTTCTGTGGCTGCTTGTGGGACGCACTAAATTGTGCTTAGATTTCAGGTAATATTTTGAGTTTCTTTAATTTAGCGATCACATATTCTTAGTGGTAGTTATGACTAGTGTTCACTTGAGACAAAATACCTTTAGAACTTTACAGAAAGCACCTTTACAATATATGTTTTATTATAGCATGATAAATCTTATTACCTATTTCCATAAAAATGAGGATGTAAAAAACACTATAGCTGACTAATAGATGACCCAGAACCTTCCATTTCAAGACTTAAAATAGCCAAAATGGATCAGCCATTCTAGAATTCTAAGAAGTCTAACAAAATTGATAATTTATTTTTATTTGTATAGATTATAGATTGATACGAGAATTTATCACTCTTACCGGTTTTTATTTGTATAGATTATAGATTGATACGAGAATTTATCACTCTTACCGGCTGCCTAGACAAGCAATATTATTGTCAATATCATTTTATTGACCAATTTATTTGACAATTACATCAAAAGCATGCAATGTTCAATACCAACCCTAGATGGTCAATTATAATAATATAATAATAAAATCTATGGACGCTACACACCACGTCAGTCTGGCCCCTTGCTAAGTACCTGAAGGACTTGTGTTACGGGCACCAGACAACGGAAATATATTTAATACTTTTATACTATAGCTATACATATATCTAAGATTTTTTTCATATAATACACAAAATTTAATAAGTACACAATACACATCCATGACCCAGGAATTTTGAAACTTTTTGTTCCGTCAGCGGGATTCAAACCCGCGACCCCCGGCTTGAGCTACCAACAGCCCACCAACCGAGCCACAGAGGTCGAATATTACGCAATACGCTACGAATAATAAAAGTTCCTTTCGAACTGTCAATGTAACATCAGCCTGATACTGCTCAAGGCAACCTAAATATTATGTTTTTTGTCAGAGTTACTTTTCCTTAGTTTGTATTATTTGTAGGCAATATGTGATATTGATGATATAATTGCTGGTCTAGGCGGCCGGTTAGAAAGAGTATAATTATAGAATTATAGATAGTACATAATTACTAAAAAATACATAATACAAAATTGCAATAGTCTGCCACATGACTGTCATATGTTTCAAGTGATTGCTCGCTCTAACATGCAACATGAAAGGAAGATGTTATTTGGCTTTAGTTGCTGGTATGGCTTTAGGGGGGTATTAGATTATCATATATTGGATCCTAGATCATTGAGTCATTTATATTGGAAAATGTCATATAGATAAATGATTCATTTCTTCCTTGATCATAGATTTTTGACGTTTGCTGAAAGATTGGATCCAATACGGTCATAGAAATTGGTGTTGCCAGTTATTTAATATAAAAAAAGAGTTTTTAATTTCTTGTTCGTTAATATGTTTCAAATAATGTAATGTAATTCTTTTTCTAATTATATACTTGAATATAATCTTGCTGAAATAACATAAAACAAGCCACATTAAAAATGACGATGTCTTTGACAAATCGAATTCTCTGAGATCTAGTAACACTGATGTTAATACCTGTCAGCATTAGCGCTCCCCATTGGCTATTGAAACCACATATGACGTAAAATAGGATCAATGTCAAATGATAATGTAATATGCAGATATGATCAAATGATCATTTTTATTGGATCCTATATATGATCCTATAAATGATCCAATATAAATGATAATGTAATACCCCCCTTAGCCATCATATTCATGATTGTTAGTATGTAAATAATTCACATTTATTTTAACTTTAAGTTAATGATTTACAGTAGATTTATTATTTATCTTTCAAATTGAATTTACATTTTTTCTAGAAACTGTATATGTATTGTTTAGTAAATAAATTAATTTCTTTAAATATCACTACAATAAACTTTTTTAGTTGCACATTCTACGGAGTCCATCTCTTGATTTGCTGGATTTACAACGGAAACTTTCCCATCTCGTTCTCCTGGTGGGCACTCAACATATCCTGCGCTGCCATCACATGTGTTGCAGGAGAGTTTTTGTGCCTCCGAACGGAACTGCAAGCTATACCTTTGAGTAGCATTGGTGCGAAAGTTGACTTATAGTGATTATTCAGTGATGTGAAATACATGTTGGAAAATATGTATAGCAAGACTTTTAGAATGTGCAAAAATGTTAGATGGTATGTCTATGCTATGTGTAATTATTTATTATGACTATGGTATGCAGCGTTGCCAGACGTACCGATTTTTTAATCAAAACTTAATGTCCCGCGCGGGACCGGCTCAGTCCCGCTTTTCGGGGATAACTCCAACGTGATTTCTCTATGCTCGAACATACGGGTATAAGTGTGCTGAGAAAGAAAGGTGCGTAATGAAGACAAGAGTGTGGGAGATAGAGGGGTGGATTTTCTATGGCTACTTTTGCTATCTATTGTCACGTAAGTAAACTTATTATTTTAAGTCAAATAAAAAGATAAAAAATTTGAAAACTTGATTTTATGTGTTTTATACTATGTCCCGCTTTTGACGAAAGAATCGTTCTATTTTCACTCGAAAATTTCCAAATTCCTGATTTGGCACAAAAAATCGCTGAAGGTATAGTTAATTAGTAAGAGGCAATTATTAGTCTTTGTTTTTATAGGAGTTCTAACCAAGTATTAGAATATAGTTGGAGTATGGTGAGGGTGAGAGTAACTAGTCCTATGAATGCTATACTCCCAAGAACCTTACCTGTCTTATTTGTCTAGTAACTAGACTAGTTAGTAGATGCCTCGTCTCCCCATTTTGACTAAAAAATGTATTTTAATTCCCAATTTTATGGATACTGTTCATGTCAATAATATTTTAATAAGTATCATACCATAAGTCGCAACATACTAGAGCAGTGGTCCCCAACCTTTTTTTCATGCGGGCCACAAACATGTTTTGTTCTTGGTGTCACGGGCTGCAACAAAAATTTTTTAGGGTTAAAAAATAACCTTAAAAATTAAAGTTTTAAATGTGGAAAAAGTTTAAATACTATCTACTCTAGAGTCTAGAGTCTAGTCTAGACTCTAGACTCCAGAGTGTGGCCGCAAAAATTGTACTTACAGTAGCAGTCGTGAATATCTAACACACGGTAACATGAATGAGGTAACACTAGTGAAATCTCTTAGGCTTAGTATAAATCTGTAAGAAAAATCCTAAAAAATTTAAAAAAATTTTTTATTGTAAACATAAATGAGGAGTAGGCATAATATTAATTATTAAACTATATTGCAAAATATGTAATAAAACAATAATTAGTATGGTATCATAATGAACTGTTTGTTTTAAAATATTAAAAGTACATAGAAATAGAAAATAGTTTATTCACAACTTTACATCTGTTACATAATACGACAAGTGCAGTACAAATTGAGTGGATTTTCATTTAACCCTTAGGTTCCTACCACCAAATTTGATTACGTAACTACCTGCCCGCGGTCACAGTGACTGCCATGCAATAATCCATGTTTTTCATATAATGCGGTTCAAATATTTAAAAACAAATTAAATGAAATCCAAGTTTGGGATTTAAACTATATTATTAGAGTTGAAAAAATTAAACAAAACAAAATTTTTTTCTTCGAAACAACAATTAATTCAAAGCAAACATATTTTACTTAAAAAAAACTATCATCTTAAGATATTGAGATATTTTCAAAAAGGAACTAAAAATTACAGAAACTTGTATTTTTTCTTAAAATCTAATAATCTCGTAACAAAATGAAATAAAAAAAAGTAATCAAAAATTACTATTTCTAAAAAATTGCAAAGGGTAAAGTTCACATTTTTTTCGTAGCAATTTTGGCACATTTTTTGGCACATTCTAAGCAAATCGGTTTCTTGCACATAAAACACAGGTGAAATGTTTTGCGTTTTTTCTTGGGATCGCAAGTTGAGCATGTTTTACGAATTGGCAGTTTATCCACAGTTGAACTACTTGGTCCTTTCTCAATTTTCAAGATGCGGCGTATTGAACATTTCACATCACTAGGAGTATGCTCATAGCTTTCTCGCCGTCGCATATGCGGTATAGTCAGCTCTTCTGCTAACCGTTTCATAAACATGAATCTTTTTTCGGTTCTCTGTGTTTGGTTTTGAATACTAATGACATAAGCATTAGAAGCAGATATATATCCAATAGACGATAAAATATTACCATAGGCCATCTTTGTGTTCGCCGTGCCGTTGAATAATATGAGCACCTCTGATCCAATAAATTAACGCCAATTTTTTGTGTTGTTGTAATACAAAATTATTTCTGGCTTCTTAGTGTTTTCATCTACGCTTGCCGTGTGGTGCATACTAGAAATAACTACCACAGCTTTGTTTTTCTTCGGCACATATGATGAGAGAGTTATTTCTTTTGTAAAGCCAAAAATTGACGAATCAACTTGTCGTTGCCGGTTTGGTAAAAATTCTGACGGTATTTCACGCTTGTTTTTTTTTCAAAGTGCTAACTAAGGAATAAGACGAAGAACTACTTGGGTAGGTCTAAACAATCGTTTTTGTTCTGCTGTCAAACTGATTCCATCAGAATCTTTACCTAAGTAAATATAGGCATTGAGCAAAAAACCATTCCTGGCATCTGTTAGGCACATAATTTTCAGTCCATAGGCTGGCTTCTTCGGCATGTACATTCTAAATCTGCATCTACCACGGAAAGGCACCAACATCTCGTCAATACATGCGCAAGTATCAATGTTATATAATTCTTGGCAGTTCTGAATAAAAGAGTTGAAAAGCTCTGAGATTGGTGCAGACAGGTCGATCTTTCGCCTTTGAGCTCTTGTTTCAGAATCATCAAATCGAATGGCTTTCATCAAAACTTCGAACCTATTTTTACTTATTATGCACCTGTAGATTTCTCTTCCAGTGCCATCCGAATGCCACGCTTTGTAATCTTCCTTGTTTCTTTGAATATAGCAGTGTAGAATAAAAGGCCAATAAATGCTTTTAGTTCTGTTCGATCTAAATCTTGAACGCAGCTTTGTTTTTTATATTTTGGTTGCAACTCTCTTATTTTCTGATTAGTGTGCAACACGATCTTGTCAAGCATCTCATTTGTGAATAAAAGGCTCCAAATATCGAGAGGAGTTGTCGATTCATCGATACTTATAAAATTACATGTCCTGACTGACTGACTGACTGACTGACTGACTGACTGACTGACTGACTGACTGACTGACTGACTGATTCATCATCGCTGAGCAAAAACTGTTAAAGTTACAGCCACGAAATTTGGTGAGTAGGGTTGTTTTATTAAGTAGACACCCACTAAGGAAGGAATTTCGAAAACTTTACCCCGAAGGGGGTGAAATAGGGGTTGAAAGTTTGAATGAAAGTTCGTCATTTCTTGAGTTAGAAACATGAAACTTTATTTTTGGGTTACTGATTAAAAATGAATGGATACGTATTTAAGCGTTTTTGGAAATTGTAGCAAGGGGGTGAAATTGGGGTTAAAAGTTTGAATGAAATTCCGTTATTTCTTAAGTTAGAAACTTTAAATTTTATGTTTGGGCTACTGATTAAAAATGATTGGATACGTGCTTAAGCGTTTTCGGAAATTCTACCCCCAAGGGGGTGAAATAGGGGTTGAAAGTTTAAATGAAAGTCCGTCATTTCTTAAGTTAGGAACATGAAAGTTTATTTTTGGACTGCTGATTAAAAATGAATAGATAGGTATTTAAGCGTTTTTGGAAATTCTACCCCCGAGGGGGTGAAATCGGGGTTGAAAGTTTGAATGAAAGTCCGTCATTTCTTTAACTTTTACTTTTTGTGCCATATTTCCTAACGCCGGGGTTCACTTTTTGCGTTTTTCGGGGCATATTTGCATTACAGCTGTAAAAGAGGAAAATTGAATCAGAACTGAGCAACATTATGTACATATTCAAAGTAACCCAATGTGATATTTTTTATGACACGGGTAACTTTGAACCATTCAAAGTTACCCAAACTACTTCGATTTTGATTGACGTCGTAACCTTATCAATTTTACACAACTTTTACCATTAAATACGGATGACTATTTTGAAAAAAATAATAATTAAACTACATTTTATAGATAAACACCAAAACATACCTGTTTACAATAAGTTTTGTATATTTAATTGCGATTCCAAATCACAGCAACAAACACTTACAAAAACTTCACTAGGGAAAAGGCGGTATTTTTTTAATTTTTGAAATTGACAGTTTATTTTTTTTCTTCACATTAGCTACTTAGGATTTTAACGTTCCGTCTTACACAATAACGATATTGAAACAATAAAAAGGTTAAACGAAATTAATTCATAATTCTTTTTCATAATTTTATTCAAAGTTATACTGCAATTCAAAGTTACCCAGAACAACTGTAAGGGGAAAAAACCTAATAATATTTCTGTAGCGAACCTTTGCAATTTCGGCAAAATCGGCAAAATTTCGTATACGGACGCTTAAGTAACAGATTTTTCAGGTATTGTGTTACATTGGCGCTTGCGCTAGGCAGAGCCTGTCCTGCAGGTCACCGAATCTTAATACGGTCACTTATTTATATGTATTATGATTTATGACCAAAAAAGACCAGTAGACAGGTAAGTCATAATTAATCAGTCAACCTACCTTCTAAAATTTTAGCTTTGACAGCTTTCATAAATAGAATAAAAACATTCTTACTCATTAAATGATAATCAGACAAAAATATTATAACTTCACACATTAAAAGTTTTTTCTAAACAATGAGCAGTCGCTAGTCATATATTTTTTTAGATCAATGTCTAACTCTAGAGTTCTTGTTACAAATCATATTATGACAACGTAACATATTTATTATTTCAAGTACTTATTAAAGTTTTGGAAGTTCTTTGTAGGGTAAATGAACTTGGTAAACTACAAAATTTTATACAAAATCTTGTCTTCAAACTTAAAAAATATAGATATCGTTCCTACAAAATAATAAAGATATCTTACTACAATTTAAGCTTAGTCAGCCTTCATATATTGAACAAAAATAATAGTTACTAACACTCGATAGTATTGGAAACTATACAACAACATTATTAACCCATTGAATGCTAACTACGAGATAACTCGTACAGTGGCGTACCGCGTCCCATCAATTTGCCACGGACCCCAGATCGTATAGTTACACCACTGAACTCGTAAGTCGTAGGTAAGTTCTGCCTTTGAAGCCACCTACGAGTACTATTGTAGGAATTGTATGATCTATTCTAAGGAAAATATCGGTTTGGCGCCTTAGAGTAGTCTCTAGGAATCTAGTCGCCTTTTTAATTAGCCTCCAGTCTTCTAGCGATAAACTTAAATCTGGACGCATTATTCGGCACATTCATGTTATTTTCTTCCTGTAATATTTGGTCTTCAATTTCTTCCCCTGCACCTTTAAAGCACATAATAAGCGTAGTTAGATTGGTTAATTTATTCAGCAAAGCCATACTTCTAACAAAAGAGTTTACAAAAATAGCTACCAAGGCTTGATAAAGCCTGATTTCCATCTAGAGTAGGCACAGCAACTCAGGCTCAGTAAGATCAGAAATTAGTACATCGGCCACGCAGTCAGCTTTAGAGATTATGATTCTTTCTGGATCTGAGCTATGCTCATCACCTGTTTTCAACACACTCAATTCAAATTAACATGCAAAGGCAAACTTTCAAATAAATTTTTACTTAGATTTTAAAATAATTTAAAAAAATAAGAAAACTTTTACGTATATTTTAAATAAAATAAAAAATAAGAAAAATATAGTATATTTTCAATCACAGTAAACTTAGTACAAAAATTTTAGAAAAATAATGCGCACTCCGCTACTAATCACGCCATTTTATATCATCCCCTCTCCTCTCCTCGCCTCTCCCGCCAGTCTCCTCTGCTGCACCCTTCACCCCGCCTCCGATTACCGCACCACTCCACTCCGCCCGTTACAGTCGGCCATCCTGTAACAATTGCGCCGCAATTGGCGCAAAAAGACATCATTAGCTCTCCAATAAATCAATCAAATCATCTCTATCAACTATTTCTTCATCACTGCTAGTCTCACTACACGCTGGGGCACTGCGATATGGTCTTATAGAGTCTGCGGCTACAACCCCTGTAAATTTTTTATATCCTCGCATGCCTTTAATACTTCGAATTTCATATCGTGCGTTAGGTAATACCTTTTGCACAATATAAGGCCCCGAATAAAGTGCTTGTAATTTTGTATTTACATTCTTTACTTCACCACCAGTAGGCGCCTGCTTCCATAAGACCAAATCGCCCTTAGCAAACTTTCTTTCAGGCTTATGACGTTTATCAAAATTTCTTTTCATAACTTCGCTACGATGTTTTAACCTACGAGAAACAATTTCTCGTTTTTCTTGAACAGATGTACTACTACTAGCTTCATTGTGTTGGTTTGTCAAGTTTGGCATTAGTCTACTGCGATAACTAAATAGAATTTCAAAAGGATGATAACCCAAGCTCTCATTTATCGTATTGTTTATTCCCCACACGACATTTGGTAAACATTCGGTCCACATATTTGGATCTCTAACTCGCGTACGCATGGCATCAAGTAGAGTTCTGTTGTATCTCTCCACTTGGCCATTAGCACGCGGGCACGCTATAGCATTAACTGTGTGACGAAAGTTATATTCTACTGAGAATTCCTTAAACACTCTACTTGTGAAAGCTAAGTTCCTGTCTGATATGATTCTTTTTGGGTATCCGAACAAACTAAACATGTCTTTGAGTACCCTGACAGTCTCCACAGAGTTTATGGTTCTAGTGGGGCGTGCAATCAAGAACTTTGTATCGATATAAGAATCGACAATCATAAGTATATACTGATAACCTTTTGGTGACCTATTGAAGGGACCTAAATGGTCGATATGTACTGTGTCCATTGGTGATGACGGTTTAGGAATTGGATGTAACTCTCCGGCGGGCTTACCATAATCACCCTTCCCATATGCACACTCTAAACACGAATTTATGTACTTTTTGATAAAACGTGTCATTTTCGGAAACCAATAATCAGCTTTAATCAACTCATCGCACCTCTTAATACCTACGTGACCTATTTGATCATGGAATTTTTGCATTAATTTCCAACGAGCAAAAGAAGGAACTACGAGTTTTTCCCCGTTAAAAGTTTTTCTATATAAACGATCATTTTTAATTTTGTAATTATTAATCACGTCATTACATGCATTACCCTCTTTTAGTTGCTTAATAATATTGTTTAATTTTTCATCTTGTAATTGTACAGTTAAATACCAATCTTCATTTGAAATTTGTAGCAAATTACACTGATCATAATCATCAACAGGTACACTAATAGGGTTCCGACTGAGAGCATCGACATGTTTCATTCTATCGCCCGGCATATATTCTATTTCAATATCGTATTCCTGAATTATTAACCACCATCGTGCTATTCTAGGTATTAATTCTTTTTTCTGTAACGTATATCTGACTGCGGAACAATCGGTAACAATTTTAACTGGCTTGCCTAAAACGTAAACACGAAAACGCTTGAGTGACGCCACCACGGCCAACGTCTCCAATTCATAGCTATGATACAAGGATTCTTCTCGAGTGGTTACCCTACTAAAATAAAAAACTGGCTTTAAATTCCCATCTTCCTGTTTTTGTAACAAAATTCCTGCTAACCCACTTTTACAAGCGTCCGTATGAACTTCGCACGACAACTTTTCGTCGTACAAAGCTAAAACTGGACGAGAAATTAGTCTTGATTTAAGTAACTCAAAACTTTGCATCTGTTCATGACCCCATTGCCACACATTATTCTTTTTTGTCAAATCACTAAGAGGCTTAGCTAAAATCGCAAAATTTTTAACGAACTTTCTAAAATAACTACACAACCCTAAGAATTGTCTCAATTCATGTAAATTATTTGGTTGATTAAATTTTGAAACGGCCGTAATTTTATGATCTCCTGGTTTTATTCCTTCACTACTAATTTCGTGTCCTAAAAATGAAACAGTAGACTTTAAAAATGAACACTTACGCACATTCAGTTTCATGTGACTCTGTCTTAATTTACAAAATACTTTTTCTAATAACTCTAAACCCGCAGAAACGTCAACTGTTGACAATAAAATGTCATCCATGAAGCAAATAATTTCATCACTACCCACCATTCGTACCAATTTTTGAATGACACGCATAAAAACCGACGGTGCATTTGCCAAACCAAAGGGTACCCTCAAAAATTCGTATAACCCGTCCGGTGTTATGAAAGCGGTTTTATTTATAGAATCTGGATGAATTTTAATATGATGCTAACCAGAAAATAAATCTAGATTTGTAAATATTTTCTTGTTGGCTAGCTTTGACAACTGGTCATCTATATGTGGGAGAGGAAAACATTCCTTAACGGTTATCGAGTTCAATGACCTATAATCGACACACAAACGATAATCGCCATTTTTCTTGCGAACTAAAATAATTGGCGAAGCATATTCTGATGACGATTCCCTAATAATATTGCCCTCTAGCATCTCGTTAATTTTTCTAGCTACTACTTCTCTCTCCATATGAGCTAAACGGTAAGGCTTTCTATTTATAGGAATATCACTTGTAAGTTTTATTTCCATTTGCCCTAAATCTGTAACGCCTATTTCTTTGACAGTACTAGCAAAACAATCCGAATACTTAAACAAAAGTTGATATAATTTATTTTTATCTCCGTCACACATATTATTGCCTATGTCGATATCATCAAGTTTTACACCACCTATATCACTCTCCTCGCCACTACTCACTAAAAAAATATTTGCACTCACCTCTGGCACAATGTCGCACCTCTCCGCTCTAGTGATCGTCTCATCCTTTTTCCACATTATCGGCTGAGCCCCGATGTTACAGACTTTGATGTAGCCCTTGCCTTCCCGTAAAATTCCACGTCCAAGAGCATACACGACTCCACTTAAGCTGTATTGTCTCGGTTTTGTGCTCAAATTTCCAGGAGGTGGATTGGCTACGTACACACTCACAAGGCTGCTTCCGATCGGGACTTCAGTATCTTCGGCTATTAAAACTCTGAAACATAACGCTTCTTCAATTGTGTCGATAAGATTTAAATTAGTAACCGTTACCTTTTTGAAAAATGCACCATCTTTTGACACACTCAAAACAACTTTTTCATTATTTATGACTGGCTGTCCAATTAATAATGCTATGTCTCCTAAATTTTCTCGTGTGACAACTGCAGTTGTACGTAATTGGATGTCATCAACATTCAAATCAAAATGTACTAAGCCGTCAGTTTTAACGGCCGAACCAGCAAATCCTTTTAACATGGTATTGGATGGTTCCGTTTTTAAATTGATTGCATCTGCAGCGGTCTTCGTAATCACATTTAATTCACTTCCGGTATCGATAAAAGATTTAACGAGAACTCCATTTACTTTTACCCTCTTCTTATAATTGTCATTTAAATTCAACAAAACTTGTACCTTCTTTTCGTGACTTTTATTGCTTGCATTTGACGCAGGTTCCTGTTTACAATTCGTGGCAACATGGCCTTGCTTCCCACATCTATAACACTTACGTTTGTCCGGTGCGCTACACTCGGGAGCAATGTGTCCAACTTCATTGCATCGATAGCATATAGGTTGCTGACGAGCATTTTTACTACCAGATGCTTCCGTCGGCCGAGATGTTATATACCTGTTACTCACTAAACTCTTGGTTACCTGCGTCATTTGGTAGTTATCAACGGCTGACAAAAATCCCTCGTACAACTCGTCGGGACTCGAGCACTGGTATGCCTGAGCGTTAGCATGCAACTCATGCGGTAGCCCTCTAATAATACACGAAACAGCAGCCTTGTCACTTAGCTGGCATCTGTAACACATGGCTAACTTTTCTTGAAAATACTTCGTCATAGATTCGTTAGGTAATTTCTTACGGTTCATTAATTCCTCCAATAGAGTTGCATAATCGTGGTGACGGGGAAAAGCTCTTGTGAGTAGGTTTTTCCACTCGTCCCATGAATAGTTATAGGAATCCAAGCGGTTAAACCACACCCGTGCTTGACCTTGTAATTTAGATTGAAGATGAAATGATTTTACTTCTTCGGACCAATCATAAATATTTCCTAATTGATCAATTTTCTTTAACCAATTCTGCACATTCATATCACGATTTTCTGGATCAAATTCAGGAATTAATTTATCCGTATGGAGTAATTTATCTACCCTCGAATTATTGTTATTTTGAAATTTACTAATTACTTCACTAATCTTTTGCGATATTATGGTATCAACACTTTCGGTTAAGGAGTTATTATCATCATTGTTACTCACGTGTTCATTACTTCTTATTTTCTTGGATTTTGTATTATTACCAGAATAATGACGCCGGAAACGCTTCATCTTCTTAGCACGTGGTAAAAATGCCACTTCTGAACTTTTACTTAGATTTTAAAATAATTTAAAAAAATAAGAAAACTTTTACGTATATTTTAAATAAAATAAAAAATAAGAAAAATATAGTATATTTTCAATCACAGTAAACTTAGTACAAAAATTTTAGAAAAATAATGCGCACTCCGCTACTAATCACGCCATTTTATATCATCCCCTCTCCTCTCCTCGCCTCTCCCGCCAGTCTCCTCTGCTGCACCCTTCACCCCGCCTCCGATTACCGCACCACTCCACTCCGCCCGTTACAAAATAAAATTTCAATTAAATATTATTGCTAAGGTGGCAATAAGTGCTTCTTTAATTCTTAATATTCTCACGAGCATGTCATAGGTGGAATTCCACCTTGTAGCCACATCTTGTTTTAGTTTTAATGGGGCTATTTGCATATTTTGTTCTTCTATTTCTGCTAATTTTATCTAGCTGGATTACTTCTATGGAAATATTCCACGATTGTTTTATCCCTGTTCACGGTTTCCGATATTTCGCAAATGCTTGATTGCACTACTAAATTAATAGTGTGAGCATAGCACGATAATGAGCGCCAGCCACCGAGCCGAACAGCAACAAGCACATTTGCAGCATTGTCACTGACAATTACATTGACGTTCCGTTGTACGTTCCATTCTAAGAACTTAGCTTCTAGAAAGCTCTTAAGGTTTTCACTTGTGTGCCTGTCCTCAAATTCAATACACCCTATCATGACCGTGCAGAGTTTGTGTATTTCTGTGTCAATGAAATGCGCGGTGATAGCAATGTACCCGTCGTTCACAATAGATATCAAGGCGTCAGTTGTTATACAAATAGCTACCGCTTTTGCCATTTTCATTTTAACAGCTTCCTTAACTTTGTTGTATACCTTAGGAAGCAGACTTTCAGAGAGAATCTTACGCGTCGGCAGCGTATACCCGGGATTTAACATCTCGTCAAACTTACGGAACTCCACTTTTTCTACCATTCGAAGGGCGTGGTAACCTTTAGCTATCATTCTCACTAATTGCTCATCAAGCTGTTGCAATCGGTTTATTGGTAGTGCTTTTCTTAATACAAAGTATTCCGCCATGGAGGGACCTGCCTGCTGAATTTGCCTATTTGGAACTCTTAATTGTATTGACAGTTAGTTGTCGTCTGAACTTGTCCTAAATTTTCACTGCATGAGGGAACCGGTTCTATCGACATCTCACTATCCACATTTCTACCGGGAACAGATGTTAGTTGCTACTACTGTTGATTTGAAGCGTAGGATGGATGGCTTTCATATTATGTCGGCTCAGGCTTCCTATTGAGCCAGAATAAATTGCCAAAATCCGGGGGCAGTAGCCACATTTCGCCTTTTACTGGGAACCACTTCCTTAAAGTGATTCCAAGGGACGCTTCTTTTTCTTTTCGTTGCCATAATAAAACAAGATGTTTTCACTTAAAGCTCATAAAACACTTAACACTTAGGTTATATAAATCTATATATTTACAGTTTCTTAAAATATTATCCAACACCTTCTTAATTAATAATTACACAATCATACAAAATAACACAATACTCAATATTTTTATTTGTTTCGAGTTACTGTTTTGTATCGTATTACGTAGCGCGTAACTGACAATTACTGTACAATAATTACCCAACAAACATTTCAGTCGAGTAAGAAGAAATTACGCGATTCATAGTTGTCTAAACGTCGCAAAGAAGTCGTTTTATGCTGTTACCCGACATAGCGCCTCCAATAGTTATACGACTAGTTGTCGTGTAAGAACGTCGTAGAAACGTCTTTACGACTGATTTATACGACTATTACACTACATTCAGTCGTGTAACCAGTGTGGTGGTATAAGAAACGTCTATGCGACTTTTACGCTGACCTTCATCGTATTAGTGTTGTGAATACTACCTTTACACGACAATAGTATTAGAGTTTTATAAAATACTCTTACACGTCATTCAGTGAATTTGAACCCCTCTTTACGACCTTTACGTGACGGAATGTAGTATAAGAGTTAAAAAATTCATCAAAGTCTACAATCACCGCCATTCATTTGTTTCTTTGTAAAAATAATTTAACGTAGTTGTGATGGATAGAAAAAGCTGGGCTAGTGTAAAAAAGAGCGGAAACTTTAAGAGAAAAGTAAAAAAGAACTATGCATCATTCCTTTCCTCTAATTGCATCATATCGAATATAGGTACATGGCAAGCTAATTATAATACAACTGGAGATGGTTCCGTACAAAATTTTATAAGTTCTGTGCAGAGTAGTTCTGTGCAGAGTAGTTCCGTGCAGAGTAGTTCCGTGCAACTTAATTGTAATCCAAGCTCAGATAGTGCATATGGTGGTGTTTTAACAGAAGACCCAAAAGAAGATGACTTAGATGAAATGTTTGATAGTTTGTGTGTTAGTGATAGTTCCGATAATGATAGCACAAATGATGCCAGTGAGAATGATACACTTTGTGATAATCTTAGAAAATGGGCAATTAATTACAATATTTCACAAACTGCTTTGAGGGAGCTTAGCAAAATTCTGAACGAAAGGATACCAGGTTCAGTTCCAAAGGATCCACGTACACTTTTGAATAATAGTAATAAAAAAATCTCTGTAACTCCAGTTGACTCTGGTCATTATTGGCACAGTGGTCTCATAGAAAAGTTAAAAATGATTTCATTTATTTTGAAAAATGCTCCAAAGTGTATTTGCCTTAATATAAACATTGACGGCTTACCCTTATACAAGAGTTCTAAACACCAAGTATGGCCCGTGTTGTGTAATATTCATGAATATCCTAATATTCCACCTTTAGTCGTGGGTGTATATGAGGGGACAAATAAACCAACAGACTTAAACGCGTTTTTACAATTGTTTATTGAAGAATTGAAAGAACTTTATAATAATAATTTAAGATACACTACGCGACAGGGGACTGAAGAAACCACCTCAGAGTGAAAGTTAGAGCTATAATATGCGATTCTCCTGCAAGGGCACTTATTAAAGGTACTGGTATAATGTCATCATCATCATCATTATTTCAGCCCACAGAAGTCCACTGCTGGACATAGGCTGGTATAATGTAAATAATCATAATTTAAAATGAATTTGCTCGATTTAAGTAGAAACTTGGCCTTTAGCATATACTCACAGCTCACGTCATGCACATGATTTGTTATCTGACGAATGAAAGAAGAAATTAAAGTACGTTTATAACAACGACTTTAATAACAAGCAGAACTGCGTCCACGAACGCATAACGAGCCTTTGGTGCCACGATTCCATTTTGTGGACACAATTTTGCTTGTTGATACGCATAACACAAGCTTTCGTCTAACAGTTGACGAAAACGTGAGTATAATGTTTAGATGCATCGTCGATAGGTTTCAGTGATTCATCTGTATGTATTGATGTTTCAGGAGTATGCAATTTCAACGCGAAACACGGATGTCTGAAATGTAATGTAGTTGGCGAATACTCACACGTATCTCATACTGTCACGTTTCAAGGAACTGATAGCGCAAAAAGAAACGACGCAGACTTTCGAGCCAAAAAATATGGAGACCACCACAAACGTGATTCTCCTTTTCTTCAATTACCCATAGATATGATAGAGGATTTTCCGGTTGGAGATTCCCTTCATCTGATTGATTTAGGAATTATGAAGCGATTACTGTTTGGGTGGAGGGATGGTAATCTGGGGAAACGTATTACCAAATGGTCATCTGCAGATATAACAAAAGTGACTCAGTATATCCAAAGTTGCCGTATGCCAAAGGAAATCCATAGGAGTTTAAGAGGTTTACAAGATTTATCACACTGGAAAGCTTCTGAATATCGCACTTTTCTTCTGTATGCTAGTTTTGTAATACTTAAGGATGTTTTGGCTGATGGTCCATACCAACACTTTTTGACTTTCTTTTGTGCTGTCACGATTTGCTCAAGTCACCATCATTTTCAGTTTTTACCAGTTGCAGAAAAAATGATGGTACGCTTTGTCGAGCATTATGGAGATTACTATGGTAGAGAATACATCACAAGTAACGTTCATAACTTAATTCATCTTGTTGATGAAGTTAAGAAATTTGGACCATTGGAAACATTTAACGCATATCCCTTCGAAAATAAATTAAGTTCTATCAAGCGAACAATAAGAAAAGGTAACAAACCTCTTCAGCAAATTGCTAACCGCCTGAACGAAAGAAACATCATAGAAATTGAGAATTTAAAATATGACAATAGCGTTACTGGCAATAAACCTGTGATCAAAACGTATATGTACAAAAATACTTCAGTTAAAATAATTCGCATGGAATCATTTATTCTCTCCACTGATAGCCAAAATAAGTGGTTACTTACTAAAAGCAACAGTGTTTTCGAACTAACATCTATAAATGATAACGATGACAACCTTGTAACTTTGAATGGGTGTATTATACAAAATACTACCGATGCTTTTGATATGCCAATTAAATCATCGTTCCTAAATATTTTCAGAATAAACTGTAACTATAGTAGAAAATTAGAAGCTAAAGTTAGCATTACAGACATAAAATGTAAGTTAGTTTCCATAGATTACGGTTCCTATATTTATTTTATACCACTTATTCATACTCTGAATTAATAGGAAAATAAAAGATAATGATCATATAGAATTGGTTTTATTTATTTAAAACAAATAGAAAACACAACAAAATTGTTATTTATTCACTTGGACAATCATTAGAAAATGTTATAAAATAATTATCAGCCTCTCTTTCACTTGGCAATTTAAAACTATCAAAATATTAAAAATCCAAAAACAACAATCAATAGTAGCTTGGGCGACGAATAACTTGTGGATGGAAAAGTCGAAAGCAGAAAATTTGACTTAGGAACTTTGTTCCTCCTAACTAGTAGGAGGTAAACATACTAAAAGCCCTTACCCCTCCGAGGTGAGCTGGAGGGGGGAGGGGCAAAAGAAGATCCCGTTTTTTAGTATTTTGCTTATATCTTGAAAACGGTGCGTCGTACGAAATTTTGTTGTACTACATAATGAAGCCTGATAAAATTCTCTACAACTTTGACTTTTACACTTTTTATCGATCGGATCCTATAGACAACCATCAAAGATCGATAAAAAGTGAAAAGGTCAAAGTTGTAGAGAATTTTATCAGGCTTCATTATGAAGTAGATATTACAAAATTTCGTACAACGCACCGTTTTCAAGATATAAGCAAAATACTAAAAAAACGGGATCTTCTTGTGCCCCTCCCCCCTCCGGCTCACCTCGAAGGCGTAAGGACTTTTAGTATGTTTACCTCCTAACTTATCGGAACAAAGTTCCTAAGTCAAATTTTCTGCTTTCGACTTTTCCATCCACAGTCACTATTTGAGCATTCATTGACTAAGCTATAGGTACTTTTTCAAACAACGTAACAACTGACAGTGCCTACGCACTGATGATTACAAAGGCATAAATTAAGTCGCGGGTGCCAGTGTGGTATAATTGATATAAGTATCAACATATTGTTCATAAAATTCAGCACTTATTAAACACCGCACCCTGACATATGCAACCATAGTCTGAAGTGCGTAGGCACCCTTCACACCAATAAGAAAATACTTTGACTCTCTTTTATCATGCGGCTAGGCTCTGGCCGTTTAATAAGTTTAATAAGATAGATAATAATAGAGCCTCTACTGGGTGTAACAGAAAGGTGTAGTGATACTGAAGGGGATGATTATACCCATGATACTGACCAACTTCTCCCAAGGAACCCATCCCATACAAATTTTTCAGTCACGTGACTGCAATTTATATGGAAGGTTAAATATTTTTTAACGAATCGGACATAGGTTTCATGGAGAAAGTTGTTCAGTATCATGGATAGAAACATCCCTTTGAGTTTCGCTACACCTTTCTGTTACACCTTGTATAGTAATTAGTAATGCTTATGAAATCCTGAACTACTGCCTGAACTTGGCCGCTGCGGCAATGGTTGTCGGTTTACAATAATTTCTAGTTACTACAGCATTTCTAATTTGTAATTATTAGAAATATTGTTTGTATTTTTAAACGCATAAAAGTATTATTATTAAATAAAACATAATCATTTTAAAATGTAAGAATTAGTAAGAAACTGTCTTCACTACGTAAGAGTGTCATTAGAACGTGGCATAAAACTAATAATTATAACACAGAACAAAAATTATAAAAATCACAATAATCAAGACCAATTCTTTAACTTAATTTATTACTTATAATAAAAAAAAATAATAACTTTTTATTAAAATATCCTTTTAATGGCCTGTTGATAGTTTTCAAAGATAGTTTTTTTGTGATTTCTTTGATTTCCATAAATCACCTAGGTACAGTTAAATACAAAGTTATGGTACCAGGCAAAGCAAAATAATAGTTTTTGAATGAATGTTTACTAAAAAATTATAATAATCTTAATAGATTTTTTACAGCAGATATAATTATAGCAGTATAAGTTTCTATCAGTACCTACCATAAAAGTTTACTTAAATGAAATATTTTATTGTAATATGCATTTTAAAATTAATAATTTGGCTTTGCCTGGTACCATAATTTTATATTTAACTCTACCGAATTAAAATTTTGGTGATGGCACAGATTACCTACATTAATATTGGGGTGACAACATGCTAACTACCTACTTACTGAACAAGACTAAGTTACTGAGTGGGATTACTGACACTTGAAGGTCCTGCAATCTCTTCTTGCATTGCGCTATTTGCCTTTGTTTTCTTAGTTTTTCTTTTTGTAGTAGAATTTCTTTGACGTTTTGCAGTGTTTCTTTTAGTGGAATGGCGCATAACATTTTTAAAAAAATCCTCACATATAGGTTTAGTAAAAGTTTTATCATATTCATGAATAACTTTGAGAAATAAGGCTATTGTGTTTGGAAAAGCCTTGAAGCAATGTTTTGGTTCCCCTTTTGTACCTCCACCCCAAGAACAGCGCGTCATGAATTGACGATCAAACATAGTGTCTACTAATGTATACGCATTATTAATCCCAGTTTTTTTGTCAGTACATATAATAGACAGTTCTTCAAAATATTTTTTTTCCATGAGTGGATCTTTTAATAGTTCCTCAATATTTGACAGTTCTTCTATATTTGTGATCGTTTTGAAACGCAGTGAGTTTTCAAGCCTTTCTTGTTGAAATGTGCCCTGTGACCTTGTGACGAATTCTTCAAACTTCGTATTTAATAAAGCAAGGCCTTTAAGAATTTTTTGCTGATTATCAAACATCAATTTTTGGTTTTGCTGAACTGCTGATAACATTTCCATAATAAGTCCAATTTGATGAGGAACCTTTATAGATTCGGTAGCTGTAGCATCGAGATCTAATACTTGACGATCAAAATGTTCCAGATTCGGCATAATCAAATCCTTATCAGGCTGTGACATATTAACATTTTGAACATCGGGAACTAACAGAGAGCTGCAAGTGTTTTCCTGAAAAATAAATGGTATAAAAGATTAATCAATAACAATCATAACTCAAATTTCAAAAATCTTCTTAATGAAGATAATTTGTATTAAAAGGTTTAAAAAATATGTTGAAGTAGATACTTAAATGAACCCAATATAACTGTGAACTAACCTGTGACGTATTTTGTATCAAAATGTGGCCTGCATCTATGGGTACATTAGATTCAGCCGTCAAAGTGGAGAGTGGATCTTCAGCTAAAATAGCTGAGGATGAACCTTCAGCTATTATGACCGAATATGCGTCTTCATCTTCAACCACCGCAGGAGATACTTCTTCGGCTACTTCACTTTGCTAAAAAGTAAGTACATAACCCAGAAATATAATAAACATACATGTACAATATTTATACTAAACTATTTACATGAAAACAGTAGGTACCCTAACGAATATAATCTCAACGCTAATTACAGTAAATTATTTGTACGTACATCGTTCACGTCAACAAAATTTGTAGCGTAATTTTAAGGATCTAAGCATACAATACAATAGATAGTAGAGAGAGTCAAGAAAGCGTTTTGATTTGTACCTACTATGTAGTGTAGAAAAAAAAATGTAACATGGGGACATTGAAATCATAACAGAAATACTTACATGTAAACAGTACTTACTGTTTACATAATAATATATTGCTCTTAGTAGGAGGTAGGTACTGTGTAGGTAAATTAGATAGGTCCCTACCTATCAAGTTAAAAAAGTAGCCTACTTATGTAGGTACTATACCTACTACCTACTACTTCGGTGACCTAATTTTGGATACTGTTTACATGTAGGTATTACTGTTATGATTTCAATGTCCCAATGTTTCATTATTTTTCTAATCATTACATAGCATGTACAAATCGAGATGCTGTCTTGACTCCCTCTATAAATATTAATTAAGTAAGTTAAACAAAAAAACTTACCCGTATACATTCCTTCGCAAGATTATTTAAGTTGAATGGAACTAAACACTTTCTTGCTCGTGGCTCGTTTTCCTTGTCATCGGTTTCTGTGGCATCAGACATCATAGCAATCTCTTGCTCCGCGGTTTGATAATCTAATAAATTATCTCTAACCACTAGGCAAGACATAAGTTTCCAGTCTAGTTGAGGTGTCGAATTTTCATTTTTTTTTAACATAATCGCATTTTTCTTTGGCCAATATAAATTGCCATCACTTTCCCATAATGAAGGAACTGTGGTGATTAACCGTCTTCCACGTTCAATAGTTTCAATGATTTTAAATGGCATTTTTCTTGAAAACCTAAAACAGAAGTAGGTAGGTGTGTTTATTAAATTTTCTTTAATTTATTGTAGTTTATAAGATATACCCATTTGATAACGCGATCTGGAGGCGCGGGTGACTTCAAACAACTACTCACTGCGTCTATGCAAAACAAAATGCGCCGCTTGCCAAGGTCACGCTTCGACTAGTTGAATAGAGACGACCGAGACAACGACGATGTGTGAGTGAGAGCAAAATTTCACTACATACAACTAACAAACTACACTGTTTGTTTCATTTTCGCCCTCTACAGTAGGTAGGTAACTATGTACAAGTTGCTAGATAAATAGGCACGTAGGTAGTTTTAAAAAAATGTATTTCTAATTATTATTACAGAAATCACATTCATCGTCTGGGTAATGATCGTATATGGAAAACAAAGCGCAACTCGGACACCAGAAAAAATCAAAATTTATCATGTATTGAACAGTTTCCTTAGTTAGCATAAAATGTGCAGGGTATTCGGCACTATTGGTATAAAATCCGCAACCAAAACACCGATCAGCGCGTACAAAATGTGTAGATTTCCATGGCCATTTTAAATTCATACGTATCAATGTAATGAAATCTAATTTATTTAAAAACTTATCAATATCCATTGTATCACGATTGATTTCTTTACTCATTGATCAACTAATAACTGTATAGAAAGATTGATAAGGTTTTAGGCTCTTGTTAATAACTTAACTGAACCCTAAACTCGATTCTATGGCGGAATGTTTATGCGAATTGACACAGCGCGTGTTGTGTAGAAGTTATCTAGGAGTCTCGTTTTGCACTTTGAATCGTATAGAGGTAACTGTTTGCACTTTCTTTAAAAATACTAAATGATATATCATTTATTTTAAAAATCTCACTGGCGCATTTATTATTTACTTAAAACTAGCACGTAAAACTCGATAAAATTTATTTCCCATCAGATCAACAGCCCTTGAACTTGAGTTTCGAAGTAAACACACAACAGAATAAATAAAATGGCTGAGACTACATCCAACAATAAATTTGACAGTCAGTTTCTTCCCGACAGCATTTCATTAATTTAATATAGGTACTATCCAGTCACTTTTACAACCAAGTTTCGTACAGTTACTCAATTGAATGTCGTGAAGCAGCGGTGAAAACCGCTACAACGCGACAAAAAGCGCTATACACGACTTCTTCACGACTTCTTCACGACCACTTCCTGACAAAAAATGCCCTACATGACTTCTTTACGGCCAAAAAGTAAGTTATGCGACGGCTACAGGACTTGTATACGTCATTGAGTCGTGTAAAATGGGCCTTTTCTTGGTGATGTCGACGTTTTAGCGACGTTCCGGCAACCAGCTTATACGATCAAAAGTTAGAGTTGGCACGTTGCGGCGACCAGTCAAATGTTTGTTGGGTAGTGTCCTACAGTCCTAAAGTACAGTGCGAGTCATGTCATGATTTTAAACATCCCGTAGGCATGTCAATTAAATATAAACCATAATGCCGTAGCCAACCGACCGGCGCATGCTCCTTCTCACTTGCACACACAGCGAAAATACCGAGGTAATACGAAGTTAATAACAAAACAAATATACAAAATTTTATGCTCCCAGAATGTCGTATGTTCGGAAACATATAATAGGAACAAATGCAATAGGAACGAAGTAATAAAAAATACAATATTTTATGCATCTGACCGGTGGTACGTTCGGATACATGAAGTCACACATAGAGCAGGTTTTTCGGAACAGACAGTGCACAAGTATCTGGTCTCTTTGCGTTTTTTATTCCGTGTACACACGCGACAAGGCTTAGTAGGTGCTTGCTTCTTCTCAGTTGGAGGAATATGTTCAAGATAATGAAAATTTAGTTGACAATTAGTGAAAATTTTGTTGACATGGTCTTCTTATTGCTAGGGTAGCTTCGGGTATGGGTCCAATCAAATGTTTTATTACTTCTTCACGAAATTTGAGTAATTCTCATTTTCGGCTGAGGATGACGCATGTACGAGACAATCTATGCGCGTTTTTAATATATATTATGTCAAAAATATGTATAGTTATTTTTTTATACCAGCGTAAAGTTTTTCTCAAACAGGAGTAGTAAGATATCATTTGATCGGCGCGGTCAATACCAGACATACCCAGGTTATAATCAGCAACTATGTTTGGTTTAGTTTAAATTTTACCATTTTTGTTTCGTACTTGCTCTAGGTTTACTTTATGCTTATTGGATATCACTAGCACTTCTCTCTTGTCCTTCCATTTGCATACTGTTATGTCGCCACTACTCATTGCTGCAATTTGACCCCTTTGCAGTTTGGATTTAGTTACTTGAGTAGGATTGCCCTTTCGATTCGCTCTTAGAGTACCGCAAATAAATGTGCTTCTGTTGCTTAGTTTTCGAGTTAAGTCTACCGAATTATAAAAATTATCTGTATACACAATATGGCCCTTGTCTAGATATCCTTCCAATAATTCTAAAACCACTTCCGTCGAATGTAACCTTCCAAGTTGCGGACGGTCTGCTTTACCTCTGTAGATTTTAATTTTCATAAACAAACCGCTCGATTCACAAAGTTCATATAGTTTGACTCCGTACTTATGTTTTTTGTTCTTTATGTACTGTCGGAATACTAAACGTCCACGCCATAGAACCATACACTTATCGATACTCAATGATTGTTTGGGGTAATAAACATTTTTCAGCACCTCGTCGAACCAATCCAAAATCGGTGTTATTTCATGCAAACGAATAGAACCAGTCTGGTTATCATCATCAGAAAAATGGAAAAAGCGTAACAGTAACTGAAAACGATTACGGTGTCTTTACTCCAATAATGGGCTATAGTTGGTGCAGATAAAGTGAACGTAAACAATTTACTTTCACAAAATATGTAATAATGCAGTTTCTTTTTTATCAAACAAACGTATCATAAAGGATTAAAATATATTTACGTAGTTTCTCTAAAAACAAAGGTATCCCAATGTCACCGTTAAGTAATTGCATTTGGTACACTCTGATCATCGCGTCGTTTTCGACTTGAAGATTTGTCCTTCGTTTGGCTTCTTGAAATTTGCCATTTGGATGGCTTTAACAGAAAAAACGACGCATGTTCTATGTTTTTCAGGAACTGATAAACAGTCGCTGGTCTGGTTTTGAACGTGCCGTTAATGGCACGATGCCAGCCCTCAACAATATTGGTTGTGCGATGGCGCCGACCAAAGGCAGTCCATGACTTGATGCGCGTAGGTTTCATCCAGGAACTCATATAAGTAAACATAAATCACATAAACTTATCCAAGACGCACCTGTCACTAAAAACCAGAACGTGCGATTTTACATATTCCCATCCTTCCATAACACGTTCTTCAGGCAGTAGCGGAAGAACGCTGCACAAACTTACGATTCTTCTCCCGCGTTTGTCTTTAATGCCCAATTGCTTTGATTTTCTCCACAGTTTATTTGAGAAATTATTGTAACATCCCTGATGATCGGCATTTGGGAAAACATCAGCAATGGCTTGAATGGTGGCTTCCTCGAAATCAGTAATGAAAGTGGAAGGTTTCTGGAATCTGTGTTTTTATTAGACTGAAAAGTGTAGAATACTTAGGCTTTTTTGGTTTTGTGACTAAGAAGTGAATAAATTAGAGGCATCACATTGGTGGTATCTTCAGAGCTTTCGAGATCTGCATGAATATTATAAACCTCTTTGAAAGGTCCCGGGCAGATTTTGAAAGTGCCGTCTGCTATGAAACATTTTTTTCGCGTAAGAGAGTCCTTGCTTCCTTTTTTATTAGTTTAACATATATGCACTTCTTCACCATGACTTCTTACTTTATATGAATATGATAACTCATGTTGAAAGAAACAATCACTATCCTCTCGTACTGCACGAGGTCTTCGTTGTTTAATGTTTTGATAGCTCGTCAGAGTTGAGAAATGTGCGTCTTGGTCAGTCTTGCAAGGATATTTAAAAAACAGTTGAAGTATCTCCTGCGTCTGTTCTGGTGTTATTTTAGAGATGCTCTGCAGACGCGAAAATCTGTAAAATAGAGAACCAGTCACATTTTTCTAGAAAGGTACAGTTACAGTTATAAGTTAGTTAGTTATACACTACGGCAGAACTGTTCTAAAGAAACTTTAATGTAAGTGGTGTCTTCAGTCTTTCCAACTTCAATCCCTTAAAGATGGTCACCATGATGTGGAACTTAGAACCTCTGACCTCTCATCTAGGCTACTTGCAGTGTTAAAAGTTTAATGGTATCTCATGTAGAAAACTGTAAGCAACTTTCTGTGTATGCGTAAGAACTTACAACTTAAAAAGTTCATCGTTACAAGGTTTCTTATGTCAATGATCGTAAGTAACGAAACCAATGCGAATTAACTATCTATCGGCAATCGTCACTTATTATTCGAAATTACAGACTGTTACACCCTGAGGTATTACTAAAAATCCTTTTGCGATCTGATCACGTTTAATACGCTAGCGACAGGAGTCACTGCGCTAAGAACACTGAACTAATATTTTACAAGTTACAACACGACATCTGACACCACATGCATCGAACATCGATATAATATCCATAGTCACATCGATATTATAATACAATGTGTCCCCACACAGACGATACGCGATTAACTTACGTGAAAAATTTTGAGTTCTAAAAGTGTTCTTACATCTTTATGCATTTTGAAAATAGTCTAAAACACCCAGCAATAAACCAGTCGCTAGGGCATGGAATACCGGAATAATTTTTCATACCGAAGTTTAGGTTTTTTTGGTATTTATTGAAACACTGCTAGTTAATGTTTAAATAATTCCAAAAAACGATTAGTATCTAAGTCTCGTTTGCGGAGTACAGCGTAAAAAAGAAGTTTTCTACGCTGTATAGCAGTCTTCATCCTCATTTGACGTTTCATTTTCATCGTATTCTGTGGATTCTGGATCTTTTCTATACAATACGTCTGACACTCCTAGATGTATCCCGTGTGCAAGACAGATCTTAAAAAACGCTTCTATGTTGCGGCTGACTTTGCACATCACACTGGCACCATCAGTTGTAATTGCCACGATGTCTCGGTCCAACGATTGCTCAAACTCAAGTAGTTTGGTTTTCAGTAGCCTGATACAAGTTCCGCGGCCATTGTGCCATCAACTCTTAACTAATCCAATATTTTTGAATAGCGACTCATCTTGAAACTCGCCTCCAATTGCACTATGTAAGTTGACATTCATGTATTCGTCAAGTCGGTTTCGTCAAGGAACTTCTACCCAAACTGGAATGTGCACAGTCAATCAAAACGCGGTCCGAGGGAGATAGATTCGCGAGAGCCCTCTGTCCTTGTTCTGTAGGGTGACCATTCGGGTTGAAAAGAAAGGAAAAAACGGAAAGAAAATGCTAGCTTAGTAAAATAAATTGTGTTTAATAAACAATCGTGGCCGTATTTATAAAATGGATTTTAGCTTATAATAGAAACGTTTTTCCTTTAATGTCATACAGTTGCTGTCAAACGAACGAATGTGACAATACAGTCAAGTATTAAATAGCTAAAATGCTTGTAACTTTTTTACTAATAAGTTATTAACAAATTCACTAACAACAGATTAACATTTGTGTAGAGCAAGATGAGATCCAGCTTTTTTCTTTTTTGTGGAGATGCCGGGGATAGTAAAACAGAAACAAGTTACTGAAAACATTTCTTTATTTACACATGGTTAAATAGGACAGTTTTATGTAGTTTTTGCCTTAATGTAGATTTTTGACCTAAAACCCTCTGTGTTTGTGATTTCCCATAATTAATTAGACGAACAAATAAATAATATGTTGCTATACTTTTAATAAAGTTATCCATAGGACACCATTCAAAGTTAGGATTCTGGCGTTCCAGTCTATCAAGAGCATCACCTCCATCGCTGGCGTCAACAAATTCATCCTCAACCACGGTATCATCTAACAATCTTTGCCGTCTCCTAACGACATCCGTCGCCAAACTGACCAGTTCGGGAGGGACGTCGGCATCACTCAGCCAAATTTGGTTTAGTGGTTCCCCCACCTGCCACTGCCGTCCTCCCCTACGGCCCTGGCGCGGATACCTCCCACCCCTTCCACTCCGTCCTCGCACACCCCTGATTCCCCTTCGGCCACCCCTTCTCCCACTAGTTCCACGTACAGACGAGGAGCTAGTGGGAGGAGGGGAACCAACAGTTTCGTGCTCTACCGCCACGTAGAACAGTGGGTGGGAATCAGGGTCAAAATATTCTTCACCCACCTCATCAATCTGCGCACCATGCTCGTCGAACAGTAGTACCACGCCCTCTGCAGGCACCTCACTATGAAAGCGAAAAAAAAAATTAGAATTGATACGATTTAGAATAGAATATTTTCACGCCCATGTGGCAGAAATTGTAATCAAACTAAATTGTAAGACCTTTATGTACGAATTTCTTGGAGATAAATAAATAAATCAAAAAAAAATCTTAATTTACGCAGGCATAATTCGTGAACAACATACACAGCATACTTACAATTCTGCCGAAGGCGACAGGGGCGATCGTGACCTCTCACGGGGAGGCGTCACTGGGTCGTCCTGAAAAAAAAATTCACACAATGAAGAAATTCTATATATCAGTATCGTAAACCTAACAAAATAACCAATGCATACCATTCGCGACAACCTCTCGCGGCGCTCCGGGGACGTGAGAGGGGAGTATGGCGGGGCCTCCACCTCCTCTTCATCCTAGACCAACATAAAAAGCATAAATACACTGCAACCCATAAATTTTATAAATATTTATAACCACATGACAAAAATGACAAAAATAAAAACATACATACATACACTTTTGAAATTTGGCACATATTACATACATACATAGTCGAATCGATAACCTCTTTTTATGAAGTCGGTTAAAAATGAGTTACCAACCTCTTCCTCCAGGTCGTCCTCCACGTCGTCCTCCAGGTCGTCCTCCAGGTCGTCCTCTTCACCGTCTGAAGACCCACCATCGGAGCCACCTTCGGACACGTTTCCATAAAGGAGGTCCAGGTACTCCTCTGGTGGATCTTCGCCGATACGCCAGGTTGACATGCTATATAAAACAAGTAATAAAAATCAATAAACATGAAAATAAATATCCAAATAATAACGTAGAAATAAAAGAAAATTCATTACGTGAAGTCGCCATCATTACCGACATTGCAAAAATTTTATCGATAATCAATCGACACTACGCTATCCCTATTGAAAACGTACAAAGACATTGTTCACAAGCAAACTTCGACCTTAGTACAATACAAATAGAGTTCAAAATGGCCGTGGCCGGCGGGCGGCCGTTTTTTATCGTTGGCGACCGTTACTCAAATTACTAAAATTAGGCATAATACTACAATAAATCGTTCTGTAGACGAGTTATATTTACTTCTTTAGGCTTATTACTTCATTTATTTACTAAAATAGTTAGAAAAACACGTCTGAATCAGTCCCATAGAAACCAATTTTTTCAAGTGAAAAATATAACTTATTAAGGCGCTTTTAGTGTCACGCGGATTTGCTCACGCACGCGGGATTGGACCGCATGCGTAAAATTTCACGCTGCGGATCATACGCAGCATGAGTTTCAGTTTTCTACGGGCTGCGTAACGGTATAGACGTGTTCAAAAATGATCAATGTCAAAAGAATATCTGTCGCTTACATACTTTACAAACGACGAAACAAGAAGACAAGAGTACATGTTGATCCCTTTCTTGAAAATAGGCTTCTTGCTGGGGCGTTTGTTACACAACACACTTTGGAAAACTACAAAATAATGAACGTAAATTTAAAAATTACTTTCGAATGTCCATTCGTTCTTTTGATGAACTGTTGTGTAAAATTGAGAATAAGCTACAAAAAAGCAGTTTACGAAGGATTACAATACAACCGATTGAGAGGCTCGCTATTACATTAAGGTAAGTTTAAAATTTTAAATATTTAATTTCCTGCTATGATTTAGTGGAAAGGGATTTGAACAGGTAGGATAAACGTACCAATCCCAAACCAGTAAAGGACTTTTTTGACTTCAAATTACTGTCATGTGTAAATTTACATGTGCAAAAAAAAAAATTTGTCATGTACTCTGGTCAACTGCAAAAATGTTAAACAAAAATCAAATCAATGATTTTTTCGGTAGTTGACCATCGTGGTCAACTATTGAGACATCATACAACACATGTTCTAGTAATTATCCAGTCTAAATAAACGGTATAATAATGATTTTTTGTTTGAAATATCGTAAAGTAACGCGTCATTGGTTATTAATTGTTGAAATTTCATAAAATAAGATTATTTCACTCATAAAATGTCACCATTAAAGTGGAATCATTCCTACCTTTCATCACACGCTACTTATTATAATATAGATAAAAGTTATAGGTTTGCACATGACAGTAATTTAAAGTCAAAAAAAGTCCTTAATTGGTTTGGGATTGGTACGTTCAACCTACATACACAATCCTTTTTTTTATCTGATAAAGTACACATGGCCACAGATCAAGTTACCCAAAACCAGCATAAATGGAACTCGCGCCTTGCGTATTATCATACTTAGGTAACCCGTCGGAGTCCCGCTTATACTGGATTTGAGTAACTTGATCTGTGCCGTGTGTACAACCGCACTCATATGACTAAACAAACAATTAGAGAGAAACTGGAGAAAAAAAGTTAATCGTACTCATTTTAATAAAAAGAGTTTTATTCATAAATTAAAAAATCAAATTTTACATCATTCATTTCTTTGTAAATTTGTATCCTGAGCGTTGACATTTCTTTCGCCTGTAGATGATGTTGTTGCTGGGGTATAAATTACGTCATAAGACGTGATATTAAACAAGCCGCTTTCAGTCGAAATAAGAGTTTCATTGTCATTCACTGCAGCAGAACTAATAGCATTGTCGTTAAGACTCGAAGTATCCTGGATTATACTATTGGTTTGGTAATCTTGATTTATCGGTGACAAACTGTCAAGCTCAGTAAAAGCACTAGAACTTGTTGTAGGTATGGGACTGTAGTATGCAGGTTGTGTTTGACTTTCCATTTCCATAACTATATTTAACACTTTTGTTCTGAACATTAGTTTTTGATATCTAGTGAATCTTTTTAATGAAGGCTGCAGAGACTGAAAGAAAGCCAAATCCTCACTTTCTAGCTCCAGTTGATTAGACTTTAAGCATTCTAATAACTGTGCCTCAAATTCAGATGGTGCTTGCTTTTTAGATTTTACTTGTTTTTGTTTTGATGTTGGGTGAGAACTTTCTTGACGTGAAGTATCTGGTTGCGTGGACTCATTACGTGTTTCTAAATTACGTTGTGATGTTAGTTGAGAACTTTCTTGACGTGAAGTACCTGGTTGCGTGGACTCATTAGGTGTTTCTAAATTACTTTGTTCAGACATTTCTTCACAGAGTGACTCTTCTCCAGCAGTTTCCGTTGTACTGTCTAAGAAAGTCAAAATGTCATAGTAAGAATATTTCTTCTTCTTCTTACTCCCAGAGCCGGATGGCTGATTTTTTTCAGATATCTTGTCTTTCTGGTAAGTGTCCCTTGCTGTTCGCCAGCGTTGTTGTATTTTCTTGTCTGAAATGACAAAATATAATAAGTAAGTGGCAAAAGTACACACAGTTTCAGATCAAGTTACCCAAAACCAGTACCAATAAACGGAACTTGCTAGGGCCTCGCCGGGCGGCGAGTCGTCTACGATAATAAACAACGCATGAGTCCTGTTTATACTGGTTTTGGGAAGCTTGATCTGTGGCCGTGTGTACAAATCTGATATTAGTTGGAAATTTAACTGCATTCGATTAAAGGCCCTCATTAATTCACACATGTTGTCAACTTTACACTGTCTCATGAAGCATTAGATAAATCAAGCAATATATATATACCTATACAGAGTGGAAAAATAAGGCCGCAGTTGAAGGAAAAGTACCCATAATATTGATGATGGCAAATTTTACTGAATGGAAATAATTCATTTTTTACAAAAATAATTAGAACTTCATTTAAGGATTTTTGGAAAAACACCGGATTGAATCGGGAATTTTTTTTATTTGTTACAGTAAAATTTGCCATCATCAAAATTAAGGTGAAAACTTCCGGAAGTCACTAGCGCTGTAAGTTTTTAATTGTTTTAACAAAAATTTTCTTTATTTGCATCTGTCAACCTTCATGAAGGAGGACTTGAAATAAACGATATTTTATTATATTATATTATATATATTTATTAGATTCCTTTCATTTGCCGGAAATTTTACCATAGGGGTTAATTTATACAAAGAAGATTTCTTATAAAATATTTACAGCATAGTTATGTGTCTCAAATCTGCTAAAAGTGGCCACTTTTAGCAGATATGAGATACATAACTATACTTCGAACTTTTCATATGAAATCATAACTGCATAAATACCCCCCTATGATAACATTTTCGGCAAATCATAGAAATCTAACGTAGCTATAGTACTGTAGTTAAAACGAATTAAAAACTTCTAGCGCTAGCTACTTCCGTGCCCTTTCACCTTAAGGGTATTTATTTTTCTTCTGAAGTAAAATTCGAGCGGTGCATGCTGTCTTATGTCTGATGTCAGCATTATTAATATATTATGTTATCATATTATTAATATATTGTTTTTGTTTTCAGATATTTGGCAACTGGTAATACATTCACTGATCTACACTATTCCTATATGATTGGAATTGCAACAATTAGCGAAATAGTAAGACAAGTTTGTTACATAATATGGATTGAACTAAAGTCTGAATGTATTCCACAGCTTAATGGGATCAAATGGAAAGAAATCGCAGAGGGATTTCTCACATATACAAATTTTCCTAATTGCTTGGGTGCTATTGATGGAAAACATATAAGAGTGATTCGGCCGCCGCACAGTGGATCACTATATTTTAATTATAAGAAATATTATTCTGTAGTGCTCCTCGCAATGTGTGATGCTGATTATAATTTTACATATATTAATGTCGGTACCAGTGGAAGCAACGCCGATTCAACCATCTTTAGAAGGAGTCAATTGTATACGAAACTGGAAAGTAACACGTTGGGTATCCCTGACCCGCAAGAGTTGCCTATTATTTGCCCCGAAGTAGCTTATCCATCTAGTGTAAGAGCAAAGTTGCCGTTCGTGATAGTGGGAGATGAGGCATTTGGTTTATCATCACATGTGATGCGGCCTTATGCTCGTGATAATTTACCTTACAAAAAGAAAATATTTAATTACCGTCTGTCCAGAGCTAGAAGGTACATAGAATGCACTTTTGGAATTATGTCAAATAAATTTAGAATATTTCACAGATCCATGACTGTCAAGTTAGATCTAGCACAATTAATAGTCAAGGCGGCATGTGTACTTCACAATTTCATAAGGAAACGGGATGGCTACATGGTCAGCCATACATTTGTCACAAATGGTTTTACGGGACCACTACCCAGGCAGCAGACTGAAAGTAGTAATACGTCGGCAAGTAATATCAGAGATATATTTGCAGATTACTTTATCAATGAAGGAAAAGTCTCCTGGCAACACCGATATATAATTAATTAACTAAACTCAAAAGGTTTTAGAAGGTTTTTGATGTTATTTGTGAATTAAATAATTATGCTTATATTAATAAAGTAATGATGCTTGTATAAATAAAATAATGAACCAAACACATACCCGCCACTTTTCTTTCCTCTTCGCTCAAATTTTCGTAGTTAGGTGCCAATTCCTTCAAAATATCTCTCCATGCAGCCTCCCTCGCGTCCCTGTTTTTGTATAATTCATTGCGTTTATCCCACAAAACGGGCCGCAGATAAACTTCAATGATTACTCGTTCTGTATCGATTTTCATTTCGGTAGTACAATACGGCGCGTGCGCCCCGCTCGACTCTAAAATGGGCACTGAAGTTGTAGGCAGCGCTTACGCATGCGGATACCCCGCACCGGGGTGACGCCCCGCACAGCGCCCCGCGTCCCGCGTGCGTTTATCACGCTTTACAATAGATACCTATATGAAATTGTTCTTTGCGGATGCTACGCATGCGGGCCAATCCCGCGTGCGTGAGCAAATCCGCGTGACACTAAAAGCGCCCTTAGGACGTATTTCTTAGAAATGATTATCTAAAAATACTTATAATGAGTAAAATAAACTATATAATAAAACAAAACAGTACTTACATTCGATAAAACCACAAAAACCACACAAAATACACACGAAAAATATGACGTCACCCCGATATTCTCGGAATTTTCAACTGAGTGAATCAAAATGGTTGACCACAGAGTAAAGTATATTTTTCATTGAGAATGTTGCCAATGTATCATAGATCGTAACTAACTAAAATTCTTCATACAAAAGTAGTCTCTAAGTGGCCGAAATACGTTACTTAATCGAATGAAATAGCCCGAGCACCGGTGCTCGCGCGGGGTTTGACGGAAGTGTGCTGTCACGTGACACCGAGCACCGGTGCTCGGCCGGGGATTGAGAGGTTAACATATATGCACTTCTTCACCATGACTTCTTACTTTATATGAATATGATAACTCATGTTGAAAGAAACAATCACTATCCTCTCGTACTGCACGAGGTCTTCGTTGTTTAATGTTTTGATAGCTCGTCAGAGTTGAGAAATGTGCGTCTTGGTCAGTCTTGCAAGGATATTTAAAAAACAGTTGAAGTATCTCCTGCGTCTGTTCTGGTGTTATTTTAGAGATGCTCTGCAGACGCGAAAATCTGTAAAATAGAGAACCAGTCACATTTTTCTAGAAAGGTACAGTTACAGTTATAAGTTAGTTAGTTATACACTACGGCAGAACTGTTCTAAAGAAACTTTAATGTAAGTGGTGTCTTCAGTCTTTCCAACTTCAATCCCTTAAAGATGGTCACCATGATGTGGAACTTAGAACCTCTGACCTCTCATCTAGGCTACTTGCAGTGTTAAAAGTTTAATGGTATCTCATGTAGAAAACTGTAAGCAACTTTCTGTGTATGCGTAAGAACTTACAACTTAAAAAGTTCATCGTTACAAGGTTTCTTATGTCAATGATCGTAAGTAACGAAACCAATGCGAATTAACTATCTATCGGCAATCGTCACTTATTATTCGAAATTACAGACTGTTACACCCTGAGGTATTACTAAAAATCCTTTTGCGATCTGATCACGTTTAATACGCTAGCGACAGGAGTCACTGCGCTAAGAACACTGAACTAATATTTTACAAGTTACAACACGACATCTGACACCACATGCATCGAACATCGATATAATATCCATAGTCACATCGATATTATAATACAATGTGTCCCCACACAGACGATACGCGATTAACTTACGTGAAAAATTTTGAGTTCTAAAAGTGTTCTTACATCTTTATGCATTTTGAAAATAGTCTAAAACACCCAGCAATAAACCAGTCGCTAGGGCATGGAATACCGGAATAATTTTTCATACCGAAGTTTAGGTTTTTTTGGTATTTATTGAAACACTGCTAGTTAATGTTTAAATAATTCCAAAAAACGATTAGTATCTAAGTCTCGTTTGCGGAGTACAGCGTAAAAAAGAAGTTTTCTACGCTGTATAGCAGTCTTCATCCTCATTTGACGTTTCATTTTCATCGTATTCTGTGGATTCTGGATCTTTTCTATACAATACGTCTGACACTCCTAGATGTATCCCGTGTGCAAGACAGATCTTAAAAAACGCTTCTATGTTGCGGCTGACTTTGCACATCACACTGGCACCATCAGTTGTAATTGCCACGATGTCTCGGTCCAACGATTGCTCAAACTCAAGTAGTTTGGTTTTCAGTAGCCTGATACAAGTTCCGCGGCCATTGTGCCATCAACTCTTAACTAATCCAATATTTTTGAATAGCGACTCATCTTGAAACTCGCCTCCAATTGCACTATGTAAGTTGACATTCATGTATTCGTCAAGTCGGTTTCGTCAAGGAACTTCTACCCAAACTGGAATGTGCACAGTCAATCAAAACGCGGTCCGAGGGAGATAGATTCGCGAGAGCCCTCTGTCCTTGTTCTGTAGGGTGACCATTCGGGTTGAAAAGAAAGGAAAAAACGGAAAGAAAATGCTAGCTTAGTAAAATAAATTGTGTTTAATAAACAATCGTGGCCGTATTTATAAAATGGATTTTAGCTTATAATAGAAACGTTTTTCCTTTAATGTCATACAGTTGCTGTCAAACGAACGAATGTGACAATACAGTCAAGTATTAAATAGCTAAAATGCTTGTAACTTTTTTACTAATAAGTTATTAACAAATTCACTAACAACAGATTAACATTTGTGTAGAGCAAGATGAGATCCAGCTTTTTTCTTTTTTGTGGAGATGCCGGGGATAGTAAAACAGAAACAAGTTACTGAAAACATTTCTTTATTTACACATGGTTAAATAGGACAGTTTTATGTAGTTTTTGCCTTAATGTAGATTTTTGACCTAAAACCCTCTGTGTTTGTGATTTCCCATAATTAATTAGACGAACAAATAAATAATATGTTGCTATACTTTTAATAAAGTTATCCATAGGACACCATTCAAAGTTAGGATTCTGGCGTTCCAGTCTATCAAGAGCATCACCTCCATCGCTGGCGTCAACAAATTCATCCTCAACCACGGTATCATCTAACAATCTTTGCCGTCTCCTAACGACATCCGTCGCCAAACTGACCAGTTCGGGAGGGACGTCGGCATCACTCAGCCAAATTTGGTTTAGTGGTTCCCCCACCTGCCACTGCCGTCCTCCCCTACGGCCCTGGCGCGGATACCTCCCACCCCTTCCACTCCGTCCTCGCACACCCCTGATTCCCCTTCGGCCACCCCTTCTCCCACTAGTTCCACGTACAGACGAGGAGCTAGTGGGAGGAGGGGAACCAACAGTTTCGTGCTCTACCGCCACGTAGAACAGTGGGTGGGAATCAGGGTCAAAATATTCTTCACCCACCTCATCAATCTGCGCACCATGCTCGTCGAACAGTAGTACCACGCCCTCTGCAGGCACCTCACTATGAAAGCGAAAAAAAAAATTAGAATTGATACGATTTAGAATAGAATATTTTCACGCCCATGAATTATATTTCGCAGCAGTTCGACTTCCAAAAAAAACCAAAATTTCTTAAAATATTTTATTAATTAAATCTTACAATTAAATTACAATTAAAAGTGACTCTACTATTCGGCGGTTGAATAATAAGTGACAAACAATTAGCTATTGTAAAATGCTGTAAAATGAGTAATGCTGACTCCGCGCCTCGTGCCGCTGCCGCGTGACTGTGGTCGGGTGCTGCGTCGGCGATCTTCCTAGGGATCCGTAGCGTAACACCTCCCCCCGAAGATCAGCAACTATTTTCTCAAAATTGTTGCTGGGATGCTTGCTGGATCAACCCTCACCTCTCCAGGATTCTGAGTCTCTTTGTGCTCCATTGATGGCTGCAACTTTCTAAAACGCTGATACAGGAACATAGTCATGCAGATAGTGACAGCAATGAGTAATATCAGATATACAGGAATAGTAGTGTGATAGATAGATAAGTCCGGAGAGCTTTTTAAATCAATTTTCGGTTGCGCCATAATTTCTGAATTTATATTATGAAGTTTTTCCAAGTTGATAGATTTCAAATTTAAAATATGTTCAGAGGGTTGATTTTCTTTTACAGGAACGATGTCTGAGATTCTTAAGGGTTGTCCTTTAATGATACCATTTGAATTTGAAATAGTGAATTCTGGAGTCTGGATGGAACAGCCTTGAGGTATAATAGCGAGATAGCTTCCATTTAGAATTTTATACTGCAATTTTCCGCAGGATGTTTGAATTTTAGTTGACTTCGGAAAACTAAGGATGTAATGCTTCTGGTCTAATTGCTCGAATGCTTCAGATTCTTGGGATATAGAGGTAAGTTTACAGGATGGCAAGAGCTGCTGCTTCGTAATAAGAGTGTGGATGCATTCATCATGATTATTGAAGGTATGAGCAGGATTTTCCTCGCAGATATAATATGCCGAATTAGCTTTGAAGCATTCCGTTTCTATATACCTAGAATCTCTTTCCTGAATTGCTATATAGGGTGACATGGGAATAAGAATTTGATGATTTCGGTTAGGAACTGCAGAGAGTTTGAAAAGGTCAAAAGGTTTAGGAAGGACAATCGGTACTTTAAAAACTAAAACTATTTTATCATCTAAATAGTAATATCCAAATTTCATAACTCTAAAATATTCTCTTAAATCTATATCTAAAGTAAATTCATTTGAATATAAAATCTTAATTTTCGAAATCATACTTCTTAACATAGCTACACTAATAATTGAATGTGCTGTGCTCGATGCAAAGCTCAAATTTAACATATTTCCTAAATTAACTAATTCAATCGTTAAACTATCTATATTATCACCTAAAATTAAAAGATATTGAGATAAATGAGCGTACTTAATTAATTCAGTTTCTCTTTTAGAATCTTTTTCCATTATATAATTTAAAGTCTTATTAATTTTATCTTGATTTTCTACAATAGTATTTAATATTTTAGTATGATGCTGTAGCCATTCTTTAGTTAAACTAATATGATTATTATATTCAGATTCTAATTTAAATTGATTTTCTTTTAAAACTTTTAACATATTTTCGTATTTAATTGCATCAGTATAATCAAGATTACCTGAAATACTTTTTATAATAGATCCTAGTCCATTGATCAAACCTCTTTTAACACGCGAAACTTTAAACGTTTGCAATAATTCTGTAATTTTATATAATTTGCCTGAGAGATATTCTAAATGTGGTTCATATAAGGATAGGGTTTTATTGTTAAGTAAAGGACGAAAATCTTGGATTTGGGAATACACTAAATTAATTTTAGATTCTATATCTTCTAGGTTAACATGCTGTAAAAAGGAGTGATATTGGTGAATGATCCTGGTCTGTCCAAGTTTGAAAGGTAAGAGTCCTGGTCCGTCGTCAAGTGTCTCAAGTTGAATTTCTTGCGTTCTGCTTAGATGTAGAGTCGTCAGTATTGTCAGTATTGTCCTGTAACAATTGAGCGCTTTTAGGCACTCTTTTCAACCGAGATTTTGCTATGGGTAACTTTTTCTTTTTAGTGTAAATATGAATTGGGAGATTTGCCATAACTTTATCGTGGGTAAATCTAGAAGCTAATTTTTGTCTGGATGCTGAAGGATTTTTAATAAAAACTTGTTGTTCAGGTAAGTATTCTTTTTCAGGTTCTCTATTCTTATTTCTATTGTCCATTAAATTATTACGAGTTTCAGTGGTCATGTCATTTATTAAGGAATAAGCTAATTTTAAACGTTCTTTATGATCTACCATATACTGCTGTAAAAGATGCGACGTAAGGTCTACATTAAAAGGATCTCTTGGATCAAAATGTCCTGTAATTAAATCTATTGGCTTGCATTTTGTAAAGCTATGTATAGAGCTATTATAACCTAAAATTGCATAAGGCATTAAAAGTACTACGGACTCATGTTTCTTTTCTAATCTAAGTATTCGTAAATGCTCTAATAGAGTTGAATGAAATCTCTCGACTAAACCATTTTCATTCGGTGTATTCGGTGCAACTTTATGATGTTGAATCTTATGTAACCTAATAAATTCACTAAATAATTGGTTGGAAAATTCGGGACCATTATCTGTAATAATTGTTAGGGGTAATCCATGGTGGGTACTAAATTGAAGTAAAGCTTGAACTACACTAATAGCTGTACCATCTTTTAAATAATAAGCTTGAGCATACTTTGAAAATGAATCGATTATTGTAAGAAACTTTTCACTTTGAGCTGTAAATAAATCTAAATGAACTAATTCAAAGGGCTTACTGGCTGGGGGAACTACTTTAAATTGCTGCTTTATAGGGTTTCTATCGTATTTGGCTTGTCCGCAAATAATACATTCGTTAATAAATTTGGTAATTTGTTCTCTCATGTGGGGCCAATAGTATCTACTAGAAAGGGCAAGATAACACTCATTAATACCACGGTGATTTGTTTTACCATCATGATATTTATTAATTATTTCCTGTTGCTTTAAATATTCTTTTATATTCTCTAATTCTTTCTTTGCACAAACTAAATTCATAGCTGAACTTTTAAACATTCTTTGTAAAATAGGAATAATTGTATACATTGCCAAAGGGGGATTAAAAAGTAAAGCTGTTTTAATATTGGGATGAACATATTCTTTCACTGCATTAACTACATCTTCTTCTAAATTTGACTCTGATAACTGTATCGAAATTCTAGTATGGGTATCAAAAGGTTTTGTTAAAATTGGTTTTCTTTTAATGTCGCCTACTATACTAAAAACTATCTGTCTTTTAAATTTATTTAAAGGTTCATCAGTAATTGGGATTTCTAAAATGGGATTTTCGTCGGAAGTGTGAACGGTAAGTGTTCTGGAATCATCTAATAATTCTGCTATTTCAGGTGCTGTAACTGTACGACTATCGTGAGACATGTTAGCTATAATAGATTCTAATTCTAAACCTGGATCTTCATGAATATTTATTTCTATGCGTGATAATGCGTCGGCATTTGTGTTACTTTTTCCTTGCTTATAAATTATTGTAAAATTATATTCACTAAGCTTCAAGCGCCATCTCGTTAAACGAGAATTGGGCTCTTTTAAATTCATCATCCATTGGAGTGGTGTGTGATCGGTTATTATTTTAAATTTACGTCCAAAAAGATACGGTCTGAAATATTTCGTCGCCCACACTATTGCTAATAACTCTTTCTCTATTGTACTGTAATTGGTTTCACTTGAATTTAAAGTCCTGGATGCATATGCAATGGGTTTGTCTGAACCTATAGTACCTTGTGATAATACAGCGCCTATTGCAACATTTGAAGCATCTGTTGTTAAAATGAATTCTTTTGTAAAATCTGGGTATTGAAGTACTGGGTCATTTAATAGGAGGGTTTTACAGTGATTGAAGCATTTGATATAATTTTCGTCTAAAGTGATTTTGCTATCTTTTTTTAAGCATTGGGTCATGGGTTTTGTAACTCTGGCAAAGTCTGGAATAAATTTTCTATAATAACCTAGGAATCCTAAAAAACGCTTAATTTCTGTGGGGGTTTTTGGTAAGGGATAGTTTTCAATTGCTTTGATTTTATTTGGATTGGGTTTAACTCCTTCATTACTAATTACGTGTCCTAAAAATTCCGTTTCTAATTTTAAAAATTCCGATTTGTCCATCTGTATTTTGAAGTTCGATTCTCTAAGTCTCTGTAATACTTTTTCAAGGTTTACCATGTGTTCCTGAAGGGAGGTACTGAAAATTATAATATCGTCCAAGTAGACTAAACAGATTTGATTTTGAAGTCCTCTTAAAACATTGTCCATGACTCTTTGAAAGGTAGCCGGGGAGTTTTTAAGACCCATAGGCATTCTCAAAAATTCGTAATGACCGTTTTCTACATTAAATGCTGTTTTGTGAATATCTGCTTCATCCATTTCTACCTGATAGAATCCGCTTGCTAAATCTAGTGTGGTAAAATATTGACATCGGCCTAATTTATCCAATACGTCTGTAATATTGGGGATGGGATATTTATCATCAATAGTTTTTTCATTTAATTTCCTTAAATCTACTACGAGACGCCATTTAGGTTTTCCAGACGCATCAGCCTTCTTTGGTACTATCCATATAGGAGAGCTCCATGCAGAGTCTGAAGGTCTTATTATATTCTGATCTAACATCTTATTAATTTGGTTTCTAACTTCTTCTCTATGGACATATGGATAACGGTAATTTTTAGCATGTACAGGGGATTCATCAGTAGTTCTAATTTTGTGTTTAATTTTATTCGTAAATGTAAGTGTTTCTTCATCTAAATAAAATACATCTGCATAACGGGCACATAGATTTTCTATATTTTTAGTTTCTTCGGAATTAAGATGAGAGGTACGAAGTTTAGATAAAACTGCTTTCGCTCTGTCACTAACAATATTATAATTATGGCATTCTACATTATAAGATTCTGCACTAATTGGTTGGTTTAAGGAAAGTATAACATCGTTTGGACTTTCATTAATTACCTGTATATAGGCTCTATTATTTTTAACTTTAGTAATGCAATCTCTTACTTTACAGTGACATACAATTTGCTCATTAACTATTGCTTCTCCGTCATGAACATTAATAGGGACTCTAACTATCTTAGAACTTTGAGCGGGAATTATATCTTCATATAAATTACAACTTTTCGAATCGTACATTAAAATTGGATTAGTGGCTGATGTAGTAATTAAATTTTTATTCTTTAAATCGATTTTAGCTTCCCATTTGTCAAGTAAGTCAAGTCCAATTAGTCCGTCAAAATAATCATGGAATTTATAAATGAATAGAGTTATATTATTTTCATCATTAAATTCTGAAAAGCAAGGTATTGTGATAGAATAATCATTACGAGTTGTAGCATGTACGTTGGTCACTTCAAATGGTTCATAATTACAAGGAACATTTGGAAAATATCTACTAACTGCATTAGGGCTTATAAAAGATTGATTGGCTCCTGTATCTATTAATAGTTTAAGAGGGGGATTTTTAATTTGAATGTACGGTAATTGTCTTTGAGTCTGTAAATTAATTTCTATCGTGGTTTGTCTGATTTCGGGGTTTTCTGAAAATTTTGGTTTCGGCTTTCAGTGTCCTGAGAATCAAAATTTTCATGGCTATTATTATTTTCAGTCATAGGTAAAGAAGGTTGGTCATAGTAATATTCATAAGGATATTCAACGGGTTCCGCATAATATTCATTTGGGTCATAGTACATGTAAGGGTCATAGTAAGTCTGGTCATAGCAAGTCTGGTCATAGCATTCATTTAAATTTAACTGTCGGGATTTAAAGTAATTTGATGGGGGCGGATTTCCTTGTTTAGTCCAGTCATGTCCTCTTAAGGGTAACGGCTTAGGGGTAAAATGACTAACGCCACTCATAGGAACAGGTCTATTGGATTGATTATTGTTAAAACTATTATTATTCTGATTATTCTGTCCGAAATTATTTTGTGCAAAATTATTATTTGAAAAATTATTTCTATTGGGGATTCTGAAGACATTACTCTGAGGGTTAAAATTAGGGGGTAAAGCACGGAAAATTTGCTGAGTACGTGACGGTCCTTGATTCTGATTAAACATAGGCCTAGGTTGCCACATATTATTTTGAGGTCGTTGCTGCAAAAATTGAGGTGGTGGTTGTGGAAGGTTAAATGAACGGGATGTACCGGGCATATTAAAGTTGTTATTAATTTTATGGTGATTGCGTCTGTCAGTATGTGAGTCATTTCTGTCCTGCATATACATTATATTCATTTCGTCATGAACAAATTCAAGGGCTTTTTCAATAGTTTCAGGGCGCATGCAGCGTATCCTGGAACCTAGGGGATCTTTTAAACCACGTAGGAAGGCTTGTAGGGTTAGCTTCTTATATAGATCACGTTTTGCTTCAATGGTAGTGGAAATCGTCTCATGCAAACTAATATAAGTCATTAAAGTACTAAAAATATTCTGGCATTTATCATAATATTCCTGAGGAGTTGAAGACCCCTGTGTCAAAAGTGCAAGATCATTATACAAAGAGGTTTCATCACGTTGGTCCGAGAAATTATTTACTAAAGCTGTCCTAATACCTAGCCAGGTGTCGGGTATGCCGTTCGAATTAATTAACCTGGCGGCAGGCCCAGTTATTTTATTTAATATTCCATTAATTAAAGCTAAGTTAATTAAATCATTTCCTTCCGTTACAAATGTTTCTACGAGCTGATCACATAATTTAATAAATCTAGTAAGAACATTCGAATTTCCATCAAACTCTGGTACTAATCTTAAAGCTTTAAAAATATCATCCATAGTTGCCATATTTAAATTTGAATTTTCTTCACTAATTTCTCTAATCGTATCTAAAAATTTTAATCTACTACTAATTCTAGAAGTCCTCGATTGTCGCGGATGGAAAATCTTGGAAATAAAATTAAGAACTTATAGGATAAAGAAAGGAGCAAATTCAGAGTGATTCTAAAAGTACTCACATATGCTGCATTTCGGCTCTTCTTGGGCGTATCGATGGCTGGATACAGTCTTCTGCTGCGCGAAGGTTCTTCTTTTCCGGTGAAGACTTTTAGAAGTCAAGTAGCGATCGCACGCGCACGATTGCGATATCCTTTACGAGGGCTACTTCCGAATCCTACCGACTGCGCCAATTATATTTCGCAGCAGTTCGACTTCCAAAAAAAACCAAAATTTCTTAAAATATTTTATTAATTAAATCTTACAATTAAATTACAATTAAAAGTGACTCTACTATTCGGCGGTTGAATAATAAGTGACAAACAATTAGCTATTGTAAAATGCTGTAAAATGAGTAATGCTGACTCCGCGCCTCGTGCCGCTGCCGCGTGACTGTGGTCGGGTGCTGCGTCGGCGATCTTCCTAGGGATCCGTAGCGTAACACATGTGGCAGAAATTGTAATCAAACTAAATTGTAAGACCTTTATGTACGAATTTCTTGGAGATAAATAAATAAATCAAAAAAAAATCTTAATTTACGCAGGCATAATTCGTGAACAACATACACAGCATACTTACAATTCTGCCGAAGGCGACAGGGGCGATCGTGACCTCTCACGGGGAGGCGTCACTGGGTCGTCCTGAAAAAAAAAATTCACACAATGAAGAAATTCTATATATCAGTATCGTAAACCTAACAAAATAACCAATGCATACCATTCGCGACAGCCTCTCGCGGCGCTCCGGGGACGTGAGAGGGGAGTATGGCGGGGCCTCCACCTCCTATTCATCCTAGACCAACATAAAAAGCATAAATACACTGCAACCCATAAATTTTATAAATATTTATAACCACATGACAAAAATGACAAAAATAAAAACATACATACATACACTTTTGAAATTTGGCACATATTACATACATACATAGTCGAATCGATAACCTCTTTTTATGAAGTCGGTTAAAAATGAGTTACCAACCTCTTCCTCCAGGTCGTCCTCCACGTCGTCCTCCAGGTCGTCCTCCAGGTCGTCCTCTTCACCGTCTGAAGACCCACCATCGGAGCCACCTTCGGACACGTTTCCATAAAGGAGGTCCAGGTACTCCTCTGGTGGATCTTCGCCGATACGCCAGGTTGTCATGCTATATAAAACAAGTAATAAAAATCAATAAACATGAAAATAAATATCCAAATAATAACGTAGAAATAAAAGAAAATTCATTACGTGAAGTCGCCATCATTACCGACATTGCAAAAATTTTATCGATAATCAATCGACACTACGCTATCCCTATTGAAAACGTACAAAGACATTGTTCACAAGCAAACTTCGACCTTAGTACAATACAAATAGAGTTCAAAATGGCCGTGGCCGGCGGGCGGCCGTTTTTTATCGTTGGCGACCGTTACTCAAATTACTAAAATTAGGCATAATACTACAATAAATCGTTCTGTAGACCAGTTATATTTACTTCTTTAGGCTTATTACTTCATTTATTTACTAAAATAGTTAGAAAAACACGTCTGAATCAGTCCCATAGAAACCAATTTTTTCAAGTGAAAAATATAACTTATTAGGACGTATTTCTTAGAAATGATTATCTAAAAATACTTATAATGAGTAAAATAAACTATATAATAAAACAAAACAGTACTTACATTCGATAAAACCACAAAAACCACACAAAATACACACGAAAAATATAACGTCACCCCGATATTCTCGGAATTTTCAACTGAGTGAATCAAAATGGTTGACCACAGAGTTAAGTATATTTTTCATTGAGAATGTTGCCAATGTATCATAGATCGTAACTAACTAAAATTCTTCATACAAAAGTAGTCTCTAAGTGGCCGAAATACGTTACTTAATCGAATGAAATAGCCCGAGCACCGGTGCTCGCGCGGGGTTTGACGGAAGTGTGCTGTCACGTGACACCGAGCACCGGTGCTCGGCCGGGGATTGAGAGGTTAAGGCTCAACTCACACTGGCACAGAGTCGAAGCGAAGCGACGCGTCATGTTTTGCACGGCGACGCGCGTGTTCGCGCGGCGACGTGCGTCTGCGCGCGACGATGCTCGTATTAGCGCGTTCGGATCACAGTGCTGGACTAGTGACTTTCGAACATTCGTGAATGGTGCTCGCTCGGCAGTATACGATGGTTGATATCGATCTTATCATGATTGCGCTAATATCAGAAGTTGAAGAGGAAGAAAGTAAAATTATATCAGAAGCTGAGAATAGGAAAATAAAACGAAAATTTTGGGTTCACGAGTTATGGAAGAAAAGACATATTCTTGGCGAATTCAAAACACTTTGTAGTAACGATTTAAGCCAGGACCCAAGATATTTTTATGATTATTATAAAATGGGCTTAGATAAATTTGAAAATTTGGTAAATATTTTGAGGCCTCACATCCAAAAGCAAGAAACAAATTTAAGAATACCTATTTCCGTTGAAGAGCGGATATCAATATGCTTGAGGTATGTACGTAAATTTTTAAGAGCTATTATTGTTATTTTTGATCGACTATGACTCGGAAAACTGTGTTCGAATTCAGCGCAAGTATAGTAATACTGGACTTGATGAACGAGCGGTACCCCTTGTGTGAGTTTGATCGAGTACGAAACGTTACTATCGCGTCTGCGTCACAGCCGAATTAGTATGGGAAATCGAACAGCGCCCCTAGCGGACGTATGGGGAAGTTTTGATTCCGACAGACGCGATAGTAACGTTTCGTACTCGATCAAACTCACACTAGCCCCTCGGATGTGTGTGCATTTGTTATTTCAATTTGCTTTTAAATGATAGGCGGTGGTAGTACCGTAACGTACCTAGTAGTTCTGTAATTTTGCGTGAGAAGACCTTTATAACATCAGTGGATTTTTCTCGAGCGTCGTCAGAACACCCTGCCTTAGTTTCGTTACAATATGATCGACAGTTTGAGAACACAAATAGGACAAAAATAAAAGCATTTGTTTTTATTTATATAGATTTATTTATCTTGAATCATAATTTTTACGCATTATTATACAAGGTGTAAGGAACAGTTCTCCAGAAACTGATAGCATGCATATATCACATCATTTTAAGCTAAAAACTACATGACATTATTTCCGGAAAGTATAGGTAGGTATGACAAAAAATAAGTATTTATAATTTTTTGGAGAACCGTCCCACCCTGTTTACTTAGTTTAATAATTAATAAATCAGGGCATTCATCAGCCATACATAACGTCATTCACTGTAGTCATTATCGCCTTCCCTCCGTTGCCGCGTCGTCATCCCAATCGGCAATGGTATGTACGGTGAAGGTGGCAGCTCGAGATTTTCTATACGATAGCTCGAAGAAGTGCTATTTCCGAACTGATTAATGGTTGTGCAGTTGGTACTGGTTGACGTATTTGTAGAAGGAGTATAAGTGGTTGGTAGCTGTATTGTATAATAGCCGGTATTTGGCTGCATTGTATATGTGTTAACATTATAGTTAGTGGAATTAGATTGCAGCTGAAGACTTTCTGATTCGGTTCGTAGTTCTGTTGTATAGCCACTGGATGAAGAAGTATTTGCTTGCCTTGGGTTGATATTAGTTGTTTCAGGTTGAAAGGAAGCATTGGAAGCAACTTTTATTTCCGCGTCAGTTACTAAAAGTAATATCTGTCGTTTCAGTTGCGCTTGCATTTGTATTGGCATCTGTTTAACGGTTTTAGACATAGAGAGAAAAAATGTGTCTGTTGGATCTTCTTCTTTTTTCTTATTTTCCAGATATTGCGCGAATAACATTTGTGATAGTGGTTGGGACTTCTTTCGTGTAGTATCGGAATGGTTGGATAATTGTGATTCGGGTCGAGATGGCAACGCAGCGGACAAGTTGGTGTCGGTATCAGTGTTTAGGTCAGTTTCTTCGGAGCTATCTAAGTTACACGTCTGTGGTTTGTTCTGCAAGTATGGTTTTAAAAACTCCAATTCTTTTTCAAATCTTATTGGCTTATCATTTGATCTAGCAGAACCACTCTTAAATTGCCTTAATCTAATGGCCTTTTTGTAGCAATCTCGAATTCTTTTCCACCGCTTTTGACACTCCGCCTCTGAAAAAGGAACACAAAATTGTAACTTTTATTTTAATCTAATAAAATGTATTATTTACGTGTATTTTTTAAATTGTTACAGATTTCTGACTACGGCGATAAGCTTTCAAGCCTTAGGTCAAAGTTATCGAGTAGGATACAGCACTGTTTTAACAATTGTACATGAAGTTTGCGCAGCAATATGGAAATATTTACAGCCACTTGTTATGCCGAAGCCTACACAAGAATTATGGACTAAAATAGAGGAGGAATTCAGAACCATATGGAATTTCCCTAATTGTATAGGGGCAATTGACGGTAAACACGTCAATATAAGGGCTCCCTGGAATAGTGGCAGTCTCTACTTTAATTACAAAAAATATTTCAGTACTGTCTTGTTAGCCGTTGTTGACGCAAAGTACAAATTCATTATTGTTGACATTGGAGCATATGGACGTAACAGTGATAGCGGCATATTAAACAGCTCTAAATTTGGACAAAGATTACAAAATAATACGATTGCTATACCGCCTAATAAAAGGTTGCCAGGTATGATAGAAGAAATGCCACATGTTTTTGTAGGAGACGAAGCATTTCCCTTGTCCGAACACATTATGAGACCATATCCTGGAAATCAGGTGTCTGACAATCATGAAAAGAAAATTTTTAATTATCGCTTAAGTCGAGCAAGGCGCCTAGTAGAAAGTGCTTTCGGAATCCTGTCACAAAAATTTGAGGTTTTTCAAAAAAAAATAAAAATGCAACCGATGCATCTTGATTCTATGGTTCTTGCATGCACATGTTTGCATAATTACATAAGAGAAAATGACGAACTCGAAAACTTGCAATTGCCAAGTAATAGTATATTACAAAATATGCGGTCAGTCGATAACCAAACTACGTCAAATGCCATGGTGATCAGAGATAAATTCAAATCTTATTTTATATCCGAGCATGGGGCAGTACCATGGCAAAACGAAATGATCACACGATGTTAAAAAAGTGGTCATAATGTTACATTATTAAACACAACTGAATACTTCATTGGATTTACATCGCGTGTACATAAAATAAAGGGTGTAAAAAAATTACCCCCAGAACCGAAAGTGGGGAAAACTACTCGTCAATACAAACATTTTTTCCCAAGAAACCATACCTGGGAAATCAAGGGTTTCCAGGATAATCGGTTTCAAAGTATATACTTGAATTGATGATATTTCATACAATTCGTGTTATTTACCCTGTTACCGATTTCGTTAGCGATTTTAAATGCTGGTAGCATGATACAAAACACGAATATGTTAATATAACAACCAAATGAGTACAAACTACGCACCTAATTATCCCTGAAAAACTTGATTTCCCAGGTATAGTTTCTTGAGGGAAAATGTTCGCATTGATAAGTAGTGTTCCCCACTTTCGGTTCTGGGTTTAATTTTTTTACACCCTTTATAACTATTGTGTATGTTATGTAAATGTAATAATAAACAGTTAGAACTTACCAGAAATTTGCATTTCACCGCTTACTTTTTGCCAGGCATTTTTCCTACAATTTTTATCACTGTAGGTTTTCGCCTTGACGTTAAACAGACATTCATATTTCTGTACTAAAAAAATTAATTTTTCATCTTCGTCCATTGTCGTATAGTTCAGCACTGTCGTCCGTCCGTAGTGGTCGGCGTCTGACGCGTCACTGCGGCCGAGTAACGCGCGGCGACTCGCGAATCCGCTCGACTCCAGCCGAGCGTCGAAGCGCGAATGCGCGCGTCAACGCGCGTCGACGTGCGCTTCCATATTTACATAGCACAAATTTGTACTTAAATAATGGAACAATAGAGATGAATATGCTATAGGCTGAAAAATATAACGCGTCGCGTCGCTTCGACTCTGTGCCAGTGTGAGTTGAGCCTAACATATATGCACTTCTTCACCATGACTTCTTACTTTATATGAATATGATAACTCATGTTGAAAGAAACAATCACTATCCTCTCGTACTGCACGAGGTCTTCGTTGTTTAATGTTTTGATAGCTCGTCAGAGTTGAGAAATGTGCGTCTTGGTCAGTCTTGCAAGGATATTTAAAAAACAGTTGAAGTATCTCCTGCGTCTGTTCTGGTGTTATTTTAGAGATGCTCTGCAGACGCGAAAATCTGTAAAATAGAGAACCAGTCACATTTTTCTAGAAAGGTACAGTTACAGTTATAAGTTAGTTAGTTATACACTACGGCAGAACTGTTCTAAAGAAACTTTAATGTAAGTGGTGTCTTCAGTCTTTCCAACTTCAATCCCTTAAAGATGGTCACCATGATGTGGAACTTAGAACCTCTGACCTCTCATCTAGGCTACTTGCAGTGTTAAAAGTTTAATGGTATCTCATGTAGAAAACTGTAAGCAACTTTCTGTGTATGCGTAAGAACTTACAACTTAAAAAGTTCATCGTTACAAGGTTTCTTATGTCAATGATCGTAAGTAACGAAACCAATGCGAATTAACTATCTATCGGCAATCGTCACTTATTATTCGAAATTACAGACTGTTACACCCTGAGGTATTACTAAAAATCCTTTTGCGATCTGATCACGTTTAATACGCTAGCGACAGGAGTCACTGCGCTAAGAACACTGAACTAATATTTTACAAGTTACAACACGACATCTGACACCACATGCATCGAACATCGATATAATATCCATAGTCACATCGATATTATAATACAATGTGTCCCCACACAGACGATACGCGATTAACTTACGTGAAAAATTTTGAGTTCTAAAAGTGTTCTTACATCTTTATGCATTTTGAAAATAGTCTAAAACACCCAGCAATAAACCAGTCGCTAGGGCATGGAATACCGGAATAATTTTTCATACCGAAGTTTAGGTTTTTTTGGTATTTATTGAAACACTGCTAGTTAATGTTTAAATAATTCCAAAAAACGATTAGTATCTAAGTCTCGTTTGCGGAGTACAGCGTAAAAAAGAAGTTTTCTACGCTGTATAGCAGTCTTCATCCTCATTTGACGTTTCATTTTCATCGTATTCTGTGGATTCTGGATCTTTTCTATACAATACGTCTGACACTCCTAGATGTATCCCGTGTGCAAGACAGATCTTAAAAAACGCTTCTATGTTGCGGCTGACTTTGCACATCACACTGGCACCATCAGTTGTAATTGCCACGATGTCTCGGTCCAACGATTGCTCAAACTCAAGTAGTTTGGTTTTCAGTAGCCTGATACAAGTTCCGCGGCCATTGTGCCATCAACTCTTAACTAATCCAATATTTTTGAATAGCGACTCATCTTGAAACTCGCCTCCAATTGCACTATGTAAGTTGACATTCATGTATTCGTCAAGTCGGTTTCGTCAAGGAACTTCTACCCAAACTGGAATGTGCACAGTCAATCAAAACGCGGTCCGAGGGAGATAGATTCGCGAGAGCCCTCTGTCCTTGTTCTGTAGGGTGACCATTCGGGTTGAAAAGAAAGTAAAAAACGGAAAGAAAATGCTAGCTTAGTAAAATAAATTGTGTTTAATAAACAATCGTGGCCGTATTTATAAAATGGATTTTAGCTTATAATAGAAACGTTTTTCCTTTAATGTCATACAGTTGCTGTCAAACGAACGAATGTGACAATACAGTCAAGTATTAAATAGCTAAAATGCTTGTAACTTTTTTACTAATAAGTTATTAACAAATTCACTAACAACAGATTAACATTTGTGTAGAGCAAGATGAGATCCAGCTTTTTTCTTTTTTGTGGAGATGCCGGGGATAGTAAAACAGAAACAAGTTACTGAAAACATTTCTTTATTTACACATGGTTAAATAGGACAGTTTTATGTAGTTTTTGCCTTAATGTAGATTTTTGACCTAAAACCCTCTGTGTTTGTGATTTCCCATAATTAATTAGACGAACAAATAAATATAAATAAATATAAATACTTTTAACTAGTTGCATCTCATGTGAATCTTCACATTCAAATGATTGTAAAGGATGAGGTGGATCAAAATATTTCATAAGCTCGGTAGAAAAAACTTTCATTATAATCATAACCATTTTGTTTTTGTTAATTGTTTTCAAACATTGTGAACTTTGAGCAACAAATATTTTTTCTGAACATCTCACAATCTCAAATACAAATTTGGATACATGTTTTAATTTACCTCTATCTATTAAGGTTGTAAAAGCCGAATACGAACATACATCTATCACAGCATAGCTGTGATCATCAGTCTTACGTTCCTGTTTAAACAGTGCAGAACAACAATATTCACAACTCAATTTTTCAAATATCTTTTTTGCACAGTGGCCAGCTATGTAATACAGTATGTTGTTTTTGTAACACGATAAATTTAAATCTTGTACTAAAGACTGTAAATCACGCAACTCAATATCGTTCGTTTTTAAATCAGCTGCTATACTTGTAGAGGGTTTGTCTACGATAGACCTTTTAGGATGTCTAAATTCCAAAATAGGTGTGTTTTCAAAATTGTCTTCAGTTGTACAATTGGCGTTGATACTAGGCTGTACACTATTACGAAATAAGAGTTTTCGCAAGGTATGTCGTAACTGGAGCGCATCGGGGTTATCATTTAAAGCACCACAACTTCTGATGCAAGAAAAAAATATCTCCAGCTGATCCTGGGAACATTTGTAAGTTAAGAAGTATTTCATTGGATGTTCGTTGCTCGTCAATAAGTCCACTGCTAAGTTTGCAAAGCTAAACGAATCCACTATTAACCCGAGAGCGTCTGCGTCTGTGCTGCAGAATATGTTGACCATTCACTTTTAAACTCATCAGATATTCCCTGGTTTCAGTAAGTATATTTATCCATATATCTTTATTAACTAAACGCAAAGGTGACTTAAAACCTCTTCCAAAAGGATTTTTTGTATTAAAAATGTCGAAAATTCTATCTAACATTCGAATGTACTCAACAGTGGCCTCACTTCCCAAAAACCGCTCATCACCCACCTTAGACAAAAACTCTATTGCGTCTGCTACGGAGCTACTTAGTGTCTGAGCTGCTAGTTTGACGTTCATCTTTTTTCCTGAAAAATTAATGTGCATTTCTGAAAGTTTATTAGCTAATTTAAGCCCTTCCTCTTCCTGCATCTCATGTAACTGCCTCACAAACTTGAATTGTATGTCTCCTTTTGGAGAACTAATATTTGCGTCCGCAAATACATTTCTCGCAAGTTTTAGCATATGAGGAGGATCAAAAATGCAATAAACTTGATATTCCTTTGTTGGATGTTTAAAACTTGTTACTATATTCTGTAATTCGAAATTGCATCCTAAGAGCTCGTAGGTTTTTACATTGACAATTGTGCCATCGCAAGTCAAGGATCTGACAACAATATTTACTTCCGCCAACATTCGGATTGCGGTAAGTACTATTTGAGCCTGGATTTGAGCTGATATTTTATTGATAAAAAAGTACGCTATCGGACATTTAAATCGTGTTGTGTAAGATACAATCATCAAAACAAATACTTCAGTTGCCAGCAATTCAGAATCACTTTGTAAAATACCTCCATAGTCCACGTACCCCCAATATTTATCTGTTTTTTTGTCATATCTGTACCCGCTCCTTATCGACATTGAGTCGTAAAGGAGACCCACACTGTGAAGATAGTCATTCTTAAGAGCAGTATCTTTTAAGAATGCAATAACTTCTTGTAAGAACCCTACGTTACAGTCACGAGTCGCTAAAAGTCTTCTTAGTGTTGCAGGATGCGGAAGACATATTATATGTTTTCTCAAGAAGAGAAATGCCCTTGGACTGTAATAGTGCAGAGTCAATGCAAAAGATTTAAATTCATCAGTATACCTGACTCCCTTTTTGCGTACATTATAATTAAACTGTTCGTTAATAGAATTAAAGTTATTTTTTATGACGCTTTCTACTTCATCTGGATCGTAACTTTTTTTTAAAATAATATTTAAAAGATCCTCAAGTTTCCGAATTTTTATTTCTCTTCTTTTTATGCGTTGCTTTAGAATCTTTACCTCTCGTTGCAGTTCTACAGTTTTATCATCATCTTGAAGCCGAAATTTTTTAGAAGGTGGCTCGGAAGTACTTGGTAATGGACAAACTTCAAGAATACAACTTGGTCCCGCAGAGATATTAACAGGTTTTTCAAAAGCTTCTTTTGTACAAGTACGTAGCTCAGGTTCAGGAGAAGCAGATTGGATAACTATATTGCTTAAGACAGTTATTTTTTTATCTGGCGGGGTAACCTGCAAAAATAAAATTTTATGTTAAATAAACAAGTATGTGCATGTTGTTAGTTTCACGACTACGACAGCTAGTACACAACATAAATTATACCTATAATATAATGGATACTTAGTTTAATAGGTAACTTACCACAGGGAATATTGATGGGATAGCATTTTTTTTAAGTTTTGATGTCGAAACATGATTAATGATATCTTCTGGTCTAAAGTGCCGACTGCAAACAACAGCATAGTTTGGCAGGTTTACTTTTATAATATTAAGCCACTCTTTCTTCCTTATTTCATCAGTAGGTAGTCTGTAAGAAAATATTAAAAACAAATAAGATTGCCGTATAAAATCCATGTGCCTTTAAAAAAAATCGATCGCAGCTCTAGTTGTCAATAATTAAACCCACTTAACACAACTTTTGCCACATACCTAATAATTGTGTGTACCAATTGTGTACACAATACATTTACAGTGCACTGTACAAAATTATTAATATATAACGAAAAAGTATGGTTACCCTACATACAGAAACATACACATGTTAGGATTATCGCAAAAATTACTCAAAGAAAGATATTCCACATCCAGCATACGACTCACTATTGCAGCCAATAATGGAACACTTTTTCACCATCTTTTTTAATTTTATAATTAATTTCAAGACGAAACTAGGAAAAACATGCAACCACTATGCGGCACTCTTGCAAAAAACAAATATGGCTACCCAGTGCCCTCGTTTTTCTCGAAACGTCTCCAGTGTTGCCATACTTCGTATTAAAAATTACTACTTATGGTCATTAATTTTTATACAGAGTAAATACAGCTGTTAGTATTTTTGTTTACTTGTGAAGAATATTAAAAACTTAAATTCAACATAATGAACAATAATACAAACTACTAGATATGAATTAATATCAAGTTTATATAAATTACGCAGTCATCATTCTTATTAAATATTGTACCCAGGCTATATGTTTTTTTAGGCAGTTAACACTTAGAAAGAGACAGTGGGCTCCTCCAACGCTATCTCCCTCAGACCGTTTTCTCTGCAAACTCGATGGAATTTTAATATCGACTTTATTTATAAAACCATAGAGTCTTCTTTTGAATTCATGGAAAATACAAGTGCACATTCCTGTTTGGGTAGAAGTTCCTTGGGTTTCGTAAATATGTCCATTGGTCGTGTCACGTATGTCAATGAAAATTTTGGGGGACGTTTTTTGACTTGAGATCTCTCTTTTAGTACGAGAGCCCACGACCAAAATTTTTGTCTCATAGCAATACGGCCAAAACCGCATCAAATCGATAGATACGATTATCCTGAACTCGAAAATACCAATATCAGACATTTTCCGCGTAGCGTTTGATCTGACCGAATTTTCAAAATTGTCAAAGAATTTTACCGAACTGCATCATAGCAATCAATATGTCTGATTTGCAGACTGTAGTTGAATGATAGTTCTGAGATACCGGAAACATATTTTTCAGACGTTAGTGGTGTAGCGCAAACCCGTAAAATCACTTAAAAAAATTAAAAATGAGACAAAAAAAATGTCTCATAGCAATACGTCTGAAAATCTTTTTTATTAGTAAATTTTGGTTATTTGATGCGAACAAAACAATTTTCAGACGGAAATGTGAACGCATTAAATTTTGAGACCGTTTTGAAAATGTTAACAAATTTTACCGATCGGTATCATAGCAATATGTCTGAAAATTGTTGGACATGATAAAATAAGTTGTCCACATGTGCAAAAAATTTATATCAGACAAATTAAGTGTAGCACCTTCTCTATCAGACAACTTTTCGATACTCAGATATCATTTAAAAATCGTATTGAGGCATCTTGAATTTTCTGTTACAAACCAATGAATACGTTGCGACCCTGAATTTATTAGATGATAATTAACAAAGAATTTAACCCGAAACCGTAACATTGAAGTTGAAGGACTGAAATAAATCGCACAAAAGGAAACTGGGATGAAGTTGAAAAAAAAAAAACGGTTTATTCAAAGTTACAAAATATTCTCGTATTCAATCGCTGTCGGATTCGGAATCGTCGTCTTCGAAATCACTCTCGACGTCGCTCGGGAGATCTTCAACGTCCTCTTCTGTAAAATAAACATCGTTAGTGAAAATCACGAACTTATTTATGAAATTAAGAGCAAAAGCCATGTAAACTGTACCTGTTGTGGATGATGATTTGTCGTCCAAAATAACGTTGCTCAACTCAGGTAGTTGGTTGCCAGAGAACCACGAAAACTGAAATCGTCCCTCGTCTTCATACCATCCGCAATCTGCAGGGTTCAGTTCGGTTGGCGTTTTGGTATGAGCGTTGCTCCAGACTTGTGCAATATATTTTGTTCGTAATAAATGTTTCTCCAATTCCGTTTTGCATGGTGGCAGATTGCAGGCATCGTAATTGGATAACTGGAGATTCAGAGTTGTCGAAGCCTCGTCGTTTTTAATTTTATATGTCTTCGAAAAAATGTTGAGTCGAGCTAAATGGACGTTATTAATTTTTTTTTCGTTGTACAATCTGCACGTGAATTCTTCCAAAACGGGGAATACCTTGTCACTATCAGAAGTATAGCTGCCCAAATCACCGAAAGCTTCTTGATAGCGTTTCGAATTTTTCAGCATCGTCAATGGTCTTTTTTTACCCTTGCGATATAACGCGGGATTATAATCGCAGCCGGTCATTGCATGGAAAGCAGGTAAAGATTTTGCCAGAGTGGATCCCAATGTCTCGTATAAACGTGAAACATCAATGTAACGCCGGGAATTGCCAACACCAACATCCATAGAAATTTGGACGACACTTTCTACAAATTCCATATTTCCGAGCATTATTATTAATATATCGGTGTCTGAACATCGAATCGTTACTTTACCCCGTTGTTTCATTTGGCAGACATGGTAAACGATCTTCGTATCTGCCTCTTCGTGTTCTTGGCAAGTTAAATCTTCGTTGATTGTTTGGATAACAAAACCACCTTTCACCGAATATTCATAACACATGTCGTGATTGATGTTGATGATTTTGTTTGCGATTATGTGCGCCATGTCTTGTTCTGACCAGTTGTTGATAATAAATTTGACTAGAGCATCTTTGAATTTGATGTTTTTCAATTCTTTAGCGAAATCGGAAGGTCGAACTTGTTGCGGTCCTGAGATTCGAAAATCGGTCGATTTTACGTTTTTTCGCAATCCATGCTCTGTGTCCTTGATCGACGGGCAGAAATACCTGTCGAATATCAGATCGATCCTCTCAACATTATGTTTGCACAAAATGTGCAAATTTTTTTTCGATATATCTCCAAATGTTCGTGGTATGTCTTTTAAGGTGTGCATTAAAAAGAACCCATCGATAATCAAAACATCTGTAGACTCTGGCTCCGTGCTCTCGATTTTTTTTCAAGGTCTCGCATCAATGCTGATTTGTCGGTTTTATTTATTGTACCGTCCATGTGACAAAGTGATAGCGGCATTGGGGTTATCGGGTAACACAACACTTTTTCGATACTTATTTTTTTTTCTAAGAACAAAGCTAAAAGCCGCCCAAATAAGTCTCTTTGTAGCCTCAATTCTTGAACCTTGCCACCTAGTACAACTTTTTTCTTTTTCTTTACCGTGCTGAATGTGAAGACTGGATTCTTTTTTATTGGTTCTTGAAAACGTGCATGTCTCTCTTCTACCTCGGTTATGAAATTATTGCGCAAAGTTTCTCCTCGAGATTCGACGTTGAGCAGAAAGTCAGTGGTATTTTGTGCAGCAGCTTCTCCAGTTGTGATGTTGTACAACTTTTCAGCGTCTAACGAATTGTCGAAAGGATTCATGTATTGTTGTAAAGTCCTTGTGAATTTCTCAACTTGCTGGTGACTCTTTTGAATGCGAGAACTCTTCAGTTCCGAGGTGATATCCTGATTCTTGGCGATTCCAGCGGTTTTCAGCACATGTGATATTATTCGAGCTCGAGCACTGTGATTTATTGCCCAACGTTGCCTTGCAGCTACCGAATTTGTCATGTGAATTATTCCGATTAGCTTCCGAGCTGCTTCGCCGTTAATCGTTTGTTCCAAAGTCAGGTCAACAGGTATTCTGGAAAAAGATTTCTCCGTTCTTCGTACTCCGAATGATCCTTGTTCTAATGAGAAACGCAGTCCTGGATGGGTTTCGTCGATCCTGCACAGCTTGCTGACATATTATACCAGCCAACGAGAATAATTTTGGTGATTGAACGCGAAGAAAAAGTTTGTGATTTTTGCAAGAATGTAAACATACATTTTCAGATCTCCGGTTCTGATACTCTTGTTCAGCATGTCATAATAGGACACTAATCGCATGTAAACGGTGTAAAACTGAGCAGTTAGTCCATGCTTTCCTTGCAATGTTTGTTCGGTAAAGTAGTCATACTTCTCGAACAATTCGAGAGTTGTTTCGTGTTCTATTGTAGGCGTCGTTAAACGTTGCTTTTGTAATTGAAACAAATAATCTTCAATTGATTTCTCGATGACAATTTTTTCACGGTCGACGAAGGTATTAAAATGCAGTTTTTGAAACGCGAGCGATACAAGGGGATGTAGTCTTTTACATCGATTGAAATTTGTACCTGAAATGAAACCCTTCAATGAACCATTCGCCAAAATTTCACTGTCCACCAGAATATTGGTAATACCGCAATCCTCAATGAAAGAGCCGATAACTTTGAAGTATGACATCATTATATGAAATACGCCGAGATGTATGAAAACGTTGTCGAATTTCGGCGCTTCCTGGAACTGAATTCCGAATGCAATTCTTGCAATAGCTAAATCGTACGTTACTTGCATGTATTCCGAACTGCATTCTTCAGCTACTTGTTGAGCCATTTTCAAAGTGAGGTGTACTACGGAATTATCTGTAGGAGATGCATTGATAGGCGTCAAATACGATACTTTCTGCAAAGCAGAGGTGTCTTCAGTTATGAGGCTATTAAACCCAGTCCACATAGGGGTATCGGGAATGTCCAGTGTGTGTGAAAAAAGCCAAGCAAGATCAAGGTTCCTCCACGTCTGAAAAACTTCAGGTTTGATTGAGATTTGACCGATACTGGGAGTTGAGAAGTAGGAATCGATTTTTGGTTTTTTCGTGTAAGGCACGATTTCGTTGACGATAGATAGCGTCGAAACATCTTCTTCTTTTTCGACGTCGCGGCGTTTCATCTGTAGAAGCGGCTGCAGTATCATCACTTTGTACAGAAGCGTCGGTTGGAGCGGTAAAATTTGCGTCACTAGGTATGTTTTGGTAAATTATCCCGACAGTGTCGTGGAGAGTGTCTTTACCAGTGAGAGTATCGACGAACCGATCGAAGTTATCGAACGCGACTCCAGTACACAAATTATCGGCGAGAATTATGTCTTCGGGACATAATTTGTTCTGTTGCGTTGATGTGAATGTCAGCTCAGTCTCTAGCTCTTCGATGACATTGTAGCTACAGCAGTGACCGTATTTGTTGACAAGGTCGACAATTTTCCTGCTGCTCGAGAGACTCTTTAACGCCATTCCCAGAGTGACATGTTTCGAGGTTTTAATATTGCCGTTCGTAGCTGCATAAATAATGTCCTGACCGAAGGAAAACATTTTTAAGTCGCGCGAGGATTTCTTTAATTCATGACGAGATTGACTTACGCCTTTACTATCACCGCAAATGATACACTGCGAGAGATACGATAGCAACGGTGGCACAGAATCGCATTCACCTCGGATGAGATCTTGCACCGTTATATCCTCCGGTAATTTTGTCTTGTCCGCGTTAATTATATCTCGTCTGATTATCTGCCCGATGTTGTATATCGCTTGTCTCGTTTCGATGTTTTTGAAAAATTCTTGATTGCTGACGATGTGACCAGCGTATGGAGCGATATACTTTTTGTTGTCCGAGAAAATGATTTTTATTTCAGTGTTGAACGTTACCAATAACTTCTTTTCCAAATGACGCGACGAAAAAAAATCCGGTCGACGTTGGAGACGTTGTCAAACTGTTCGTGCAGGAACTCGATGTACTTTTCTGAGATGAACTTATAAAAGAGACATTCATTGTTCTCAACAACGCGTTCGCGAATAAGTATGCAAATTTTGTCGTACGCGTCAGTATGACATTGTCGTTTTTGTGCCAAGTTTTTTCGTTTTTTTTTTTCTCGAGATCATTCTTACAGTGCCATTCAAACTTTGTTTTGCAATGTTTGTGATAGAAGCAGTTGTCATCTTTGAGAGTTTCGATTTTACGCAGCATCTCGATGTTGTTGTACTCTGTGGACACGGCCTTAATAAATTCGATGAAAGTGTTGGTCGCTTTTATCAAACATACCGCGCGTCTTTTCACGTATATCCTGTATTTACCGCAAATAATACAGCTGTGTGTATTTTCATCGGCAGTCGAATCATCAGTTGCCGTATTGTCAGCAACATCAGTTACCGCACTGTCATCAGGTACCGTATTGCCGACAGCTACCGTACTGTCGTCCGCTAACGCACTGTCGTCCGCTAACGAACTGTCGTTCGCTGTCGTACTCTCGTCCGCTCCTCGATCACCTTCAGGTTCTTCACTGTATTGTGACAAATTCGAAATTGGGATGTTTAATTTAATTATCGGATTTCGTTCTTACAATTATATTTTAATTCCCATTTATTTAGACACGCAAGGAAAAAAAAAATCTATAAAGAACAAGAAGAAATTATATACAAAAGTCCAGAAGTACAGAAAAATTTAGAAAATAAATATTGAGTGTACGTATACAATTTTTTGAATATCCATTTTGATAATTGGTTCGTTCGTTTGAATTTGTGAGCATTTGGATAAACAAAATTTAAGAAGGGGGAGGGGATAAGGGTAATGCACTATACAAGAAGCATATTTTCAATACTTTTCGTTGACGACACAGTTCATATATATTTATTTGAATGATTAGTATAAAATAAAAGGACATTTGAAGACTATTGTGTGAAATTTTCATTAACAATTGTGCAGAAATGATTCAATGACAGCCAATCTCTCAGACGCCGCAAAAAAAGTTACATTGCGGTGAACTGTGTCACTCATTACTGGATGATCTGGGAAAAAAAAATCTAAAAGTTTGTATTAGTCAATAAGTTTATTGAGATAACGCTGTCGAGTTTTTATTTTTTTTTTAATTATTTAAACTTTTAGTCACAATTGTTAGTCCATTTTTATTCGCAGTTCAGTTCAAATTTTTTATTTCGAAAATTGGAACCTTCATTATTGTAAAATGAATTAAAACAATAAAAAATAATTTAAAAAAATCGACAGCATTACCTCGAGAAACTTATAAAGTAATAGAATCTTCTTGCAATTTTTTTTCGGATGATCCGGTGATAGTTATACTGTACACCGCAATTTCTTTGAGGTGTCTGCAAAGATGTACAGTAAGTGGCTCATTTTCTGTATATTTCTTCATAAAAATATTACAAAATGTGATTAAAATGTCCTTTTACTACATACTTTTTACATAAATAAATATATATTAAACTGTGTCGTCAAAAAAATATCGTAAACATGCTTCTTTTCATAACGATATAGCCTTTACCCCCCCCCCCCCCCCCCCTCCCCCTCCCAGTTGTTATTACTACCAGAGAAAATGAGAATTGATAAAGTACTGTTACAGAATAGAAGCGGGAGACCTTTTCGAGTATACGGAATATTAAATATGCTCCAAAATAAATATTATCGTGAAAATAAAATCAACTTAATTTAAAATAACAAATAAGATGCAATTTCTTGGCGATTGTTGGCTTGTGTACGATGTGGGCACACAAATGTGCGAGGCTCACCGATACAGCGACCACGTGGTCTACGACGCACTTTATACCAACGCTCCTCAAAGATATATTGCATATATATTTCATTCTTACCTCGCTCTGGATGTCGATGCACCGTCATCAAAAACATTACTGACGACATTGTCTTGAGAAATATTTGAATCCTTCGGAATCCTCACAGCCGTGAAATTTTTGTAGCACGCCGAATGGTATCCTATGTCCGTGTCGATACCACGTGGCAACTCGATTTCGGAGTAAATCGATTTCCTGCTTACTCTCTGTTTTTTACTCCGATATTCGGCCACTTCTTTGCATTTTTTCAGCGTCTCTTCGGTAAATTTTTTCACTTTCTCAATCGTTGTTTCTTTACAAAACACACAACTCAGGTCCGACATTTTACACCACCACAACCGCACAACGTATGACAACTAAGTGAGCGTCGTTCCAACGTTTGGAGCAGCTGGCGAGTGAGCTGTATAATAGTAAGAAAGGGACAGGAGCGTAACAAGCGCTGAGGCTGTTGAAATTAAATACTGATTGATTTAATAGTTTTGGTTTTATTTAAAGCACACTTGAGTAACTTATACAAAAGAAATAAGTAATGACATCTGTCATCTGTCAAAGTACATATAATAGACAAGGGAGATTCTTGAATATTTATGAAGGCTGTAAATTTAAAAAAACATTTAACAGAGGCGTCGGCCAGGCGACTCCGAAACGTTATTTTCGTTTTTGGGAGTATATGCTACACTTAAAGTGTCTGAAAACAGGTTTTTGATAATCATGGCAGCAATACGAAAAGTTGAAAAAAAAATTATCCGTATTGCTATGATACAGGTCGGCTAAATTTGTTGACATTTTCAAAAATGCGCTCAGGCTATATGCTACGCGCAAAATGTCTGAAAACAAACTTTTTCGTAATACAATTATAAAATCTATGTACATTTTCACTATCAGACGTATTGCTATAATACCGACTGTCTTTTTTTTTTGACACAGCAGAAATGGCCTCCCACGCAGTTGCTACAGTTTCGACCGTTACTACACACCTGGTCGGGTTCAGAATCATACAATCTAACGATTTTATAGGGTTTTTGCCGTATTGCTATGAAACATGGTTTTGGTCGTGGGCTCTCGTACTATTTCTAATAGGTGTCTAATTTGTAATTAAAAATTCTTAAATTCCGAATTTCTCGGCCGAAATTACTTTTTTTTTCACATATTTTCATATTTTGTTGAAATAAATCCTCTTTTTTTATAATTAATGTTCTGCACGAAAACTTTTATTTTTTACCAATCTTTATTTATTAGTAAGTAAATCCCTGTATTGCTCCTTCAGATTTTCGCATTCATTTCTTTTCGGTATGTGGTGCTTAAAAAAAGTAGTTTTAACATTTTTTTTGTTTAGAAGTCCAAGAATCTACAGTCCTTTTTAACCTACTGAGGCGTCATTGTCATTAAAAGCAGAAATTAATGTTTAATTTATTTCTGTTTTTGATGACAATTTCAGAAGTTTTACTGTGATGACCAGACGGGCCCGGCTGCGGTTCGTTACGTTCTTGGTGTACGCAATCCTGATATTGACATATTTCGGGTAAATAATATTCTAAAATCTCATCGTTTTCAATAGTTTTTCCCTTAAACTCATCATTGAAATCCAAATTGATCTCATCCAGTCTCTTTCGTTTAAAAATATCGGCTTTGCCGTCTTCCATTTATCGTGATTTCGCATTAAAAAAAACTCAAAATCGAAAATTTCGCATTTATTTAAAAAATAAAATAAAAAATACAGTGTTAAAAACTCAATTTCTACATTTTCGTCTTTCACTTTTTACCTGCGATCAATTGTTGTAGGTACTAAAGTACTTCTCAGTTCTCGGCATCAACACTATTGACAGGGCAATTGAGACATTGAATAGCTGCTTTTGCAAATCCAGGGTAGCAGGATTTTGATGCAACTAAAACTTGCATTACATCCTCATGAGCTTCTTGGCCGATCAATCGAAGTACTTGTCTCATGTCTGTGAAAATGAGAGTACCCGTCAATAGGTAGTTTTCATATCATATTCATTTTTGTGAAGGGGTACTAAAATTGACTCAAAATCTGCATAAATAACAAAAGGCACTTCTAATTGATGACTAACATTTTTAAAACTTAAAATGTTATCAGTGATGGAGGGCAGCTTAATGAGAGTCACACCCTATTTTTTCGTGGTGTTTGAGTATTTTCTCATAAGTGAAGTGCTGTAAACATCCATCACACATATAGATTTGATTATGTTTTTTACTAATTTGAGAGCGTATTAAACGTGATAGGCTTTTTATCCAACATTAGTGTCCTCTACAGCTGTCTGATTTGTTTGCCCCTCTCAACATACTTTCAAAGTATAAAAGATACTCATACTTTTTCGATATATATAATATACTCATACTCATACTTTTTCGATATATATAATAAGGCACAATTAGTTTGATACGTTTCTTATTTCGTCAACACCACACACATTCACTTTAATTTTATTTAAAACTTCAAAGCATTTAATTCCCTTCACACTAATCGGTAACTGAATACCTTCCGTATTGAATACGATCAAGGATCATGGATAAGAAGATGTTCGATCTGAACTGCGGTTTGCCGGATAAAAGCCGCTCACCAGAGCCCAGAAAAAACAAGCGTTGTCCTCGTTTTTCACATTTACACAAGCTTTCTTGCGTTGAATCCAATCAGGAAGAAGTGGTATACATAAAAACTCAATCTTTTCTAAAGCCCACCCACTATCTCTCTCTTCAAATTGTTCAAATTTTTGTACAATTTTAGAACAAAATGTTTGATATACTTTATATAAATCCGCAGAAAGGTGTTGCGGCTGATGCTGCTGCTGCTGGAGACTAACACTTTGCACATTGAAAGATTTTAGATCTCTCACCACTTAATCGTCTTTTATGATCATGTATATGCAGAAAAGTTCCATATTGACTTTGATGTCCTCATTTATTTCCAGTTCCATCTTGAGCAACTCAACAACCTTATCTCTAGCTCCATTCAGATATAATTCTGGGTCTAGAATATCGGAGGAGCCATTTATTCGATAAGAAATTATTCTATTCTTAAAAATAGTTTTCACAACATAAGTAAAATAATCTCCCCCATCTTGTTTACTCAGTAACTTGTGACGTTGTGTTCTCGAATGACCAATCAGCTTATTACTAGCAACTATGTTACAAAAAGTACACTGATGTCCTGACACCATCTCGATACAGTGAACAATTATTTAAACTTTTTACACAAAACCGATTCATTTTACTATTCACAGTTTATATATCACCTCACCAGTGTAAAGGTTATGTGTGGTGAACTTATCTTATCGCTACCGGAAACCTTAAAATATGTCGATAGGTAATGAATAAAAAACAGGTTTTTTTAAATGCTTTAATGTATTATAATATTTTATACAATATATTAAACATGAGAAAAATAGGTACTCTGTTGCATAACACCTAATTTCATGATCCACGATGGAAGTTCGATCATAAACATTTTCTATTATATTTGACGCTTCATGCAGTGTTCTCATTACGCTCAACTTGAATTTCTTCTTGAAAAAGTTCATTCTGTTCTCATAGTGGAGTTTGATGCGATGTAAAAAATGTAGACGAGTGTCGAGACAGTTTAGGATGTGTTGTAGGTGCCACCATTCATCACTACTGATGCTCATTGATTTAATGCCACTACCACATGACACAAATATGAAATTCTGTAATCCCTCACCGCTATCGGACCCATTTACAAAGCTCACAGTGCATTCTTGATTTTGTTGTGATGAATTAATGTTATTATTATTATTATCGGTGCAGGGAGTAGCTGTAGCTGTGTCTGTGCTGAAGAAATCCGAGATGCGGTTTGCGTTGTCCACGAAAATTGTAGTCCATTCTTCTCTGGTTATAACACCAATCGGTTACCAATGTTAATCACCTCCTCCAAACCCTCATTCATTCGATTCGATACCACTTAATACGTTGATATGCGAGGTATCGTTATTGAATCAAGGCTATATACGTTTTTACAAAGTTCAAAATTAAAAGATGGAATCGATGGTGAATATGAGGGGTAGTAGAAGTGTTGGGGGGGTAAATGACACATCTTAGCAACACAACAGCCTGTATCGAACTGAATCGCTTGAACAGAACAGCTGATAATATAAACAGAACATTATGTGCTTCAAACTGAACTGAATTCCATCTCCAATTTTATGTCTATACCACCACCCACAGGCCACACCCGAACGTATTGTGTCCGTTTGTCGGGAGCAGTCAATTACAATAAGAGTGTTTTTGTCTTAAAATGAGCTGGGTTTATTTGAATATTGGCGCTCCAAAACGCTTCGTACAACAGGGAGTATACACCCTTTTCAAAATCATTTGCAAACGATTCGTACAGATAGTATTGAGAGTTGAGGTAGAGACGAGCATTATGGAAATTGCAGTGATCAAATAAACTTTTTATCTTTGCTTTCATCATTGTTGCGTGCATGCTGGAATCCTAGACAGTTTCAATTTGTAGAGCTCCTGTTGAGTACGATTTCTTGTTTTGAATAACCTTGTTATAATCCTCAGCGAAACCCAATAAATGTCGTAGTGGAATGATGAAACAAAACTCTCCGTCAATCTCTTTAAAACCACTCGACGATGTGTTCCAACAACTATTCTCCAAGGCCTTACTCTCCTCCTAACCGTTCGATAATAAACCCTTCATTGTGGTGGTGACACCGCTGTTTTTTGTTCGATCAATCTCCACACCGTTTAATTCATATCGAATGTCTTGGAACAGGTGGGCAGCACCATTGTTTACAAAAGTGAAGGATTTTTCCCTCCATTATGAGTTGACTCTCGGAGGGCCACACAATTGTGTCCTGATCATTGATACGAATCCGAATCTCATCATTGTTCTTATATGAATCATTGAAGGGTGGAATGAGTGATATTCAATACTTTCAATGCTATCATCAAACACCACACTATCCCCAATTTTTACAATTGATGATGACATTGACAATTGGTGTTAGTTACTTTATTTTTAGTCCTAGGGATGATAAGAACAGTGAATTTTCTCTTCTGAACTTCTTCCGTGGCTGTACTTATTGTTGTTGTGCTGGATGCTGTTGTTGATGTTGTTGATTTAAATTTATATTAAACTTTGAAAGAAGAGATGTTGTCTGCTGTAAGGAATAATGCAAACTATGACTCGATGTCGATTGAGGGTCGAATTTATAAATAATCATAACTTACCCGTCATAAGTTACCCGCCCCCATTTTAACCTATAATTTTACATGTAATATTATAATAATCATGTATTCATAAAACAAAAATGTATAATAATCATTTTTTCAATACACAATTCTTAAAAGCATGTGATGTTTTTAATCATAGAATTATTTTTCTTAATCCTAATATTAATCATCTTTGAATAATATCAACGTTAGCCTTCAGCCACATAATAAAAGTTTGTACCTCAACCTTACTGCAGTGACAACTTCTCTTTGATGTTGGCGAGAAGTTACCGTATGGCGATGACAGTTTGATGGTTTTGAATTATTATTATCATCCCACATCAACTCTGTCATCTTCTTTTCTACTTTGGGACAGCCAAACATTTCTATATTCACATGTCTGAAGCCTAATGTCGATAGTTCTTTTTTTTCACTGTGCCCCCCTTATAAGCTTTAATGTCATACAATGGAACTGTGGCAAGATCAGAATTCAGGAATGACGGGCAGATGAAATTCGTTTGGATTTTTAACAGATTTGCGAAGAAAACTAACTTCTGTCTCTTCATCTTTTTCCCCTATGACTCTGGCAATATAATAAATATGCTTGCTCTTTAGTATTTACTTCAAATAATATTAATACAGTCTCCTTCTTGTGGTGAAATATTTAGTGGAATGAATTTATCCGGATTAATTGTTGAAACTTTATGGTAAATTAAACTTAGAGATGTAATTTTAAATAAAATTTCATTGAAGTTCCTGTAAAATAACTGTAGCATATGTAATTTAATTATTTTGGTTCACCACTAAGGTTTAAAATGTGAGCAAGAATAGAAATGCTAATTGGGAAATTACCTGTTTTGATAACAAACAAATAACTAAAAATAAATATTTATTACAGTAAATTTTCAAAACTCCTTCCTCCAACCTGAATACATAATCGACAACGTCTTAAAAAGTTGTTTTAATTGTCTGAACTCTGAAGCTACTAGAATATTCTTGCTTTATTTTTGTTTCAGTTTCTGTAAGTTTTTGCCTCAATTCTTGTTCGCTGTTGCTTTCCTTCGCGTGCACGAGTTCTTTGTAAAATCCCCAAAAAAAAAAAAATCGATGGCGTTGAGGTCTGACGAACGCGCAGGCCATTCGATCGACCCTGCATGCCCGATCCATCTTTCGGGATATGTGGTGTTCAGATGCTGTCTTACTGGTGCCGCATAGTGACAGGGCGGGCCATCTTGTTGAAAAATCATCCTTTGTCGGGTCTGGAGATTGACATTTTCTAACGATCCAATGAGATTATTTTGTAAAAAGTAACCGTTTCCATCCAACCTGGCCGGCAATTCAAAGGGGCCAATTAATTATCCATTTATGACCCCAAACTAAAGGTTTACACTAAAGCGTGTTTGAAAATTTGACGCCCTTGGCAATTAAGGGTTTTCTATGGCCCAGCTATGGTAATTATCCATTATGAAAACTCCAGTCCTTTCAAATCGGGACTCGTCGGTCCACAGTATTTTGTTAAAAAATCAGGGTCTTCAGAACGTTGCAACATTGTTTGACAAAAAGCCACTCTTCTCGGGTAATCAGATTCTTGGAGCTGCTGGACGCGCTATATAGCGAAAAACAACGCGGTAATCAATCAATTAGATACGTCCGACTGACACCGCGTCCTAAAGCGCAATGCTTTTAAAAGAGTGAGCTCTTTTTAGTCGCCCGTTTACCACTTCAACAGACCACCGGCAAAATATGGTACACAACCGAGATTTATTAGCGTCGAGTATACTAAGTTGGGAGCCTCTTCTGGCCCCTGATTTGGTCATGACGCCGACATAGCCGTAAGTTCCAATCGACGCAATACTATCGCGAAAACCTTTGTCAAAGATAAATACATCATTTGGCTGTAACATCCAATGAATAAAATAACACTATCTGGCCCGCCAAGAAGGGTTAAAATGTTTGCATCATTTGTAGTGGCAGCATAGGGCCCAAAAACTTTAATTATGTGTCCATCGCAATATGTGAGCAACAAAAATGGTTTTAGTAAGTTCTTGTATTTATGCTTAATATTATAGGTGTCTTTTTGAATTCCGAAATTGGCACTATTTTGAACGTACATGTAAGAACCATCACAGATAATTACAGCTTGTTTGCAAATAATGCATTAGGATCTGCGAGATTCCTTTCTACTATCTGTTCTCTAGTGATATGATCAAACCCCAAATGACGTGGGAAGAATCCCTGTCTAAACACTCTCTTGCTGTTTTCGTCTTTCTTTCTAAACTAGTACGAGACATGTTGAAAAACGTGGCGAGTCGTTTATTCGATTCTCCAGTTCTCAGTTTGGAGAGTATCATTCCTAATGCAGTTCGTCGATTATGACACTTTTGTGCTAAAGTTGGCGTTTGGATAAATAACCTCTTGAATTCGTCTTGAGTTCGACCAGTCCAATAATAAAGTTCTTCATCATGATATGCAGTAAGGTTATCAAAATCGATAATACGACTTCTGGGTTGTCTTAATAATTCCAACATGTCTAAAACTTGTTCAGGTTTAAAATCGAAACAACGATTTGGTGCCGTAAAAAGATCATCCCAGGTATTGTTTTCTAAATGCTCCTGACACACACCTGCGTGTGGTGGTACATATGGACCAACAGCCCGCGAGGGCCAGACCTTCGTTTCGAAAACGACCAGCAACTATGGATTTTCGGTCGCGGTTGTTTTAGGAGGTTTCCAGTCCTGAAGGTCCACCTGACCTCCGAGAAGGAGTAAAGCTCAATATCAAAGCTTATACAGGGTGACCGGTAATAGGTCTGTTTCCTTTTAACATGTAAAAATACATCACTTTTGCAGCCTAAAAAGCTATATCATACCCTGTCCAAAAGCTAACGGTTACCGAGATATTCAAGATTTTGTATTTTTTTCAAAAACACCCGATTTCAAAGGAAAACTTTAAATAAAAAAAAATCTACCTATTAATTTCTTAATCTTTAACATAATTTTAGTTCTTAGGTAGATAAACTACAAATACAAAAGTTATTTATCCATCTAAACAGGAAACAAAAATTAGCAGAGTGTTTCAAAAGTCTTAACAAAAAAAAATGAAAATGATTTTCCCTCATTTCACCCCTTATTGTTTAAAAAATCAATAAGACATTAGTCGTACAAATTACTTAATTAAATTCCTTATTTATTAAGCTATCCAAAAAGGTATAATTTGTAATGCAAAAATCTAAATAACATCTTACTTAGGGAATATTAAGGACCCTACGCCGATTTGTCCAAATGAAGAACCTGCTAACTACCTGAACTAGCAGGTAGTAAAATTCTAATTAGCAAATTGGAAAAGTCTAAATAAACATTTGCTACGTCAGGTTAAGTTAAATAAAAGTCTTTGAATAAAAATTAATATTTTATTTACATAATAAGTTGATAATTATTACGGTAAATCCTGTTCGAATTGTCGTCCTCGATTTCTGATGCACTTGCGTAATCTTAAGCGAAAATTAGATCGCGTTACTCTACTTGTTAAAGTTTCTCGGATTTCGTTTGCTGCATAAATTATTCTTCTCCTCAGTTCATGTACATCGCTAATAGGTGTTGCGTATACTAAAGACTTCATGTGGCCCCATAAATAATAATCGCAAGGAGTCAAATCTGGAGACCTTGCGGGCCAAGGTATTGGACCGCCGCGGCCAATTCAACGCTGCGGGAAATTTTGATCCAGCCATTGCCTAACTGTCACTCTGTAGTGTGCCGGGCATCCATCATGTTGGTATATCATACCTCTTCGGGTTTCAACTGGTATATCTTGCATGAGCTCGTGAAGATTATTTCTCAGGAAATTTTCATACGACTCCCCGTTTAAATTGTCCGGTAGAAAAAACGGCCCAATGCAATGATTATGCAAAATTCCCATCCAAACATTCAGGGAAAACCTCCTTTGATGAGCACCTTCTTTTGCCAAGTGGGGGTTTCCACCCTGGGGAGCCCAAAAGTGCATGTTGTGGTAGTTTGTTATGCCGTCACGCTCAAACTTCGACTCGTCGGTCCATAAAATCTTTCTTAAGAAGTTATAATCGTTTTCATCGGAGTGCAGCATAAAGCGGCAGAAATCGAGCCTCCTTGCAGGGTCTCCTTCTTCTAATGCTTGTACTGGGTGTGTAGTGAAAAGGGTATAACCGAGCGCTATGTACGGTGAACCACACTTTCCACTGCGTTAAACCCAGTTGCTTCGCTACAATTCTTGTAGAGGTGGTCGGATCTCTTGCAAAACGTTCCAATATTCTCTCTTCGTCTTCTGCAACATAACGAGGAGGTCTTCCTGCATCACGTCGCCTTTGATGAACAGAGCCACTTTCCCGCACGCGTTGGTACGCCGCGGAAAAAACTCCAGCACTTGGTACATTAATTCGACGGGGAAAACGACGCCGGTACTCTTCCCGTGCAGCGGCTGCGTTGCCATCACAAAAACCGTAGCAGTACAGTATGTCAGCGTACTCTTCATTGCTAAAAGATGCCATTTTTGATAAACAAACTTGATCAAAAGGAATCGCAAATAAAACGTCAGCGCGCTCAGGACGAGAAGCGTTAACTAAACAAAAACTCTACATATTGCTCTTTAGACAGACCCGAACTGTTACGAACCGACGCGAACAGTTACGAAGAAACCGGATTTTTTTAAACCGACCAATAATAGATCGCTTCTTCCTCCGATAACAAAAGAATTTGACTACCTGGCAACCTAACCCTGAACAAATTGTAAGCCAAAAAAATTGTGCTGAGAGTTATTATCTTACCTTACCAGATGTTTGTGAATTTTTTTGCACACAAATTATACCTTTTTGGATAGCTTAATAAATAAGGAATTTAATTAAGTAATTTGTACGACTAATGTCTTATTGATTTTTTAAACAATAAGGGGTGAAATGAGGGAAAATCATTTTCATTTTTTTTTTGTTAAGACTTTTGAAACACTCTGCTAATTTTTGTTTCCTGTTTAGATGGATAAATAACTTTTGTATTTGTAGTTTATCTACCTAAGAACTAAAATTATGTTAAAGATTAAGAAATTAATAGGTAGATTTTTTTTTATTTAAAGTTTTCCTTTGAATATATATATATATATATATATATATATATATATATATATATATATATATATATATATATATATATATATATATACAGGGTGACCGGTAATAGGTCTGTTTCCTTTTAACATGTAAAAATACATCACTTTTGCAGCCTAAAAAGCTATATCATACCCTGTCCAAAAGCTAACGGTTACCGAGATATTCAAGATTTTGTATTTTTTTCAAAAACACCCGATTTCAAAGGAAAACTTTAAATAAAAAAAAATCTACCTATTAATTTCTTAATCTTTAACATAATTTTAGTTCTTAGGTAGATAAACTACAAATACAAAAGTTATTTATCCATCTAAACAGGAAACAAAAATTAGCAGAGTGTTTCAAAAGTCTTAACAAAAAAAAAATGAAAATGATTTTCCCTCATTTCACCCCTTATTGTTTAAAAAATCAATAAGACATTAGTCGTACAAATTACTTAATTAAATTCCTTATTTATTAAGCTATCCAAAAAGGTATAATTTGTAATGCAAAAATCTAAATAACATCTTACTTAGGGAATATTAAGGACCCTACGCCGATTTGTCCAAATGAAGAACCTGCTAACTACCTGAACTAGCAGGTAGTAAAATTCTAATTAGCAAATTGGAAAAGTCTAAATAAACATTTGCTACGTCAGGTTAAGTTAAATAAAAGTCTTTGAATAAAAATTAATATTTTATTTACATAATAAGTTGATAATTATTACGGTAAATCCTGTTCGAATTGTCGTCCTCGATTTCTGATGCACTTGCGTAATCTTAAGCGAAAATTAGATCGCGTTACTCTACTTGTTAAAGTTTCTCGGATTTCGTTTGCTGCATAAATTATTCTTCTCCTCAGTTCATGTACATCGCTAATAGGTGTTGCGTATACTAAAGACTTCATGTGGCCCCATAAATAATAATCGCAAGGAGTCAAATCTGGAGACCTTGCGGGCCAAGGTATTGGACCGCCGCGGCCAATTCAACGCTGCGGGAAATTTTGATCCAGCCATTGCCTAACTGTCACTCTGTAGTGTGCCGGGCATCCATCATGTTGGTATATCATACCTCTTCGGGTTTCAACTGGTATATCTTGCATGAGCTCGTGAAGATTATTTCTCAGGAAATTTTCATGTAAAATTGGAATCTCGGAATCGGCTCCAACGATTTTCATTAAATTTAGTATATAGGGGTTTTCGAGGGCGGTAAATCGATCTAGCTAGGAATCATTTTCTTAAAATGTCATTTTATGTGTTTTTTGAATTTTTTGAATACCGAGCTTCGTCATATAGCTAATTAGAATTAAGTAAGTCTCGAAAAACGACATAGGATAGATTTAATTAAGTCGCCCAACTTTTATGCGTAAAAAATTGTTACACACCTGACACCGTACATTGTATAATTATATTGCTCTAGGACTATGATTTGTTAATAGTCTAAACTCTAAATAGTAGATATGTCGCAGACGAATTGTATAATCCGCCGTATTACATTACGGCTAGCCGTTTTAAAAAACAGGGCCGTTTGGAATGCGGCGGTTTAACGATTAGCCGTATTGTCATTGCGATACGTTCTTCAATAAGGCGGCCCACGCGTTTAGCCGCATCGTACTTTCCTCGTACCGGTACTTTCTTAATACTGTTTCACATCGAGATTAATAGATTTTTTAAATTGCACCTGAAAATTGTTCTGAAATTTATTGTTTTCTTTGTTAAATTAACTCAAAACTTCGCAATTTTGTAACACACCTTCGGTATCCAACGCCATTGTTGTTGTTATGTCACAGGCAGCGCCAAGAGTATTAAAAATCGGAACTAAAAACTGTCAAAGAGGCGACTTATCTTTCGCTTTATTACATTATGGCTAGCCGTTTTGGATAACGTATGGCGCAGAATACATTCAGCCGACGATTTTTCATTCAGCCGCATTCAATCCGGCTAATCGATAAATCACCGCATTACAAAGCGGCCTTGTTTTTTAAAACAGCTAGCCGTAATGTAATGTAGACTATTAACAAATCATAGTCCTATAGCTAGACTATGCAATGCTATAACAACTATGCTACCGTGCAAAAGTAACAAATTTTCGTCAATTAAAAAGCTTTCTATGTATGAAATACACGTTTAATTTATAACATTAGTTAAATATAATAAAAAATAAGTATGAAATACACGTTTAATTTATAACATTAGACTTGAATCCTCGTATGTAGATATGAAAAATGCAGATAACACTGCAGCAAGTACAATGCTCGGTTAATTTTAATGTGAGTTTAAAACGAAATGAGAATTTGGGCCGTCCTGACTGATCCTGACGTCACAGGAAGATTTAAATATTAAGCTCCAAATTATATTCGCCGTCGCGATCCAACTTCATTTTAAAAATGAATTTCCCGACGTATCATATTGAAAAGCGGGATAAGTTTTTATTTTATTTAAATTAATGGTAGTTTTTGCGCATCACGGTATCAAAGGATGTATATAATATTATATCACAGGATGTAACAAAACTAAGTGATAATACTTTAGGGTGTGTACGTGTTCCTTGTAAAGAGTTCACTGTGAAAGTGGCAGCGCCGAAAGACCAAAATTTTTTGTCACTTTTGTATGGACATGCGCGGTGCGCCCCAGCGTCACGAGTTTCCCCATACAAAAGTAAAAAAAATTAGTCTTTCAGCGCTGCTACTTTCACAGTGAACTCTCTACAAGGAACACATACACACCCTAAAGTATTATCACTTAGTTTATCACTTAGTCACACCTTGTATAGAACACTAGTTTGTGCCTTCGTGCGCAAAAGGAGTAAGTATGCCTCCGGAACTCCACGTTTTCTCGGGATTAAAAGTAACCAATGTCTATTTTATAGTCCATTTGTTTCGGAACCCATTCAATGCAAACATAATTTTGTAAGGCAAATTTTATCTTACTGATGAGTGATGACAATATAAATAGATAAGACTCTTACCCCTTATTATAAAACTAGCGACCCGCCCCGGCGTCGCACGGGTATAAAATATATAGCCACTGAAAAAATGATTAAAATCGATAGCCTATGATCCTTCACGTGGTCTACTTCTTATCTGTGCCAAATAACATAAAAATTGCTCAGTAGTTTGCGAGATAAGCCCTTTCAAATAATTTCCCCCGTTTTTTCCACATTCTCCTATTAGTCTTAGCGTGATAAAATATAGCCTATAGCGTTCCTCAATAAATGGGCTATCTAACCCTGGAAGAATTTTTCAAATCGGACCAGTTGTTCCTGAGATTAGCGCGTTCCAGTTAGCCATTTCAAATAATTTTCCCCGTTTTTTCCACATTTTCCTCTATTTCTTCGCTCCTATTAGTCTTAACGTGATAAAATATAGCCTATAGCCATCCTCGTTAAATGGGCTATCTAACACTGAAAGAATTATCAAAATCCGTTCTATGCATGTATATTGATATATTTTAAAATGCACTTTATTTATAGATTGTATTGTTTGATGTACACTCAAAACAAGATAGTCTAAGTAATTTAGTAACTTTATTTTCTAATTAAACTTAAGATTTAAGACGTAATTTTCTGGCAAAGCCAATTCTGCGCCTTGGTGATTTTGAGCCTTATACATATTACGATAAAATACATATTACAAACATCTACATAGTACATTTATAAATCGATTCCTAACTAGGAACTAGGAACATAAAGCTATCGCGCGGCAAATGATATGAGAAGTCATTCAATATATCCGTTAAACAATGTGAATTGATACTAATAATAAAAAATAGAAGTAACCTAAGTATAGTTAACCCTATATATTTTTTATATTTTCACGCAATTTTCGACTCAAATTAGGGATTTCTAGTCTTTTCTCCATCCATGGCTTTACTAGGTCATTGCTCAACTGTTTCATGAATGCGCGTCTGTTTAGAGGCTTTTCCTTTTTGGAAAGCATGTTGTGGCAATATATAACATAACTGTTGACAAATGCCATATTGAGCATGCCGTAGAATAAGGCCATAGGCCATCTATTCGTCTTTCTACTGCACGACATCAGTGTACACATTTGATCAAATGAATCAACTCCTCCTTCTGTTTGATTGTAGAATTCAATCATGTCGGGTTTACCAGAGGTCGATTTGACAACGCCATCTTCATCACATGATGACAAGAGATATACTACCTTAGAAGGTTTGGGTTTGTATGAAAGTAAAGTTAACGGACCGTCGTAACAAAACATTGATGTTCCAATTGCTCTATTCTTTGTGTTTTTTAGTTCTTCTGGTATTTCCCTTTTATTTGAGCGTATTGTACCAAAGTTAATTTATAAGGTTCTTTGAGTAAAGATTTCGCTAGAGGTATGGATGTAAACCAATTATCACAGGTAATATTCCTACATGATCCATGGATTGAATTGGATAACTCCTTCATGAAGTATTCACCCAGAGGTAAGCCATTAGTTTCTGTTCCTTTATCTAAGTAGGGAATGGCATCAAACATATATTTTGTTGAACTATCACAGATCATAGGAATTTTAATTCCATATTTACTAGGTTTGTTTGGTATGTACATTCGGAATGGACACCGTCCACGAAATCCCAATAATTGTTCATCGACGGTCACGTGAGAACCAGGAATATAATTTATTCTGCACTGGGTAATGAACAGATTCCATATAATTTTGATAGGAGCAAAAACATCATCAGAACGATTAGTCGGACGTATGATTTTGTCATCGAATCGGAGGGATGCTAGAAGAAACACGAAGCGATCTCTACTCATAACTGAAACGTAACGTGTGCCAGAGAATGAAATATCAAACAGTTCAACAGTCGTAAGATGATTATCCTTCATTGCAGCTGTCAGTGTTAAAATCCCAATAAAAGCTCTAATCTTGTCAACAGTTGTGTCTCTGAAGGTGGCAGATGTATCATTCAAGTTTCGTTTTTGACCAATCTCAATATTAGTCCATTTTACTATTTCTTCCAATATTTCTGCAGTAAAAAATATATCAAAGCACAACAATGGTTCAAACAGATTTTTACACATTCTTGTAGGCCCTCTTGATGTTCTGACAATATTTAGAGCGGGAGTTCTCGTCTGAGTACGACCTTTTACTGTAGACCAACAGTGATTGTTTTTTCCCTTTAGAGATCTTTGCGGCAGTATGATAATTTGATTGGACGTGGAAGCTGAAGGAACATTCAAGTTTTCGCTCACCTCTGAAACTTCTTCTGGTACAACATCTACTAAATCATCTTCATAGTCACTTCGCACATCGTCTGCAGTCAAATTGTCTACCTCATTTTCGCTACATGCATCGACAGTTTCCAGTTCCTCCTCCAAAAACTCTTCAAACTCAAAATCTTTCAATGCACGTCACGTCATCGGGAAGTGAGTTTGATATTATAATTAATAATCTATAAAACCTAAAACAAGTACATAACCATCAAAAAACATGTTCTAAATAAACTAAAACACTAAAAAAAAAACCAGATAAGTTAACATCGGATTGTTGGAAAACTTACAAATCACATAATGTGGGGTCATTCTGACTCACTATGGTTCTATATTTAGATATATACAACACTTACCTGCGATACGCGTACGCCGTTCGTGACCTCTGGCCATGTACTGAGCTGACTTTGAGGGACGATGCGATACACAAAATAGTTAAAAAGAAAGAGACGAAAACATTGTGCGCGTGAGTCGCTTTGACTCACGTTATGTATCTAGGGTTAAAATTAGATGTATTTGAATGGTCACACAATTTACAACGATTGTCTGCCATCTTAAAAACAACCAATCACTTAGCTTAATATCAAAAGTCCGTTAGAAATGCCAAAAAACGTCCTAAATAACTATACCTTGGTTATTATATTTAGTATATTTTTGTGTTCAAAACGCACATATTTTCACTAAAGCAAGTGAGATAACTTAAACAGCGTAAGCTAGAGACAACAAGCCACTGATTGGTGCATGTAAATAAGCTCCTCCTTTTTGGAAGACGGTTAAAAATATAGGCATGAGCTATCTCGTCATTTAATATTGCAACGTAATATATCTTTATCGAAACATTATAAATACTCAGAAAAAGTTTTATTACATTTTTATGGAAAAAAAGTATTTTGTCTTACGAAGGCAATTTTACTATGTTAGCCACTGAAATCGAAAAATAAACATGGTAATTGAGTCTACTAGAATCAAAAACAGCAATGTCCCTTTTTGACTTTTTTCACAAATTATAATATTTAGATTATAAATTATTCGCTTGTTATTGGCAACTGCAATTTTTGTGAATGGCTGCAGATATCTTCTGGATATTACAAAACATCAAAAGTTAGGGACTTTTCAATGTAAACACAAGTAAATTAATTAAAATAGTTTGGACATTGCAGGTTCTGAAAAATACACGTGGACTTTGCTGTTCTTGTTGCATACACTCTTGGACATTGTTTATTTTGGTACATACAAATTCTCAATGTAGTATGCTGAAAAAGTTTTGATACTTGAGTTATTAATTGCAATACAATATTATGTAGGTACAAAACTATTGTATACGATTTATGTGCCTCAAAATTTTTATAGTATGATATTCGATATTGAATGTACTGTAACTTCTTGGTGGAAATTCATGTTTCACAGTAATAATATACACTTTTCATTTACTTACCACTTTTATTAATTTATTTTATTACAATTATTGTGTTTCACACGACCGGTTTCGATAAACCGAACGATGATGATTTTATCGAAACCGGTCGTGTGAAACACAATAATTGTAATAAAATAAATTAATAAAAGTGGAATAAGTGCATGAAAAGTTTATATTATTACTCAACATTTTTATATTACGTATAGTCTGTCAAAAAAGTGAAGAAATTAAAAAGTGGCAACATCGTAGTGTCATCCCTTTTTTCTAGATTGATTTGAAAGGGATAACACGACGATGTTGCCTCTTTTTAATTTCTACACTTTCTTGACAGAATATAAGTGAGCGAAGTCGCGGGCAAAAGCTCTCAATCAATTATTCATGAACTAGAAACTGCGCGGATTTTAGTGCGGTTTTCACCAATAAAAATAATAATTAACCCATCAAGCCCCGTAACTCGTAAGGACGCCGGTGACCGCGACAACAATATAATACAATAGCATTTTCAAGAATCCGCGATCGAAGCGGATTAATTAAGAACTTTGTATTTAAAATAGTCGATAGGTAATTTACCTCTTAAGATAATAAAAAAAAACCTTACTGTTTTCTAACTCAATGTTTATTTCGAACAATAGTAATTACATATTAAGTTATATTATGAATGACGGCAGCTCTTCTTGAAGTTGGCACATCGACTCTTCAGGGTTATCATCGTCTCCTTCATCACCATCAGGATTTACCAAAATGTCTTGTGGTACCACTTGAGCAAAATATCCCAAGCCATCAAAGCTGCGCCAATCATCGCCATAATGAGTCTTAAGTAATTTGCTGACGTCTCTTAGTTTCAACGGTTTTACAGCCACTCCCTTTGTAATTATACGTGGTGCAATCATTGCAGATGTTTTATTTTTTTTACACACGCTTTTATACTCGCCCAAGTCTTGTCTATAGTGCAATTCTCCTCGAAGCCCAACCATGTTACTAGATCCTCTGGCCCTCTTTAAATAAAACCGTTTACATTTGGAAAAAGGTACATGCCAGGTTCCAATGTTTTTAAATATATCTTTTACCGTGCTTTTCCAGTCGTAGATTTGACATGTTGATGCTACATTAATAACCGTAGCATGTTGACTTATGACTTCCATATATTCATTGGGATTTAAAATATTCTCCATTTTCCGCAGTTGTTTTTCAATACCAGCAAAGACCCGATCAGCGGGAAGAAATGAGTGTCCCACTACAGGGAACACAATTTCTACAATCTTTATTTGCATTGGTGCATTATGGATTAACCATTTTGAAAGCATGGCTATCAAAATTGAGTTTTTATTTTGTCCGGCGCAACCGTCGGCCATAATGCGAAGGGTATTACATTCTGGTGTAAAAACAGTGTTACATATAAGTTGATGATAAACAGCAGATGATATCATATTTGCATCTTTTGAAAATTCATCTTCGGTCCAGCAGTAACTAAAAACATTATTACTTGTTAATGGTGCTTTTGAATTGCCTTCAACAATTGTGAAATTAAAAAAATATAGAGTCTCGAGTAGTATGTACTTTGATCGGGAATTTTTGGCAAAACCATATTTTTCTGGCAGTCGAAAGAAAGTATTTTTATTGAAGGATCTTCTGCTTTTAACATATCGAAAAATGCTTTGGCACGTCTCTTGTGTACAGTTTTTTGCACCATTAACTGATTTTTATCACTTTCATTCGCGACTTTAATTTTTTCCGACAGCTGCAAACACGTAGAACATACATCAACACGTGGTGTGCCAAATCCCAAATTAAAAAAAGTATTAAATATGTTACGGAAATATAAGGTTTTAACTTTGAGATTATCAGTTGCTTGGGTGTTATACATTTTAGCCATTTTATTTATTGACAATTCAGATGGTAAATACATGCGCTTAGTATTGCCTCTACAATAGTGTGCCTCAGAACATTTAAATGTTTTTATAAATGAAATTACATTTTGTTTTTTTTCCTCGTATTTATGTGACTTATGGTCACCACCACGGTTTTCTTTTGGGGCTTCTCCTTTTAAGTAATATTTCTTTATCACATTTTCTACCCGATACCTTTTTGTTTCTAATATTTGCAAAAAAGCTTTTTGGCAAACAAACACCATCTTTTTTTGAGATCTACAATAAATCTTGTACATCCTTTGCATTTCTCTAGGTTTATAATGCATAGAATTCGACCTAGGACGATGACGTTTTATTTGTACAGCTATTACATGTTTTAGTATGAACAAATCTTGTTTTATTTTATCCGCAACAGCATAAAACGATGCATGAAAAAACTGTAGGTCATTCATACTAATTCCAGAGCATTGCAGCTTTTTATCTTTATGTAAACATGATGGTCTAACAGGTAAGTCCTTTGCAGTATATCTGGAACAACAAAGTTTAGGAATTATTATTGTAGACTAGATGACGCCCGCAACTCCGTTGCGCCAAAATTCGTTTATCGCGCGGGAACTGTTCATTTTTCCGGGATAAAAAGTATCCTATGTTCCCTAATCCCTATCTGGGACCTCTTGTTTCTCCTATACATGATACAGAACAATTGCTACATGTTTTTGCCTGATTACATTTTATGTGTTTATATTTTATTACTTATAATTTAGTACACATATTTTATATCACAATTTTAAACATTTTTTATCTTTTCTATGTATGTTGTACATATTATTATTTTACATATTTTACATTTATTCTTGCTCATGACAACTGTCGTTCCTCTATTATGTTCTTTAGTACATTTTCTAGTTATCTAAGATATCTTAAAATTTTCAGGATTTACAGTACTTAAGTCACGTGTATCCGATTCGACATTGTTTATCATATACACTATAATTTTACAGAAATTGTACTGTTATACGGTAAGTGGTCTCCATTTCCAGAATTGTATAGTGCCATTTTGTCTAGCCTAGTTTATGCCGATATACTATTAAATACGTTGTACTAATAATAAATAATTAAATAATCTTGCGTAACATTGCAGGTAGGTATACAACTATAATATACGTACTTTATCATCGATATATTGTAAAATTTGTTAAAATATGTAGGTACATGACGTAAATTAATACGAGTATCAAAACTACGTAGTTCAACAATACTTACCGGTCGTTTTTTGCTTTGTTTTTTTTTCCAATTTGCACTATCAACTCTTCGTTTCCTTGCATTTTTATTATCAACCACTTGTGGAAAACACTCCATAGTTCAAACTTAATAATAAAATAAGACTTACAAACCAGTTTTACACTGTAAAAAATGAAATTATCCGAGCGCAATCTTTAAACGACAAACAGACAATCGCCATACTGTTGACACTACCACGGTCGATCGTGATTGGCTGTCATGGACAATGCTAGTTCGGATACATACACAAGCGGACAATGCTGATTTTGTTGCAAACATTGATTTTTAAACGTAAATTTCTATGGGATATTGCGGTTTTTGCTAGATTCGGAATACACAAAATTATTTGTTTTAATCTGGAGATTCATATGCCATAGATAACACAATTTTGCTTTTTTTGGACATTGCGGTTTTTGATTCTAGTAGACTCAATTGATTGTACCGTTAAATAACGTAATAACTGAGATATGTTTCATTGGTGCTGGGCCTGGGTCACCGATGACCCATCTTCTTTTTGACGTAGTCATTTGCCTGTGTGACATCTTTTTGGATAGTCGCAAGGTATGTGCTGTACACAACATTGTACGAGGTTTGCACGAAAGTCGTCTGATTGTGTCAGTGCTTCTGCAGCGCTTTCAAGGTCGATGTCTCTCATTCCTTCGTTTTGTTCACCGCTTTCATATTGAACATCTGAATTGGATTCATCTTCATCAATTGTGGTGCATGAACCGCCCAGCAGGTTGGCAATTTTTTTAAATTCTTTTCGTATTCTGTTGTGATGCTATGATATCTGCGAGATGTCAATTCTATAGAATATACCTATTGAGGAAGTACTTAATAGGTATACATATTAAGTACTTCCTCCTAGTAGGTATACCTATTAAGTACTTCCTCAATAAAGATATTGAAAAGGTCTGCCATGAAAAGACTACGATTATCAGACAGTTTAATTTAAGTCTCTCTTTACTTATCTATTTTTGACGCGATGCAATTGATGCAATTTGTGATCTAACTTCATATGCTTTGTCAGCGACCATGGGCTTAACACTTTGAATATTTATAGATTTTTCCTTTTTATTTAATGATATTTAAGTTATGTTAATAATAAAGTTATTATTAACATACTTATTTTTTACACCTTTTCAATATCTTGAAAATGAAGCGTTTCAAGAGAAACGCTTCATTTTCAAGATATTGAAAAGGTCTACCATGAACAGACTACGATTTGCAGTTTAATATAAGTCTCTCTTAACTTTTATCTATTTTTGACTTCATTGGTGAAATATTTTCATTCTCATTGTCAGTATTTAGTACATCGTTATATTTGTCTTTATGTTTAAGGTGAAGTAAGGTTTGTAAAGCTTACTTTTATGTGTTCACCAAGGGAAAATGAGATACTGTCACTGAAGTTTATGCTGTTTATTAATTACCATTCGAAGGTAACATTAAAACAGTGAGTAATTATTTAAATTTTTTAAAGAAATTCATCTTTTATGTTCATAATGGCAGGGTCAAAATGATTACATAATCAGCATGACAAAACCTAGCAGAATGTTAAAAGATGAAGGGCATAAGCTAAGAATGGAAATGGCAACAGAAGAACATAAAATTAAGATGGAAATCCACAAAAAAATTAAAGAGTGCCATATTGGAACGTGAAATTTTAGAAACAAAAAAAAAACATGTTTTGAATAAATTGGCAAAGTTTATTTATTATTAGATGTTCAATATGAAACCTACTTTACTACTTAAATAATGTGTGGGACCTCACTCAACAAGCCAATATTAATCTCTGTTGTACCTATATGTATAATTAAGTATAAAATAAAAGTATTTCATTCATGCAAATATTTTATTTTCTTCTTTAAATATAAATTTCAAAATTTTTTTGTAATAAATGCTGTTCGGGCCACATTTCCTCGAACAGAATTATTTACCAGATGTGGTACTGGTATTGTTCTGAGGAATGGTATCTTCTGCAACTTGTACCAGATCTTATTTTTGCATTGAAATATTGTGCAGAATTGCCAGTGCAACAATATATAGTTTTGGGTTTTGCTAATTTGTTGCTGAATCCCCGAAGTAAGTACCGAAACCGTTGTTTCCACACTCCAAGGCAGCGTTCAACTGTGTTACGACTTACGAGTTGCGATATGTGCTCGATTATACATTTCTTCCTTGGGTGTGGTAGGATTTATATGGGTGTGAAAAGGTAAGGAGTACAGGCCTGCCTTTAAATTCACCACTCTCAAACCTCTGTTTAGACTGATTAAATATTCTTGAGTCATGAGTGCCGCCTCGCCAGTGAGCAACTATGTTCATAATTTCCAATTTAGCATTAAAACAAAGATTACCTGCAATATAAAAAAAAAAAAAAAACTTTTTAATATGTAAGTACGAAATTAGGTATGTATTTTAATAGTACAATAAAACAGAACTAGGTATACTATCACTATGTTGAAATCAAATATTTTAATTGCTTACTTGTATATTAATCGAAATATATCCTTTTCTGTTTATATAATATTGTCCGATGTCTCCTGCAACTTTTGGGATTTGAATGTGTGTACAATCTATTGTCCCAATGACTTGTCTGAAGCCAGATATTGCATAAAAATCAGCAATCACTGCATTTTGTTCTGCATCACTTTGGGCATTTTTATTCAGTCAGGTTTATGGGCGACAATTGCAAGGGCAACTTGTCGGCATATATTACAAATAGTTGGCTGACTCATTCCACTTAAGTCTCCTGCATCATCTTGCATCTGTTGAATTTAGAGGACCATCATAAGAACCAAAAAAACAGTTATTATAGGTACATTTAGTAATAATGAGATAATTAACCATCCTTGGTATAAAATGGTTAAATTACTTATGGTATATTACGCATCGCCGTACGCATAGCACGGGCTCATGTTCTTATAGCAGCTAAAACTTTTAGTTCAGGTGGTATAAATCCTCCTCTTGTATCACCAATCGAATCGTTTTTCACCATGTCAAATATGAACTGGGCTGTTGATGGCGAAAATCTATATTTATATTTAAACTTATCTTCTTCCAGTTCAAACGGATTTTTCCGAACATTTTATATTTTATACGCCTTACTAATGGTATTTCAGCTTCTTCAAACTCCTCCAGTTTATTCATGATTCTCAAATAATCAAAGTAACAATCTCTGTCCATCTTTAATATAATTAACAACAACCGAAATAATTCTACTCTACCGAAATAATTACTATTCTAGATTTATTAATTACACGGAAGATATATTATGTCAAGTATAATTGTCAATTATTAAATATCAGTATAGATTAAAATTACTGCCGTTATTGAGGATTTTTCTGTTAGGTAGTATAAGCTGCATGTCACCGTTTTGTATGTGTTCACCGCAATAAGATTATGCAAGTTTCACTAGATAGGAGCCCAATGCAAACATTCTGTGACTCGCGGAAAGTCTAAGCTCATTTGCATCTATTCTCGCAAAAGCTACTCTTTACATTTACGAGAGTAGTTATTTTCATTCACATAATTGAATAAATGGTTGGGTAGATTAATATTTTGTTGTATTTTGTTCAATATGAACTCTGCATTAACGTTGTCAGTAACGGGATCACGAAAGGCATTTAATAGAGAACCTGCTATTTTGAAATCTGTGAATGCGTTACGTAGCGTACAATTAAAATAATCTTGGCGTAGCATCTTAAAATCTTGTTTGAACCTCCCGTTTATGACTTCAATGACCCATCGACATATGGTAACCAGTCTTGATTTGTTGGATTCATCAGTGGTTAATTGCGTTTCATTTCTGTGTTTCGTAAATGTACTTAATACCCACATGACGACGTCAACAGCATCTCGAAAACCTCTGTCGAAAATGAACACATCGTTTTCTTCGAGTAACCACCAGTGGAGCGGACTATATTTTTCGTCGATCAATTCGGACATAATAGATGCATCTGACTTTGTAGCAGCGAAAGGCCCTAATATATCTATACCAACAGAAACGGTTTTAATAAGTTTTGGAATTTATGTAGACTGTATGATAACCGTTGAAACAAAAAGTTGAAACTTTTTTTAATGTAGAGATATGTCCCGTCCCAAATAATAATCGCCTTCGTATTTGCTTCATTGCCAAATATAAATAGCTTAAGGTATTGTCTGGTTTCTTTCCAAAATATTTTCTTTGGTTATATGATCAAAACCTAAGTTACAATCAACAGAATCTGCTATTAAGCATTCTCTCACTTTTTTTAGATCCCTTCCTATAAGTATAGGAAGAAGTCTTCGGGGCATTCGAAACTGACTAGCTAGTCTATCATTCGAATCTCCGGTAGGCAGTTTTGTTAAATAAATGCCGAGTGCTTGAAGTGGTTTACGAAATCTTTCGATCAAACTTGGGGTTTCTTCGAGTATTAATTGAAACTGAAAATCTGAAAACATCCCAATAGTTCCCAAATAAATCATTCCCTAATTCATTCTTTCTAGCTCCAACTGATCCAAACGAGATCATGGATATAATTAAAAACCTAAAACCAAATAGATCACCAGGTCTTGATGTAATAGATAACAAAATTCTTTAAGTCTTATGCAAATACATAGCAGAACCTTTATCCGTTATATTTAACCTAAGTATAGAAACTGGAATTTTCCCAAAAATATGGAAGGTGGCAGCCGTAGTTCCTATTCACAAAGGTGGAATCAAATCTGACCCAAATGCTTGTAAAACAATAATTTATGGTCAATAAACTATTTGTATTTGTTTGATCATTGTTGAAGCCGGTCCAAAAATGCATGTCGTCCTTGTCTATGGGGCCTAGCCTTTCAAAATCCAATAACGTGTTTCTTGAGGCTCTTGTTAATATTGTACAAACATCAGTAAAGTTGTTGACTCACTGTCATAGTCATGTGTCACGTTACAAAAATCTATTAATTCATTCCAAGCATTACCTTGCAGGAGCTCTAGGCAAGCACGAACATGTGGTGGTAAATACAGTTTGTATTCTATTAATAAATACTCTTTTACTGCGTCTGGCAAGCGACGATTTCGATTATTCCGGAAATTATTAAAAACGCAGTGTCTGGCCGTATTCGGTGCTCTCATGCAAGCTGGAATTTGTAGAACCACCACATTTCTTTCACGTTCAATGTTAACTATTTCTTGATTTGCATTTTCAACATTTTTTCGAACCGGTAATCGAATTGCATTCTCGGTTCTTTGTCAGCATCGATGACAGAGGTAACGTGTATTATTAAATTCAACCTGAAAATATTTTTTAAAATGAGACCAACTCATGGCTTCCTCAACTGATCCCACAATGAGTCTCATAAAAATATTTTAGGCTTAGGTCTATTAAAACGTAAAATAATTGATTGATCTGACGACTCCGGTCGTCAGCAGCACTGAACATGTTAACGGGGACGATGACACTCGATTTATATAAACTAAATATTTCAAATACATACAACTGATACTGGCAGAAACGGTTGCGTATAAAAGCAACCGTTTGCTATTAGAAATAAGATATGAGTCATATTATATTACAATGAAGAGTCAAGTACACGTCAAGTGTATAAGCTGAGCTCGGCGATTTATTTGTCTTTTTCGAAAAAAATAATCGCCATGTCGCCGGGGTGCGCCCACGAGAGCGATAGCAACCCGATTTTTTTCAGTTTTCTCCAGACAGTCATCAACATGGATTTGGTCGAGACGGCTGTGGTCGTTGAACTCGCAATAAAAAACTGAAGAAAGCGTCGAAAAATAGATAATTGGGTGCATCCATTATGGAGCGATCGGCTGACTCTCGGGAAATTTCATACTATGTTTATGAAATTGAGAGCATACCTAACAAAAAAATTATTGGGTATGCTCCCAGCCTTTTGATTTGGGATGTACGTCTGAGTATTCTTTTAATTTTTTATTATACAGTAATGGTCGGCTTTCTTCTTCTTCAAATTTTTTTTGTGATAAATAGAAAGATCGTATATAAGTTTTATAACAAAACAATTTTCTTTTATTGTTTTTCGCAATAATTCAAAAGTTATTTCAAAATAAAAATACCGTAGACACGCCGGCAGCTCCCGCACTAACCCTAGGGCGTGTGACGTCACATTGTTAATATTTAATAATTAACATTATGAATAAACTTTCGTTCAGGAAACACAATTATAAATCTACCCTTATTATTACAGAACAACTAGAATCGCAACATTGAAATTCTTAAAAACCGAGATAAAAAAAAATAAAAATAAATTCTTAAAAGCATGAAACTTTTTTATTTCTTTAACTTCATAGTTGCCTCTTTTGTTAATCAACACTGGTTTCAAAATTTTCTCCACAATATCTTTTACCAAATGCTATCTGGCTTGTTTGGCCATCGATAAGTGTTGCCTGTAGAAAAAGTCATAGTACTCACTTTATAGTGATTTTGATTTTCGTTTTCTACAACACCAGAGAAATACCCTTCTTCATATTTAGTAAAGAAATAGCATCCTTATGATATACTTACTCTTTTTTTTCAGATTAGATTTATTTTTCTTCGTTATATTTGTTTCCACATATATTTTGCTCAACAGTTTTTCATTATCTGACTCAATTCTGGATGAAGTCTCAGCCTTAAGTTCATCTCCTATTTTCTTAGACCCAGGTTGTTTTACTCTTTCAGGTGTCATTCAGCGACTCATTAAATTCTTCTTAAAAATAAACGAAACTTTCACTAGAACGCAGTTCATTCACTATATCTTTTATTCATTCAGTTCATTCCCTATAAATTATAATGTATTCGTAACAATGTTACAAGACAAGAGGAAACCGCTATTGGACAAAAACAGTGTTGCCAATACTTTGACAATATTTTACCTTAATATTTAAATATAATTTTGCCAACTTTAGTATTACATTGAGTACCAACAGAAAGAGTAAAATGTAATGTGTAGTAATATTAAATGTACCTACGACGAAAATAAGCTACGGTGAAATAAGTAAGAGAGATACTTCAAATGAAATGAAATAAGATTACTACATTAATGCAACAATGATACTACGCTAAAGCGATAATGAACTAAAATAATTTTACGACTACGATGAAAACAAAATAATGGTTCTAAAGGACTACAGCGACGAAGGGCCAAATGATAGCGACGGGACAGGTGGACTGTATATATGTATGAAGACGAGGATAAATTGCAGCTAGTAAATGATACATCACGTGAAGCGACAACTATAATGTTCTGAGATAGACTGAAAAATATACATCAAAATATAAATTATCAGGAAGAAAAAATGTGACACGGAAAAGTAAATATTTAAAAGAGGAACATAAAGTATAAACACTAAGGTGTGTCCAGCCAGTCGCCAACAAAGATATAGAAAACAAGAAGGTAAAAGTTAAAAATCTTTATCGAAAAACCATGCTTAAATGTCCCCATCACGCTGGCCGCATTGCCGCGCTGGGTGGCCAGGGAGAGCAGGGATCGTTACCCGATTCCCGCAACCGTCTTCCGAGTTGGCGAACGAAAGCTTTTGCTTCATTACACCAGGCTTACCAGGTTACCACCCGTTTCCACGGCAAAAGGAACGAAAAGGTATTTCTGCTCCAGATCCGCGTACTTATTGTGCTTCTGCTTGGATGCGTACTCGGCGGCATGCCGCGCGGTTCGAGCAGTGCCGGAAATATGCGAAGCGGCGTAAGTACTCACGCACGTGGCAACCCAAAGGAGGCAACCACATCAAATGTTAAAAATTCATATCAAGTCGCTTTGGAGTTTTTATCAACCTGCCACCTGCTATATAATACACATCACCAGCTTTACCACATGCCATCATCGTGTCCAACAAAACGTCATATTAAGCAGTCTTTTTGTTTGCGAATATTTCGTCGAAATAGTGGTTGTAATGAAATCTCTATCGTACATCCACAAGTAGAAGATTATCGCGGGTATGAGTGTGTCTATTAACATTAACTATTTGAAACTCTCGTGACTCAGTGAGATTTAAGAATGATGCATGTGTATTCTCTGATATGGCTCTGTTCTCCAATAATGTTACTAACTCTTCAGCCTTTATGTGGAGTATCCATGCTGCTAGTTTGTGGGCTGAGTGAACGGAGTATGAGATGCGAGGGTTCACCTCGATATTGTTCGGAACCAAGTGTCTATCCTCCAGTTAAGTGACACTCTCTATTACTTTGAGGAGCGGCGGAAGTTGTTTCTTCCAGGGTGAATTCTTCAGGGGGTAGTTTCCATACGCAACACTTGTTCCGTATAACAAGTGCCATGGTTGGTGGAAGATAGTTATACTCTCTGTACCACTCTGCCATCACAGCTGACCCGTATAGGAACACCTCCTGAAAACAGATGTTATAATTCGTTCCTTTTTTTTGCATAATTTGAAGCCGTGTCAGATACAATCCTTAACCAAGTCAAAATATTTGTATATCCGTTTCACATTCCTCCACGCCTCAAAGCTGGACAGGGCAATCGATGTGAAAGCATACCGGAGTATACTTGGGCTGCGTATAGGGTAGGGTAGGGTAGGGTAGTAGGGTTCAAGCTCGCTCTATGGCATGTAAGTTTTCTCTATCATCTTCGTTAAGAGGTCTTGGAGCCTTTAACCCAGCTCTTGAGTTCCAATATTAGCTTGATTATTGCCAAAATTAATACATTATTATAAACCCATTGTATATGTAATAATACCTAGAGAGTTTAAGAATTTACAAAAATTAAGTATATGAGCCATTGTATATTATGTAACAATACAACGCAGAGAGTAATGATGGACTCTCACGGTTGAGGTTGCGGGGCTGGGGCGTCAGAGTCGGCGTCTTCAGTCAGTCTTCAGGTTCATTAGCTTTGTCCACGAAAATTGAAGATGAAAGTGCGCAGTTTCATCTTCAATTTTCGTCATCTTCTTTCATTCAACTTTCGTATTGGCGCATTTAATAATAATTGAATGCGTCAACGAACGCAACGCCAACATTGTCATTAAAGAACAAAGCGAAAGTTTTGGATACGGTCAGAGGGCATGCGTCGCGGGCATGCCTCACGTGCGCTGTTGACTGCGCAATGATGCATGCCCTTAGTGAACAAAAAACTTCACACTGTGCCTTTTTTTAGCACACAAAGAAAAATATCGAACCCCTTTCAAAATAGCTATTGAACGGAGTTCGATATTTTTCTTTGACATCTTAGGGACCTATCAGACAGAGAGCGGTCACGCGGTCGAGCGTTCTGCGTTCGCGTTCTGCGTTCGAGCGCGCAATTGCTCACGATCCCCGCTGTTGAGCGGTCGACGCGGTACCACTAGTGTCACCATGATTGTTGACGAGAGTTCTTCATCGGAAGACGAATTATTGATTTTGTGGTCATTATCAGCGTCAAGACGGAAAAGAAAATACTGGGTGCGCCCAGTAAATAAGGACAGAGAAAAAGATGGAGAATTTCGTCTTTTTTTTAAATGGGTTAATGACGAAGAAATTTTTTATAATTCTTTTCGGATGACAATTGCTTCCTTCAATGAACTGTATGACAAAATTAAACATGACTTAGTTAAACAAGATACTAACTGGAGGAAAGCCATTTCAGCAAAAGAAAGATTGGTGGTATGTTTGAGGTAAGTAACTTTATTCCTTTAACAAATAAATGTATATTCATAAGACTTATTCATTATCAATATTAATTACTTCAGCGGCTTCTTCATAACACCGTCTAAGCTCAGAAAATTCGGTTATATTTTGGTCTTGATTTACTTCATTTGACTGAACATGTTGTGTATCATGTAATAATTCATCCATTTCGTGTGATGACAATTCAGGCAGACCTTGTGAGTCTTCAACATCTTGTAACATACTGTCTTCGGATGAATACTTATATGAATTTGCAGTAGACAAGTTAGTTGATGGTGAATTGACTGGAGTTATATTTATATTATCCTGGATTTGCATTTCGTATTTTGCAAATAATGTTGCCATATCTAGTTTGAGCATACTTTGCATGCGAGCTGGCATTTTTTTCATAGAAGTCGCATAACTTTGAAATAAATAATCAATATCATCAAATTTTCTCTTATTAAGTTTCTTCTCGTGTAGATATTTTAACAGTTGTTGTTGTAGGTCTGAATCACCTTTTTGTGTTACATTTTTATTTTTTGGAGAATTTCTAGAGTAACTACTATTACTAGAACCGGGACGGGAGAGGTTTTCAGACACAGAATCTCGCAAATCAACACTGTTACTTGGACTTGGTTGGTTGGTTGAGTCAGAAACTTCTGAAGTGCTGTCTCTATTTTCACTGTAAATATTACTATCAGTTTCATTCAGTGCAATGGTGTCATCTAGAAAGCGAAGCTGATCTGCCCAAGGCCAATTTTTGTATTTTTTATATGCAGATCCAGAAGCCGTTTCTGTTGACTTTTTGAACTTCTTATAATTATCCCTTAAGCTTTTCCATTTAGTAGCCCATTGTTTACCTGTAAACAAATATGCACGATCAATTCGGATTTGCACGTTTATAACAAACTTGTTAATAATATATTTATATTTTTGTACTTGTTTCAGGTATCTTGCCACTGGAGATTACTCATCCACAATAGGCAATTCATATTGTATGGGAAAATCTACTGTTACAACTATAATCAAGGAAACATGTAGTGCAATTTGGGAAAATCTACAGCCAACATACATGCCATTCCCGACCGAAGAAATTTGGAAGCAGTCTGTTATCGGATTTCATGAAAGATGGAGATTTCCAAATTGTCTAGGCAGTATAGATGGCAAACATGTAACAATAAAATGCCCATCAAACACGGGGTCTTTGCATTATTGTCATAAACAAAAATTCTCAACAGTATTGCTGGCAGTGGTGGACTCTGATTATAAATTTATAATGATTGACGTAGGCAGCTATGGCAAAGACAGTGACAGCACTATTTTTCAAAATTCTGTCTTTTACAAGAAGTTGATTGATAATGAGCTTAATATACCACCAGCAAAGCCATTTCCAGGGATGGAAGAACCTGTGCCTCACGTATTTCTTGGAGATGGTGGTTTCAAGTTAGAAAATTTTTTAATGAGACCATTTCCTACTGACATAGTAATTCGAGACCATAGAAAAGCAAATTACAATCGTAGACTTTGTGGTGCACGGCGTATAGTAGAGAGTGCATTCGGTATTTTGGCTCAGAAATGGAGGGTTTTTATGAATGAAATTGAACTAAACACAGAAACAACAAACGAAGTAATAAAAGCTGCGTGTTGTTTACACAACTACCTCAGAATTAAGGGGGACAACAAAGTGGTAGATGAGGATATGGTTCGTCGTTACTATATTAATGCCCGATCTTTTAATGATTTTGCACCAAATGCCCAGAGAAGTAATATTACAGCATATGAAGTTCGTGAACACTTTATTTCATATTTTAATAACAATATTATGTAAGGATCGCATATTCTAGTGCATATTTAACTAAACTTCGATGTAATAAAAATATATTGTGACTGATGTTTTTTTTTTTATTCGACATAACCTAGCTAGTAAAAATACATTTCTATATTCCTTAAAAAATGTAGTTTCTGAACGAGTGGCAAAAATACATGTTCCCCAAAACACTATTTTATGACTTACCATTTTCATTTCCCATTTCTCTGGCAATTTCCAACCATGCTTCGGCTACTATTCCTCGGTTTTTGTAATTGTTATCCTTCGCATCGTATAAAAAACGCCTGTTACGTACTAACATAATTAGCTTTTCGGTCTCCATCTTCCTTCCAATTTGGTCGCCAAAACAGCACTGAACGCGCGGACGCGTGCGTTCTACTTGACCGACGCGGTCAGAATGCCTCCTGTGTGAGTATATCTATGTAACGTAATATAACACAAAGAACGCAAAACTGACCGCTTGAACGCTTGACCGCGTGACCGCTCCCTGTCTGATAGATCCCTTAAAAGTGGACATTCAAACTGCTTGTATCTGTTAGTATTTTAACACATTTTATTCATTATATTTACGCTAGATATTTGTTTTACCAGTTATGGTACAATAAATAGAAAATATCATTTTTAAGAAAACTTTGTGAAAAGGCGAAAATCTTAATCAAACTAGTTTATTATTGTAAAAAAATGTATATTTTAATTTTAATCATCATTAGTTTCGACAATCACAGATATGGCAGAATCTGAGTCACTATCATCACTATCGTCGCCGACCTCAATGACAAATCGGTCTACGGCATCTTCCATTAATCCATCCCTTTGCCAGTAATGTTCTTCTAGAACAATAACGTGATCGTCGAAGCAACGCCTATCTTCTATGACTTGACAGACTGCTAGCTTTGTTAATTCTCGCAATCTTGTTAGGGATAGATCTGACTTAACGTTGTGCTCCCTCATATTCTCTTTACTTTCGCCCACGCCAACTCAATCGGGTTTAGGTCGCACATGTATGGCGGTAGTCTCACTACGATATGACCATGACTTTTGATAAGGTTATCTATTTTAAAAGTTTTTTCTGAAGGCTTATGTATTTCGATCAAATGACATATGCGCTCGGCTTCCATGCAGTGACTTAACGTGGCCTATATCTATTATATACAGGATTATTTTTTCCCCAGTACAATAAATTTTACCACGTCATTGGTATCGATAATAGAGTATATTTCACAAATAAAAAAAAACATATTTTGGAAAGATTTGTATTTTTGTATGTTTGTGTATGTTTGTAACGAATTGGCTCAAAAACTACTGGACTGATTTAAAAAATTCAATTTTTTTTTTGATTCAAACTGGTTTCTCACAAGTTTAATAACATGGCTCGGATCCACGATGCATGTTCATGTTGAGCATTTGGGTGAGGATGTTTAAATGTAGTTTTTATTCTTCTTGCATCCTTGAATTCGCAAAATTTGTAGAATGCCAATCGAACGTTAACGAGTCAACGTCAACTCCAGCGCCAAAATACTTGATTAGACACATTTAAATAACATTTGAATATGTCTAATCAAGGTAATAGGTACCTATATTATAGCTACGAATAAATGACTAAATTGAACTTACCGTGCGTTTTTAATAAGACTGCACTATATTTTGTTCCTTTGCAGTTTTCTGTACATTTTCCGTCTTCACCAATTTTAATGCGTTTTGTCGGCACTACTAGCCGCTCATTGTTGTCACCATACACGGCAGCATCCCCAATTATCCCCAAGATCTTTCGATCTGTTTCAGACAGATCTTCTCTTTATGATCCGCCTGTGCCAGAAGCATCTCGCCGCCTAGCAGCAGCTCTTGACTTTGCTTCGTGTTTTATATCAGCCCAATACTGAATTCAAAGGAAAGAATATTACAGGTTCTATATAGATGATGAATATTATCACAATTTCAAGTAAGGTAAGTATTCATGAATAAATTATGTATTGCATAATAAAGAATGATGCGTCAAGTTAGCCGGTATATCCAATAAAAACCACTTGCCTATGAAATGAAACCTTATATCATAAGCTTCAATTTATATTATGGACAGAACACGGTACACTACCGGAGAAAAAAGATATCACACCTCACATCATAGGACATGCATATGGACTTAAACCATTTCAGTACGAACGCTATTCTCAAAAAATGTCTTCGCTGACGTCATAGACCGTACTCATAGACTCGTAGACCGTCAACAACAAGGGAGGGATGCTTTAGTTCATCATTATTTTACGTGTTTGACAGGGCGGCGCACAATCGGTGCGTGTGCACATATTATTTCAATAATAATATGGTGTTTAGACGTTGGTCGCCACGATGTATTTATTCCCCCGGCACTATATTAATTGAAAGGCACTATATTAATTTTATACGTGGGAGAGCCATGCTTCGGCACGAATGGGCCGGCTCGACCGGAGAAATACCACTTTCTCACAGAAAAACGGCGCTTGCGCTGTGTTTCGCCGAGTGAGTGAGTTTACCGGAGGCCCAATCCCCTACCCTATTCCCTTCCCAACGCTCCCCTATTCCCTTCCCTTCCCATCCCTACCCTCCCCTATTAGCCTATTCCCTCTTAAAAGGCCGGCATCGCACATGCAGCTCTTCTGATGCTGCGAGTGTCCATGGGCGACGGAAGTTGTTTTCCATCAGGTGACCCGTTTGCTCGTTTGCCCCCTTATTTCATAAAAAAAGACATCATTTTTGACGATGAATTTGTATAGACCATGGAAGTTGTAATTCTGTAGTAAATGATTATTAAAAAATAAAAGTGTTTATTTTGGTAGTATCACTCTAAGGTTAATTACCCAAGTGATAAGCTGACTAAAATATAGCATAGAATGATTTTTTTCCATTGTAGATTTGATTTTTACAAAAAAAGTAGGAGCCAAAAATATAACTTTCAATGTTCCAGACTGTACATTTCCGGTCCATTCATAACATAAACTGTTTCTTTTCAGAAACTTTAGGTTATAAGCAATAGGCTAACAGACATTAGAACTTTATTGGCTATGCCGGCCAGGGTCCATACAAAAGTGCCCATCATTCTTTGATATAATAATAGTATGATATGCACTTGACCGAGGTGAACTCAATAAAAATTCACTTGCAAATAATTTTTAGTTAGTAAAAACAGAGTTATTTTGTAAAGAATACTCACACGTTTCCACCGTTGACCACTTTTATTAGCTCCTGACCCATGAGCGTTTAATTTTTGGGCAAGATCGTTTCACTCTGTCAATGGTCTCTTTCGACCTTGCCCCAAGACCAACACCTTTGGCTAATGATGAATGACCAGCCAAGTGGTCCAACAGATCTTCGATCTGTGAGTTGGAGACTCTGTGTTCCATTTTAAACTAAAAAAATGCAAATATAATAAATTTTACGCGATTATACCCAAAAGAACCAACCTCGATGAAAACAAATCTTATAATACTGAATACTCACTTGTTGCCTGCATACGTATAAGTTCTTGAAAGTTTGCTTCGAGTGTTTTTCCAGAGCCTATTAATACACTTTTTCTCACCACTCTGGCCCATTTATTGTAATAAGTAACTAAGAATTCACTTGTACGTTTTGTAAACAAAACACTTGACTGTTTAAATGAGTTCCACACGTTGCTACAAGATCGCTAGTTTCGCTTTTTTTCTCGCTAAAAATGCATATAATAGCTAGCGGACAACAGCAGAGCAACAGGCTTATATAATACTATTTTTTTCAGCGATTAGCAACTGATCGCGCGACAACTGCGCGACCTATTGCTGTCTGCTAACCATCTGCTAAATAGTAGAGTGGATAAATTAAAACCAAATAAAAACAGAAAAGACGAGGAAAAGGAAAAAAAGCGCGAAAGATTATTGCAGTGTTGTGTGAAACTGATAGCAATACATGGACGACCATTTTCATTGCTTGAAGACAACGCATTTAAAGAAATAAAAGCTTTGATATGTGCTGATTTTGTGGAGGAAGCGAACTGCAAAAAAATTAAAACATTAATTGCAGAAAAAGCCAACACAATAAAAGAAAAAATAGTAACTGAAGTGGCTCAAACTCTTATATCTATGAAGATGGACTCAGCCACGTGTATGGATCGTCAATTTGTTGGTATAAACATTCAGTATATAAAAAATCCGAAAATTGTGGTACGAAATTTGGCTATTAAAGAAATATTCTTTAGTCAAACTTCAGAAAATTTGAAATGTACCCTCCTAGAAGTACTAGCTGATTTTCGAATTGATTTATATAATATTTACTCGTTAACGACTGATAATGGTGCAAATTACTTAAAAATTTCAAAACTTTTAAATGAAGAGATAAATAATGACAACGAAACTGGTACAGAAAATGATGGCGATGAAGATGAAGACGAACTAGTTTATCACAGTGATGATTACGCATACAGTCTAGAACATTTCAATGCAACATTTTTAAATGATAACGAACAAGAAAGAATGGTCGAGATTCGACAAATTGCGTGTGCAGCACATACTCTGCAGTTGTGTATTAAAGATGTGCTAAAAAATGACTATGAGAACTTAATTGAAAAGTGTCGTAATGTTGTGAGAATTCTACGTCGTCCACTTATGAAACTAAAAATAAAATTGGAAAAATTTAAAAAGCCTATTCTTGACTGCACCACTAGGTGGTTCTCTACGTACTATATGCTAGAAAGATTAAAAGAACTCAAGACATTTTGCGACAGCTGCAACGATATCTGCGAAATAATTTCGGAAAATGAGTGGATCAAAATAAACCATATAATCATTTCATTAGAACCATCTAAAGAAGCTACTGTTAAACTGCAAGCGGAACAACTAACTGTTGGCGATTTCTTCTCCATTTGGACAATTTGTAAGGCAAAAACCGAAAAAATTAATTTACCTTTGGCATAAGATGTAGTGGTATCTATGACAAGGCGAGAAAAAAATTTATTAGAAGGTAAAGCATTTTTACTGGGAATTTTTCTGGATCCTCGATTAAAGTTAATCTTATCTGAAGACGAGAGACAGACTGCGAAATGCTACATTAGAGGTGTTCACCAACAGATGCTTGAAGTGGAAAAACGTGCACAGGCAATAACTCGGGAGGAAGAACAAGCTGCCACATCAAATTCGCTTCTATCTCCAGGTTGTTCACGTGACCTTACGTCTTTGAGTAATATATCAAGCGACAGTTTTCAAAGTGATCTGCAAAGTTTAGAAGACACTTTAAGCCTTACTCAAAGAGTACGTGCACCATTAGATACCATTTCGTTAGATCTAGATTATTATCTTTCTGAATATTTAGCTGCACCACGACTTGCTGTTACGGAAAGCTCCATTGAGTATTGGTCTTTAAAATCACACAGGCTTGCAAAGTTAGCACTTATAGCATTGGCTGCTCCGATTACACAGGTAACAGTGGAAAGACTTTTTTCTTTACTTAAATTCATTTTGACCCCATCCAGGAACAGATTACTGGATGAAACATTAAAAAATATAATTTTAATAAAATCAAACAAAGATTTACTTGAGTAATTATTCATCAAGTCGTTCTATATGCCTACGGTACGGTTAAAACGGGCTGCATAAAATATTTTCATTCCCAGTTTTAAAATTTAATAAAACTAAGAATCAGTAGCAAAGGAGTTAGTGTGAAAATTATAAAACAAATCTTAGGATCTGATAGATAAATCATTGGTCGTTAGGTACTATAATTTTATTGTGTCATAATGAAGTTGATTCATATTTTCTTAATTTTTTATCGAGTAATACTAAATTTAATAGGATGGTATAAAAGCGGTGCAAAGTCTAAAGTGTTTAATCTGATATGCCGTTGATTGTACAGGGTTATTACAAATCAAAAATAGCGATCAATTGCTAATAAACTGAATGAGCACATTTTATGCACAATTGGTACTCTTGGTGATGACGATTTTGGATAGGCGATTTTTTTTAAATTAAATACGAATATATAATTATGTTGTTTGTTTTATTTTTCCATTTAATATATAATATCCGAAATTTCGTATCTATAGGTATGTACAATTATTCAGATGAATACTTTTGCACGACATTTAATACTTCATCCCAAAATATTTCTATTTTTTTATCTGGAATTCCGTTTATGAGAAAACGAAAAGTTAATGCCTTTTCATTTCGAAGACAGGTACAATCATGTAGGCCAGTATTTACTCCTTCAATGTACGCAACGTTCAATTTCTTCTTTGCTGTGCCTAAAATTTAAACAACAAATTTATTTACATGTTACATGGACTGCCAATTCGAAATTGTTTTTGGACTTTTAATAAATTATTTCATACATTCATTACAGTTAGCTAGTTTCCATTTTATTCAATAGCAAGTTCTTTGTCAACTTACAATGTTTAATAACTAGGTACAATAATAAGTCCAAAAACACTTTCAAATGTTTTACACTTTCAAGTTATAAAATGGAGTTTACAGTAGGTAGTTACAGTTTTCTGAAATTTATGAAAGAAGGCAATCTACTGTACCAATCATCGCTTCACTGCTATCAGATGTTTCATTCTTTCGTTTCCGCGGGTGCGGTTGTAAAATTGACGGTGATACGGGACGGTTATAATTATCATTATTGGTGTCAGCCTGAAAATTAATAAATTGCATTGCAGGTCATGTACAGTCACGTGCGAAATAATGTATGTATATGTCACCGGAAAATAACAAGAACAGTAAATTTATAAATTTCCTAAAAAAACTATTTTCGCGAATCATTTGAACATTTAGAAATGAATCTATGTGGTCAAAAACACGAATCATACTTTTTTAAAATTTCCGGCTCTTGGCAATACGGAAAACCTCATAATAAGTGCTAATATCGAAGAATTTATGTTCCTCAAAAATTTTAGGAATTTTATACACTTTCGTAGGATTCTAAACGAGAGATCCATTATTATTTTACGCCCACATTTTCGCAAATTGATAAACTTACGCGTGAAATAATAAGTAAGCAATAGCAAAACACTAAGCCACGTGACTTATTTAACCATAAGAGCGCACATAGTGTTTGGCTATTGCTTAGGTACTTATTATTTCACGCGTAAGTTCGGTAAGTTTAATTTGCGAATAAAAACAAAAACTACTACAAAATAAAACCTTACTTACCATTATGTAAGTACCTAAGAAAGAGCTCACGTTACTCAGCCAGTAGTTTCACCTAGAATACTAACCCCCTTACTAATAAACGCTGTATAAGCTTTGAATAGTTATACAGTGTTTTGTCTTCTTCAATCGAATTAAAAATGTCACTTGTGTGACAGGAACAAAACACTGTATAACTATTCAAAGCTTATACAGCGTTTATTAGTAAGGAGGTTAGATAATAAATAAAAGGTCAGGCGCACAGTGAAGGTAGTTCGTACGAAGAAACGCAACACTATACTAATTGTAGGCACTACGCGTCAACCAAGACCGGAGCGAAAGATGCGCGGCGGCATGCGCGCGCACTTGTATCTAAACACTATCGCTATCCCTTTTTGCTGTCAACCAAATATGTTTTATTTCTGTTAACAGTTTCAACTAGTAACCCATTCACTTGAGTTATACCAAAACGATTTCTGTTAACCTTAATAGATTACAGATCAAACTGAATAAAGCAATACCGATACAAATGGGTTAACCAGGATTTCGGTTAACCGGTTCAATTAGTAACAGAAATAGAGGTTAACCGATTCAAACGGTTAATGTTTATGAATAGGTTTTCCGATCACTGGCCGCAACCAGACTTTTTCGCATTGTAATCCAAGAAATTCCTCCATAAGACAGGCTGCGCCTAGTTTGGAGGATTGAAATGCTCACCTGTACTCAATTTATGCTAATAAAGATATTTGATTTGATTTAATTTGATATGAAAATTAATTACGAAAGTCTATACTCCCGACTATTTTTTTCAGGCATCAGCAGCAGAAAGAATAGCGACTATGGGACTTGCGTGCAGAAAACAACTTCATGAAGTCCAAATGGCAAATGAAGAAAGAAGAGCCCGAAACTTGGACTTAGAAGAGTCGTTATTAAAAGTGAAAATAGATTTTATAATAAAAGACTACAATAATTGTAAAAATATATACCTACTTATTTATCTGAAATGCCTATCAATAAATGCTCGTAAGACAGCATTGTTTCGGCCTCTTCCTCTGTCCTCAATAGCTTGTGGTTCAGCAACAGCATCTTGTAGCTCAATAATTTCATTGTCTTCATCTGTAAATTTAAATTAGGTTTTGCATTAAGTAGCGGAATGATGACATAATTTACTATGTAAGTAGGTTACTGATTTCCTGGTTATAAATTGTTTTTGGTATAATAAATATTGTTGATATTTCACATAAAGTCACTTGCTGCAAGATTAGGCAAAGACTATGTATGATTCTATCTATTAGAAGCCCGAAGCCGTAGGTGTATCCGTCGATCGCGGGAAACGAGACACAATAGATATTCAATTGTTACGCGGCAGTTGAAGCGTTCAAATGCGGGATACAAATACTTGTGAACGTGCTTACTTCACGACGACCCCAACATCTTATAGCGGTAAGCACCTGTAACTCGGGTGACGTTCCACAACCTCTTGAGTCCAGTTGCAAGTCTTGTCTGACGAGATCAATTATAAAAGCCATAGTATTTTTATTGAAACGGTATCGACCTTTAAACTCTACATCGGGCAAAGAAAACGGATCACTTCTCTCCTGGTTAATCTTTCAGCGACGTGGAACAATATGTTCTGCTCGTTCAATAGCCTCTAATGCTTGCAAAGCTTGCAATGCTTGCATAGCTACCGTAAAAAGCCGCGTACTGACCAAGCGAGCCGCCTCGCGAGGCAGCCTCGCGCGGCAGTTGCTCGGTCGGTCAGGACGTGGCTAGTGAGCACTGCAAACGTACCGAGGCGCCTTTGAGCATCGACAAAAACCGACAACGCTCGGCTCGGGCCGCGGCATGCTCGGGTGAGGCAGCGCGTGCGTTTATCTCGGGCGAGGCACGTCCTGACCGACCGAGCAACTGCCTCGCGAGGCGGCTCGCTTCGTCAGTACGCGGCTAAACACGATTTGACTATTTTTGCAATAATTTATCCTCTTTTAAATGTTCTGTCTTGCAGATAACACAGCTTCAACCATCTAAATCACTCCAACTACAAACGGTCCGGTCTCCGGACGCGAAAAGAACAGCTGTTGCACATTTGTCAGCCATATTTCTGTTTATTATAGGTTTATAGAAGGGTCGACCGTATTTTAAGTTATATAGCCGCTATTGAAAACTTACAAAGCTTTTTAGCGTTATTGAACAATTCTCATTTTAACAAGTTAATAAACCTATTTTAAGTTTTTATGAATAAGACTGTTAGCTAATAAGTGCTCCTTAAGTGCTTTTTCAAAAAAATAAAAATGAATTATTCCAATTAGTTAACCGATCGCTGCGAGGAATAAACAGTGGAACATACCGTGAAAGGGCTCGCATTATGTTGAAATAAATATTTTAAAACTAATTCTAAGTCCTTTTGCAATGTTGTTTCCGTTTCCTGTGAAACTCAAGTAGGGAGTTTTGCAGAGAAACTATTCAAAGACACTCCAAGCTTCGTGCAATTACAAGAGTGTCCTAAAAGGTGTTTTAGCTGGGAAATTAAACAAGCTGTTATACCAATAAGGGAAGATGCATTTAATTATTTTAACAAGCGGGTGTTTGAAGAACACATTTTTAAAAATTATAGGTGCAATAATCAAGAATGCACTGAATACACAACGAGAAAATACGTGACAATAGGTAAAAATCATTGAATTCTGTAAAAATATTCAAGTTTTAAGGCTTCACACAACGCCTTGTGTGCGAGTCCACCTTGCACTTGGCCAACTTGTTTGATAAGTTATGCATAATTTTCAGAGATTTCGTGTTCTTTGAACCGTATAACAAAAATGGATCTGAGTTTAGACAGCGATTACAGGCTTTACCGCTTAAAATACTCGGCCAGACAATGAAAAAATGCAACTTGTTGGAGTTGTGCAGTTCTTACCTCCGACGATTTTATGATGCAAAAAAGAAATACACCAAAAAAGGTTATGACGACAACAAATAAAATGAAAGTAATGTCCCAATTGGTCATTATATTGCGGTCTGTAGGCGGACAAATGGTTCCTGGGTCAAATACGATGACCTACTCGACAAAGAAAGGGAATTAAAAAGAAATTCAGAAGTGCAAAAGAAATACTAAACGTTTACTTACGTTTATGATGTTTTTTGTTGAAATTTAAAAGAAATTCTATTTTCGTTGTACGAGGTATTGTGCAAATCATTACAGCACATTTCAGTTCTGTTCAGTAGATTTTAATACATATTACGTAAAATTTTGAATATTTTTTTTTTAAATATAATATGACATTATAATACACAACCATGACCCAGCATAGCTAGCACGGCGTTCCCCAGTCGATTCTTCGGAAGAAAGTAATGGCAGTTTCTTTTCCATGTCTACATATCTCTTTCCCGAGCATGGCGCCACCCATCGACTCGAGTTTCAGTGGACAAAGACAAGAAACTCTTTCCATAGCAACCATAGATTTATAATATACAGGGTGTAATAAGACCACTTCCGATAACTTTTGGGTATGATTATACTACATTTTCTGATTACGAAAATGTATTTTTTTTATTTTATTTTTTTAAATTTTAATTTTAATTTTTTTTATAATTAATACCTTTTAAACATGATAATAAACCACATAGAAAAATAATTTAAAATATTTTTTTAAATTTTATTATTTTTACTCCATTATGCAACAGGCAGCGCGCGGTCAACGTTATCGTGTGTACGAAGTACCTACGAACTCGAGAACGTTGACCGCGCAATCAGCTGTTAGCACTTAGCTCCGGGCTCCGGCCTACGCACGCGTCGAAAGGTCGTATGCGAAGAATGAAGATACACTACGACAGAACACACAGAAACCATAATGTATGTGGTGTCTTTTCAATTTTAAACCCATGAAGGTCGCCATGACGTGGAACTTAGAACTCTCACCTCTGACCTCTTATCTAAGTTACTTGCAGTGTTAAAAGTTTAATGGTAACTCGTAGAAAACTGTAAGCAACTGTCTGTGCACAACTTGCTACAGTATGGCAAACTTAGAAGTTTGCCATACTGTACAAAAATTTAATCGTAACTAAATAACGAAACCAATGCGGATGAACTGTCTATCCGCAATCGTCACTTTTCAATCGAAATTACAGATGATACACGAAAAAACCTCATACATAAAACTGGCAATTAACTTACGTGAAAAATGTTGAGTGTGTTCTTACTTCTTTATGCATTTTGAAAATAGTCCTTAATACCATGCAATAAGACCAGTTACCACCAACAACGTCAAAAACACTTCTCGTTTTAAACGAAATCTATCACACGGCACACCACAAAGTATTTTAACACAACTACTGAAATAATAATCAATTAACACTTAACACAATAACTACTACCACGTTTTGATACTTGAAGTAATTGTTAAATAATCAAAGTTATCTCTAACAACAACCAATTACCTCAATGCCCAAATGGCTACTAAATTAGAAAAATCTATTTTAATTTTTAAAATAATGTTTATCGGCTTTCGGTGAAGACGTCAAAGGACACCGACACCTGCCGACACGGGCGGCGGCTTGCTTTGTCCTTTGATGCGGACCCGACAAAGCGCCGCCGCTCTGCCTAGCACAACGCACGTGTCGCTAATTCATTTCAAGGACAATCTAAGTGTTGTACCCTAGTTAAAATTCAAAACTATTTATTTCAGTCGATATTTAAATTACCATTAAAAAATAAAAATTATAACTATTATTTAGTAGATGTAATCTCATTTTTAAAATGAACTCTATTAAGAGGTTATAAATTCAGAAAATTTTATCGGGATACATAGTCAAGTTGCATTCGATAATTTCGATACCTACATTACCGTGATAAAGTGATTGTTATACTATGGTACGCGTTATGCGTTATACGTATGCGCGTATACGCGTTTACGCATGCAATGAAAATACTTTAATAATACCTATTTAATTTTAAATAACTTTTAATTATTATTGTCGCTATTCTTAACATTGAGTAGGTATTTGTTTTTTTTTAGTTTGACTGTAATCAATACTTACTCGTATGTAAAACAATTAATAACGATTTATCGATAAAAAATTATCGATAACTCAAAATATGCAGAGGGATACATCCCTATTATTTAACAAAGTTTTTTCTTTAATTTTATTTAGTCTGCTGTAAACACGCGCCGCGCTGGTGTACTGTGAAGTTTTTGTTTAAGTTTTGTAATTTTACGGATGTTCTGGTCTTATTGCTTGTTTTGTGACATTCTTAACTATTTTTTCACGTGATACGTCCGAAGAATGTGCGATGAAATGTGAATGAACTTTTAATACTCGTAAACCTTTATGGAACGAGGGTGAACATCGTCGTCGATAGACGATAGTGCGGTTAAAACAGTGCAGTAAAAAGTGTTTTTAAAAGAATTGGAATGTCTCCTGTTTACTTTTGTTTCGTGTTGAAAAACTCTGCAATCTACATTGAGTTAGATGGAGCACAGCTCGAACTGCATTTCATAAAAGCAGACAGCTGATCACAGGTCAGTGAACATGTTATCAAGTATTTTTTTCCATAGTAACTGTGTATTGTATTTTTACAACCTGATTCGGATGTGAATTATGATTACTTTTCCTTTTTGGCCGGAAGTAAAAACTGAGTATTTTTGAGTAATAAACCTAAGAAACGGTAATTAATAAATTCTAACATTTTATTAAATCGTGAAAACAATTGTAATTTAATAATCATTACAATATTGGTGGTTTATTCACTACCTACGGGCTAGGGCCAAGGGCACACCACGATCAGCTGTTTTGTCTAGCGCAGGGCCGCGCGCGCGGGACTTGGCGCGGGCGGCGCGGGGGGGCTGGCGCAGCCCGGCAGAGCTATCACGTATCTCGCGAAAGCAAAACGATAGCAAAAATTGTGCAAAAATTGCGCGAAAATCACAATTTCGTATTATGTATCAGCAAAAACAATACGATAGCAATCGAGCGACAGTACTGCCTCTGCCGAACAATCAAGGAACTATAATTGCATAGCAATCGCTAAATCTCCATACTTTTGCAATTTAATTCGTATCACGTAAGGCTTTTGACAGCAATGCGATCGCGATCGGCGAGCAATTTGAACTGTCAAATAGCGATCACAACAAAGGTGATTTTTTTCCGATTGCTTGTTTATCGCTGAGAGGTTAGTGGTGTTTTGCGTCAATTTTTAAACTGTAAAACGTATTTTTATAACATTGGCGCATACAGTGCTCATATTAGAAGCCATTCCTAAAGGAGAAACAAGAAATATAGCCAGAAATTCAGCTGAATAACACCTCGCAATCACGACCGAGCCCTGGCACTAGAACTGTCTGACTCTGAGTTTAAAACCCATTACAAGGGTTGAATAAGGAGCTGTTTGTGCTGAGCTTAACACATTGACAAGAAAAACAACAATTAACACCTGTGCTGTGTTGTTGCGAAACATCTGTAACAACTATCACGTCGCCTGCCAGTACGACGATTTCCAAGTTTAGGACCACACTTTAGCCATTGCAGGATGTTACAGTTTCTTTGAAAAAGTGAGAACCAGCTTTTAGTGAGTGGCAGACCGCAAAGAGCTTGCAGGGGTTCTGATCTTTATGAAGTGAAAAATAAAGCAGTAAATCAGTGTTATTTGTTTCATTTGCATGTAGATTACTATTAAGTTATTGTTATTTGTCTTCATGTAAGTAGAATTAAATGGATACTTTTAAACATACATCAGAAACAAGGTTTATTTTTAAGTAGTAAAATATTTTCTTTACAACTAATTATTTTATGCATAATCTCCAATATAATGAAGTGTGCAACAATAAATAAAAGATTTAGTCTTGTATTATTTAATAATAACAGGAATATATTATAACCAATGTTAAAAAGGTTTATTAAAATCAGTATACTGCTTAAAACCCATCAATCCCCAAGCGGCAGCCGGCTGCCGCATAACAATTGAAAATCTATTGTGTCTGGTGTCTGCGATTCCCATGATGGAGGTGCTACAAGCTCTTATATGCATAATATTAATTTCTTTATTAGTTTTTCATCGTGATGTTTTAAATATCAATATTGTACATATATTAAAATGTATAATATTCATCAATTTCATTGGACTTTAATATTGCTGCCTAGTGCCTAATGTTGTGTTACATGATACTAAGGAATACAGATTATGAAATATACAGAAAAGTATTATGCTAAGGAATGTTTGTTAATTGTTCTATTAATAGCTGTATTCTTGTTTAGTATTTTAATTAAAATAAATGTCCAAATAAATGCATTTTTGATAACAAAAACAAAATTTCATTTAAAAGTATACTTACATACCTACTGTTTTTACTGTATTCTAAAATATGTAAAGTCTATTGTTAATATTATGCTATTCGTTAATACTTTTATTTTTTGTCAGACTTTGTTTTCCCTAAATATTTACTTACTTAATGTAAAAAGTCAATTTACAATAAGTACTTATAAAGAAATATTGTGTTAAATGAGATTTTCATTTATTTAAAGCCAAACTAAAAATAAAAATATAACAACAGCTATTACTTTTATTACAAATTTATTTCATACTTACAAAGTAAAGTTTTTATTAATTATGTATAATTGACGGCTGTCAAGAAAACAATATCGATATTTTCGTAACAAATTTTTAAAATTTAAAATTTGCGTAATATTACAATGTTTTGGAACTGAAATACACTGAATTGTATGTATTTTCAAGAAATAATTGCTGAACAACTTAGAACAAAGCCGTTGTGATAAATACATAATATAAAAAGGTGCTCTTTGGAGGAGGAGCCTATCATTGTTTGACAAAATAAAGAAGCGAAAATATATAGATCTGCCGCCTGCCGGCCTTGTAGAAGTACTTTCCTGATTGTCAGAATGAGTCGTGAAAAGATAATATGTTAACGGCAAAAGACAAAATTGTAATCATGAACAGTGTAATATGTTAGTTTGGATCAAGGATTATAACTTGCGGTGAGAGAGGCCTGAGCTGTTTCTACAAAGTAACTCAATGCGGTCCAACACTCTGATTGATGCCTATCAATGACGCTGACTGGGAACCGTCCGGTCCGGAGAATTAGCACACGAGTTATGGCCAACGACAGTATAATGCCCAAGTCTACGCCGCATGATGAAAGGTACAGAAGACAGTTACAAGGCTAAGAGAAATAATAAGGAGAAGCAGCGACGTCCAAATTTTACACCGGCTACATCATATTTATCCGAATTAGTATTTAGTTAATCTTATTCTTATTTATTTTCCTTTTTTTTTATTTTTACTTTGTAATTTATGTATAAAATAAAATATATTCTAAGGTTCTAGTCTAAGTTATATTTTAGTACAATGTCTATGGACATTAATAACAGCAGCCAGGGCATTGAATGCCCGCACTGCCCCTGTTCAAGTCGCCGTTTCAACGGCGTTCACGGGTTGAATATACATATCAGCCGCAAGCATAAAAACCTGCTCCCGCAACCTTCGTCTGATTTATCCTGTATCTCGACATCCCTCGGCAGCTCTGCTCAGCCCAACCAGGTCAGTAACGACCCCTACGATTTCGACAGGCTTTCCAAGTTCAAGCGCAGTGTTCGCGTACTGAAACACGTTCCCAAAGGAGCCAGGAGTCTCGCAGCTGGCAAACTCGCAGACCTCATCGATGCCTGTGTCGATAAAAACACTAAAGCTGCCTGGTATGATTTTTTAACATTTGCCTTTTCTGCACTGAGAGTACCTGATCAGACAAGCAAGTTATCCCTTACAACGAAAGTGAAACACAACATCTACAGCTCCTGCCCCTTGCCTTGCGAGATCCTAACTCGGCAGCCCTTCAATCTATGTAAAAGGGTTGAAATGAAAGTACACGAAGGTGATTTAGCAGGTGCAGCACGTCTGCTCGTCTCGGACTGCAAAATCGCCCCCGCCGACACAAGCACCGTTGAGTCTCTGATCCAAAAACACCCTACACCCTCCCGCTCACTGTCCATACCCCCCCTGTCCTCCGTAGAGCCCATATCCCCTCTAGTGCTGTCCCCATCGGACGTCGTTTCCGCTATACAAAGTTTTAGTAACTCATCTGCCTCCGGCCCCGATGGCATCCGCCCCCAACACCTTAAAGAATTATTATCGCCCTCCGCTGGCAGCAAGGGCTCGCGTCTGTTAAAATCACTTGTAAATCTCTGCAACTTCCTACTACAAGGTGAATTAAACCCTGATGTGGCTCCACACCTATATGGAGCGACACTCTGTGCTCTTTTAAAAAAAGACGGAGGCATACGGCCTATAGCCGTAGGTTCGACCTTTAGACGCCTCGTGGCAAAGTGCGCATGCCGAGCCGTCAGGGAACCTATGGCGTCACATCTGCAGCCCATCCAAATTGGCTTTGGAACTGCCCTCGGCTGCGAAGCTGCAATTCACGCGACGCGAGCCTTTGCTTTGAACCCCGCTAACAGCGACTGTGTCATCGTCAAGGTGGATATTAAAAATGCCTTCAACTCTGTTGAAAGGGATTCCATCTTAAACGAGGTTAAGGAACTAATTCCTTCTCTATATCCATTTCTTCACCAGTGCTACGCTTCGCCCAGTTGCTTAACATATGACAGTCATAAAATTTTATCACAGGTAGGAGCGCAACAGGGTGATCCCCTGGGTCCCGTTATATTCAGCCTAGCCATTCACAAAAAAATATCATCGATTAAGTCTCCCCTGAATGTCTGGTATCTTGACGATGGCACAATTGGAGGAAGTCCAGAGGTAGTCGCAGAAGATATCCGAACTCTCACTAGTAGCCTTAAAGATTTGGGACTTGAAATTAACACCAACAAATGCGAATTATTCGCTTGCGGCGAGACAGACTTACCCATAACCACCATTTTCGATTCCCTGCTCCCCGGAATAAAAACCCTCAACAAATCGACATTCTCCCTACTAGGCGCGCCGATATTCCCAAATGGCATTCCGTCGGCCCTAGAAAATAAAAGTAAAACCCTAACGCAAGTCCGGGAGCTTCTCGGCAACTTATCCTCCCACGTCGCCTTAATACTTTACCGCTGTTGCTTTTCCCTACCAAAACTCACATATATTATTAGAACGGCTCCAACCTGGCAATTCCATATGGAGGTCTCCCAGATAGACGCTATCATACGATCCACGCTGGAGGATATACTTAATATTTCTCTCAATGATCTGCAATGGCAGCAAGCTACATTACCGGTAAAATACGGTGGTTTGGGTATCAGAAGTATGGGTTCTGTCGGTTTGCCGGCATTCCTCGCGTCGTCGAATAGGGTTGCTGATCTTGTCACTAGCATTTTAAAAGTCCAAGGTGCAAGATGCACCATCCCCTTTATGAACGACGCAGAAAATGCCTGGCACGAAAGTTATCCCGGCGTTAACCCCCCCGTTGATGTCATCTCCCAGCGTGCCTGGGACGAACTCTGCTCCAGATACACCTTAGTGCAAATGAGTACCAATTCATTTTCGGAAATAGCGCTGGCCCGAATTAAGGCAGCTAGCTGCCCGGAATCAGGCGCTTGGCTCCAGGCGTTACCATCACCACACCTCGGCACTCTTCTTGATGATAACACCCTTCGAGTAGCAGTGGCACTGAGACTGGGTTGCGAGGTGTGCGAGCCTCACCGCTGCCCCTGTGGTACTGAGGCTGACGCCTATGGTCACCACGGGCTCAGCTGCGTTAAAGCAGCCGGACGTTTTGCTAGACACCATGCCCTCAATGACATTCTTCGTCGAGCTTTGGTGTCAGCAGACGTACCGTGTGTTCTCGAGCCCCCCGGTTTGAGTAGGAGCGACGGCAAACGCCCGGACGGCCTTACTTTGATACCATGGGAAAAAGGTCGTTGCCTCCTATGGGATGCCACGTGCGTGAGTACATACGCCGCTTCGCACATTTCCGGCACCGCTCGGACCGCGGGGTCTGCCGCCGAGTACGCAGCCAGGCAGAAACACACTAAGTATGCGGATCTGGAGCAGAAATACCTTTTCGTTCCTTTTGCCGTGGAAACCGGAGGTACCTGGTGTAACGAAGCGAAAGCTTTCGTTCGGCAGCTCGGACGTCGGTTGCGGGAATCGGGTAACGATCCCCGCTCCGGGGCGTACCTGGCCCAACACGTCTCCCTAGCCATTCAGCGCGGTAACGCGGCCAGTGTGATGGGGACGTTTGAGCATGGTACGCTGCGGGGTGGCCTTTTTGATTAAGATCTTTAGTTTTTCCTTTTTTTTTTATTCTAATTATTATCATTGTTAAATTATTTTTTATTTAAGTAAGTATATATTATGTACTTAGATTATTGCATTGGATTATTGTCATTGTAAATTTTATATTTTGAATATGTTAATTTAGTATATTAAATATACTAGTAATAATAGTGACAAACTACGGAGTATATACAATATAGATGACAAACTACGGAGTGCTGCTGAATCAACAATATTTGACTTGTCTTTTTAGTTATTACAAATATAATATTATTGTTAAAATCTTTTTATAATGAATAACTTTGTGTTAAAATAGATGTCTGTGTGAAACTACATATTATTATACTTTGTCATGTTAAAATTATAATAAAAGTTGTCATATTATACAGTGTTACATAAAGTTTGGGGTTTATATAAATAAAAACTCACTTTGTACTTTATTTATTTTGTAAATTGGCATTTTATAAAGAGATTGTATAAAGATATATACAATTTAACTGATATGTACTGATAATAATTATTAACTACTAACAAAACATATTTTAGTTCAGAAACCCACATTTGTATTAAATATGTGATTTATTAGGAATACTAAACAGAATACAGCTATTAATAGAACTATAATTATTAATTATTATCAAAGTAACAATTTTATAGACTATACATAAATTATAGACTAAGCTGAAGGAGTTGAAGTAGTGATATTGATAAATTTATATACATAATTAATAAAAACTTTACTTTGTAAGTATGAAATAAATTTGTAATAAAAGTAATAGCTGTTGTTATATTTTTATTTTTAGTTTGGCTTTAAATAAATGAAAATCTCATTTAACACAATATTTCTTTATAAGTACTTATTGTAAATTGACTTTTTACATTAAGTAAGTAAATATTTAGGGAAAACAAAGTCTGACAAAAAATAAAAGTATTAACGAATAGCATAATATTGACAATAGACTTTACATATTTTAGAATACAGTAAAAACAGTAGGTATGTAAGTATACTTTTAAATGAAATTTTGTTTTTGTTATCAAAAATGCATTTATTTGGACATTTATTTTAATTAAAATACTAAACAAGAATACAGCTATTAATAGAACAATTAACAAACATTCCTTAGCATAATACTTTTCTGTATATTTCATAATCTGTATTCCTTAGTATCATGTAACACAACATTAGGCACTAGGCAGCAATATTAAAGTCCAATTAAATTGATGAATATTATACATTTTAATATGTACAATATTGATATTTAAAACATCACGATGAAAAACTAATAAAGAAATTAATATTATGCATATAAGAGCTTGTAGCACCTCCATCATGGGAATCGCAGACACCAGACACAATAGATTTTCAATTGTTATGCGGCAGCCGGCTGCCGCTTGGGGATTGATGGGTTTTAAGCAGTATACTGATTTTAATAAACCTTTTTAACATTGGTTATAATATATTCCTGTTATTATTAAATAATACAAGACTAAATCTTTTATTTATTGTTGCACACTTCATTATATTGGAGATTATGCATAAAATAATTAGTTGTAAAGAAAATATTTTACTACTTAAAAATAAACCTTGTTTCTGATGTATGTTTAAAAGTATCCATTTAATTCTACTTACATGAAGACAAATAACAATAACTTAATAGTAATCTACATGCAAATGAAACAAATAACACTGATTTACTGCTTTATTTTTCACTTCATAAAGATCAGAACCCCTGCAAGCTCTTTGCGGTCTGCCACTCACTAAAAGCTGGTTCTCACTTTTTCAAAGAAACTGTAACATCCTGCAATGGCTAAAGTGTGGTCCTAAACTTGGAAATCGTCGTACTGGCAGGCGACGTGATAGTTGTTACAGATGTTTCGCAACAACACAGCACAGGTGTTAATTGTTGTTTTTCTTGTCAATGTGTTAAGCTCAGCACAAACAGCTCCTTATTCAACCCTTGTAATGGGTTTTAAACTCAGAGTCAGACAGTTCTAGTGCCAGGGCTCGGTCGTGATTGCGAGGTGTTATTCAGCTGAATTTCTGGCTATATTTCTTGTTTCTCCTTTAGGAATGGCTTCTAATATGAGCACTGTATGCGCCAATGTTATAAAAATACGTTTTACAGTTTAAAAATTGACGCAAAACACCACTAACCTCTCAGCGATAAACAAGCAATCGGAAAAAAATCACCTTTGTTGTGATCGCTATTTGACAGTTCAAATTGCTCGCCGATCGCGATCGCATTGCTGTCAAAAGCCTTACGTGATACGAATTAAATTGCAAAAGTATGGAGATTTAGCGATTGCTATGCAATTATAGTTCCTTGATTGTTCGGCAGAGGCAGTACTGTCGCTCGATTGCTATCGTATTGTTTTTGCTGATACATAATACGAAATTGTGATTTTTGCGCAATTTTTGCACAATTTTTGCTATCGTTTTGCTTTCGCGAGATACGTGATAGCCCTGCCGGGCTGCGCCAGCCCCCCCGCGCCGCCCGCGCCAAGTCCCGCGCGCGCGGCCCTGCGCTAGACAAAACAGCTGATCGTGGTGTGCCCTTGGCCCTAGCCCGTAGGTAGTGAATAAACCACCAATATTGTAATGATTATTAAATTAAAATTGTTTTCACGATTTAATAAAATGTTAGAATTTATTAATTACCGTTTCTTAGGTTTATTACTCAAAAATACTCAGTTTTTACTTCCGGCCAAAAAGGAAAAGTAATCATAATTCACATCCGAATCAGGTTGTAAAAATACAATACACAGTTACTATGGAAAAAAATACTTGATAACATGTTCACTGACCTGTGATCAGCTGTCTGCTTTTATGAAATGCAGTTCGAGCTGAAATTCAAAATACCTATTTTTCATTTAGCTTTTGAAATGCAAAACGTAAAATATCTCGTCGATATGTTTCTACACCTATCTAAGACTATTGGATGTGATGCTAACAAGGCGGACATAAAGGACATTTATAGAGTTGCCACTAAACGAGATGACAAACCCAACTCCCCCATAATAGTAGAAACTTCCTCAACTCTATTAAAAACGCTAGTTTTAAAAATGGCAAAGACCTCTAATATTAAAAATAAAAACAAACTCTGCGCTAAACATTTAGGCTGCAACACTGAAATAGATAAACCGATTTTTGTATCAGAACAGCTCACACCAAAAGCTTCTAGGCTCTACTTCTTGGCTCGAGACTTGGTTAAGACACGCTCATATAAATTTTGCTGGACTGCATATGGAAAAGTCTATGTCAGAAAGGAAGATCACTCCAAAATTATATTAATAACTAATGAAGCACAGGTGCAACACTTGCTAAATGAAAAATGACTATTTAAGTCTGCATGTAATAATTTAAAGTTTTTGTTTTTAATTGTGTATTGTATAAGTCTAACACTAAAACATGCATCACACTATTATACATAACGCACACTCCACATACAATAAATCCATATAAAATAACATTAGTAAATAGACATAAAATATATAAAATCATTATTATTAGAAACCAAGAATTTCATAATTAAATTAAACATTATTTTATACAGTAATTGTAACACGTCATGCCACATTTATTATATTATCATACTTTCAAATGGATAATACACTCAAAACCATAAATGAAATTGACCGTACTGAGTTCGCCCAAATAATTGACTACAACTTACAAGATTTATCAAATATTATAAAAGGTAATAGTATCTCTATAATAGTTCAAAATATTAGGAGCATCTATCGCAATTTTGATGACAACCAAGTTTCTCTCACTGTTAGGGATTGATGTTGATATACTGATACTTACCGAGTGCTGGCTGAATGTTGATAAGCCAATCCCGTCTCTCTCCAACTATATTCATATTTCAACTAAATATAATAGTAATAAAAGTGATGGTGTTGCAGTTTATATAAAAAACAATTTACAATTCCAATTTAAAGAAATCAAAATATCACAAGCTACCTGCATAGAAATATGTCTTTTTTATTACACTATATTGTGCGTTTACAGGTCTCCTTCACATTCTAATGCTAGCACTTTTACTAATTCACTTAATCAGTATCTAGACACCATAAGAACGAGCCGTAACACAATAATAACCGGAGACCTAAATATCAACCTCATCCCAGGGCCAAATGAAACCTCCAATGATAGCAACAATAGAACTGACTACTTGAATATGCTTTCGTCTCATGGCATACTTCCTGGTCATTGTATTCCAACGAGGCAAACAAGCTGCCTGGAGCATGTCATGCTCAAGATGGCTCCTCAATATCCACCAGCCAAAATCGCGATATTAGAAACGTCTATCACAGATCACTATACAATATTTCTCGGCTTATCTAACAAAAAAGACTGTAAAAAAACTCCAAATACAACTAAAAAAATTGATTACGAATTAGTAGCTAATATCTTACGTACTAAAAATATTGAACAATTACTTACTCTGAATGACCCAAATATCCTTACTGATCGACTAATTCTGTTACTCAATGAATGTATTGATAAAGGCACAGTAATTAAGAATAAACCTAGAAAACTACGCAATATCAAGCCTTGGATAACCTCAGGGATCCTTCGCTGTATAAAAACTCGCAACAAAATGCAATTAAAATTAAAACATGATCCTACTAATGAAATGTTAAAAATAACTTTTTTAAGATGTCGTAATTTTTGCAACAAATTAATTAAGAAACTGAAAAATAAATATGACAAAAACAAAATTAATGATAATATCAAAAATACTAAGAAACTTTGGAACATAATAAAAGACGTAACTAATCTAAACTCTAATAAGACACCCAATATAGACCTACTAAATATAAAACACTCGGCTAACGAATCAGTAGACTACGTTAACGAATATTTTGCAAGTATAGGAAGAAAATTAGCAGAAAAGATAGACGTAGCCCATAATTACATACCACTCTCTTGCTCCCACTTTTCTTCATTTGTGCTGCTCGATACTGACCCTGATGAAGTTAGACAAACGATACTTAGTTTAAAATCCGACAGCGCACCGGGCTGGGACAACATTACAACTAAATTATTAAAAGAATGTTTACCCACTCTTTCTCCTATTATCAGCCATCTCGCAAATCTATGTTTAAAAGAAGGTGTCTTCCCTAGTCCTCTTAAAAAAGCTCTCATAACTCGCAGTGTATGAGAACGGGAAAAGGGATGACGTCGAGAATTATAGGCCTATTTCGGTTCTGCCAAGTATATCTAAGGTAATTGAAAAACTAATAAATAACCGTATACTTAATTACCTTGACGAATTTAACATTATCTCTAGTTCGCAGTTTGGCTTTAGACGTAACAAATCTACAGAGGATGCTGTATTATCTTTAACTTCCTTTATCTCTGAACAACTAGATAACAATTTAAAATGCCTTACAGTATTCCTTGACTTAAAAAAAGCATTTGATACTGTTTCCGTACCTATCCTCGTAAAAAAACTAGAGGCTATCGGCATACGAGGTACTAGTCTTAAATTGCTGGCCAACTACTTACAGGACCGCATACAGATGGTAAAAATTGACAACCATGTTAGTAATGAAGCTGGTATTACGTATGGCGTACCGCAGGGCAGCGTCTTAGGGCCTACCCTCTTCCTAATTTATATTAATTCCCTAACCAACATGAATTTGAGAAATGGGCGTATTGTCTCATATGCGGAAGACACAGCACTGGTCTTTACTGGTGCTTCTTGGGAATCTACATTTGAGGCAGCTAGTGTTTGTTGGTCTGTCCAGAGTAGCTGATTGGTTGCGTCTCAATCTTCTCACACTAAAACAAAACTTTCTTTCAAAAACAAATTACATGTTTTACCATATCTGAAAAATCCCAACCAAAGCTTAACTTATCCCTAGCCATTCATCATTGCGGACAAACTAACTATTTAAATAATTACTGTACTTGCAGTAGAGTAGCGAGAGTCAAGTTTGTAAAATATCTTGGAGTTATGCTGGATCAGTCTCTACGATGGAATTTTCATATTGAGTATACCTGTAGTCGTATTAGGAAACGTAATTGGATATTTAAAAAACTACGATACGTCACAAACAGACAACTATTAAATCAAATTTATCTTTCTTTGGGGCAGTCAATAATTGGATACCGTATTACAGCATGGGGCGGTGCTAGTAACGATAAATTCATAAACATCGAAAGAAGCCAACGTTGCTTGTTAAAAATAATGTATCGTAAGCCGTATCGTAAGCCGTATCGTTTCCCTACTGAAGAACTCTACTCCTTGTGCAAACTTTTGTCTGTTAGAAAACTCTACGTGCTATCTCTAGTTCTTAGATGTCATAAATACTTACCTCTTGAATCCACAACCAGTACCACACGACGAAAAAAAAGAAAATTAAGACAAACACAACCTTTGCTCAAAGACAGTATAAAGCAATCTCGGTCCACATATACAATAAAGTAAATAAAATTCTTGACATCTATTTGGTCTCCTATCAAACCTGTAAAAAAATTGTACAGACATGGCTACTTACTAAAACGTATAAAGAAACTGAAGCACTACTCAAATACCTGGTAATCTAATTTTTTCTCATTTAACTCTCTTTTTTTACACAATCACACACACACACACACACATACACACACACACTCAAACACACATAAAATTTAGTATTGTTATAACTTGTTTTTTTTTTGTAAATCTATCTCTTTCTTTCCTGAAATGTATTTTACACTAAAATAGTTATTTATGGAAGGGCGAGTTCACCTGACACAAGTGTCTCAAGACACTTACTAGGTGGATCTCATCTCTTTTGTATATGTAACAAAATTGTGAAATAAGGAAATAAAATTATTTATTTATTTATTATTATTATTATTAAAATATATAAGTATTCCTTATACCAAAAATTATATTGCATAATTTTTGTGTGAATTTTAGAATTAGGTAGATTTATTCTTTTTGCAGAAATGAAATCGTTTAATTTTTGTGTTAATTATAATAGGAGTAGGTAAAATTATTCGTAACATAAAAATTAAATCGCATAATTTTTGTGTGAATAATAAATAGGATTAGACACATTTTCTTTTCAATTAAAGTGATTGATTTAATATTTAAAAAATTTTCATCCAAGAGAAAATTGTAATAATAGGTTAAGTGAACGTAGTTCTAGTAGGAATAGTGCTTTTGACGAGAACAGGAATTTTTCAGAAAATATGACTCAATACGAATTAGATAACATTTGTAAATCAATGAGGATGTTACCCTAATTTGACGGGAACCCTCACGTTTTAAATCGTTTTATTAATCTTTGCGATCAAATAGTTTTAACTCACTTAGGTACCGAGCCAGAACATAATTTAGGTAATTTAGCGTTACTTAATCGTATTTTAAATAAGATCACTTGTCCCGCAGCTAGATTAATAAATGCAAGTGGCATACCAGAAACTTGGCAGGGCATAAAAAATGCTCTCATAAATAATTTTGCTGACCACCGTGACGAGACAGCATTCTATAGTGACCTTTCGATGCAGACCCAAGGTTCCAGTACACCACAGGAATTTTATGAGCGTTGCCAAAATCTTTTTAGCACGATTATGACATAATTATATTTCTTTACATGAAACTGTCAGTACTACTATTGTGGCTAAGCGCACATTATATAAAAAATTAACACTGCAAGCTTATTTGCGAGGCCTTAAAGACCCCTTAGGTTATAGAATTAGGTGTATGCGACCGGAATCTATGGAAAAAGCATTACAATATGTACAGGAGGAACAAATAGTTTGTCCTCTTCAAGGACCGCCACTGCAAGAAAGTCCTCTTCAGGGACAGCTACTGCTAGTGAATCCTCTTCAAGGACCGCTACTGTGCATACTAGCAACGAGGAACCCATATTAAATATCCCAATCTCTGATGACTCATTAAATAAATTTTCTAGAGAAATAGTACTTACCGTTTTAGGCGACATTAAGGGCGGCACCGTTGTCACCAAACCATTCGATAACCATACGCGAAATTCAGTTATCAGAATCCAGTTTAGAGTTAGACGTTATCAACTCCATAAAGGAATATGTTAATCCCAAAATTAAAACAGGTTTATTAATAAATCCGTATGAAACTATGTACAAAATAATTCCCATAATACAAAGAGCTTTTAAAAATTCATCTATGTTCCTGATCGTGACAAAACGCGAAGTAGAAAATGTACGTGAATATTTAAAACAGCAGGATATAATAAAAATACCACGAAGGTAAAACGAACCATCGAGGTATTACTGAAACCTATTTAGCATTATCCAATAGATATTATTGGCCAAAAATGAAGGAAACCATAACGAAATTCTATATATCTAATACTCATGTACCATATAATGTGGACAAGCAAAATACGACCGTAATCCCACACGACAACAGTCTTCAACAGGCGCTGTTCTACGTGGGGAGGTGTTACACCATGCTAACTATGATACACATCAACATAATTGTATCCGCACCTTTATTTTAATATTCAGAAACCCAAGTGTGCACACAACTTTACCGCGCTGTACCGCACACGTTGCAAGATTTCAACATCAATTCAGGGTAATAACCAAGTCAGTAGAAGCGGCCACCACCATCGTGCGACCAGCGGAGGACATCATTCTTTCACTCAACTTCAGTAGAGAATCACTTGTTTTAATTTGTAATTCGTTCTTAATTTTAATTTAATTAATGTAAAACTTTTTATTAATAAATTATAATTTAAAATTTGCTTTTTTTTGGCACCCACGGCTGCAGCTATCGTTACTTTTCTCTAGTTTTAAATTACTTTCTATGGGAGTATCAACAACATTACAGTTTGTCATATTAAATTTACTTAAAATATGATCTACAAACTTTTCTTGATCCAAGGCAATACACCCATTTTCATAAGTTTTCACTCTCATACCCAAACATTGCTTTAAATTCCCCAAATCCTTAATTTTAAATTTTGACATTAAATTCATTTTTAATTTATTTACCATATTTTTACTGTTCGAAAAAATGAAAAAATCGTCTACAAAAAAAGCTATTATAACCTGCTCTTTTTTACATTTTTGGGTATATAAACATGGTTCTAATTTTGATCTTACAAAATTTAACTTTAATAAACAATCATTTAATCTCTCATTCCAGGCTCTAGCGGATTGTTTTAAGCCATCAATTGCACGTTTCAATTTAAGAACACAATTTTCTTTACAATTTAAATTAGGCGGAATTTGCATATACACATTTTCATTTATAGTACACTTAATGAAGACCAAAAACTGCCAAATAGGGGAAATAATTCGTGTAAAGCCAATTTTTGGCATAGTTGTTTGGAATGGTGTCTGAAGCAATATACTCAAAGTACTGATGGGTGGGGGTGAAGCTAACGGGTAGGGGGGGGTGTAAAGGTCCCTTTTTCAGGTTTTTTTTCAATAACTCGAAAACGGTAGCTCACAACAAAAAATGATCTATTATTCAAATAATCTACATAAAATTCTCTCCAAAAAAGGTTATAAGCATTTTTTCGCTAGGATCAATAATTAACGAGTTTATTAAAGGAGAAATGTTAATTATGATCAATTCTCACGTTTCATTTAACGTCTTGGCTCAAATCAAACTGGTAGCACGCATGCCGCGCTCCTGTGGCGTCGTCGGGCGGCAAGGTCACCGCCAACCAATCACGACGCACCGGTGGAGTGGCGTGAGCGGCTCCTCGCACTGTGATTCGCGTATAGCGCCCAGAGTATGTTTACGCGGGAAAGGGCAGGTGGCTCAGTACAGCACGCGATCTAGTGGAAGCGATTGTGTGCGTGCGCCGAGCTTGTTGCCAAAATTGATCAGAACGTCGCGAGTTGTGTTTTTTTTTCGATCGACATTACAACATGTCGGAAAAGTGTTTAATTTGTGATGATGTAGTCGAAACGGACTTGTGTAGAGTCGGAAGTAAAGGGATAATTGGGATAATAAATGCGAGTGCGTTAAGGAAAGATGGGAAAGATACACGTTTAAAGAATAAGACGACTGGTGTTGTTCACAATGCTTGCAGAAGAGAATACGTTAGAAGTGACTGAATAAAGCGGTTCTTAAAAGAACTAGCTCTTTCAGAGCAACCATCAAAATCACGTGGTGTCTCTTGTTTGCGTTCAGGACAAAGTCAATTTGATTTTAAAACAAAGTGTTTTTTTTGCACAGAAGAATATGACGAGGAGGCGGAAAGAAAAAAACCTTATTCTAAACGCCGAACCATAATCAAAGTATGTACGACTACGTTTCACAATTCCGTGCTTTTTCGTGGGAAGGAAAGAAATGATGAGTGGGGTAACGACGTAGTAAGACGTATCTGCACTGTTGGTGATCTACACGCAGTAGACGCAATATATCACGCAGATTGTTACAAACAATTCACTATTGCCTCTCTACCTTCAAAAAGAAAGGCTGGACGCCCCATTGATGAAGGGATTTCAGAAGCAATGAACGAAATCTGCGATTACATTGAAAAAAACGATAACTGCCAATTTTCTATGGATGAGTTGCTAGGACAGATCACGGGAGAACCACCAACTCTGAAAACCATCAAAGCTAGAATAAAGGAAAAATATGGGGACCAAATTGTTTTCAGTACAACTCGCACCAAACAAACAGTCGTCTGCTTTCGTGCAACTGGCGAAAAAATTTTAAACGACGCGTGGTACACGTCAAGGAGTTCTGATGAACAAACAGAAAATGAGAGAATTGTACAAAAAGCTGCAGAGATTATCTTGAAAGATATTGAATCTATGGCTTACGACAACAGTACCTATCCTCCTTTAACTAGTTTCTGCAAGGAGGCTGAAGAATTGATACCTCAATCTCTTGCAGTTTTCATGGACTGCCTTGTAAAGAAAAAACGGTCAAGAGAGGCTGCGAAAAAAAAATATGACAACTATAGCTCATACACTTATTGCTGCTGTTCGCCCTCGATGTTTCACATCCCCCATTTTGTCCAGCATCGCTTTGCTCATATACCGAAAATATGGATCCAAGAACTTAGTGGACCTTCTGTCGAAGTTGGGATTGAGTGCCTCTTATTACGAGGCTCAACAGCTAGAGCTCTCCACCATCCACCATACGGAAGAGCCTATTACAGTTGGATCGTTTCTTCAATTTGTCTTTGATAATGCCGACTTTAATGTATCCACTCTTGATGGCCGGAATACGTTCCACAGTATGGGAGGTATCAAATGTGTTACACCCGCCCACAATCTCCATGCATCCACAAATGTCAAAAAGTTGAATTCTGCTCCATCCCAGGAAGAAGTGGGCCAGCTGGGAGTTCTGGAGGTGCAAACATTTGAGAGAAGGGGAACCAACGCATTGGAGCAAATTATCATAGAAGACTTGAGCTTACTGAAGCCCATCCCCTGTGACATATTCACACCTACTATTCAAGATCTATTGTGGATGAGTGGTAAATGGCTCCAGGAGGTGGAACCTACTTTGGAAGTGGCTAACATTCCAGAATGGAAAGGTTTTATGCAATTGACAAGTAAATTAACAAACATGGAAAAAACTTCGGTAACTTTTCTCCCATTTATCAATTCGCCACCAAGTGAGTACAGCACTATACGAACAGCATTACAGTATGCCTCAAAGAAAAGTCAGGAGGTAGGAGCCACCATTGTTTTCGTAACATTCGACCAGCCTTTGTATTTAAAGGCCAGGGAAATCACTTTTGGGACCATTATGGTGAGACTTGGTGGGTTTCACCTTCTAATGTCCTTTTTGGGCTGCATTGGTCACACAATGGCTGGATCTGGACTGAAAGATGTACTATGTACAATTTTTGCTGCTAATTCAGTTGACAAGATGTTAACAGGACATGCTTACAGCCGAGCAGTTCGAGGGCATTTGCTCGTTCAGCTTGTTTTAGCTCATATTATTCTAGATAGAGCTAACGTCTCAGAAGAAGAGAAGAGGGACATCTCGACTTTGTTGAGCAACATGAAAGAATTTACTCCAGACAAAGTTGAAGAGAATGCTTCCTTGATGTCAACTTTGAAGAAATTTCAGAACCATCTGGAAATCCTTAAAGAGAATGGGCCAACCGCTGCATTGTGGGTGCAGTATTTCAATATGGTTACCCTCATGAAAAAGTACATTGATTCTGAGCGTTGTGGTGATTGGGACGGCCACTTGGCATGTGTACAACAGATGATTCCATTCTTCCATGCAAGTGGACACTTCCAATACGCGAAATGTGCCCATCTCTACGTGCAAGACATGATAAATATGAAAAACAGTCACCCTGAAACGTACAAGGAGTTTGCAGAAAAAGGCTTCTTCACCATCAATCGCACAGGCACACCTTGGGCAGGAGTTTGGTCGGATATGGTCATAGAGCAAACTCTCATGCGTTCCATGAAAAGTTCAGGCGGCCTGACGCGAGGAAGAGGAATTACTGATTCTGTATTGGCCAAATGGATTTGTGGATCACCAGGATGCACCGCCATCTGCACTTCATTTGATGGTTACGGTGATGTCAACAGCACAAAACGAGCAGAGCAGAAGCGTCGAGGTCTGACTAAAACGTCGGTTGACATTAACTGTAACGAAAATACAATCATCACTGTTCAACAGGAGCATTTCCTCGCCAATGAAAAGAATAAAACGAAGCTGATTCAGTTCCTCACTGAAAAAATGATAGCAGCAGGGATTGAAACAACTGTTGCAACAGGAGATGCTGATGGTACTATTGTCAGGTGCGGGTTGGATAAGGCTGCCGTTCATCCAACTGTCGTAATAGTTGGAGAGGATGTCGATTTGATAGTCCTTCTCATGGGATTAGCTCCACCAAATATCAACGTATTCTTTATGAAACCAGGGCGTGGAAAGGTGGACACCAAATTGTTTTCAGTGCAACAACTTCAACAGCTTCCATTTGCCAAAACAATTCTCCTTCTCCACAGCTTTTCCGGATGCGACACAACCTCAGCAATCCATGGCAAGGGCAAAGTCGGAATTACTAAACTGTTCACGGCTAAACCAGACCTGACCCAAAAAATCTCAGACATTTTCAGTGAGCTGTCAACATCACCTGAGAGTATTGAACAGGCCGGCGAGAAACTGTTTCTGGCTATTTACCAAGCGCCTGCCGAGGAACAAAATCTCAATAAATACCGGTACTCAGCTTTTTTGAGAGCATCGATGAAGCCGAAATCAGATCTGGCCACTCTTCCTCCCACCAGAGGAGCTTCGAAGCAGCACTCGATGAGAGTCTACCTACAGGTAATATTAATTACATAAGTTGTTAAAGTTAAGTGTTAAGTAGTTTGTATGTATGGATGGATGTTTGTTACTCTCACGCTTCAACCGCTGAACTGATTTCAATGAAATTTAGCACACAGATAAATCATGTCCTGGATTAACATAATATCTATCACCGTGAAGTCTACGCGTACAAATTCAGAGGCGGCCGCTAGTACTGTAATATAAATATATATTTGAGCTAAATACTTACGTTGGTCTTATTACTAACTTTTACAGATGCAACAATGGCTCGGCAACCCCCTACCACCCATTCAATGGGGCTGGGCCAGAGGAGACGATGGCATCCTAATACCAGTGACAACTAACGATCCTGTGGCACCTGACTCCATTCTCAACACCATATTTTGCCGATGCACGACTGGGTGTGGGGTGCGATGCGGCTGCCGGAAAGCGGGAATTGCCTGCTCCAGTGTCTGCGGTGTATGCTCCGGCTCGTGCACTAATGGAACTCCCATCGAAAACATCGTCGACGATGATGATATTTTAGATTTAGAAGATAATTATATTTTTTTTAAAGAAATATACGTTCATTTTAGCATTGACCATTTTCTTTCCTTCATATCTCATCAAATATTGATCCCAGCAAAAAAATGCTTATAACCTTTTTTGGAGAGAATTTTATGTAGATTATTTGAATAATAGATCATTTTTTGTTGTGAGCTACCGTTTTCGAGTTATTGAAAAAAAACCTGAAAAAGGGACCTTTACACCCCCCCCCTACCCGTTAGCTTCACCCCCACCCATCAGTACTTTGAGTATATTGCTTCAGACACCATTCCAAACAACTATGCCAAAAATTGGCTTTACACGAATTATTTCCCCTATTTTTCCTTCATTGAGTGGACTATTAGGTAACCGTTAAAAATGCTGTAGTCACATCTAAGTGAGTTGTTTCAAAATCAAGTTTAACACTTATAGCAAACAAAAGTCTTAGTGTAGAGTAACGAAGCACTGGTGAGTATGTCTCATCCAACCCCCTTTTTCTGGGTGAAACCTTTTGCGACCAGTCTCGCTCTATAACGCACACTATTGTCACTTTCATATTTTTTCTTTAAAACCCACTTACACTGTACAATTCTATCAGCTTCTTTCCTGTCTACAAATTCCCATGCCTGATTATCATCAAAAGCTTTCAATTCATCCATCATAGCTTGCTTCCACTGATACTTCTCCGGCCCATTCATTGCCTCTTCGTAACTAGGCGATTCATCACTAGACTCGGGGTTATCAAGGACACAGAAGTTAGTCAAGCCATAACGTTCAACAGGCTTTTTCTTACGCTCGGCAATATCCTCCACTTGAACTGCTTTTTCCACAATGGAGTCCTTTGCTTCAATCACCGATTGAAAGGAATCATCTAAGGAAATTGACGATTCATTGACACAGTATGTAGGATCATCTTGACCTTGAACTGAATTTTCTAATAAAGTTTCTTCTCCTTCTTCTTTATCTTTCTTTGATTCTCCTTCCTTGTTTTCCAAACTTTCCTCTAAATGATGATGGGCAAAAATGTATGCGCTCTGGTATAGGGCTCAACAGGAATGGATTGTATATTTTTAGGAAGGTATACCCATGTACCTACATTAATGACCAATAAGGCGCTTGTCAAGATTCGTTGTACTTTTTGAGTAAAGCCATGTTAAAAGTGACATCAGCGCTCATACATTTCATGCTGATAACATCACGTTACATTATAGCATGATTATTTTTAGGGTTCCGTAGTCAACAAGGAACCCTTATATTATAGTTTCGGTCTGTCCGTCCGTCCATCCGTCTGTCCGTCTATCCGTCCATCCGTCTGTCCGTCCATCCACCCGTCTGCCTGTCCGCGGTTTTTCTCAGAGGCTAAAGGACCTACAAAGTTGTAATTCGGCACGAATGCACATATTAATGATGCCGACAAAATGGTGTATAAGATCTTTAAAATAAATATTTTTTTAAGGTACCTCCCCTACACATCAAACGGGGATTATTTTTTTTTGTCTCGCGTCCACCCCACCGTGTGGGTTGTCGTTGGATAGGTTTTTAAAAAATATTATGAGTAGATAGTTATTTATAAATCATTTTCCGATTTAGGGAACCATTTGTGAAATTGGAAATCTGCCGCGATGTAGGCCTCTTCGGCACATCACGCAGTTACGATAACGTTCCATCACACTCAACCAAATCACTATCTTTTTTTTTTTTTCGAAAGGGTCTAAGTTACTGGTCTGGTTAAGACCGTGGTAGTTTAATCGTGACTATAACTAGTCTGTTGCTAGTTGGTTTGGAGATAAACAATGAGGGGGCCTGGCCCCCTCCCCTAAAGTCACACGTGTGACATTCTAATCGGGCAATATTGGGGACACAAATCACTATCACAATATCGAAGTCCAAAGGAAAGCCAAGGTTAAACCAGTTTAAACGAGTAACGGAGTCCAATAGAATGCGGGGGTCAAGTATTCAAGTGCAAAACAAATAAGAGAACGGGAAAAGTAGACTGATTCGAAAAGAGAACGAGAATCTTTTTTTTTCTTTTTTTTTTATTCTCTTGTCTCTTGTCCCTGATTTTAAGTTGAGGAATTTATGTTCTTAATACAATTTATACACTTATACAGTCTTATGTCTACACACTTTAATCTTCTTCATTCGTTCTGGCAACACCGGAGCACGCGCACAATAAGTTACATCGTTATCGCCAAAATACGCTAAAATAATCAAAAATCTAACTGTGTTTGCAATAAAAACTAATAAAATCTTAAAATGGTTAAGTGCAGTAAATGTTCTAAAGTGATAAATAAAAAATCTCCGGGATTGTCATGCAATAAATGTAACAAATGGCTGCACGCCGGTTGTGTCAACATGTCCGTCGAACAATTGACAGCGCTTTCAACGGAATCAACGGATTGGAAGTGCAAAACTTGCACTGACTCCATAAAACCGAAGCGTTTATCATTTATTGTTCCCGAGGAAGACGACATCGAGGATCAAATCGAATCCCCATCTACATTTGAACCAAGTAAAATTGGCACGCAACAACACCTTGTGCAACAAGTACTAAAGGAGATTAAACAGGAGGTTAGAAAAATTATCACGGAAGAATTACAGCGCACGTTGAAATACTACTCGGATAAAATCGATGATTTTAACGCAGAAATGAAAAATCACCAACATAACCTAAAAATGATCGAGAACCAGTGCATAGATGTAAAAAATAACCTCAAAAATATAAGTCTAAAATACCAAAAGCTTGAAATTAAACTGCAACAAATGGAACAAGAGAAACTAGCCAATTGATTAGAAATATGTGGAGTTCCGGAAATCGAAATTCGAAAACGAAAATCCTCAGGAAATTGCCTCAAAACTAGCCACTGTTCTGAAGCCAAATCCACAAAATATAATTAAAGCGTATAGAAAACGGTCCAAGGCCATGAAACTCACACATAGGTTTGCGCTTAGAAAGGTTACGAATGTCTTGTCTTAGACAGTACACCTTAGATTTAAGCTCACAGTAGTTGTGAAATTATTAATCCAAATTACAGAACCTATGTTACCTACACTCAGTGTCAGTTTACGTGTCAGCTTTGGCTCAACTGCTCCAAAGCCACGAGAAGCAGTATCAGGGTTCAGTACAATAATGCATACCGTACCCTGATGAGACTGCAAAAGTTCTGTAGTGCTTCGGGCATGTTCGCCGACGCCGGAATCCCAGACTATTTCGCGATTATTAGAGCGCGCGTCGCAGCATTTTGGTCACGCATCCGCTCTTCGGATAATGAGATCCTTTGTGTGTGTGCCGGGTGCCCGGAAAACTCGATCCCAGCCTACTGGCTTTCGGTGCATCGTGGCAGTAACCAAAAGTGACAATTTTAGATTTTAACATTTTAAATGTACTTTTATTTTAATTTATATTTTATTTTATATTATTTTAAACTTGTCACTTTTTAACGTTTATTTTATATATCATTTAAAACTTGTATTATGTTATCTTATGGGTCTATTGCCTGATTTAAACGATTATTATTATTAGTGGAAGGCTAATAGCGACAGCTCCCATACATCAAACAGAACAACCTTCTACCCAGCGTTGTAATATGAGCCTATATTTTTATAATTAAGTTGCAATAAAATAATACATATTGTGTAACTGGAACATATTTTTTTATTGTTAGGTATAGATGTACTTTTTGTCATATTGATACTTACACAAAATGTTTCAATTTAATTTTATTCAACATTTTTTATAAGACAACCATTAATTTTCAAAATATATAAAGCAACAGCTTTTACCCCAAAAAAAAAACATAACTATAACCACCATCATCATATACACAACTGTATATTATGATGGTGCAACTACATAAAATGATTATTTGTTTTAAGCAACACGTCCAAGACAACTAAGATCACGGAATCCTCCTGCGGATTCGGTAAGAAGTGGGTTCCTCCAACTGGAAGAAGAGCGTAGAACTCAAGAACAAAAAAAAAACATAACTATAACCACAACCATCACATACACAACTACTGTATATTATGATGGTGCAACTACATAAAATGATTATTTTTTTAAGCAACACGTCCAAGACAACTTAGAAGATCACGGAATCCTCCTGCGGTTTCAGTAAGAAGTAGGTTCCTCTAACTAGAAGAAGAGCGCATATCTCAAGGAGAGCGGTGGAACCAGAAATATGTAGGCATAAAGGAGGCTCTGATAGACATTAAGCAGAGCAGCCGTGAGTTATGCACAATATTGATAAGTTCTACATCACCGCCCAAGCTAATCATTGTCACAGAATACATATTAATTTAACAACAGATTCCTCACTCCTGAAACCCGATACTATAAAGTTGAAATTCCGACGCGCAATGCTAAATTGCCTACGGATAAATTTACCTACAAGTGCGCTCTTTTTCTATCGCATAACGCGTACCTTTTCTTAATAAATCAAGGTTTTCGCCTTTTAGAAAACAAAATATATTTTTTAAATTACTATTGGTATGGTATGATAGCAAACCTTTTTATAGTAATATCAAATTTCAGTAAAACAACCTATATTTTATAGCTTAGTTCTATATTGGATTATAATATTGCAGGAAACTTTTACAATATTTAAACATAGTAACTTGTGTTTATTTCTGTGTAGTTTGTGTGTTTCTTTGTATGAAATTGGTTTATTTGCTATGTTTGTATAGTTTTTATCTACTATTTGTATTTAAATAGATAATTTCCCTAAATATGGACTAGTCACACAATGTGGACTATGGAAATATTTCACTTCGTATAACTACTAGCGAAGTGAATATTGCAACATACAACGCACTTTCGTCGCGTGGCGCCACTAGTCATTCGCAGCGAGTCTCCGAGTGCGGCTGTGTCGGTGGCAGCCATTTTTGTTTTCAGCGTGATTTGATATAATTTTTCGGTAAGTTTCGTAAGATGATTGCTGTTATATTGATATTAATTGTATTGTGAGGATTATTTTTTTGAAAATGTTACTGTATTAGCAGCTATTGTCCCTAAGAGTAATAACTGTAGCTAACGTAAATATTTTCTGAAAACATTATAACCTAAAAGTATTTTCAATATGGACTCCAACAGGGATTTCATAAATGGACCAGTGGTCCATATTGTAATTATGTAGTCCATTTTATGATACCAGTTTATTTTTGTTTTAGGAAATGGCCTCGACAAGTCAACAAGGCAATAGGCAAAAATGGAATAAAGATTCTATGACTATGGCAATATTAGCTATTAAAGAAAAAAGAATGGGATATTTAAAAGCGTCAAAATCTTTCGGCGTGCCAAAAACCACACTCATTCGTTTATGCCAAAAACAAAATATGCCCTTGCATGATTTGACGAATATAAAACTTGGTAGAAAAGCAACACTTCCCAAAGATTTAGAAAATGATCTAGCTGAATATGTTCTTCGAATGGAAGAAGCAGGGTTTGGATTAACTAGACGTGATATTATGTCATTGGCTTATCAATTGGCCGAGAAAAATAACTTGTGTCATACCTTTTCTCAAGAAAAGCAGTCGGCTGGTAAAACATGGCTGAGATTGTTCTTAAAGCGCCACCCTAACCTCTCTTTTCGCCAACCCACTGGCACATCCATTGCAAGATTGAAGGGCTTTAACAGAGAAAGTGTCAACAGATTTTTTGAATTATTAGAAGAAGCTATGGACAAATACAAATATACTCCAAACAATATATACAATGTTGATGAGACCGGTATTACAGTGGTGCCCTCAAAAATGTTTGAAATACTTGCCGAGAAAGGAAAGCGGCAAATAAAGGCTGCAACATCAGGCGAAAGAGGGTCTACAGTAACTTGTGTACTGTGTATGAACGCTAGCGGCTCATATGTTCCACCAATGATGATTTTTCCCCGTAAGCGGGATAGTCCACTTTTAATGAAAGGAGCTCCTCCTGGCTCAATACACGCATGTCACCCATCGGGTTGGATTCAAACTGATCTTTTCACTCAGTGGTTTAAGCATTTTCTACAGCACGTAAAACCTTCTGACACTTCTCCTGTACTTTTGATATTAGACGGACATGCAAGTCATACAAGAAATATTGAACTCATTGACTTGGCACGAGAGAATCATGTTCAATTATTATCATTACCTCCACATTCTAGCCATAAGATTCAGCCACTCGATCGTACATTCATGGGGCCATTAAAGAAATACTTCACTGAAGAAATCCGGCAATTTGTGCGTAACAAAGGACAAAATGCTCAGCATTGGGACATTGCGGAGCTATTTGGGCGTGCCTATATAAAAGCTCAGCGTGCTGAACTAGCAATTAATGGTTTTCGTGCAACTGGGATTTGTCCAATTGATAGAAATGTTTTCCAAGACCATGACTTCATAGATTGTGAGAGTGAACAGTCAGGGAACAATCAACTTGAACAGGTAGACCCTATTCAGCAAACACAAGACATCGTCCAATCGCCGCCAGTCATTTCCGCTCATAACAGTGATGATGGTGATTCAGACCGGACCATGTGTGAAAGACGAAGTCCAAACTTTAGCCAAATTGTCATTAGAAGCTTCTTCAAAATATAGACAAATTAATTCATCCCAAGAAATAGATCTTTTTCCCAATCCTCATTCATCTCTAATTCCTCAATCATTTAGACAAGATACAGATTTAGATCTTGCATTGCAGTCCCAAAAAACAAGTGAGCCAGAAAAACCTTATGAAGATACACCTTCCACATCCACAGCTTATTTGTCTCCAAAACAAATTTGTCCAATACCAAGTTTACACAAAAAAAACTAGTAACAGAGGGAGAAAAGTTTCTAAGTCAACAATATTGACTTCATCGCCCTACAAACTTGATTTGACAACATCAGTAAAAAGGAATAATGAAGCAGAAGCGCTAAAGAATAAAAAGAATGCTTTGAGGGAGTTGAAAGGAAAGGAAAGAATGAATAACAAGTGTGCCTCAAAAAGAAAGAAAACTATACCAAAGAAAACAAAAGAAAATGACAGAAAGAAAGCAAAAGAAAATGACAGAAAGAAAGCAAAAAAATATATGATAAAACAAAGGCATTGAAGAAAGTTAGAAGAGAGTCCACGTCATCCGACGAGAGTGCCTTTTCAATCAATGATATGACTGATGAGAGCCCTGATCGTAGCCAAAGAGATAATGGCAAATGTTTTTATTGCAACGGACTGTTTTCCGAAGATACACAAGGAGAGCAATGGATCCAGTGTCCTTCATGCGAGAAATGGGCCCATGAAGAATGTGCTGGTGTCGAAAGTGGTCGATTTATTTGTGAATTTTGCCGAGATGACTGATTCTTTTTTATCGTATTATTTTCATTTGTTTGTTACGGTAGTTGAGCCTGGTTTTTGTTATAGAAACCTTTGATAACGGTTAAATGGTCGCTGTTAAGCATTAGTGTCCTAACCCACAATTTTTTTTGTTGTTAAATTTTGAATGCAGTTTTGTTCTAAATCATGTAAAGAACATAACTGCATTCATAACTCAATACGTAATTTTATGTGGGTTAGTACACGAATGCTTAACAGCGTCCAAATGTAAACCGTTTATTTGTTTTTATTCTTACTTGATTTATTTTCTATGAGAGTTTTATTTTTGACAAAGTGTAAAATTAACTTAGGTAGTAAATGTATACTTATGCCGCCTATAAGTTGGTAAGTTGTGATTTTTGACTGATAAAGATTTACTTAAATAGTCAATTTTGTGATAAGATAATACTTAAACTTACTTATAATTCGAAATGTCCATATTATGTACCCATAGTCCATATTAAACATGCTGTGGTCCCTATAATACGCTCATTTTGAGAACAGGCAATAGTGCCTGTTTTTGAAAATTCAGTATTTTTCTTCCTTATGTTGTTATTTTTCTTCATACTTTTATGAGAATAAATCCTTACAATCTATTAAACTTTGGGTTTTATTTATCAAAAACGATACGGTAGTCCATATTTAGAGAACTTACTCTACCTTATTCAAATATAATAGGTACACATTTCATTGGCTTTTTAATTGTTCATTTTTATAAGATTTATAACGATTTTGTCACAGCGGTTAAATCAGTATCATAATGTATTAAATTCCTCTATGATCACTGATCAGTAGATACGCGACGCAAAATCTTGCGCGTGCGTCACCGCTCGCTTGTGAGTCCCTTATGATTTGCCACCCGCGGGTGGTACTTACATTTCGATGCCTATACGCGCGAGTGGGACAGGCCTGTCATTGTGCATTAGGATAGAATTTTCCTTAATATCACTAACATTTTTTTCCATATTTTACCTTAAACTTTCTTTTATTCTATATAGTGGAGGCAATTCATTCAATGCACTACCACAAGTCCACAACACACCATCTTTTAAGTGCAAAAATATAACGATAGCCCAGTTACAAGGGATTCATCAAAACTTTTATTCACATGCAAGCAAAAAAGACCAAGATGCTATCCTGCTATAAATGTGTCAAATTGTACCGACAAACCGAAGCAGTAAAAATCTTCATAAATATAAAGGGAAGAAACAGACGACAGTTAAATATGGAGTGATCGCTGACAAAAAAAGAATACCTGTCTGCCAAAAATTCTTTTTAAATATTTTCGGTATCACCAAGCGCAGAGTAGCATATTATGTGATGAAACTTTTTCATTACACCGGGCAAGTTGGAGTAGACCACAAAACATCGAAGTTTATACATCGGAAAGAAACTATTCACAACTTTATAGCAAACTGCGATGCATAGAGTCTCATTATCGCAGAAAGTCAAAGGAATCTGAACGTTCATATTTATCATCCGAATTTAATGTCTCTACATTGTATATTTCTACCAGAAATAGGAGATTTAAAAAAAAATCCTTTTTACATTTGCATGTATCACACACAGAATCAGCCGCTATAAGGAAAGAAAAAAAAATCAAACGTTTTGCTCCAATTTCCCCAGTATTGGTAGCGTTAATTTCTTTTTTCCATTTTTTGCTATCGGATTCTGGTAGACCTATACAAAATGTACCAAGCAAGTGAACATGCTCATTAATTGGTGAAGAAATCCTCTTTTCGCTGCATTTTCAACACTTGTTACAACATCGGATTTGGATCGCTAAATACTGATGTGTGTTCCACTTGCCTGGAACTGGCTGAAAAAATCAAGATCTAAAAAGATTATTTTAAGAAAAATAAGCTGATCACAGAGAAACGTATTCGCACTTTGAGAGCAAAAGCCTTTTTTGAAAAATCCTCCTTGATCCTGCAACGTGTATTCTTTGGCACGAAGGTCAAGCAGGACGAGAGGCCAGTAATATAGTTAACGCTATACAGGGTGTCAAAAGACCGCTTCCGATAACTTTGTGGGGTTATTATAGGGCATGAGATATATCCATTGGTTCAAGTAATTTTCTTGTAATCGCCAGTTTTTAAAGTAGTCAAAATTTTCAACACGTTATACATTGTATAATGCGCGCAGAAAATGCGCGATAGTATCGCACGACGCGCCGTGGAGCCCCGGGTACGAGCCGCCCCGCACAGCCCGCGCCGAGTCCCGCGCGCGCGGCCTTGCGCTATTCATCAGTTAAGACAAAACAGCTGATCGTGAATAAACCACCAATATTGTACCGTAATGATTATTAAATTACAATTATTTTTTTTAAGTAAGTAACATTTTTTAGGTTTTTACTCAACAATAATTAGTTCTTACTTTCGGCTAAAAAAAAGAAAACGAAAATTCACATCAGGTTCAGGTTGTACAAATTATTCATACACAGTTACACCGATCTATGGAAAAAAGACTCGATGTACATGTTCACAAACATGTAAACAGCAAAATGATAATTAAAAAATTAAATTTGGTTATTAATATCAATTATAGAATAGAAAGATTTGTCACTGACCTTATCAGTTTCTTTGCACTCGTGGTCTTACGAGATGCGGTTCAAACTGCGCCCCTTGCAACTCGAGACACAGTTCTGCACGCCTCTTCGTGTCTTCGTGCAAACGAAAACTGAATGTTCTGTCGGCACTACAAAGTTCCCTAAGGTCACGACTCAAGAAATACTTCTTCAATTCGCCACTTCATTTCATCGGCACTGGAGCAACCATCTGCAATAATCCGTGCGTAGGACACGGTCCACCGGAAGCAACGCTTGCACTCGGTGGACTTTGTAGGTACGCATTCTGTTCCATCTTAAAATTTTTGTTGCATGCGATGCAACTCGCCGACCGTGACGACGTCTCAATCTTTTGGCTGCACTACGAATTCCCAATCGTGGGTCACGGTGTACAACATCCAAAACTTGCGCCTCGACATGCACGTCCAGCTGCCGCCCACTGCCAGAAGTAGAAGGCGCAATAGGCCTATTTTCCAACACACGCTGGTATGCCTGTGTGATAATACGAGAGTCGAAAGGATGTCGGGCGTGAGGATATCGCCTTCGGTAAATCCTCAAAGCCTCTGCGGCATTTCCTGATGCTTCTTTCAAGCACATGAGCATCATGCCGTATTCGCGCGCGGTATACACATACGGCGAAGGCATTTTAAAATTAAGAAAGACACAAAACACAAAGAAAAATAGTCAATAATAAACGAAACAATTAACACTAATAACAAAAAAAAACGAAAATCACTTATTAAACTAACGAAAAAGTCAAAATAAACTAAGAATAAGAAAAACTGAGAAGTAATTAAAATGATGAAATTTTCTAAATTGGCGAAACGTCACTCGAAAACGCAGGTTTACAGCCAACTGAACAAAATTGAAAAAAATAATAAAAATTCATGTAAAACAACAAGGACGTCTTCCTGTGCATTTGAAGTATCGATTTTTTTTTATCGACAAATCGCTATTTGTTTTGCATATTGTATTTATTAGTATGTAAGTACTTAAAAATAACTTGATATTATTATTATTACCACAAATATTCATTGTTATTTGAATCAAAAGTTTCCCTAAAAAAACATTAAGTAAGACGTATAAAAAACATTCTAACGTTCAAACCTCTTCTTGTTAAATTTTACTAAGATCCTCGCCCAATGAGTTGTCGAAAGAAAAAAATTTAAACAGCTAAATTAGGTGTCGACTGTCGTAATAAGTGAAAACATAAAAGTACTTTTTCTAGTAATCTTCTACTTTACTGCAAAATTTTGAAATGAAACTTAAAGCTAAGTACCCAATGTAGAATTTCCTTAGGTATGTATTTCTCTTTTTGGGTTTTAATAAGAAAAAAGTTACATACTCAGTCCACAAATTACAATCGTAACTTTATTGTACTATTGAGTAGTAGTACATTATTATTATTTAACGTTATACATTAAAAATTATTAATGTAGGTTATTGTAATATTGACTACCTAGAACAAAACTACATAATTTTAGTTTTTATAGGTCACAACACTAATTAATATTGTCTTTGTAAGAGCGACCATGCCGCACGCGGCAAAATATCTCTTTGATGTTTTGCCGCGCAAATCTGTCGCAATGTCGACACCTTGCCGTCACTTTTGACCGACACTGCATAATATCGGTACATTTTTTAGACATAATAATTAATAATAATTCGTTAGTAGCGGCGTGGGCGCCGCGACGTCATAGTGCGTCGTGTAATCTGCAGGCCGCCGCCGCGCAGGCCGCGCCACAGCACGATGCAATGGTCTAAACCACAGACTAATAAGGGATACTACGTATCAGACGAACATCTCCCATAGAAAAAAAATCATTCGCAAGTGCTCGCAAGATTAGAATATGACATTTCGTTTTTTTTTTAATTTTTGTGGCATGGAGACTAAGAATTAGCCATACGTACAGCTTGGCAAAAAGAGTGGGTTTTAAATGAGGGCTGTATCTAAATTCTAAGCTCTTTTACGAATTAATTTTTTTTATATATTTGATTTTATTTTGGATACTAGCATGTACCCGCGGCTTCGCTCGCGTGGAAATGATTTATATACTAATAAATGTTTTATTTGATAAGGAAATTGAATGAAACACAATTCTATTTTTTAATTCTTTTTTTCTTATATTTTTCATATGCTTTTGACTGCATTCGGGGCAATTTATTTTGAAGGCGTGAGACATCTGTCCCTTTTAAAATGCTGTTAATTACATTGCACCAATTAAACACTCCTAATCGAATTGTGAATCCCAGAAAGTAATGAATTACAATATTTTTATGTTCTTTACATTGCAGGAAGTTGAACGAATTCTTCATTATGACTGCTTTTTTAATATTTTCTGAAATTTGTTTCCAATGAACTTTTAGTTCGAGAAATTCGTTCACTTCCTGCATTACATCTGTAAACAACCTAACAGCATGCTCAGCGGGGTAGGTTAATTTTCTTTTCTTTATTGTTTTGTATTCACGAACACTAATCCATTTGTGAATTGCTTCTTCATTTTCTGAAGTCAAATTTTTTTTACACAAATTGCAACTTATTTTATTAAAAATTTTTCTAACAACCCACCCCGCTGTATATGCTCTGGAATGAGTGTTGAGCCTTTCTCTACTGACACTCCTTACTAGACTTTCTGGGTCAAAGTTATCTCTTGAAAAGTCCATCAACGAGTCAACTTCTTTAGATGACCCATCAATGGACTTTTCACAGGGGACATTTCTTTTAAATAATGATTTTAATTTTAACAATTGTTCCCCTGCATCATCTTCACAATTAAAGGATGTTGAATGAAATTTTATAAATCCTCTTATTAGTATTAATCCTCGTATTAATGTACATTTAAAAGAATGGCAATTTGGGTCATTGTTTCTAAAATTGTATGCTCTCACTTGTCCAAAAAAGTTTTCTATCGGGTCTGAATTTAAATATCTGGGTCGCATAATCTTTATATTTTTTTCTTTCAAAAATTGCCATATTCTTTCAAAACTTGTCAATGTAACTATCCAGTTCTTTAAAGAAGGCACAACAGTCTCTTTACCTGTACTGTCTACGAAAGTAATTTTTTTAATTTTTTCTCTGGCTTCTTTCCAAAAATTTTCATGATCACTTTTATTCGTGACCGCTTTTCGTAAGTGCTTTCCTTTCGAGTACTTGCTAAATATCGCAGCTCCATTCACCGAGTCAAAAAGGTCGTCAAAAAATGAAACAATTTCGGCAGTGTTTTTCAAAGTAGAACTAACAGGGGTTCCATCTCCATATTGAGCTAGAACAAAAAAGTTAATAAAATACTAGACATTTTAAATGATTGATGTAAATATGGAATAGTTTAGGGACTAGAAGTATTAAATGTTCCATTGGAGGTCCTCAAGTGACATAGTTAAAAACCCCTAAAGGAAATAGTGAATCACCACATAGTTGATCATGCGATATTGTATTATAAATATTTATGCTTAGTATGAGCAATTTAGAACATTATGATTACTTACAAAATTCAGCAGTGTAAGCCAGAGTTGCAGCGACAGACTTGCTGAAGACTCGGGCACAGTTTTTTACCTAAAATTATGAATAAAATAATATTAACATTGTATGCTTATAGTGTATAATAGTATACAACTACTGTTTTTTCTTTTACTAAGCTTGAGTTTCTGATAACATATTTAAAATTACCTTCATCTTTTTTATTTTCTCAGGTATAACATGTTCATCATTTAACTTTGGGAGTAGTCTCATTTGAGCATGACTGCAATCTCTTTTATAAATTTCAATGATATCGTTCCATTTGGATATTTTGCCATCATACTTTATATTTTTGGTTAGAAAATTATTTCGTACGCCTTTTAAGAGGTGCGGTGGGTCAAATATAATACTTAAAATGTGTTCATTTATTATGATGACGCCATCTGTAAATAAAACTTAAATTAAACTTTTGATACCAATTACCAACTATCATAGTTCTAAATTCTAATAGTATTTTAATTCTTCTGAATAGTAAAAATATTAGATACGTAACCAAAACTTACCAGTTACAGGGTTACTAGTTTTTAATTGCTCCCGTCTAGTATCCTCTTGTAGAGCTTTTAAGGCAGAGCAAAAAGCTGTTCCTTGATCACAAACAAGTGCCAGTGGGAACAGTCCACAACTTATTATTTCAGAGACCACTTTCTTTATAATTACTTTCAACTTTACAGCCGATGTTGCACCTTTACAAAAGTAAAAAGCCAGTGGCTGTTGCCATTTATGCAAGACTCCTCTGACCATAAACACAAGAGCGTGATCTGCAAAGTCATCTACGGTTTCGTCATCCAATTGGACTAAACCAGTAATTTTATCTTTGTTTTTGTCATAATGAAGACCCGCTTCTAATGAAACTTCATCGAAGATGACGGAGCAGTATTTTTTATTAGCATCCCAAGTGTCAACCTGAAAATATAAAAAAAAAAACTAAGTAAAGAAGATACATAGAAACCATAATATTATGGATTTTTCAATGACATTTATTAGTGACTAGCTTTTGCCCGCGGCTTCGCTTATACGAATATTTTGGGAACATGATGTTTTTCCAAGACCAAAAGCAGCCTATGTTACTCTCCATCCTTTCCACTAAGTATGCCAAAAATCAAGTCGATTGGTTGCTTTGTTAGGGCATGAAGGAAGGACAAACAAACAAACACACTTTCCCATTTATTATAATATTAGTATGGATTAATATTTGATACATGCTAGCACATACCTCTTCTTTGACAGCTTCAAAAATTTGAGGATTGATTCCAGCTTCAATATCTAAATTTGCTACCAACTTATTTAGTGTGGTTTTTGACGGAAGAATAAAAATTTTTTGTAAAAATCTATAACTTCTTGGACTTTGCTTCATGATGGAGAGTCCAATAATTTTTTCCTCCAATGTAAATCTTCTACCCTTACTTTTTTTTGTGCATTGCTTGATTTGCAACCACAATATTTTTTTTGCAACAGGGTTTAAAGATTTTGTCATGTTTTCAAATATATTATGCTTATTAAATTTTATTGCCCTTCTGGCTCTTCGACTAAATCGAAGTTGTTTTTGAGATTTGCAAAATTCTTTATAAATACGCTGACAGTTTGGTGTCAATGTATTAATTTTTCTACTTATACGCATTCTGGGGCGTCTTCTCGGAGTTGTTACATGCAATGTAACATCACCTACAAACAAAAAGTTGAATAATCATTATAAGAAATAGATAATTACCTAAGCAAGTGAACTGAAACATACCTGAGACTGGCTGTGGATATATTCTTTTAGGACTGCTACTCAAATGATTAGTAGTATCAGATGTGGTTGGATGGGTTTCTGCAACAATTACAAGAATAGAAAAATATTTTATCTATTTGTTCATTAGTCTGATTGTGTTAACTATAAGTTGCTAAGAAATAAAACAATACCTGGCTGAGAATCTACAGGTACTACGACTTGTTCAATAGTATTGTAAATAGATTGCATGACTTCTGCAATAAAAAGAAATATATTAGAAAGAAAATGTGTACATATATTGTGTAGTGTTTAATATGGACAAAGAGGTTGCTACCTATAATTAGTTATTTAAAATTACCTGTCTGCTGATTAATGACTTGTACTGGAACTTGTTCCGCATAATTGGAAGTAGATACATCTGCAATCAAGAGTCATTGTGAAGTAAAAGGATTTAATGAAAGTGTTTTAATGTTAATAGTTTGAGATTTGCTTACCAGGCAAAGTAATGGTAAATTCAGTTCTTATTCTCTTGTAATTTTCTGCAAAAAATAAATCAAGTTTGAAAAAATAAAATAAAAAATTGAGACAATGATTATTTTTAAAATAAAATCTTTTTTGTTAGTCTGCTAGCATGATTATTGATTATACTATAAGATCTACATTCTACACCATATTAAGTATGGTAAAATTCATTGAAATCAATGTTTATTTGGAGAAAAAAGTGGTATAAGAGAGGAATGTTTAACTTACCAGATAAGATACTTTTACTATAGTTATGGTCATCATGGTACCTCTTCTTACAATAACTGTGATCAGTGTTTGGATTATTATTTTCTGAAAAAATTACAATAAATCAACATAAACCCAAAAATAATTTCACATAATATTATCACGGGGCATATACATATAGGTAATATTATCACGGGGCATATACATATATAGGTACAGCAAAACTGAGCTAACTTAACAGGCTTACTGTATAATTAAATTACTTGTGACTCGATATACCAAAATCGTTACTGTATTCTACTAAAATCTACTAGACCGTGTTTTAGTTTCTACCAAAAAAAATTATACTTATTGTATAGTATCTTAATAATAAAAAACATATGAGGGCATTATGTGACCAATATGATTTCTGTAAGTATTGTAAAAAATATTGAAAATTGTAACTATCTGAATTAAGGCCATATTATGTGCATCATAATATAATATAACAATACGCGTTTTTACTCACCAGTGTCAAGTGATGCTCTTTCTGGAATACCAGTAGCAATTTCATTGTTTGTAAACAATGTTGGATAAGCGCCAATGCGAAGACGATTCTTCTTTGTGATGAATCTTTTCTCAAAATGACTTTGGCATACAAAACGTTTACTTATTTCTGCTTCACTTAGACACTGAATATTGTCACCATGATCACCAAGGCACTGTAACCACTTTTGGAGTCCTATCTCAGTCTTTGATGGAAAACAATGGAGAACAACGTCTTTTCGTTTAGAACCACAATTCACCACACAGCACGTACGAAACATTATGGAGTTTATGAAATAAACGCCAATTACAGCAATGAATTGAAGATGAGGATAAGTTACGGAAATTAATCAACGCAGAACTTCACTCTATCAACAACACCAAAACTGTAATGACAAAATGGCGGCAGAATGACAGTTGACACACGCGTTCGAAGGGGGGAAGAGAGCAGGGTAGGTAAATGTCACATTCTAATCTTGCACTGTCTTCTTTTGTCTATGACAGCCACTAAGTGCTAGTTTTCTATGTATGAAGATTACCTGCCATGGTCTAAACTCTAAAGCCCCGTCCACACGCTTGGTATACGCCTCAAACACCAAACAGTACGCAATGCTGAATGTTTACCAAGCGTATGGAAACATTGATCAACAGCTATTCAGTTCTTTCTTTCTTTTTCTTCTTTTTTGGCAACTTGACACAAAGGATGTGTATGTTGTGCCACAGACAAGGTAAAAAGGTAAGGAATATGGCGGGAAAACCATATTCCTCCTATTATAATTTTCATCATCGTTTTCATGTATCGTCAGGTCTAAAGTCTAGTCAAAGTCTAAGTAAAAGTCAATACAGTCACAGGAGTCAAGTCGGTCGATTCAGTAAAGTGGTAGACGCTTTACTGAAACTTTCGATGGAGTTTTGGAGGGAACACAAAATAGCACGTTTCTGGATATTACATCACTTTCCTACACTTGTGCATGAACACGAATATCTAATGGTTAATATTCTACCAATATTACACATTAAAAACCCAGCTAACACAATTTTAGGAAAATAATACAAAAACACAACAGCACTCTTTCACATGCCCGCCAAAACTCAGCTATTGAGTTGTGAAGGAAAATTGACACCAACGACGAACAGTGGCGAACACAAACAAGAACAAACAAACACATACGAACACCCAACATGTGGGCGTTTGCTGTTTGCCAATGTACGGGGCTTAAAGCCCTGTTATTATGTATTTGCCTGTTCGTTGTTGGTGTCATTTTTTCTTTAATTAATTTATAGGTTGTTTCGAAAACAGTCATGAAGTTTCCATTCGCTTGGAGTACGCTTTGTGTTCGCTACACATATCAAACAAGACTGACAAAGTCCCAACATTGCCACCAAACAGGCTTGGCAAATGTTAAGGTGGCTTTCCGATCCTTGCTGCAAGCGACCTACGACTGCCAAAATTCAAGTACAATACCCGACACCAACGCCAAACAGTGCCGAACACAAACAGGAACAAGCAAACACACACGACCACCCATCCATATGAAGCATGTTTGCCAAACAGTGCCGAACACAAACAGAAAAATTGTAGTTTGTTGCCAAGCATATGGCCTGTCCATATGCTTGGAAAACAAAAGCTTGCATAAAAACGACATCGAAACCGAACAGTGGCAAACATAAACAGGCACACAAAGACGCACCTTCATGTTGGTGTTTGCTATTGTTTTCTAAGCCTGTATAAATGCTTAAATCTTTCGCTTTGTTTAGTGCGGGTTGGCTGTTTACTAATCACTCGCACTAATCAGTTGCTGTCCACACGTGTTTTGTGCTAATCACTTAACTCTAATGGAGGCACTTCATATGGCTATTTGTATTTGCTATTGGCTGTTTGTTGCATTTGGCAAAATTATTGACGTATACACAAACAAGCAAATAAAGGCAAATACGGCCTTCCACATAATTATGGACGTCAAATACAAAACTTTTACATAATTTTGTTTACTTGCCTATTTGACTCTTTTGATGTGCGTCAAGGATATTTGGTATTGGTCATATTTGTCAAAAAGACAAATAAGGCCAATACTTTATCAAACATACCGTCTACACATTGTGATTGTTTGGCGAATACATCAAATACGCAAATAAAAAATAGCCATGTGAAGTGCCTCCATAAATCATAATACTCAATACTCACACCTGCACTAATCAAGGTGGAAACAAGCCTTAATGTCGGCAAATTTTGTCGGTATAATATCAATGGCGGCGGCCGGCGCGCGAGCGGTGAGCTCAAAGAGACGAGCCCGGCGCGGCGCGTGCGGTGGTTTCTTTGAGGTTGCCGCCAAGCGGTCTGGCCGTCGCGTCGGTATCTTTTTGAATTTACCGAAAGTCGATACATGTTTTTAAAGACGATTTTCGCATAACTAGACTTTAGTTCCAATTTGCATCTTGAGGTTGAAGGTTGTCGGTTGAGTTAAGTTTAATTAATAAGCGTATTACGATCTTTTTAAAACGTAATTATTGTGTTAACTAAATGTGTAAAATGTAAATTAATTAACTATTATTTCTTATTAGTTTGCGTTAAAAAACTAAGACGTGTCGTGTAAGATATCGTGTAAAAAGAGACGTGTTATTGAATGTTATTGGTGGTGTTGAAGCCTGACTTCAACATGATTAGAACCAGCAGCGAGCAATTGCCATATAACTTCTGTCAGGCGCTCGAATAAAAGAGCGACGAGCCCACTGCCACCCGACGTCACGAGCTACGTCATCGAGGACGGAGGAGGGGGCTCGACTTGGCTTGAACCCGCTCTCTGTCGCCCTGCAATCGCCCGTAGCCTAGCATCATTCCTTTTTTGTTATCCATCCAAATCTTTGTAATCTGCGTATCGATCCCTGTATTTATTGTACAGAATAAATTCATTATTTTGTGCGAAGTTGTTTCAATAACAATTTCCAAGAATTTTCTTGTTTCTAACAAGAAAAAGTGGCGACCGTGACAGGACACTTAACTGGATTGCTTTTGTTCTCGGGATATCATCGCCGCCGGTGAGAGGTCTTCGCCGCAGCAGCGCAGCCCGAGGAATCTCCAGCAGCATCATCAGCCGTCGTGAGGTCTGCAGTGATCGCAGACGACTCATCAATTCCCAGCGGCAGGTGGCACAGCTTCTGGAACCACGCCGGTCAGCTCTTCGCGCCGCAGCGTCAGCCAACCAGCTAAGTGTCCCTATTTCCTTTTCTTATTTATTCCTTTGTTCCAAAATCCCGTTTTTCTAGTAGTTTCATACCTGTGTAGTGCAAAGAACGTGGATCATTATCTATCGATATCTAAGATCATTTCACAAGGGATCGATTCACGCAACTCAAGTTTTAGCTATTTACATACAAATAACAAGATTTAAGCTAGATTTAAACGTTTATTTCTATAATTTAGGCTTAAAGTTAGCTTTAGTCTACCCACCAAACTTCGTACGTAATTTACCGAAGCTATTTGGTGCCATTATCCTAGCTATTTTTATCTAATCTATTTACAAATCAAATTATATTAAGTTTTGTGTGTTCTAAGGTTCAAATTAAACAATATTTTACATTTTACAAATTATATTTACAAGAATTAACTATATACAATACTATTTAGAAAACTTAACTAACTTAACTATATACAAATACTTAAACTAAAATTACTATTTACAATAATCGCAGTTTTCAATTATTTATATTATTTCCTACGATTCACATTATTTTAACTGCGAATTTCAGGAACTTCGGTGGACTTGATATCAGCTGACCACGTAGGTAATCTGCGCGTCGCCGGCCTGGCTCGCGTGGTAAACCGGTTGCATACGTTGGAGTGGCGTAAGATTGCAATATTCATTCGTATTTCTTATCTATTTTTTCAATTAACTTTCTTATCAATTGGTGATTCATAAACATGTCCGAAGCTAAGTTAAAGGAACTTTACGCTAAACGTAGCTCAATAAAGGGTCGTTTAACTAAGTTTAAAAAATATTTAGCTTCATTCGAGAAAGATAACGTTTTAGATGAGCTCGAAATATCTAAGCTTAACATTCAATTACCTAAAATTGAGAGCTTATCTAGTGCGTTCGAAGATTTGCAGATTCAGATAGAAGTGTTAAATTCGACAGACATAGATAGTGAGTTAGAGGAGCGCGATGTAATTGAGCAGGAGTTTGCACATTTAATTGCTTTAGCCCATCAGCACCAAAATAGGTACAACGGTAGCAAGACGCCTCCTCTCTGTGATGCTCAAAGCACGTCTTCATGCTGTCATGAGCGCCCAGGTTTAGGTTTTAATCCTCCTACACTACAAATAGGCAAGTTTGACGGAAGTTATTACAAGTGGCTTGAGTTTCGCGACCTATATTGTTCTCTCGTTCACGAAAACAAGCACATTCCTATTCCGATTAAATTTTGCTACTTAAATTCATACTTAGAGGGTGAGGCCGCTCGTGTGATTAGCAATTTAGAGGTCACAGAGTCCAACTATAATAAAGCGTGGGACTTGTTACGCGAGCGCTATGACAATAAGCGATTACTAATTAAAAATCATTTAAATGCGTTATTAAATTTCGACGTTAAGTCTAATGAAAGCGCATCTATGCTAAGGTCTATAATCGATAACACAAATAAAAATCTTCGCGCCCTATCTAGCTTAGGTGAACCGACCTCACACTGGGACTCAATCATAGTACATATTATTTCCTCAAAATTAGGTAGCAAAACCAGTATGAAGTGGGAAGAATATAGAAATACTCTCTCAGGGTCACCTTCACTTGAGGAATTTAATTCATTTTTAAAGCAGCGGGCTGATATTCTAGAAACTTATAATCATAGCCGAAGTTTCGAGGACAAATTAAATTTAAGTAATAATAAATCTAGTAATAATAATAAAAAACGACTAGGTTCAATGTCAAATAATAATAGTTCCTTTACAGCACAAATTTCTAGCGTAGGTAACAATAATACTTCCAAAAATTGTGTTGTTTGCGACAAACAACATCGTATTTACGATTGCGATAAGTTTAAAAATATGCCTATTGAGCAGCGTCAAAGCTTAGTCATAAAATCAAAGCTTTGTCAAAATTGCCTCCGTCCGGGGCACAAAGCTTTTACCTGTAAATTCGGTGTCTGTCGTAATTGTAGACGGCGCCACAATACTTTACTTTGCGAACATAATAGTCAAGGTCAAGACGTAAAGTCATCTGTAGACAATAATGCAACTAATTCTGATTCGATTGCTCAAACTCTTTGCACGACAAATTCAGGGCAAAATACTTACACTTTGTTGTCTACGGCTATGGTGTTGGCGATTAATCCGTGCAATAATAAGAAACAAATTGTCCGTGTGCTACTCGACTGCGGCAGTCAGTGCAGCCTAGCTTCTAAGCGTCTGAGGGACAAGTTAGGTTTACGATCACGGCCCGCGAGCTCGATCAATGTTGTAGGCATAGGCAATTCAACTTCACACTGGGTAAACGAATTTTGCGAATTTAAATTAAAATCATTACACAGTGATTATACTGTACAACTTACTTGCCCAGTGCTATCTGATCTGACTGGCGAAATTCCTAAGTTTACTATGGACCCTAAGCTAATTAACATACCTACGGATGTTCAGCTAGCCGATCCTAGCTTTTATAGGCCTTCTCCAATAGATGTGCTGGTCGGCGCTGATCTATTTTGGAGCATCGTAGGTAGTGAGCGACAATCGCTCGGTTCCAAACAACCTAGTCTTATCAATTCGGAGTTTGGCTGGATTCTATCCGGTCCTATTTATTTAAACTCGCGAATTTCGAATTTTAGTTGCAATTTTTCTAAGGCGCAGTCAGATAACTTCAATAATCTTCTGAGTCGATTTTGGGAGCTAGAAGAGCTGCCGCCAAGGTCAATTTTAAGCGACGACGAGAAAGCATGTGAGCAGCATTTTAAGACTCACACTTCTCGCGATTCGTCCGGCAGGTTCTGTGTGCGTTTACCTCTCAAAGACTCGCCTAATTGCTTAGGTAATTCATACTTTCTAGCTAAAAAAAGATTTTTTAATTTAGAAAAGCGATTTAGAGCTAATCCCGAGCTTAAATCCCAATACGTTAATTTTATTAACGAATACATTAGTCTAGGTCATTGTTCCATTCTAACAAATAATTATAAGCCGAACCCGTGCTATTTTTTGTGTCATCACGCGGTTTTCAAACAAAATAGCGAGTCGACTAAGCTACGAGTGGTATTCGATGGATCCGCTCGCACCTCATCGGGCTTATCAATTAACGATTTACAACGAATAGGTCCTACTGTACAAGATTCACTCTATTCTATATTACTACGTTTTCGTCAGTACCTATACGTTCTTACAGGAGATGTCGAAAAATTCTTTAGGCAAGTTAATCTCCACGAAGACGATCGTGACCTTCAATTAATACTATGGAGGGACGACGAATCAAAGCCTATTCAAGTACTAAGACTCAATACCGTCACTTATGGTTTTGCTAGTGCTAGTTATCTTAGTACGAAGTGCATTTGGCAGTTAGGACAGGAATGCCCCGATGAGTTAATCCGTACGGTAATCCAGCATGATCTGTACCTAGACGATTTAATTACTGGCGCTAATTCCATAAATGAATTACGTCATATTTTAAACTCTGTCGTTTCCGTTTTGCGTTCAGGCTGTTTTCCACTTAGAAAATTTAAATCTAATGTGCCATCTATTTTTGAAAACACGCTAATCAATCCTCTCGAAACCTTAACCTTAAGCGAATCGTCTAATACTTTAGGTTTACAGTGGAAGCCGCCTTCCGACACATTACATGTTTCGTTGTACACTCCCAACAATAAAAACGAACAAACAACGAAACGCTCGATTTTGTCTAACATGTTTAAAACTTTCGATCCACTCGGTTTAATTTCTCCTTGCACTATTCGTTTAAAGTTATTGATGCAGGAGTTGTGGCGTCGAAATATTGACTGGGACGAGCCAGTACCTTCTGACATTCGACTATACTGGCACGAATTAGTTCAGGAATTCAAAAATGTACCATCGGTCACTGTACCTAGGTTAGTTTTATGCGATTCCCCGGTCAGTATTGAGCTACACTCATTTTGCGACGCGTCAATGTCGGCTCACGGCGCTTGCGTTTATTTACGATCCGTGGACTCAGCCGGTCGTGTAGTAGTCAATTTACTATGCGCTAAGTCTAAGGTGAATCCTAGTAAGCCTATTACCATACCGAGACTGGAGCTCATGGGAGCCTTGCTAGCCGCTAGGCTGTGCAAGTCAGTTCTCAAGTCTTTGCGATGCAATATTTCTCGTTGCACTCACTGGAGTGACTCGAGCGTCGTTTTAGGGTGGCTACACACTTCTCCGAGCAAATTAAAAACGTTCGTCGCGCATAGGATAGTCGAGATTTGCGAAACTACTTCGGCTACAAATTGGCGTCATGTACCTACAGATGCTAATCCCGGAGATCTAATCTCACGCGGCACCCAGGTACATACACTACAGCAATCCAAAATCTGGTGGTCGGGTCCGGAATTTCTATTAAAATCGGAGTCGGAATGGCCTATGCTAAACGTCAATTCACAGCTCGTAGACTTACCAGAAATAAAGTGCAATATTGTGCAGAGTTTCGAGCCAGTTATAAATTTCTCACGGTTTTCTAATTTTATGCGGCTAAAACGTTCATTCGCCTATGTTTTACGTTTTATACATAACGCTAGGTTTCCTAAAACTAAGATAAGCGGAGCCCTAACCGTGAACGAGTTGTCTAAATCATTTAATTTTTTATGTAAATTTTCTCAATTGCAATCATTTTCTCTCGAGTATAATGCCTTAAGTAAGAACAAATCTATTTCTTCTAAAAGTAATTTACTATCACTTAGTCCTTTTCTAGATAAGGATTGCGTAATGCGTGTTGGTGGCAGACTAGCCCACTCGGACTACAATTACGACAAGCGGCATCCCGTCATATTGCATTCCAAACATCATTTTACTTCCCTTATTTTTAGATACGAACATATTAGGCAAATGCACGCCGGCCCACAGCTACTATTATATTCAGTTCGTGAATATGTGTGGCCTATTGGGGGGAGGTGTCTAGCCCGGAGTACGACGCGAAACTGCGTACGATGTAAAAGATTTCAAGGTCGCACGTACTCACCAATGATGGGACATCTGCCGTCGCAGCGTACGACTCCATCATTTCCCTTTGAAACGACAGGTGCCGACTTTGCTGGTCCTTTCACTATTTTAAATAAAAAGGGTCGCGGTGCTAAAACTCTAAAATGCTACCTATGTCTGTTCGTGTGCTTTCGTTTCAAGTGTGTTCACTTGGAGGCGGTAACAGAATTGTCTAAGGACGCGTTCATAATGACTTTACGTCGATTTATTTCTAGACGCGGAAAGCCATTAGAAATTTATTCTGACAATGGCCGTAATTTTGTCGCCGCCGCCAAAGACATTGGTAATTTTTTAAAAGACAACTCAAACACTATATCTGAGTTTGCCGCGAATGAAGGGATCAAGTTTAATTTCATACCTTCTTACGCCCCTCACTTCGGCGGTCTATGGGAAGCTGGTATCAAGTCTGCGAAGCACCATATAAAAAGGATGATGGCCAATTTAAATTTAACGTATGAAGAGTTGTCTACTCTGTTCGCACAGGTGGAGGCTATTTTGAATAGCCGCCCCTTGTGTCCTATCTCTTCCTCTCCTCACGACTTCCAATCTCTCTCTCCAGGGCATTTTCTGGTTGGTCGGCCGCTGACATCGCTGCCGGATCCAGCCCACGACGACGGCAGCTCCAGCTTCAAGCGTTACTCCCGCATCGAACAGGCTCGTAGACACTTCTGGAGTCGGTGGCAGCGGGAGTACGTCAACGAGCTTCAACAGCGTGTCAAGTGGCGAGATAGCAAAGGCAACCTCAGCATAGGAGACCTCGTCCTTCTTCAAGAAGACAATAGCCCTCCACTACACTGGCGCCTGGGTCGTGTTCGCGAGCTTCACCCCGGTGTCGACGGAGTTGTCAGAGTGGCCGATGTCGCCACTCAGAGAGGAGTCGTGCGGAGGACACTCACACGATTGTGCCCCCTGCTACCAGCTGATCCAAGGACTGAAACACCCGCAGGGATTTCAGGGGGGGAGTTATGTTGAAGCCTGACTTCAACATGATTAGAACCAGCAGCGAGCAATTGCCATATAACTTCTGTCAGGCGCTCGAATAAAAGAGCGACGAGCCCACTGCCACCCGACGTCACGAGCTACGTCATCGAGGACGGAGGAGGGGGCTCGACTTGGCTTGAACCCGCTCTCTGTCGCCCTGCAATCGCCCGTAGCCTAGCATCATTCCTTTTTTGTTATCCATCCAAATCTTTGTAATCTGCGTATCGATCCCTGTATTTATTGTACAGAATAAATTCATTATTTTGTGCGAAGTTGTTTCAATAACAATTTCCAAGAATTTTCTTGTTTCTAACAGGTGGTGTTATTGAATGGTGATATGGACTATTTTCAAAATGCATAGAGAGCATTCAGAAATCAGAATTCAACATTTTTCACGTAAGTAAATTGCTAGTTTTTTCATACATCGTCTGTATCATCGTCGGGCGAGGATAAAATATCGAATATTATGATAAAACAAGCGTGCTTAGCGGCCAATTCATCGATTCTACATGTTTACAACAGATGTATCGCAGAAGGTATATTTCCAAAAATTTGGCGCACCGGTTGTTTAAAGTTAATACCTAAAGCGGGAAACAAACCTCCTGACGACCCAAAATCTTACCGTCCGATAACGTTACTGCCTTGCTTAGGTAAATTACTAGAACGTCTCATCGTACCTCGCCTGCTACCCGGTGGCCCTAAATTTCATAGCCATCAGTTCGGTTTCACCGCCGGGAAATCGACTGTTGACGCGGCTATGGAAGTTAGAAAAATAGTAAATCTTTCGGAATCGAAATACGTGGTTGCCATTTCATTAGATATTTCCGGCGCGTTCGATCATGCTTGGTGGCCGATGTTATTATTAAAACTAAAAAATCGAGGTTGCTACTGTAATATTTATGCCATAATACGTTCTTACTTTTCTAATGGTCAAACTAACCTTCGACTTGGCCATTGTACACACGCCAAAGATTTAACATGCGGCTGCCCTCAGGGCTCTGTTATCTCTCCAAAACTATGGAATTTCGGATTTGATGATTTATTAAGTCTTCCCCTACCACCGCTGTGCCTACTAGTTGGCTACGCCGATGACGGATTTCTCATCGTTCAAGCAAATTCACGTTCCGAAATTGAATCTAAAGCCAATGATAGTCTTAATTTAATATCGAGTTGGGGTAAACGTAATCGCCTGAAATTTGCAGCGCATAAAACTTATCAAATTCTTTTAAAAGGTTCCCTTATATCTTCCCCTAGCATTAAACTTGACAATATTAACGTTAAACGCAAACAGTCTCTCTGTTATCTTGGTTTTTACTTGGAAAATAAATTTACATTTTTAGAACATATAATTCAAACCGGTGAGAAAGCGAAGCGCAATTTTTACTCCTTTACCAAAATATCTACGTCAACATGGGGCCTCTCTTTCAAAACCCTAAAATGAATTTACACCGCTACTTATCTAGGCAGCATTTGCTACGGGGCCCCCGTGTGGGCCGACAGGGCAACAATCGGCGCGGCTCGTCGCAAGTTGCTACAAAGCCAACGTCTTGCTCTTATATTCTTGTGCAAAGCTTACAGGACCACAAGCACCGAAGCCTTGCCTGTGTTAGCCGGAGTCTTACCCGTTGACCTTGAGATTCAGCGTCGTGCGACAATGTATTATCATAACAAAAACATTGACAACCCGTTCTTTTTAAGCGTTGCGATAAAATTAAAATAGCAAGATTGTTTGAACCTTATGAAAACTCTGTGCAAAGCCTAATCTCCGAATGGCAGTCGCGATGGGACTGTTCCACCAAAGGGCGACATCTTTATAATTTTTTCCCTAATATTCGTGAACGGCTATCCAAACATTGGATGGATATTGATCACTGCGTTTCTCAATTCCTGACCGGTCATGGAAATTTTAAGGCCAAACTTTACGGATTTAAACTAGTAGCATCACCCATGTGCGAGTGCTCGACTGAAGGCAACATGTTTGAACAAACCGCTCATCATGTTCTCTGGGAGTGCAGTCTCTGGCAGGACGAAAGAACTACTATGCTAAACAACCTATTCTGTACTTCTGGAGTCGCATACTACGGTGATCTCGTGGACAGCGCTAGGAACTTCCGTGCCTTCAAGCGTTTTTGTCACAATTATTATTGGCAACAGTCAAACACAATAAACTCCAATATTAACTTAGCTTTAGCTTAGGAGTCATGATTATTAACCTTATTTCCGTGGTGCTCCCCCCTTAAGTTCTTTGACTTTCGGTCATTGCAACTTTGTGCTGTCTCCCGCTTTTATTGGAATCTTCCTACTCCTCCTATTTTCTTTTGATTAATTTCGTTGCGGGTCCCAAGACAGTTTTAGCATATCCCTCGGGCTCCCTGAGATCATATCAAAGGGTTTTCGTGGTTGGATACCGCTGTCGATCCTGGCGACACAGGAGATACAGTGGTGGGAATGTGTGGTGGGCCAAAACCCGTTAAAAAAAATACATCGTCTGTAGTAGATAAAAAGCGATAATTGCAGATCTAGGTACTGTCCATACACAATCATCGTTCCGCATAACACGGAAAATGTGTTATTATTTTTAAGTTGCGTTAAACAACTTTGTGTTGTGTTAGATTTCGTGTAAGAGAGGTGTTGTTGTTGGTGGTATTATTGCTTAGTGCTAAAGAATACTTACAAAATGCATATGGTCTAGAGAAATAAGAACACTTTAATGCAAATAGCCTAGGTAAGAGATCATAGGTCAAAGTTCTGAGTTACTTGAGAGAGTTGAATGTCATGGTTCTTGATAGGTTGGAAAGACCATAAGGTTGAAAACTGCCGCGACCGTACAGTATGGTCGTTTACGACCTTATGTTATTAAGCGCGCTACAGTTGATGACAATGACTCGCGCCTTTACATTACGTATCGGAATAAAAAAAATACAAGTAAAAAAAATATTTTAAATATTTTTTGTAAATGGTTTATCCTTTTGTCTAAAGGTTATTAATCATAAAAAATATATTAAAAAAATAAAAAATAAATAAAAAAAAAACACATTTTTGTAATCAGAAAATGTAGTATAATAATACCCCAAAGTTATCGGAAGTGGTCTTTTTACACCCTGTATATTATGCTTTTATAATAACCAATAGGGATATGGAGCACTTGTACATATGGGCTGACAATTGTACAGCCCAAAACAAAAATTGGACTATTTACACTTCTATGAATAAAGTCAACCATTTTACACACGTATCAGCTACGAGAGATTCAATATCAATAGCACTGCTGCAGTTGATGCCCATTACTCTGAACTGGCTTTTGGGCTCGTACACAAAACTGCGATGCGACGTCGCACCGCAAAAACCTGCGAGCTCGCACGACGCATCGCAAGAACTTACGAATTGATTCGCATCGCGCATTTCTGCGATGTTACGTCACATTTGTTGACGCCATTTTTAGTTAACTTTGAGACAGCGCGTGGGCAAGACGTATACTTAATGTAAACAAAAACAGAGTACGACAGAGTACGACGTTGATTTTTTTATATCACTGATTGAGGAGTGCCCTGTTCTTTGGGACACTAGTAACGAAGATTATAAAAATAAATTCATTAAACAAGAAGCTTGGAAGAACGTATGTAGAAATTTATTTCCAAATTTCGAGGAAAAAGAAAACAATGAAAAAACTAAACTTGGTAAGTAGACAAATACATTTATTGCAACTTCATTTACTTAAGCTACCTACAAATCAAATATTCTATACATATACCACTATTGTGAATAAAAGTAATTTCTTCTTATTTCTTCGTTTTATTCGAATATTTCGTACGCGTCTTTACAAACGTCTTTTATTTCTTGTCGCCATCTTAAATTGTATCTCTTTCACACCTGTACCTAACCCTATTTACGTTTCTCATTCCTCTAACAATGTTTATCTCATTCTTTCATACATCACCTTGCATATGGTCTATCTCTCTCTCTCTCTCTGTTATAATGTTGCTATCCCACATATACATTTTGTCTTTACGATGTGATCCTTTTGTACCTGTTCTATTTACTTATTACACTTATTACTTCGGTTAGAAAGCTAGCAACAATGCAAGCGACATTGTATTCTCAAATTTTTTGTAGTTGCCAGCTTAATGCCCCAACTTCACTAGCAAAGTAATCCAAATATTCGTTTCTTATTATATTTGCACTTACTACCTGACTACCTACATTCAACCGTTGCTGGAGTGGTAGTAATTCGGAATCATCTATGACCATTTCAACAGGGGTTTCTAATCCATCACGGTTAAGTACAAAGTTATGTAATACGCAACAAGCCTTGACAATGTCTATTGCAAAATCATATGACACGTTAATGGGCCGGTGAAATATTCGCCACTTATTGGCCAGTATGCCGAAAGTACCCTCGACATATCTTCTTGCCCTACTCAAACGGTAGTTGAATACTCTTTGTTTAACAGACAAATGCTTGCCCGAATAAGGGCGCATGACATTATTCGAAATAGAAAAAGCTTCGTCTCCGACAAAAACAAATGGAACCGGTTCTTGAAAGCCCGGTAACGGCCTCGGTGTTGGTGTAGGCAAATCACCTCTCATCAGTAAGTCGTACAGTTTCGTGTTGTGGAAAATAGTGGAGTCGCTTTCCTTTCCATATGCTCCTATGTCCACATAGATGAATCGGTATTTCGAATCAACAATAGCCAACAAAACTATTGAATTGTAGCCCTTGTAATTAAAAAAAAGTGATCCACTGTTTGGGGGACTACAAATTCGAATATGTTTCCCATCAACGGCTCCAATACAGTTAGGGAAGTTGGCTTTCTTGTCAAAGTCTGCAGCAATTTCTTCAAGCAGCTGTTGCGTTATTTTCGGTATGTTTGCATTTAAACAATGTTTCCAAATTGCGCTACAAACTAATCGTATTATCTTAGCAACTGTACTTACTCCTCGATAATAATTTAAATGTATATTTCTGAGTTCATCTCCGGTTGCTAGGAATCTGTAACATAAATAGAAAATAAAGTAAGGATTAATTTAAATAACAACTTTGAAAAGTAAAGAATACTAACCTAAAACGACATAAACATACATATATATTAATAATATATTAACAATAATATTCTTTGACTATTAACTTAGCTGCTAGCTTTAATATAATTATAATAAAATAATTTTATTTTCTTTTTTTTTGCAGGTCAATCAGTAATACAAAGATGGAGGGGGATTAAGGATACCTTTAATAAATATGAAAAAAAAACTCAAAGATGCAAGTAGGTCAGGGTCTGGATCAAAAAATATTAAAGAATACCATCTATACAAACAATTGCAATTTCTGAAGAAAAATTTACAAAATGAGACGACTACCAGTATAAATGAAACAGAAAATGAGCAAGATAATCAAGAAGGTACATCTCAAAACCGTTACCAAAAACAGCCACCAAAAAGAAAGAAGGCGAGTAATAATTTTGAAGATGCGATTATAAAGACTTTGAAGGAACCGGAGAATAGACACATATCTTTTTTTAAAGGTATTCTACCATCACTTGAAAGATTAGATGACAATAAAACACTGATCTTTCAAAGCAGAGTTCTTCAAATTTTAACAGAATTGCATCAACCTCATGGCTACTACTATGCGAATAGCAACTACCAGGGTGGCTATCAAACTCCCAATTTTGCAACATCTCAACAAACGCCACCGATACGTCCACATTTATCTAACATACCACATCAAATTGATTCACCTAGTAATGATTTTTCTAACTCGAGCATATTAAGCACACTTTCAACGGAAGAAGACTTTGATTTTTCGTAAATTTTATCGATTGTATTATTTGGAAAACACTTTTCTTAATAAAAATTAATGTAAAGAATTATTGTTTTACTTACCGGATAGTGAGGCCAATCATTTCCAGAGGCATAACAGGAACTCTCCCCTTGTACGATTGTTTCAGAAGACATGGTGATAATAAACTTAAAAGCTCTTCGAATGAAGATATGCTCATTCTAAAATAATCAAAAAACTTTTTTTCGTCCATTTTCAAAGCTTCATATTTTTGATGAAAATAGTTCCCTTTGGGGTTCATAATAGCAGGGACCGACAAGCGGCTTAATATAAATACCCTTAAAATAGATAACCCTTTAACAAAATATCCCAAAATTAAGGAAACACTGTTTATAAGATAACCCAGCTATTAGGGTTACCCTTTTAAGGGGGATATTTAAGCAATATCGAAAAACTAACCGCTAACCCTTTCTTGATAGGGTTACCCCTTTAAAACAGGGTAAGCGCTTAATCCAGTTCAAGCAGTATTTGGCTTTCCGCTTTCCTTTGAAAGGGTTACCCCTTCAAGTAAGTTAAGCGCTTAACAAACCATATGAACTGGGAAACCCTAAGTCAAACTTAAGCGCTAACCAGGGTTTTGTTTGAAAAGGAAAGCGCTTCCTGGTTTGGGTTTCCGCTATTCAAGGGGTTTTATCCCCACACGTCCGATTTTTGGTTCTGATTTGTGATTGGTATTTCATATTAGTTGGCAATTTAGTTTCTTCGCGTCTCTTGCAGATCGCTCAACGCAGTGCTTGTTTGCGTACTAGTTTAGCGATCGTGTGACGTATTGTGATATGTGATTAAAGTGAGCATTTTTTTAATGATGGAGGCAACTGAGGAACTAAAGGAGTGTATTCGCCGTGCTCTTGAAAGTAAGTAATTACCTCACAGAACACTAATAATTACCTATCTACTTATTGGTAAGCAAGCCGTAAAACGAGCATATATGAGTAGATATTTTATATTTATCTACTTATCTATCAGGAATTCAGGAGCTGTACTCTCAAACGGCACATTCAAATCTTCGGACTCGGCCGAATGCTGCTGTCCTACAGCCTACTCTAACAACGTCATGTCACGTTTGTTAGAATAGGACGCGGCATTTCGATTCGTTCGTTTGAGTCTCAATTCTCAAAACAGTTTAGGCAATAGGCCCTTCGCTGCGCTAAGCGCGAGCCCGCGACGGTGGCCATGACGGTGACTATTATGATAATAGTAATAAATGGATGAACCCAAAATCTTCTTTGTTTCTTTTGCCTGTATCTCCAAAGCAATAACAAAAGTGCACACTTCTTTTTACGATCCATGTCACGATCTAGTTATCAAAATACGTCCAGTAAGGTTGACGGTCGTCGAAAGAATGGTCACCCTGGAGGATGCCTTGCCGCACGAAATCGCATCGCAGCAATTCGTATCGCAACTTTCTGCGTTGCGAATTCGCATCGCGTCGCATCGCAGTTTTGTGTACAAGCCCTTTCCCCACCACGCCACTCGCACGCCGCTCGGTCGTCAACTCGCATGATTTTGCGAAATGACAGTAGCTCGTACGCTTGGGCCCACGCCGCCGGTGCAGTGTTTTGTAGGTTTCTTGCGTTGACATCAAAATGGCGGAAAGGTGGACATCCGATCAAAATATAAAGTTTGTGGAGCTATACAAGAATCAAACGAACTTATGGAATTGTTTGGATCCTAATTATAAGAACAGAGATTTGCGTAAAGCGTCGTTAGAACACATTCGCTTGGAATGCAATTTACAAAACACGAATGAAGTTACAAAAAACTATGTATGTTGTAGTTGTGTCTGTGTTGCATAGTTGCCACGGTTTTGTAGCTGTCATGTTCGGTCTGCTTCCTCTTATAAGTCTGTGAAACAAAGAAACAGCAGACAAATTCTCATTCTTGAATAAAATACCCGATGCCGATAACATTATGTATCCCGATCAAACTGCAGAATACAGTCAGCACAGAACAAATCTAGTTCACATATCCAGAAGACCTTAACACCGAATTAATAACAGAAATTCAACAGTTTCATTCATATGTCATAAGTAAAATAATTTTAGAGTTAATTTGAGAGCCTAAACAAATAGATTCACGGAAGGTTCGAATTAAGAATCTTGTAAGATCCCGCCCTGGTAAAGAGCTATTTACACGCCTTGCCATTCCACATAGAATCACAACTATTAAATAAAGTTAAAGTAGACTTGTCCGGAGATGCTTTGGACATAATAATACCCAGACCTGCGGAGTATTCGGAATGTGAATATGTTAATGTTAAAAATCGGAAAAAATTGTTGTTTCCCAATCAAAATCTAAATACTCTCGTGCAAAGCGTAGCCGTTCGTCTTTATGCCTTTGAGTCAAAAACGGTTTTTTCGCCGGCTTTCGGTGGTGTAATCCCTCGTCATGAAGTGCACCACGAACGGTGACCAATGACGTGTTAAATTCATCGGCAAAACGACTTGTCGGTATGAAACCACATGTTTCATACTCCGCTGCCATATAACGCCGCTGTGTCTGGTTAATAAGAAGTGGCCTTCCACTTCGTTTACGACTCTACAAGCCACCTTCTTCCTCGAATCTTTTCACCCATCGACTTACAGTATTTCTCTAAAAAAAAGAATAAATTGTAAAAGACGATTTTAACCAATGATAAAATACACATCACAATAATAATATAATTAATTACTACTTACTGAGAAGCCAGTTTCGTTAGAAATTTAAGAAATATTCAGGCCATTTGAATATAGGGCCACAATTTTAGCTCTTGCTTCAATAGTAATATTTGCTTGCATATTGGATAAATTGTATCGCAACAGTAAGAACACAAACACTCGTAGCTAAGTTCACCAACCAACAACATTTTAATATTTTGTTACCTTCAAGCAATCGTTCCATTTTATTTTAAATCTACCCTCACATTCTTTGCTGTGACTAGAATGTTACGTTTCTAAATAAACGTTACTGTGCTTTTAGTTAGAAACGTAATTTTTTATTCTACATAGTTGTATCAACATTCATAATCATAATAATTTTATAATTAATATTTCTCAAAAATTGTTTTACGTAAAAACGACGCAGACTCAATACGGGTCGGATTCGATCCTGCAACTTAGCTGATGCAGATGATCTTAGAATAATCACAAGCACTTGCTTAACCACTAGGCCACGGCAGTGCTCACGTGTTGAGACGAAATTGACGATATGAATATACAGCCAAACAAAGTGTATGTGTGTGTGTGAATTGTCTTTATAGAAAAAGGTCACAAGTAACGTTAAGTGTTGACGCTATAGCTGCGTACGATTGCTACTGGACTTTTGAACGTAACTGTACATAGGGCGCGGTGCCGCGATGGTTGAGGGTGGCGGGCTTCTTTTTTCTCCTCTCCACCAGTATGAAGCCCTCCTCATCGAACCCCTGCTCTCGTCCTTGCCAGGTCGAGAAGACTTGGCCTTGCGGCTCTTCGTAGCCTTGCGGCTCTCCGTAGACTTACGGCTCTCATTCTCACCATTTTTGTTCGCCCACGGGGGAGGTGCGGGGTGGCGGTTCCGTCTCTTCGTCGCGACGGCATGTTCGCGCTCTGGCCGAGCGTCTCATACAGCAGCTGCTTCCCCTGGCAAATCTCCTCACTGGTGAAGGAAGACTTGCAGATCTGCATGATGCTGACCTCGTCCATGGTGTCGATGGCGTGCTGGATAAACTCCAGCAACTCATTGGCCACGAGCGCCATGGTCACGTGCAGCGGCAATGTGCCGCGCGATTGGCGAAAATATTAATTAATATTTGCAGCGTGTGTAACGTGGAGCACGACCGTTCGCTAGCTCGACACATTACACAGTTATGATGTTGTATTGAAGTTTATTCATGGGTAGGTAACCTGACATCCTTTAAAATATCCGCCCATATGAAAGTTGTGAAAGAAGGCGTGTCAATACGTGTGGGTCGAAAAGTTATTGTAACATGACCTTTAGAATTTTGTATGTGCTGATCACCTACACCTGTAATTTCTAATGAGCAATGTTTCGGTTGTAAATTAAGTGTTTTCACTAAGCGTTGAGTAATTAAAGTTATCATACTACCACAATCAAGTAATGCGCGGGATTTATGATAGTTTCCGAATTTATCTGAAATATTTAAAATAACTGTTGGTAATAACAGAGTAGACAGAATATGGGCGTTTGTAATGAGTTATTATTGTGCTGAGTGGTATTAACTTCAGCGGAATTATTATGAGCAGATTTATGATGAGAAAAATTATTATTTGAGTTATTGAGCTGATTCTCCAACTCTGAATGCTCCGTGATAGTAGGTAGTCATTGTTTATTTTAATTATTATGAGGCGAAGATGAACGCGATTGATTAGGCGGATCCACACCAGACGATCCAAAATGGATCGGCGATCCTGCGATCCGCGATCCAAGATCGTGATGCGTGGAGCGTGGATCGTTCTAGGTCGATCCAACAGCAATCTTTTGCGATCCTGATGGCCTGCTCCAACGCGCTCCTGCCGATCCATACTGATCCAGTTGAATTTTGTCTGGCTATGGAGTCACACGTGCAACGACGGCGACGAATAGCCGTAGCAGCAGCAAGCTACATTTTACTTGTATATTTACGGCAAAAAATACGAAAAAGAAAAAGACAGTATTGGGTTAAAACAATTTTTAAAAACCGGTTGGAATATGGGACTCGACTTTACAAAGAGTTAATTGATGATGGAGCTGAAGCTAATTTTGCACGAATGTCTGCAAATCAATTTGACTTATTGTGTTCACTATTGGAGAACGCGGAGTGCGTGCGGAGCCACCTATGACGCAGCCAGCAGCTCGTCGTTTGCTCGTGCAAATATCAAATAGACCAGCTGAAATAGAGGAGCGTAGGAGCACTTTGCTAGAGCAATTGGTGGGCGAGCTCAGAGAAATAAAATAAGTTTTGCGATCACGGTAATATTTGATATTGTTTAGGTAGTAGAAATTTGGTCTTTTAGCGCGACTATTTTTAACAGTAAATTCTCTATAAGGAACACATACACACCCTAAAGTAGTATCACTTAATTTTGTTACATTCTGTAGATTTTATTTCATTACAGACTTATAGACTATGATAAAAACGATAATTTTGTTGGAACTAATGAAGCATTAATAATTCACGTAAAAGACGACTTGATGCCTAGCATTTTCACATTTTTTTTTTAACAGTTAAGCAACCTTCAGATAGTTCATGCAGCAGTGTCACATCGACAATTCCATCACCTGACTTGGATGTAGTAAATATTATACATATCTACTTTTTAGAGGCCTACAAAGACAATACAGACGTATGAAAGAGTATAATATAAAATTTAGTAGCTAGTGTAATGTGCGCAAAACTATTTCTTTTCTTTTTTTAAATATGAAGGTCAAGTCAGTTTAGAAGTTACTGAAAGTTAATGAAATAGAAAAATCATCCAGACGATATGCGAGTGTACTACTGATAAGCCGGGACGGGACCAAAGGCATGTTGTAAACACACAGCAAGTGTAATGTGTATGTGTTCGCGCCAAAATTTAAGGGCGCTACGAATCCCGCTACACCTATGTGTGAGTGCGTACACGGCACCTGAGTAGTCAGTTATTTGTCACACGTCAGACATCAGGGGTAGCCGTCAACCCTGCTCACGGTGTAACGTTCGCGAACTAATAATTAATATTTATCCGGTCGTAAATCCCAGTGAAAATGATAATAGACTCAAAGACAATAAGTGTCGGGTGACTAAAAAGCTCAACTCATCTCATCCCATCCGCACCGTGTAGTTACATTACACCAGGTATTTACCCATTTCTCATCGCCAAATTATTTTCCATGGTATGTAGGGCATTCGCCCTTACAGTATACGAGTACTATGCCATTGTCAGATGCTTAAACAACGAAGAATGAAACTACCTACGGAAAATAAACAGAAATGGCATGAGCCAAAGAAGAAAAAAATTTGTTTGTCACCTAAAAAGCAGAAGATCCCGGGATTATATTGGTAGAGCTTGTCTAACTTAAAATGACGCGCCCCTCCTTCGTATTCTCAGTACAAAATTGTGTCATTTGTATCAACTATGAAGTGGTGGGGCGCGTCATTTCAAATTAGACAAGCTCTAATAGAAAGTGACAAATAATACTCGTCGTTTTGGATCTATATTGACTAAGATTCATCAATTCAGCGAATCAAAAAATAAGTAAAACTTTAAATCGAACGTCAGAGAATAAGAAATTTAAAAGAGCTAAGTGATTTTGATGATGACTGTACAAATATATGGAAGGAAAATTCGTTCGATAAACTGTACGAAAAAAGGCCAGAAATTCATGAAAACGTAACATTACCTGAATTTGTTGCTTACCCCTCAATCCCCGGCCGAGCACCGGTGCTCGGGGTCACGTGACACATCGTAATTCCGTCAAACCCCGCGCGAGCACCGGTGCTCGGGCTGTTATCGGGCTTTATATATCGTATTTGGCCGACTTAGAGACTACTTTTGTATGAAGAAGTTTGGTTAGTTACGATCTATGATACATTTGCCACATTCTGAATGCAAAATATTATACAATCTGTGGTCGACGAATATTTTTCAGTCATTTGAAAATCGTGAATTTTTTCGTGTGTGTTCTGCCATGTTGTTTAACGTTTGTGTGAAATAATTGATGGATTTAACGAATGTAAGTAGTAAAATAGTTTAATTTACTAATAATTAATACTTTTAGATAATCATTTGCAAAAAAATACATCGTAATAACTTGTGAAAGTTGAGAAAAAAGTTGTGTGTGTTTTATGTGTTTTGAACACAATTCGCTTCATATATTTGTAAATTAATTACGTAAAACGCTTATAGAAGTTATTACACAACGTCTACAAGACAATTTATATCGATAGTATTTCTTACGTTTCTAAAACAATTCAGTTAAAGGTTCGCACGTAACAGCCATATTCTGCCGGCCGCGGCCATTTTGAACTTTATTTGTAAAGCCCTAATGACGAAGTTTGCTTGTGGGTAATACGAAACCCATTTTTTTCGGGTTATATTTATGACCTGTTTTTATAAACATCTCAAGTAGTAACGATGGATTGTTTAGATAAGAGTGTAAATCAGGGTTCCTTCGAGTAGAATAAAACAAAATATTAACTTATTTCATGTGAAACAGTCAGAAAAATATTTTTAAAAATATATACTTATGAAAAGAACATTAAATCAGACTAAATACTATATTATGATGGCTTGGTAGATAGAAAATTTATTAGATATTATAAAATTCTTTACAAAAACATGAAACATAGTAAGGTTGTAAAGTAATTATATTATTTGTACAAATAGGGTAGGCCGGGCGCCATTTTGTTTTGGAAAAGGTTTTTGGAAAATCTAGGCATCCATTTTTTTTCCGATCGAGGGGTTAAAGTATGAGGAAACACGGAGAGAACTACAAAAGAAAATTTTCTAGTGTTACTAGATACCGTAACTATGATATGGCCAACAATATCAACGATTATAGATTAGATTCCTTTTAGAAGTGAAGATAATGAAGTTCTTGCTGAAAATTATTTCATTCTTTGTATAATTAACGTTAAACGTAAATTTTAATAAAGTAAAGGACCAGTAGGTCACAATGTACCAGCTTCTCATTATTAAGCCGGAGAAATCCCCGTCTCAGGGTAAGTTTTATTAGCACACATTTAAGTTCCTTAAAAGTAATTAATCATGTTCAATATCTTTCTTAATCGTAATTAACTAGTGTTAAAAACTTGTTTTATACCAATTATTTTTACAAATTTTCCAAATTTCGTTGTGATAAAAATTCACCTACCGACATTATTTGCTCTTATTTGATTTACCTTTGCAAATGAATTGAATTAGTTTTTGTCAGTAATCTATCGTGCTAGCTCGTTTTTTGTGTAAATCATTATTTCCTGACGGCCTACCACGACAAGACCACTGCCACCGTAGATAGTGGGCGCTCCTTTCGGGGAATCGTGGATAGGCCGCCAGAAGCTTGCGTGGACAGTTGATTGAGACGGAGATTCAATCGATTTCAGGGTTCCCTGCTCCGAGTGGAATCTTCACCCTCGCTCCGAGTTCATCATCACTGCTCCGAGTCGGTTCATCGTCCCTGCTGCGGGTGACCGACGACCGTCTATCCTCGGAGTCCAACGCTGCTGCTGTCATCGTCGTCTCCATGAGGAAGGAAGCAGAGTCCCTCCAGCGCCCTAGCTGTTCTGGATCTCCTTTCCCTTTTCCACGGTTGTACCAGGAGTGTAGCCCTACAATAAAAGAAAGTAACGAACAAGCAGGCACTATACCACGTTCCTATAAATTTGTGTCTCACCTACCGGGCTATAACAATAACATTTGTTATATTATTGTAATAAAATTATTAACTGAACAACGTATTTTGTTATCCTGCAACAGTAGGTGTTACGATTAATACTAGTACTGCATTCCATAGTTTTCCTTTGACTCCTGATTGCTCTCAAGTAGTATCACCCTCCAAATTTTCAATATCATTGTATCAACAGTCTCATCTTGAACATGGAGCTCTTTTTTGGATTCATAAAGTATTCACCAGATGCTCATTCGGGTTCTTTGGGGAGAAAAAATCCTCTGAAGTTAATAGAATGTTTGATAAAGAAATCTTCAACTCTAAAGCCACAGAGACGGTACTGAGTTGGCCAAGAGGAACATCAAGAGAGATGGATAGCGTTCCGTTTGAACTCAGATACTACTGTTATTGGTGCCGAAATGAGTATCCTGGAAAATAAAGAATGGCTTATAATTAACTGATCACCGGAAATAGTAACATTTCACAGACAAAAATAGTAAACGATCACCAAAATACAGACCACCATTTTAATGTAAAATGATAACCAAAGATTTATCATTTCGCTATCCTATTTATGTAATATGACTCCAAATAAATCATTGTTAAACCAAAAGTAGTAAACGATCACCAAAATTAGTAAATGATTACCAACATCATACTAGCATGTTAATGTAAAATGATCACCAAAGATTTAACATCTCACTATCCTATTTATGCAAAATGACTCCAAATAAATCATTGTCAAACCAAAAGCAGTAAATGATGACCAAAATTAGTAAATGATTACCAACATCATACTAGCATTTTAATGTAAAACGATCACCAAAGATTTAACATCTCACTATCCTATTTATGCAAAATGACTCCAAATAAATCATTGTTAAACCAAAAGCAGTAAATGATGACCAAAATTAGTAAATGATTACCAACATCATACTAGCATTTTAATGTAAAGTGATCACCAAAGATTTAACATCTCACTATCCTATTTATGCAAAATGACTCCAAATAAATCATTGTTAAACCAAAAGCAGTAAATGATGACCAAAATTAGTAAATGATCACCAACATCATACTGGCATTTTAATGTAAAATTATAACCAAAGTATTTTTATTATGCTATCCTATTAAAGAAAAATGAACAAAAAAAATATTGCTAACCGGAAAATAATAAATAATAAAAACCAAATTTGAACTACATTTTAATTAGAAACAAAATAATTTTTACATCTTGTTATTTGACTATCGTAAATAAATAATACTTAATAATATAATAATGATAACGGGACTCAGTATAAGTAGGGTAGGGAGGGTAGGTGTCCATCTGTTATCTCTTCAGGTCCAAACTGCTGAATATAACATAATATGGAGTTATTATACATTTTTTTTGTTAATATGCTTACATTTTTTGTCAATTGTAGTAATTTATTTGGACAGAAATATCGCATTGATTTGCTCGCTTTTTGTGATCATTTACTATACCTATTTGGTGGTCATATATTATATTTGATGATCGTTTACTATATTTGGTGATTATTTATTATATTTGGTGATCTTTTACTATACTTGGTGATCATATACTATACTTGGTGATCATTTACAATGTTTGGTGATCATTTACTATATTTGGCGTTCGATTACAATTTGAAGTGTAGCCGTCACTAAAATAGCTGGTAGTCTTGCAATTTTAGACTTTCTTTTTTTGGTGGTAAATTTCTTTTTTTTGGTAAACAAGTTTAGGATATCAGTGCATTTTTTGGTGGTCATTATATTTGTTCCCATAAAGAATTACATTTGGGTCTCATGTTCAAGTAGTGATATATCCAGACGGTACGATCAAGACCTCAACTGGTCAATAGCTTCCTTATCGATCCAATGTTTATTTTGATGGGTCAAGGTATATATTCCTTGCTCAGTTGGAGGAGTCAGCCACTTGTCCATTGAAAAGGCATACTGTCACTGCAGGAGCAATATCATCCGACGGAGGAAGCAATGTTTTGGTTACAATTCCATCCGTTAAACATCCGTTACAATTTTCATTAAACTCAGAAGCTAAACCTTTTACTTGTAATTTTCCATATTATGCCAAATATGAAATAGAAAGAAGTAAGGGAGGGTACTCACTTTCAATTGAGACATGATATGCCAAATTGAGGAACTTGCTAAGGGTATTTGAAGGGCCACAACGAAGATCTCGTAGGTCTATATAATTAGACCAGACTTCTAGAAGGCTGAAGATGTTCCTTTCTCCTGACTAACCCTAACCAGGACAAAAAAAATACAGATCTCTGGGAGTGTGCTTCGAATATCAGAACTTCAACAAAATATGCTCAATTGAGGTACGAACAGAGATTTGTGGTAGATCAGATTAACAAGAATTTAGGATTGCTTCAGAAAGTAATTTGTGAGTACTCGTATATGTTTACAAAGTGGATATCCTTAATACCTCCTGACCTGCCTAGAAAGATTGCACAATATCTCTCAGGAACACACACAAACATAGCATCAGAAGAGTTTGGTGTTTTCAAGGTCACATCAACAGCCCCATCACTAACTCCATTTGAATTGTGTCTCCCTGTAAATATCTCTTTTCGGATGAATTAGGTGGACAATCAGCAGATGAATGTATCTTTGTGGGCAGAACCTGTGACGGGGAATCTCTACAAGCATTCCACTTGGATCCATTACTCTATGGCTGTCTCTTGGCTTCCCGGAGTTAATGGTAGTGGCATCAACCCTATCACAGGAAGAATAATTATGCCAGATGATTGAACAGGCAGATGCATTTATAGGAAAGCCTTTATACAATCAAATTGAGCTTAGCAGTGATCAGAATCAGATGACATATTATAGGTCTCTACCACCTCCTATCAAACCTGATCTTAATGTATCAACTCCTTGGTGGAGTGATTGGATGAGGCATGACATCATATCGGCGATTTCTGGACTGAACCAAGAGATGGTCGATTGATATTTAAAAGATGTCGAAGAATCATTTTTTGTATCAGTGTATTAAAACCCAAACATGGCCCACCTCTTATCAAATAAAGGATTTCGGGCCTAAATGGCACACATGACCACTAAAAAATGTTTTGAAATACCTGATGTTATCGATCCAAGCCTGATCTATTCTGACAAGTGTCACTCGATTAATTTCTCCGAAATTAAAGACCATCTGTTGAGAAGGCCGAATACACCTATGCTTTCCAGAAAGTGATTGAGAAATTTCTTAAAATTCCCGCAACGAATTGGAAATACTTGATTCATGAGGTAAATGACAAAGCTCCTCCTATTGAGTACCTGGTTATAAGATTAAGGGACAAAAAACGAGAAATGAAGAGAATTGGTAGATTCTTGGCTTTAATGTCTTGGAAACTCAGAGACTACTTTGTGCTATCAGAATATTTAATTAAAACCCATTATGTACCTTTATTTTCGGGATTAAAATTGGCCGATGATTTAAATACAGTGATTAAGAAGATTAATGTAAAATAAATTAATTCAAAAATAAATAAAAAAACCGACTGCGAAATTCCTATTGAATTAACACCTCAAACGGTCAAGGTCTATCTGATTATGATTACATAACCATTGCTAACCATATCGATTACGAAAAGTGGAATAATCATCAAAGGCGAAATGCCAATAATCCAGTATTTACTGTGATGGGGAAATTCCTAGGATAGGCGCCGGAGTTATGGCCGGTGGGTGTGGTCTACCGGAGGTGCCGGGGGAGACTCCGGAACGAAGCGCGTCATGTAGCCGTCAACACATGACAAAGTATAGTTTTTAAATATATAATAATAATGTCAGTAATCGATCGTGCTAGCTCGTTTTTTGTGTAAATCATTATTTTCTGACGGCCTACCACGACAAGACCACTGCCACCGTAGATAGTGGGCGCTCTTTTCGGGGAATCATGGATAGGCCGCCAGAAGCTTGCGTGGACAGTTGATTGAGACGGAGATTCAATCGATTTCAGGGTTCCCTGCTCCGAGTTCATCATCACTGCCTTCCCCTTTTCCACGGTTGTACCAGGAGAGTAGCCCTACAATAAAAAAAAGTAACGTACAAGCAGGCACTATACCACATTCCTATAAATTTGTGTCTCACCTACCGGGCTATAACAATAACATTTGTTATATTATTGTAATAAAATGATTAACTGAATAACGTATTTTGTTATCCTACAACGGTAGGTGTTACAATTACTCGTAATACTAGTACTGCATTCCATAGTTTTCCTTTGACTCCTGATTGCTCTCAAGTAGCACCACCCTCCAAATTTCCTGTTGAAGCTACAATATCATTGTATCAACAGTCTCATCTTGAACATGGAGCTCTTTTTTGTATTCATAAAGTATTCACCAGATGCTCATTCGGGTTCTTTGGGGAGAAAAAATCCTCTGAAGTTAATAGAATGTTTGATAAAGAAATCTTCAACTCTAAAGCCACAGAGACGGTACTGAGTTGGCCAAGAGGAACATCAAGAGAGATGGATGACGTTCCGTTTCAACTCAGATACTACTGTTATTGGTGCCGAAATGAGTATCCTGGAGAATAAAGAATGACATTTGGGTCTCATGTTCAAGTAGTGATATATCCAGACGGTACGATCAAGACCTCAACTGGTCAATAGCTTCCTTATCGATCCAATGTTTATTTTGATGGGTCAAGGTATATATTCCTTGCTCAGTTGGAGGAGTCAGCCACTTGTCCATTGAAAAGGCATACTGTCACTGCAGGAGCAATATCATCCGACGGAGGAAAAAATGTTTTGGTTACAATTCCCTGCGTTAAACATCCGTTACAATTTTCATTAAACTCAGAAGCTAAACCTTTTACTTGTAATTTTCCATATTATGCCAAATATGAAATAGAAAGAAGTAAGGGAAGGTATCCACTTTCAATTGAGACATGATATGCCAAATGGAGGAACTTGCTAAGGGTATCTGAAGGGCCACAACGAAGATCTCGTAGGTCTATATAATTAGACCAGACTACTAGAAGGCTGAAGATGTTCCTGTCTCCTGACCATCCCTAACCATAGGACAAAAAAAAAATACAGATCTCTGGGAGTGTGCTTCGAATATCGGAACTTCAACAAAATATGCTCAATTGAGGTACGAACAGACATTTGTGGTAGATCAGATGAACAAGAATTTAGGATTGCTTCAGAAAGTAATTTGTGAGTATATGTTTACAAAATGGATATCCTTAATACCTCCTGACCTGCCTAGAAAGATTGCACCATATCTCTCAAGAACACACACAAACATAGCATCAGAAGAGTTTGGTGTTTTCAAGGTCACATCAACAGCCCCATCACTAACTCCATTTGAATTGTGCCTCCTGTAAATATCTCTTTTCGAATGTATTAGGTGTAGGGAAGAACCTGTGACGGGGAATCTCTACAAGCATCCCACTTGGACCCATTACTCTATGGTTGTCTCTTGGCTTCCCGGTGTTAATGGTAGTGGCATCAACCCTGTCACAGGGAAAATCATTATGCCAGATGATTGAACAGGCAGATGACTTTATAGGATACCTTTATACAATCAAAACTCCATTTGAATTGTGTCTTCCTGTAAATATCTCTTTTCGGATGTATTAGGTGTACAATCAGCAGATGAATGTATCTTTGTAGGAAGAACCTGTGACGGGGAATCTCTACAAGCATCCCACTTGGACCCATTACTCTATGGTTGTCTCTTGGCTTCCCGGAGTTGATGGTAATGGCATCAACCCTATCACAGGGAGAATCATTATGCCAGATGATTGAACAGGCAGATGCCTTTATAGGAAAGCCTTTATACAATCAAATTGAGCTTAGCAGTGATCAGAATCAGATGACATATTATAGGTCTCTACCACCTCCTATCAAACCTGATCTTAATGTATCAACTCCTTGGTGGAGTGATTGGATGAGGCATGTCATCATATTGGCGATTACTGGACTGAACCAAGAGATGGTCGACTGATATTGAAAAGATGTGGAAGAACCGTTTTTTGTTTCAGTGTATTAAAACCCATACTTGGCCCAACCCTTATCAAATAAAGGATTTCGTGCCTAAATGACCTTGAATGAAATTATCACTAAAAATGTTTTGAAATGCCTGATGTTATCGATTCATACCTGATCTATTCTGAGAAGTGTCACTCGATTAATTTATCCGAAATTAAAGACCATCTGTTGAGAAGGCCGAACACACCTATCCCTTCCAAAAAGTGATTGAGACATTTCTTAAAACTCCCGCAACGAATTGGAAATACTTCAAGAGGTAAATGACAAAGGTCTTCCTATTGAGTATCTGTTATAGGAGTAAGGGACAAAAAACGAGAAATAAAGAGAATTGGTAGATTCTTTGCTTTAATGTCTTGGAAACTCAGAGACTACTTTGTGCTATCAGAATATTTAATTAAAACCCATTATGTATCTTATTTTCGGGATTAAAAAGGCCGATGACTTAAATACAGTGATTAAGAAAATGTTCTAACATTTTCTGCAGCATTAGCGTTAGCGTTTACGATGATCGCTTGCCGCTTGTCTACGGGGCTGGAGTCAATCCAAATCAACTTATCAAAGAAGAGATCAAAAAGCATCTACTTCGATTTAGTGAATTGGTCAAGAATCATATCGTAAGACATGCACTAAACCATTCCAGAGATGAGGAGATGAGGATGTACTTCTTCCTCGAATCAATACGCCCCATCTTCCCTAAATTTCTGAGATTTCTTTCATTTCTAGACATCTGGCCAGAGAGATTGATGCCATAATCGTCAAGTCAGAAATCCAGGGATTGGCTTCGATGTTTCGAATTGTCCGGAGGGCATAGTGCACAACCGAGGGTATGGACTTGTTTTAGTAAATTAGCTGATCAACTCCGGAGACTGTCATGGGGTGGGCTTATAGTGGGGGCAACAATCACGCATCCCTTCGAAATGATTAATGGGTTAATATAAAATTCCATGGCTAAATAGGTAAAATTGCTATTTGTTTTTTACATTCAAATTGTAATGGTTTATAAGTTTGTTTGTTTGTTGTAATATTGTAGGTATATCGATTTTCACGATTCTGAATAACTAAAAAAAAGTGTGTGATTGAGATACTTTATACAGTTGTCAATTTTTAGATTCGAACGACTGCGGTCGAGCTCTCGATCCCGGAGTGTGTGACGCCGTCACACCTCCATTACCGTCGCCGTCGGCCGCTCGAGAATTCCAAAGTCACAAGCACATCGAATACTTCGTCAAGAGCGTTTTCACCCATATCACATCCAGAAAGTTCAGCAGTTCAAGCCCGCAGACTATCCGAGAAGGGTGGCATTTTGTCAGGAAATGTTACGGAGACAAGCTGAAAACGAAATTAAAAATATTCTATGGACTGATGAATCACATTTAAGGCGATGTGGGGTGTTCAATGCGCATAACTACCACGTGGAGTATTGATAATCCACACCTCACAAGGGAATCTAATTTCCAAGAACAATTTAGTATCAATTTGTGGTCAGGCATCCTAAACGGACAGCTGATTGGTCCGTTCCAATGCCAAAAGCTTACCGAACGCCACTTCTGATGATGACCTTCCGTCAACTTCAGGGATGACGGAAACTCGCAAACGAAGTGCTAGGATTAGGGTACGCGAAGGTAGTGAACTCGACAGTGAATTCGACGATGAATTCGACGAATCCCCTGTCGACGTCACTAACTTGGCTACATTAGATAGGAACATCCCTAACGACGACGAACTAGAGGAGCCCGTTCGTCAAATCAAAGGCGCCATTGAGAGTGTAATGGATGCATAAGCCGATCGTCTTCCTGGCGTCACGTCAACATCACGTCTGCATAAGTGGACTGACACTGATGCAGACGAGATAATGGTATTATTTGCTGTTTTTATGTACATGGGGATTGATCCACGGAGAAATTAGTATGAGTATTGGAAGGCAGACGATTACCTGGAGATGCCCAAGTTCAGGCAATTGATGTCTTACAATCGCTATATTTTGCTAAGCAAATTCCTTCATTTCGTAGATAATTCTGATATGAGTCAGAATTCGGTACCTAATCTTTGTAACTCGAGTTGCTAAGGTATTTAGCTAAAATTTTGTTATAAATTGCTAATTATTATAAGTATATCTTTTTCTTTTTTTAAGAAGGCCGGTCGCTATAGCCGACGTCACTGCGACCCATGAGGATCTATTGTGACTCCTTCGCACTAGAGAATCATCCCCAACCCAATACTGCTCATAAATTGAACGATATGGTTGGGGTTGGTGCCACGAATTTCCTCTGTGGATGAGTATTCGTGGCGACCAAGGTGCCTGTTCCTGCTCTGTAGTAGAGCAGGACAGTCGAGGAGAAGGTGAATAGGTGTTTCATCCTCCTCACAGAATCTGCAAGTCGTTATGCTACAAATACCCATTCTGTTTAGGTGTTTGTTGAGCTTGCAGTGCCCAGTTAGGCTTCTGGTAAGGATTCTTAATTGGTTCCTACCCAAGGTGAGCACTAATTCTGATAGTTTCTTGTTGAAGCCAGGAATTAGTGCCTTAGAGTGTTCAAGGCCAGGGGTCTCAACCCATTGCTTCCTGCAGTCTGTGACCCCATTCCTTGAGCACTTGTTTTGTGGTACTGGGAGTTATACCACAGACTGGTTCTGGGCCATATATGAGACTCTCGGCCCCAAGCCTAGCCAGTTCGTCAGCGGTTTCATTTCCGGGGACGTTACTGTGGCCCGGGACCCATACTAGGCGGATGTTGTTGTTCCTTCCCAGCATAGTTAACGTCTCAATGCATTCCAGAACTAATTTGGACGAGACTTCTGCGGCAGCCAGGCTTTAAGTGTAGCTTGACTATCGGAGAAGATAAAAACGTTTCTATTAACTAGGGCCATCTCCAGGCTTTCTAGTGAACAACCGAGGATAGCGAAGACTTCAGCCTGAAACACGGTCGCAAACTCCCCCAAACAGGCGTATTTGCCTTTCGGTGGCCTGCCTCCGTAGAATCCGGCTCCCGCACGGTTGTCTTTCCTTGATCCATCCGTGAACCAAACTATGTCGCTAGGGCGGACATCGATTGGGATTTTTCTTTCCTAGTCCTCCCTGGAAGGTATAAAAACCTGGTATTGCTTCGAAAAGCTATGCACCTTGATCATGGCATCTGATGGCATGGCCATGACAGGTGATTCACTGTTCCAGCTGTCGAAATGGTAAAATTAGTATATCACTGGAATGACAAAAAAAAGTTTCATAAACAAAAGGCTGCTGCTCGTGCTCAAGCTAGAAGTCGAACTGAAGGTGGAAATGTTGAAGTCCCCGAATTGACCGAAGTCGAGAAAAGGATTTTAACATTGATGGGTGGTGAAGGTTATGCAGTTGGTGATACACATTTAAGAATAGAATCTTTTGTAAGCAATGATAAGATTGAATCATTAAAGTACCTACTCAGGGTGCGACTTGCAGTGTTTATTTTTAATTCCAGGAATAAGAAAATAAAGAGAGTACATCTATTTTAGCAAAAGGGCTTTACGAAGATCCAGTACCTGGGACATCCGGGGTTCTTTTAGAACAACCAATAGTAATTTTTAAATTTGTTTATCCTTTACAAAACAGATAGCTATTAAATCAAAGTTAGGGCGCTTTTAGTGTCACGCGGATTTGCTCACGCACGCGGGATTGGCCCGCATGCGTAGCATCCGCAAAGAACAATTTCATATAGGTATCTATTGTAAAGCGTGATAAACGCACGCGGGACGCGGGGCGCTGTGCGGGGCGTCACCCCGGTGCGGGGTATCCGCATGCGTAAGCGCTGCCTACAACTTCAGTGCCCATTTTAGAGTCGAGCGGGGCGCACGCGCCGTATTGTACTACCGAAATGAAAATCGATACAGAACGAGTAATCATTGAAGTTCATCTGCGGCCCGTTTTGTGGGATAAACGCAATGAATTATACAAAAACAGGGACGCGAGGGAGGCTGCATGGAGAGATATTTTGAAGGAATTGGCACCTAACTACGAAAATTTGAGCGAAGAGGAAAGAAAAGTGGCGGGTATGTGTTTGGTTCATTATTTTATTTATACAAGCATCATTACTTTATTAATATAAGCATAATTATTTAATTCACAAATAACATCAAAAACCTTCTAAAACCTTTTGAGTTTAGTTAATTAATTATATATCGGTGTTGCCAGGAGACTTTTCCTTCATTGATAAAGTAATCTGCAAATATATCTCTGATATTACTTGCCGACGTATTACTACTTTCAGTCTGCTGCCTGGGTAGTGGTCCCGTAAAACCATTTGTGACAAATGTATGGCTGACCATGTAGCCATCCCGTTTCCTTATGAAATTGTGAAGTACACATGCCGCCTTGACTATTAATTGTGCTAGATCTAACTTGACAGTCATGGATCTGTGAAATATTCTAAATTTATTTGACATAATTCCAAAAGTGCATTCTATGTACCTTCTAGCTCTGGACAGACGGTAATTAAATATTTTCTTTTTGTAAGGTAAATTATCACGAGCATAAGGCCGCATCACATGTGATGATAAACCAAATGCCTCATCTCCCACTATCACGAACGGCAACTTCGCTCTTACACTAGATGGATAAGCTACTTCGGGGCAAATAATAGGCAACTCTTGCGGGTCAGGGATACCCAACGTGTTACTTTCCAGTTTCGTATACAATTGACTCCTTCTAAAGATGGTTGAATCGGCGTTGCTTCCACTGGTACCGACATTAATATATGTAAAATTATAATCAGCATCACACATTGCGAGGAGCACTACAGAATAATATTTCTTATAATTAAAATATAGTGATCCACTGTGCGGCGGCCGAATCACTCTTATATGTTTTCCATCAATAGCACCCAAGCAATTAGGAAAATTTGTATATGTGAGAAATCCCTCTGCGATTTCTTTCCATTTGATCCCATTAAGCTGTGGAATACATTCAGACTTTAGTTCAATCCATATTATGTAACAAACTTGTCTTACTATTTCGCTAATTGTTGCAATTCCAATCATATAGGAATAGTGTAGATCAGTGAATGTATTACCAGTTGCCAAATATCTGAAAACAAAAACAATATATTAATAATATGATAACATAATATATTAATAATGCTGACATCAGACATAAGACAGCATGCACCGCTCGAATTTTACTTCAGAAGAAAAATAAATACCCTTAAGGTGAAAGGGCACGGAAGTAGCTAGCGCTAGAAGTTTTTAATTCGTTTTAACTACAGTACTATAGCTACGTTAGATTTCTATGATTTGCCGAAAATGTTATCATAGGGGGGTATTTATGCAGTTATGATTTCATATGAAAAGTTCGAAGTATAGTTATGTATCTCATATCTGCTAAAAGTGGCCACTTTTAGCAGATTTGAGACACATAACTATGCTGTAAATATTTTATAAGAAATCTTCTTTGTATAAATTAACCCCTATGGTAAAATTTCCGGCAAATGAAAGGAATCTAATAAATATATATAATATAATATAATAAAATATCGTTTATTTCAAGTCCTCCTTCATGAAGGTTGACAGATGCAAATAAAGAAAATTTTTGTTAAAACAATTAAAAACTTACAGCGCTAGTGACTTCCGGAAGTTTTCACCTTAATTTTGATGATGGCAAATTTTACTGTAACAAATAAAAAAAATTCCCGATTCAATCCGGTGTTTTTCCAAAAATCCTTAAATGAAGTTCTAATTATTTTTGTAAAAAATGAATTATTTCCATTCAGTAAAATTTGCCATCATCAATATTATGGGTACTTTTCCTTCAACTGCGGCCTTATTTTTCCACTCTGTATAGGTATATATATATTGCTTGATTTATCTAATGCTTCATGAGACAGTGTAAAGTTGACAACATGTGTGAATTAATGAGGGCCTTTAATCGAATGCAGTTAAATTTCCAACTAATATCAGATTTGTACACACGGCCACAGATCAAGCTTCCCAAAACCAGTATAAACAGGACTCATGCGTTGTTTATTATCGTAGACGACTCGCCGCCCGGCGAGGCCCTAGCAAGTTCCGTTTATTGGTACTGGTTTTGGGTAACTTGATCTGAAACTGTGTGTACTTTTGCCACTTACTTATTATATTTTGTCATTTCAGACAAGAAAATACAACAACGCTGGCGAACAGCAAGGGACACTTACCAGAAAGACAAGATATCTGAAAAAAATCAGCCATCCGGCTCTGGGAGTAAGAAGAAGAAGAAATATTCTTACTATGACATTTTGACTTTCTTAGACAGTACAACGGAAACTGCTGGAGAAGAGTCACTCTGTGAAGAAATGTCTGAACAAAGTAATTTAGAAACACCTAATGAGTCCACGCAACCAGGTACTTCACGTCAAGAAAGTTCTCAACTAACATCACAACGTAATTTAGAAACACGTAATGAGTCCACGCAACCAGATACTTCACGTCAAGAAAGTTCTCACCCAACATCAAAACAAAAACAAGTAAAATCTAAAAAGCAAGCACCATCTGAATTTGAGGCACAGTTATTAGAATGCTTAAAGTCTAATCAACTGGAGCTAGAAAGTGAGGATTTGGCTTTCTTTCAGTCTCTGCAGCCTTCATTAAAAAGATTCACTAGATATCAAAAACTAATGTTCAGAACAAAAGTGTTAAATATAGTTATGGAAATGGAAAGTCAAACACAACCTGCATACTACAGTCCCATACCTACAAGTTCTAGTGCTTTTACTGAGCTTGACAGTTTGTCACCGATAAATCAAGATTACCAAACCAATAGTATAATCCAGGATACTTCGAGTCTTAACGACAATGCTATTAGTTCTGCTGCAGTGAATGACAATGAAACTCTTATTTCGACTGAAAGCGGCTTGTTTAATATCACGTCTTATGACGTAATTTATACCCCAGCAACAACATCATCTACAGGCGAAAGAAATGTCAACGCTCAGGATACAAATTTACAAAGAAATGAATGATGTAAAATTTGATTTTTTAATTTATGAATAAAACTCTTTTTATTAAAATGAGTACGATTAACTTTTTTTCTCCAGTTTCTCTCTAATTGTTTGTTTAGTCATATGAGTGCGGTTGTACACACGGCACAGATCAAGTTACTCAAATCCAGTATAAGCGGGACTCCGACGGGTTACCTAAGTATGATAATACGCAAGGCGCGAGTTCCATTTATGCTGGTTTTGGGTAACTTGATCTGTGGCCATGTGTACTTTATCAGATAAAAAAAAGGATTGTGTATGTAGGTTGAACGTACCAATCCCAAACCAATTAAGGACTTTTTTTGACTTTAAATTACTGTCATGTGCAAACCTATAACTTTTATCTATATTATAATAAGTAGCGTGTGATGAAAGGTAGGAATGATTCCACTTTAATGGTGACATTTTATGAGTGAAATAATCTTATTTTATGAAATTTCAACAATTAATAACCAATGACGCGTTACTTTACGATATTTCAAACAAAAAATCATTATTATACCGTTTATTTAGACTGGATAATTACTAGAACATGTGTTGTATGATGTCTCAATAGTTGACCACGGTGGTCAACTACCGAAAAAATCATTGATTTGATTTTTGTTTAACATTTTTGCAGTTGACCAGAGTACATGACAAAATTTTTTTTTTGCACATGTAAATTTACACATGACAGTAATTTGAAGTCAAAAAAGTCCTTTACTGGTTTGGGATTGGTACGTTTATCCTACCTGTTCAAATCCCTTTCCACTAAATCATAGCAGGAAATTAAATATTTAAAATTTTAAACTTACCTTAATGTAATAGCGAGCCTCTCAATCGGTTGTATTGTAATCCTTCGTAAACTGCTTTTTTGTAGCTTATTCTCAATTTTACACAACAGTTCATCAAAAGAACGAATGGACATTCGAAAGTAATTTTTAAATTTACGTTCATTATTTTGTAGTTTTCCAAAGTGTGTAACAAACGCCCCAGCAAGAAGCCTATTTTCAAGAAAGGGATCAACATGTACTCTTGTCTTCTTGTTTCGTCGTTTGTAAAGTATGTAAGCGACAGATATTCTTTTGACATTGATCATTTTTGAACACGTCTATACCGTTACGCAGCCCGTAGAAAACTGAAACTCATGCTGCGTATGATCCGCAGCGTGAAATTTTACGCATGCGGTCCAATCCCGCGTGCGTGAGCAAATCCGCGTGACACTAAAAGCGCCCTTATATCCAACATGCACAGCGTATTTCAACAGTCGCCTTTTCTTTACAATCAATGAGAAAGTGTTATTTTAATTGCAGGATTGTATACCTGATGAAAATATAATAATAGACAATGCTGAGAGAAATAACTTGAATGCTATTGTAAGTACAAACTACTTATTTAAGTTTACCTATACCTAACTAGTAAATTTCTTAAGAAATGAAAAGTAAAAGTTGTTGGCTATCTGATTTACTGATATCATATTATTTTTAGGTGGATCATGGATTGGAGAGTGAAAATATTACATTACAAAATCTGGAAATGTCTCCAGAAACTGTACCAGTAGCCTATAATACTGTAAGTTATTATGTTTCGTGACATTCGAACGGATCGACGAATCAGATGACATATTATTATAGGTCTCTACCACCTATCAAACCTGATCTTAATGAATAAACTCTTTTGTGGATTGATTGGATGAGGCATGTCATCATATCGGCGATTTCTGGACTGAACCAAGAGATGGTCGATTGATATTGAAAAGATGTCGAACTTATTGAACCAACCCAAACACGGCCCACCCCTTATCAAATAAAAGGATTTCGGACCTAAATAGCAAACATTACCACTAAAAAATGTTTTTAAATACCTGATGTTATCGATCCAAGCCGTTCGATCTATTCTGACAAGAGTCACTCGATTAATTTCTCCGAAATTAAAAACCGTCTATTGAGAAGGCAGAACACACAGAAATTAGTAGGCGTTTTCCAGTCTACACTTTGAAATAAAAAAGTGATAGACCTAAAAAATCTTTGTCAGCATAACGAGTTGATAAATGTGGTAGAAAACGTCTTACGACTACTTGAATAGAAGAGGAAATAAGGCGTGTTACACTTGAAAACAGAAAAAAGACCCAAAAAGTCATAAAAGTTTTGTTAGATGATGCTGACGTAGCTTTATCGAACAGCTAGGCTATTCTCTAAGGAACACGTTAAGGCTGTGCTCGTCGCTGTGATCACAGATGTCACAGCTGTCACATCGTTCGGTGTTGGCACGGCGTTGGAATTTGTATTCTCTAAGCTCTCTTATCTCGTCGACGATGTCTCAGCTGCGGCTGTCAGCGAGGCTGCGGCTGAGATAGTGGACTCGACTATAGATACATTTTTGTTTTAGGAATTTTAGTTATTTTGTCGCGGCAAACTATAATTAGAACAGGGGTCACCAATTAGTTTCGCTCGGGGTATGCTAAAAATTCTAATAATATACAGGGTGCAATTTTACCTTCCTGCCAAATTTGGAAATATTGATCCTTGTTAAAAATAAAAATACACGTATTTCTTCTTTTATAATCACTCAGTACTAAAATTTTGAGAAATAGCCTCCGAAAGTTTTCCTACCAAACACCACAAAATATGGACACATGCGCGGCCCGACCCCGCCCCGCCCTTCCATTGACATTCTTGTTATTATCATAAGTTGCGAATTTTCCCTTCATACTTTGACGGTCTTAAGACCGTCAAAATGTAAAGGACGTAGACAGCTATGTTTAGAATAAAATAAATTGATACACATCAAAAGAATGGAAAATTACAACTTTTTAATTACGAACTATACGAATAATAAATAAATTCTAAAATTCTAAATTCTAAAAAATCTTGATTCTTGTCTACACTTAACATAGTTCAAACTGCAATCCGTTTTGCTCTAAGCAGAGTCTACCGCGTTTTGCACATTGTCTTAGACTTTAAAAGTTTGTTAAGCACAACTTCGTCACTTTTAACCTCGTCAGAGGCATGTCTTTGATTGTTTCGCGATTCAGATTCAGGGTACAGCTGCTGCATTCGAGAATCATCAATCAGCTGTTACGAAGACGAGGAAGGCTTTCTTGCTTGTACAGTCTCTGGGTTCCGCGTGAAATTTCGCCACTCAAAATGTAGCACCTCGACAGTTCATAACACTCGATCGTGGTTAGGGTACATTTTCACAGACACTAATTATTATTTCAAGCGCGGGGGCCGAGGGGCCGTGACAAACAAAATAATTACGTGTTAGCAATACAACTATGCACGTGGTACTAAACGGCCCCCGGCGACCGCCAGACCGGCCGGCCTCCCGCCTCCCCGCGCGTGGTTACGCGCTTTACCCGCTTTACCGCTTTACCCCTAGGCCTAACCGGTCTTCCGACTGGATCTGTGCGGCGCGACGGAGTTAGCGCTCGCAATATCGTTATTATTATGAACTTAGGAAGTGACCATTGTGCACCGATTTTTTTGGGATAAAATATTTTATAGTAAAAAAATTAACACCCTACGTTTTCTGGTTTAATGGACTCACCTAATGATACCTAAGCCCCAAAAAAAATTGGCAGGTAGGTTTAATTGCACCCTGTATATATTATTAGAATTTTTATAGTAATAATCATTTGTATAGCATAGTACATACTTCAACAAATTCAAAAAGGCAAAATTATTAATAAATCGAAATAAAATCCAAATAGTTGAAAGTGACCAACCAATATAAACCAATATATGAACCTCGTATCTAGTATTATAAAAAAAACTCGCTTGGCCTTCTATACTCACGTATGTAAACAAAATATAAACAAAAGTGCAAACCAAGGGACACGAAATAGATCGAACTTCATTTAACTAAACAGGCGATCGACGATGGAGTCTCCTTATATTATTTGGGTTAGTATAATGAGTTTATGCATGTAGTTAAAAAAATGTGTGATAATCTATGGAGTGAATACTTCGATGAGCGGTCTCTATCCAAGGGTATCTGGTACAGACTACAGAACTATCCAGGCTCCAGCATACGTTGTGCAGATTCCCTTGGTTCGAGGACATGAAATTGAATCGAGTGGTGGTCATCACTGCCTTTCGACTACGCTCTGGACATATTCCATTGAACGCTTTCGGTTTCATTATTAGGAAGACGCTGAGACCCAACTGAGGACTGAGGAGTGTGACGTTGTGGAGGACGTCTATCACGTGCTGATGGAGTGTATCCGGGCCGAAGCCGAGAGACAGGATTATTTTTGTGTTTTATTATAATTTTCAAGTCGGATTTTGTAATAGCATTTTGCTGCTACAGCTGCCAGAGAGCTTTTATAAACTTTTTAAATTAATATATATATATATATATATATATATATATATATATATATATATATATATATATATATATATATATATATATATATATATATATATATATATATATATATATATATATATATATATATATATATATATATATATATATATATATATATATATATATATATATATATATATATCTATGGATGCTTCACACCACGTCAGTCTGGCCCCGTGCTAAGTACCTGAAGGACTTGTGTTACAGGTACCAGACAACGGAAATATATTTAATACTTTTATACTATACATAAATTTAAGATTTTTATTATATCATACACATATTTAATACACATCCATGACCCAGGAACATTGAAAAACTTTGTTCCGTCGGCGGGATTCGGACCCGCGACCCCCGGCTTGAGCTGCCACACACTCTTAGCCACAGAGGTCGTCAATGTTGTGTTAGTCGGCGTTAGCATTGGTTTTTGTATCTTGTTTTTTCTTTGTGTTGTTACATCGATTTTGTATTGTTTTTGTAATTAATGTACTATGGGGGTGATGTTTTCCGTTGGGAAAAATCCCGTTTAAAACGATAAATTAAAAAAAAAGCAGTGACTGTTACTGGTGCTCGATACCGCGACATGATAAGACAGTTCTTTTTCGCGAAATTGGATGATATTGATGTGGCCAACAAGACGATGCCACATGACGTTTCAACAAGACGATGCCACATGCCATACAGCTCGTGAAACACGTCGTGTAGTCTCTCGTTTCGGTGATCAGCATAGGGATGATGACAAGGTCAAAGATTAGCTAAGTTAAATGTCAAGAAAATGTATATGTATTATGTTCGATGACAAAACTCAACTAACCTACGAAACATATCGATCTATATTTGTTTATCATTTTGATTTGGATATAGGATAAACATTAGGATTTGGATTTCTAACCCATATAGCCATTTTTGGGAACTCGACATAACGGTTTCGACACCTTGTGCTAACACTTATTTGTTCTCGACACTTAATCGCGTCGCCGTTTCATATAAGAGAAGTCGCTGCAGCTAAAATTGGGGACGAGACGACGCACTAATATTCGGTTTCTAATTTACGTCGCCGTGTCGTAACACTGTTACCATAATTTAACTAGATTCCACAAATCGTTCGTTCAATCGCTCATAATCGTTCATTCGTTGACATTGACTAGTGAAAGAATTAAAAATAAGAAACTGCCATCTTATCACCAAGGTAAATAAACAAAGATTTTGTTTTTATTCAACATTATGGTTTTTTATGCCTAAATCTTAACGGGAAATTAAATTCATCGTGTATTTTTAGTGGGATAGTTCGAAATTTACCAACGCGCCGCATAATTATCACAATTTAACCATTCCTACAGAAATACATATTGTTGGTTTATAGCAATAATTTTATTTTGTATTCTCAAAAGCTTTAAATATCCAATGCAATAATAAACTTGAATATTGAATAGCATACTTTTTAGCAGCAATAAACCGTACAATCAATAAATAATGAAAAATATATATTTTGTTATGTGAAAAATATTTTCGGCACAACTTGTTACAAAGTTACGATAAATGTCGACATTGTGAATGTTACATAACGTAGTCACAAAGTTACTGTATTTTTAAAATGGTATCTCCTTGATTATCTGTTCACAGTTTCTCAAACCTTGCCAGACAAAATGCTATATAGAATTCTTTTGACTAAAGAAAGCTCTTCCGAGTTAATATACCTCGTACCAAGTACCTTATTCAAACGAAATAAATATTACATAAATTAATATTAATTATTCTTTTTCAAATGATGATGCGCCTGACACAAAAAATTATTGAATATCTGTTTTGATATTAGTTACTTACATAACGTACTGTGCAGCAAAAGTACAAACGGTGAATCTTAACTACGAAGATTCTGACAAGTAATCTTGATTCATGTCAAGTAGATAATGCTAGTAAAGTTATATTACAATGCAAGTGTAATTATGATGATTTTGTGACTTTGAAAATCGTGAAATAAAAAATATTATTTTTTTCTTTAATTTTTTTTTTTTACCCGTAACGTTATAATATATCAATACAGGAATAAATACCATTTGAGAGATGCAAAGCATACGTAGCACAAACTACAATCAAACAGACTAAGGAATCTAGCCAGATGTAACTAAGTAATCGGCCAAGACGTGCCAGTTGGACTCACGCACACAGGGTTCCATACCGTTAATATAGAGCAAAAATAGGTCAACATTTTTAGAGTTTTTAATTACAGTAGAACCCGTTTAAGACGATCACGCTTAATACGATTTCTCGCATAATACGCCATTTTGCATCAGTCCCTGCAACTTGAGACATGTTTTCATACATTCTTACCCGCTTAATACGATCGACATCCCGTTTAATACGCCCCGAACGTCCAACACATATTACCTCTTACCTCCTGTTTTCCTGGATATTCTTCCATTGATGATAATGTATCACCGTACGAAATTCAAAAAGATGAGTCAACTCCGATTTTTACACACGCACAGGCATTATCAGCAGTTAATGATTCAACCTATCAAGCCTGATAAGAGCACCGATGATCGCGACAGCAATAGAATAACAATAGATTCCAAGAATCCGCGATCGAAGGATTAAGACGCTATGTAACTTCTTTGAATCAAAGCGAAGACGCACTACAAAAGTTAAATTACGTTGATAATATTGTAATTGCTAATGCCTTAAAATCTTTCCGTCAAACTAAAATAAGTGATTATTTTAAATAACGTGATAGTAGGTAATACACGACATTTAATATAACGTACATAATTTTTAAATGTACAATTCAATACCTACATCAGAAAAAACACAATAAATATTAATTATACGTATATAGTAGGTCCGGTTTTTATTTCCTTATATCCCGCAGAATACGCTTTCCCGCATAAGACACGTTTTTGGTCGAGTCCCTGTGAAATCGTCTTAAACGGGTTTTACTGTAAAACGTTCATTTCAAAAAATTTTTTGATTTTAATTGATTTTATTTTAATTAAACTGTAAACTGGCAGTTATCACAACACACAGTTTTAGAATGACTGGGATTTGTTGACTTACATTTATCAAAGTTAGTGATTAGGTATTTCGGAACATTGACGTAACGTTACTATACATGTTACCACTCAGTTACTACACATTGTTACCAATATTGTACACTAGTAACTTTACTTTAATCTGTCATTTTGTTACTAAACGGTTACAACACGTAGAAGCGAACTCCCAGACAGTCGCAAGGTGTCGTATCCGCTACGAAACTGTTACGACTTGTTACAGATTTACAAATCTGCGACCGAAAATGGCTATATGGGAAGAAGTTATATTTGCAGTACTTGTGACTTTCTGACTTAGGCTCTCACAGTAAATCTAAAGAATGCTTCCGATCTCGAAAAAGTTGAAAAAGAAATAAATAAGTTGAAAACTGAGAATAAGTTACACAAATTGAAGGCTAATATTTTATATAAACGAAAAAGAGAAACTAGAATTCAATATCAGTCATCTTCTCGAAAAGAAGCTATTGCAAAGGACTTTCAAAAAAATTAAAGTATGCCGAACATTACCAAAAATTACGTTTATTTAAAAAGACAACTAATTACTAACCTTAAATATTTTTAACATCCATGAACCACATTCAAATCATATTTCTTCTGCTACCCAGAATCCGAATTTTGACCCAAGTGTAGAAAAGGTTGGCCACCCTTGGTCTAAGGCAGGGATCGGCAGACCGCGGCTCGCGAGCCGCATGCGGCTCTTTCATAGGATTAATATGGCTCTTCTAAGAGTATTCTTATTTCTTACACTCACTGCCTAATTGTACCGTTTTAGCAGAAATAAAACACCTAAACAATATGAAACAACTGAATTCTCCGTCAACTTGCGATATTTTACCTAAAATAGAGCAAATCCTGTTTGATACATGGATTGCCTTCCTGCAAAATAATATGAAACGACAAAAAAACTAGCATTTGCTATTATAATATCTATCTTCGGCTCTACATATTCATGTGAGCAAACATTTTCATCTATGAATCAGATTAAAAGTAAATTAAGAAGCAAATAAACCGACGACAATAATTTTCAGTCGTGCCTTCAATTAATATAAACGAGTCATAGGCAAGTTTTTGAAAGCAATGCAAGGACACCGTTCCAACTAAAATTAAAATATAATAATATAATTATTAATGAGTGTTATTCTAATAAATTTCTTTCAGTATTTTTTTTTTACTGTAAAACGTGTAGCTTTGTAGTGTGAAGCAAATTAGGTTCTAATTATTATTATTAGACTTATAAAATATATGTAGCGGCTCTTTGAAGGTATGGAAAAATCTACAAACTTCATATTTGGCTCATCTGATTGGTAAGTCTGACGACCCCTGGTCTAAGGCAATCTTGGACAAGATAAAGACATGTTCCAAGGAATCCCCATTCAGACAGGGCAATGGGTAACTCGTTTTATATCTTTATATACAAGAGAGACACCCCTACATGAAATAGGTGACTGTAGGTGCAGAAACGAGATGTTTTTTAACTACGTAACAAGAAGTGGGACTTAGAAGACAAAAATACAATTCGATTTGATTCGATTGTGATTGGCTAATTTTAAAGGAAGATCGACAGTGATTGGCTGTTTAAAACGGACGAATTTAAGTTTAATCTGTGGTTTTTAACTTAAACTTAACAATAACCGACGTAATTTTTTTAAGTCCGACCTTTTTTTAAATTCTCTTTTTTCTTAAGTGTCAAGAGCAGACTATTAATAAAGGCTTAAAACTACTTACTTGTGATAGACATAGTATAGAAAGATACGGAGTGGTAACGGGACAGTAGCGAATGGCTAGACTCTAGACTCTTAGAGTCTAGAGCATCCTTTGTCGCTTGGAAGGTAATGACCAGACATTTGAAGATTTCCCCAGACTTACACAAGAAAAACTAATATTGTTTGCCGTGGAGCTTATCATTGCAAAATAGCACGTTCCTATTGCAGTGAGCACATAAAACGAGCAGGTGTTTATGAAATTTGAAGTTTACAGGGATCCAGTGCTTATGGCATTGAGTGGTGAAGATGAAGAAGGAGCATTGATAAGATGCCCAATTCAATCTAGGCACGTTAGAAGCAGAATCTACTACACATATAATATAATGTATAAAAATTAAAACAGCAATGTCCTTTTTCCATTATTTATGGAAAAATGACATTGGACTGCTGTGCTCATGTGATGAGTATTATATATTACTTGAGTTGGGCCAGATTTCAAAATGACTTCAATCATCCTGGACACACATTGGATTATGTAATTCTAGATAATTTAGAAAATGAATAATGTTTTAAATAATAAAATGATCCATGTAACTAACTTTTTGTGTTTTGTTCTCCTTTAATGTAAGTGGAATGTCACAAAGTGGAAAATATATTTAAAGGATGACCATAATATGTTATTCATTAAACACCCATTTTAACGATTCAATTATCCTTTTACTTAAAATAGTGGGTAATACGACCCCTGCAGATCTTCGAATAGCAATTTGTCACTTAAAAATCAGGATCAGAATCCATCTGCATCTGGTAGCCTTCAATCTATGACTAATGATGACAGGCAGAAATGTGTGATATTGACCTCAAAAGATGAAACCCAATTGACAGCAAAGCCCATTGAGCTTTGGAATCAGGTTGCAGCACTCCTTACCAAGGTCAATGCCGATGAATCCTGGGCTACAACCATAATGGGATATGCTGGGTTTGATGTTCTAGCATTCCAACATAAAAAGAATCAAGGAATCCACAAACACGGTTGAAGTTGTTGAGAGACTAACTCATCTTGTGAGATTATTAAGAATTGAAAGAAGAGCTGCTGGGAAAAATCAAGTAGTGACTGTCACGCATTTCTATATCCTTCCCTGAAGTAGTGGCACCGATACTAACAGTTATTCCTGACATTCCCGGCCCTATAACCCTTCAACAAATAAAGGATCTGTCAGGGTTCACCGAATTCCCTCCTATGGCACGACAGCCAGCATAAGCATGTTTCCAGCCTAAGAATCACCCAAAATCAATGTTAATAAGTGAAACAATCAGTCAGAACAATGAAGTTTGGAAAAAGGCATCAAGGAACTCTAATGCCGGCCAAACCAAGGTCTATCAGTTAAACTCTTATAACTCATCCTTATTTCCTGAAGATGCAAGAGTGGAATGGTGAGAAAGCAAAAACGAAATTGGAGGAAATATATCAGACCTCATTCTGATTTAATCTTAGTTTAATCATTTTATGTTAGCCACACATTAGTAATAAGTTTGTATTATACTACTTTTAGCTTGTAATAATATAATTATAATTAAGTTTATGAATAATTTAGAGTTAATAATCTTTACTAATATTATAAATGCGAAAGTATCTCTGACTGTCTGTCTGTCTGTCTCGCTTTCACGCCAAAACTACCGAACCGATTGTAATGAAATTTTGTACACAGATAGTCTAAAGCCTGAGAAAGGATATAGGCTACTTTTTAACTGGAAAAAAGGGTTGTAAGGGTGTGAAAATGCGTAAATTTGTTCAAATCAAGTTAGTTCCAAAAACTCATAACAGATGGCGCCATAAGTCGCCTAGATCGCGCTATCGCTTGCTCATACGTATTTCTATAAGACGGTGGTACCATGTTGAATTAGGTTTTTCGATTCTTTCGATTGTTATACACGTTATTAATTAACTCACCTACCAACATAGATATCAGAAACAACAGCCTACCAATGATAAATACTAAACAGTTTATGGGTAAAGCCATAGAGTACTGGTCTCTGGTAAAGCTAAAGTTGTGTAATGGGGGCTAAATAAGCTTTAAAATTTGGTATAAAAAAGTTAAAAAAAAAATTATTATGTGCCCACTGCACAGCTGTTTTGGGTATTTTGATTTGAGGGGTACCAGGGTTTTAAAAAGCTTTTAAATTTGACACCAATTTTGTTGACACCGCGCGCTATAAACTGAAGTCCACGCGGACGAAGTCGCGGGCAACAGCTAATGACAATATATATTCTATAGTTCTATAGATATAGTTATATGTATAGATCTCATGTAACCAATTAGTTTACGTGTATTAATCTAATTTAAGTAACCGCGTTTATTAAACATTATGTTAATTATTGATAATTTAATGATAGATACCATCTTCACTTGATGATTAGATTTTAATTCATTTATTTAAACACATGTATTTTAGGATTAGTTTTATTTACTCGCATGTTGGTACCATGTGATATTTGGTCATAAGCTGACAAACCATAGGCCGCTTCTTTAATATATACTTATGAAACAAAAAGTGCTACTTCAGAAAAAGAATACATTACATAAATTGAAAGCTGCAACATTTTATAATAGAAAAAGATAAGCTAAGAATAAAGCTATGAAAGATTTAAGCTAGGTACGCGTACTTATAACAATAGACTTTGCAAAAAATCTGCAAGAGCCAAATATCACAACGAATGATGTTTATTATCGGAGACAGCTCTCAATTTACAGCTTTAATATAAGTACAGTCTTTCAAGCGGCCAATCAATATTTTTTTCATATCCTGAAACAATTGCTCACAAAGGTGCTGATGATGTAGTTCCATGTTAAACTATTTCATTTACATTTTACCAGCAGAATGTAAAAAACTTGGAATTTTCTGTGACTCATGTGCGGGTCAAAACAAAAACTACACAATTATCTGCTACCTACACAATCTTGTCCATAATAAATGTCGATTTGAAAAAGTGACAGTTATATTTCCAGAACGTGGCCACAGCTATCTAGAATGTGATAAAGATTTTGGTCTTATAAATCAAAAATCATTAGCTGAACTACCAGAAGATTGGATCTAGCTGCCTTATTCATAAACGTTAATTAAATTTAAGCAACACTTTAAATAATATTTAACAAGAAATTGTATTCATAAACGCTATTTAGAGTTAATCATCTACTTAAGGCCCGATAGACCCAATTTTACATGACTTTGAATCAATAATAAACAAACAAATAGTGACTTTTAAAAGCCAAAAAAAAATACACATTGTTGTTTACTTAATGTACTTTGACAATTTGTGGTTCGAAACATAATATTGAAAACTTCACTCGATCAAAAATAACTCCGAAGAGGAGGCTAAATTCGAATATTTTGTGATATTTTTCTTATTTTTCATGAAGCTTATGATAGTTTTACTTTCAAAAATCATATCTTCGAAAAGCTCATAACTTAAAGAAGAATAATTTGTGGTTACATTTTGCATTTTGGTTTAATTATCAAAGAAAAAAGGTTTTTTTCTCCTATTTCGCCCTATCAAGTACGCGGCAAGCGTCGTAACCGCCACTGTACAAGGCGCGCTGATATGAATGTTATTTTAATGTCCTTTACGTCGATATTCGTACTGACAGACATCGACCTGCTAATTTTCGGGTCTATAGGGCCTTAATCTGTTGATTAAATTGCTGTCAGATTAAACACCCTCACACCCTTGTTTAAGAGCTTAAATAGCAAAATGGCGGCCTAGCAAACAGATGTTGTGGCGAGAATGGTCATGAGCAGGTAGACAGTCATTGTAATTTGTACGATTGTGAGTTTTTTTGTTACAAAGAGTCTTTTTGATTTTATTGATTTTACGATGGCTTATTTATTTAATTTTGGTGAAGATATATGTCACGTACATGACTTCGAGCGGGATATTATGTTGGATGTACATTAATTTAATCGAGGATGAAAGGGTGAAAGTTTATAAGCAAAGGTTGGGTCCCATGGTTGTATATTATGATGATGATGCAGAATTTAGAAAAGTACAGATTTTTCAAATAAAATATGTATGTCGGAAATAATCTAAGATCTTGTGAAGGACGAAATTGTTGTTGAAATCAGTTCGAAGATCGGTTTCTTTTAATTATTATGTCCATGTTTAATATAATTTTCAACTACTTTTTTTACTTTGAAACATGTGATGAAAGTTGAAACTGTAAACTGTGAAATCGACGAACGAATTACGAAATCGAAGCGCCAAGATTGACAGCACACTGACACTTGACACTGACAGAACAGAACTTTTTTTTTTAAATGGCTTCACTATTTTACGTCGTCATGCATACAGCCAGATTCTTACCATTTATACCAAAAAATTGCTATAGTAAAAAAAGTTAAGTGATGTTTGGTTAAGCAACTTTTAAGTAACGTTTATGAATACAAAATTTTTAATCATTTCTTAGGGCTTAATCAACTAATTAGTTAAGTCATGCTTAAGTCGTTGATTAACAACTTTTTATGAATAACGCTGTAGGTATTTAAGGCTTTGTCCACATCTGTATCATGATCGCGTATCAGATCACCGTCGCGATCATAGCGCCGTATCAAGTATGTGTATCATAATGCCGCGTCTCCACTAGGCAACATTTGGCGAGCGACATGTTGCACAACAAGATGCGCAACATGACGAAAGTCAGCGCGGAACTTTTGTTTAACAACGTTGTCTGTCTCTACATCTACTACTTTGTCAGTCGTCGGCAACATGTCGCCGGAGGAACTAGTGTTGATTTCAGCGGCAGTGGTTATAATTTTATCGAAAAATGCATCAAAAAGAAAAAAACCTCGTTGGTGGATTAGAAAATACCTACAAAATAAAGAAAATGTATTCAGTGATCTAAGTGTGGTTGATGGGTCTTTTAAGAATTTTACCCGAATGAGCAAAACAGACTTCGAGATACTGTTACAAAAAATTGAACCCATAATATCGAAGCAAGATACAAAATTTCGAAATGCAACTAGTGCTTCTCTCAGACTGGCTGTTACACTTCGATATTTGGCAACCGGAAATTCATATACTTCACTGTCCTACACCTTCAAAATATCAAGACAATTAATTAGTAAAATTGTACAAGAAGTTTGCAGAGCACTGATTCAGAATTTAAAAGATTATGTAAGGGTAAGTACCTACAGTCAGCAAAGGAGTTACTTGACTCCTCCAACTCTACATTTGTAGAGACATTTGTACATTTTGTAGGTTAGGGGGTCAGGAAACTCCATATAAAATGAAAGATTTGATAGGTTAAATATTAAGCTTTATTCAAATAATCAACGTCTGTTAATGATTTAAAATCCCTTAATTGTGGGTTAATCCTGTAAATCTGACATGATATTACGTAATTCAAAATTAACAACATCTTCATCATTATTTTGTTGAACACTGTCCTGGGTTGTGCTACCATTATTACTTGCTGATGTGACGGGTGTGCTTTGCCGTTCTGTACTATAGCCGTACGTATTATACTCTTGTCGATACTTTCCAATACGAGCATCAATCAATATATTATTTATAAATTGCTTGGCTATTAGAGTAGAATATTCGTTCTTTATATTTCGAAGTTCTGATGCCACATACTTCCCATAAACATCAAATTCATCTGTCATTTCATCTCTATCCTCCAATCTTTTTTTTACATTCTTCATTACTTCATAAGCTTCATCAATTTTTTCGTCTTGACTCCGCTTCTTCGCTACTTTTTTCCCAGTTTGTGAAATTATTTCGGTTTGATCTACTCGCGCTTCTTCATTTTGATGTTCCGTAGAGTTATGGTCTTCCACCTTAAAAAAACATATATTAAGCTTAACATTTCAGATTCCATCAAATGAAGAGGAATGGAAGGATGTCGCAAGAAAATTTAACATGTTGTGGAATTTTCCCCACTGTGTCGGTGCTATAGATGGTAAACATGTGCTTATTACAGCGCCACCGAACTCTGGCAGTGAATATTATAATTACAAGGAACAGTTTAGTATAGTCCTTTTAGCTATTGTTGACGCACAATATAATTTTCTTTATGCAAATGTCGGTGCTAGAGGTAAATCATCTGACGGAGGACTATTCCGTGAAACAGCATTCTATAAGAAAATGATTGACAAGACACTATCTTTGCCACCAGTGGAAACTTTTGAATCAACTAATGTACAATTACCCTATGTACTCGTCGGAGATGGTGCGTTCGCGTTGTCTGAAAATTTAATGAGACCTTACCCTGGAACTTACGAAAAAGGTAACATAAAACGAATTTTTAACTACAGACTCTCGCGGGCACGAAGAATCGTAGAAAATGTTTTTGGTGTGATGTCTGTTGTTTTTCGTATATTTCGGAGTCCAATTGAACTAAAATGTGACAATGCTGAGCTTGTTACCACGACTTGTATATATTTGCATAATTTTTTGAGTCGAAATAAGCGTTCCAGAGCCTTGTATACTCCACCAGGAACTTATGACAGAGAAGATTCTGAATTTAATGTAATAAACGGCTCTTGGCGTAATGAAGTAACAGAAAATAATCTACATCCTTTAGAAGATGAGAATGAAAATATGGACTTGTCTCTGGAACCATCCATAATAAGAGATAATTTTTCAAATTATTTCATTAGTGAACAAGGGAGGGTATCTTGGCAAAATGAACGTGCTTAAATAAAACAGTTAAGTACGTAGCTAGGTTAATATTTTATAAAAATAAAAAACTTACATGATTCTCAATTGTGTCTTTATTTCCAGTTGTTGTTTCACCTTTTATTAAAAACAGCAAAGGTTCATATGCAAACCATTTACTGCTAAAAAGATCTTCACTGCCACTTCCTGTTTTTTTTTAACATTTCAATTTCTTCCTCTCGCGAGTGAATTGCGATCGAAGAGTATGTACCTTGCTTTCAACCTCTTTCGCAGACACATCTAGTGTCTTTGCTATTGAATCCCATGCATCTAGTTTTTTTAATTTATTTTTATAGTCTCTGTGAACAGTATCCCATAAACATTCATAGTTTTGGTACAGTTCTATTAATTTGAGCACTCGTTCGTTACACCACACTACAGACATTGTTCCGCGTCACGTCTCCACTCGACAACAATTGATGCTCAACTAACGATGCTCTTTAAACAAACAACAAGCCGCGCGTCATGTTGCGCGCCAGCTGGCAACGTCACGCGCTGTTGGGCAACGTTGCCGTACTTGTTGAGCGTCACGTGTCGCGCGCCAAATGTTGCCTAGTGGAGACCCGGCTTAAGTGTGGACGCCTATTTTTGACCATAGCGTATATTTTATCGCATGAGCCACATCGGTCAAAAACCACGTCCACACACGTATCTTGATCGCGTATCATCTCGCCGTTCCTCGTATCGATCTAGTGATTATATTCAGTCAAGAACTCCCAGAGTGCAGACATGGACCCAGAACTCATCTCCGTTATAGCTCAGAGTGTAGCTATGACAAGTGCTTGTTTTATTGTGATAAATAAACACAGGATACAACAGGATACAGGAGCCGTCGTTGGTTGGCAGCTAGAATTATTTAGAAACCGGAACCTATATGGCGTAGGAGCATTTACATGCTAAATAAGGTGAAAATATTCCAAATTTAGCATTAAAAATGCCACATTTATTTTGATGATCGGGGGAAAACCGCCTCGATCACGTGACATAGCCGTATCATGACACCGTATCAAAATGATATCCACACTAGATGTCCACACTAGATCATTCTGCCGATCATGATACGCGTATTTGATACGACACGTGTCAGATATGCGGTTAATAGCGATCGGGGCGTATCATGATCGCGATCATTTTGCGTCCACGCTAGCGATCATGATACGATCGCTAGCGTGGACGCAATGATGATGAGATCTGATCTGAGATCTGATCGCGAAAATGATACAGATGTGGACAAAGCCTAAGGAATCGCGTGTAAAACCATCTCCATTTCATGTAACTGATGCAAAACAGGATACATTTTTAAGTGGACACCTAGTCTAGTTACCAAGGTAGCACCAACGTCAAGAAGGCAGAATATTGAAAGCACCCGTAGAAACATTACTTTGAGTTACCACTTGAGAGACAAAGATACAAGATTTCGCGTTTGTAAACAAATGTTTTTAAACACTTTTGATTTGGGTGAAAAAAGTGTACGAAATTGGTCTATAAGCAAATAGAGTGGAATTCCTAATTCTACAACGTCCATCTCATACAAACTCTGAACGTAATAATCATCTCCAATCATTCCTAAACGACTTACCTCAAATGGAATCTCATTACTATCGAGCTAACTTTACAAAAATTTATCTGGAACCTAATTGGGGATCTTTGCAAGTGCTGCACAGTTTTTACCAAAGAAAAGCTGCTGAAGACAATGTTAAACCATTTTCTTAGACACACTTTGTACAAGAATTAAAAAGACAAAACATAACTTTATTTCAAAACCGAAAAGACTAGTGTGACATCTGTTTTGCATTTGCTGAGTCCAGAGTTGATCAAAGTACTTGTGATTTGCACATTTTCAGAAAAACCATGGGCGGAAATGAAAAATCGAGTGACAAAATATTTGCGGATATGGACAAAACAACGAAAGTTTTATGTGTTGATTTGCAAGCTGTATTGGTGGCACCAAAACTAAATGTCTCCCTAAATCCCAGTCCATGCGAAGTTCATGATATCAAATACAACTTTTTCAAAGATTATTCTAAACAATATTACACAAATATTGCACGACGGACTTAGTGTGGAGCACCTGATAATAATTGGTGGCAAGCATCAGGCTAGAGTATTACACTTACTTTTTAACTTGTGCATTAGCCATGGATATCTTCCGCAGGATTTAATAAAAACAATAGTTGTCCCTACTGTTAAAAATAAGACGGGTGATATTTCATCTGTTTCTTACTATAGACCAATATCCTTGGCTACTATTATAGCAAGTTTTTGATAAATTACTACACAATAGACTCGCAAAATGTATAAATTTGAATGATGCACAATTTGGATTCAGACCTAATTTGTCGACTGAGATGGCCATCCTTAGTTTAAAGAACACCGTGTCATATTATATAGCTCGTAAAACAAGTGTCTATGTTTGTTTTTTAGATTTTTGGGACTACAAGGCCATGATACCACCATATTCACTATGCAGGAGAAAGTTGAGTCCACTATAAAAAAACTATCCCTCTGGAGATCTTTGATTGACAAGTGTAAATATGACCAGTTTCCGAATCTTAAACTTTTTTTGGATACAACTTCTTCGACAGTAAATGAAGATTTAAAATCGGGCATAAAATGCCACTTGCAAAATCTGTCGGCAACTTTACGCAGAACTGGGAAGTATCCCAGAAATATCGCCGCAATGGAACTGGGTAAACAATCCTTTCGCGAACCATTCCGTCGACCACCTACCCATCTCTGATCAAGAGGAATTAATAGACATCTCATGCAACAGCAGACTCAAGAGTTGTTTTGCAGAGCAATCACTGGGTGACTTTTGGGCTAATTTAAAAGATATTTATCATATTAGCGAATCAGCAATAAAATATTTACTGCCATTTTGCACAACATACCTTTGCGAAAATGGATTTTCGGCCACGACGAACTTAACACGTTCGCGCGCGGTAACGGCTATGGCCGCTTTTTTTGGATTACAAATATCGCCAGTACGGTTATTGCCGTAAACTTTCAAATTCTCCGTATTGCCAGTACGGTATAAGCAGCTAAACGGCTGTGAGTCATATATACAACACATTTCCACTGGCACTCTGTGAGAGGAATATAGGATTGTACTGTCAAAATGTAATGCACAAAAGCAAATTGTATTGTTAGTCGGTTTAGGTCTTAGGACAATATGTGTGTGTGCGCACATAGCTACACTAAGGCTGTTGCCGTTGTGTTTGTTCGCGACTTCGCGTGTTACTTCGACGCACGAGTTAGTGCCGCGTGAGACGCCATCTTGTCAGGATGTGCATTTCTCTAGCGCTACGCGATCGAAAGTGAGTATAAATACTTATTTTTACTTAACTGCAGTGATAAAATCTTATTGTAATATAATAATCGTTATACTATAAAAATTGCATTGAGCTATAATATATTGACGTAATTATGAACTTTTATCAATTGAATTTGTATAATGTAGGTATTTATATTTTTTTAGATGGCACAAAAGCAGACAGATAGTGAGCGTATTAGGCAACTTTTAAAAGATGTATCTACTCCAGAGTCGACTCCAGAACGAGACCCATACAGTGATGATTGCGAATATGGATCGGATCAAGAATTTCAACCTAATTATGATGATATGTCGAGCTCAGATGTGGAGTCTACAGAGACAAGAAAAATTGCAAGAAATATGATGAGAACGGAGTTCAGCGGATCTAGTGATAATCTAGTGTCAGATGATGAAGTAGAGGTAAGAATCCATAACTGTCTCCCTGTGGAGCACCCGTGCACTTCAGATCAAATTATAAACACAACTAACGACGATATAGGGGATGATAATGCCAGGGCAAACAGCCCATCTTTTCGATGATGCATCTGATGTACACGAAATATCGTGTGAAAATTCTCAAAATGACACTGACGAGTATACCAGCGAGATCCCTGTTTTTGATTTTGATTACGCATCTGAAGGACTCAAAGTAGAAATACCTGATAATGCTCAACCTTTAGATATTTTCAAATTAATATTTGCTAACGATCTTTTGGATTTTGTTGTGTCTAGAACAAATGCTTACGGAAATAATTTGACGAATACAACCAGACCTCATACTCGACATAGTAGAAAATCTTCTTTCCGTGATGTAACCAAAGAAATGTTAGCTTTCTTGGGGCTTTGTTTGTTACAAGGCCAAATTAAAATTCCAAAGAGGCGAAAACTCTTCTCATATTCCGATCCTTTGAATTATCATATCAGCGAATCAGCAATAAAATATTTACTGCCATTTTGCAAAATGGCTGTAATGAAAATGGATTTTCGGCCACGACGAACTTAAAAACTAAACATCGTCACAGACTTCAACTTGAAGACGATTTAAGACTGAAGCTGACTGAAAGACAACCAGATTTTCAAGAGCTGTGCAAAGAAAAACGTGCACATTTGTCACATTAGCGTCTTCGCCAATACATCATGTTATTTTGATTTTCACTATTGTACTGTAATTTGAAAATAATAAATGTTATTTAAACTGACTTTTTTTTTTATTTATCACTAGCTGTGCCCCGCGGTGTTACCAGCGGTTTAAGTAGCCTATATGTTAATCCAGGGTGTCACTGTCAACTACCTGTATACCAATTTCATCAAAATTGGTCCAGGCGTTTGAGCATGAAAAAGTAACACACTCACAAACTTTCTCATTTATAATATTAGTGTGGTTGTTACAATAAGGGGTAAGCAGGTTTGAGGTCTTTTTTGAAGTGGTACGCAGCAAAAACTAATTGGGAACCACTGATGTAGGCGGATGCAGTGTGAATAACCTCAGCTACGCAGATGACATGGTTCTGCTCAGTCCGTCGATTAGGAGATTGGTAAACATATTGTGTGAACAATATGCAAAAGAATATTGTTCACACAATATGTATTTGTATTGTTCAAAAATATATTGTGTAGATAAATATCAAAACCCGGCAAGTCACACCCATACTCGAAACTGAACTATGAATGGCGCTAAATTTAAAATTTAGTTTTTTTATGTTACTTTTTTCCAAATCACGGTAAGTCCCCAAAAACTATAAAAACAACGTTTAAAATCGACGATTTATTTTATGTTAGGAATTATTGCAAAGTGTCGTGAGCAATTAAAAATGTCAAATAAGAAATATATTTTTTTCTCTATGGTTAATCTGTCATTGTCTATACTCTATACCTTTTGCCCTTAGATGAAGGATCATGGTGCTTGGCCCTAGCTTTTGCCAATTGCCGCCATTGTGATTAATAATTTTTCCCGTTCTCTTGTCGTGCACATTTCGTTAAGCTGAATATAACTGTTTATAAGATCCACGTTGTGCTTATTTGCTCACCTCTCGACAGGTTGTGGGCCCTGAGTGTGAAGACGATAACAACTATTATTAGTTATTATCGTCTTCACACTTATGTGCCGCGAACAAAACTCGACGCCGCGCGGTAACCTTAACCGGCCGCGTTCCTTTGTTTCGTGAATGTACATTTTACTGTTATTGTGCCAAGTGATTCGTGAAAACAATGGCTGCTTTTATAAAAATTGACCAGCTGACCGGAGATAATTACGATACGTGGAAAATCCACATGCGCGCCATTTTGAAGAAAAATGACCTGTGGGACTATGTATATCAGGCATATATCAGGTCTATTACTTAGTATGGTTCGGTCGGTGATTATAAAAATCCACATGCGCGCCATTTTGAAGAAAAATGACCTGTGGGATTATATATATCAGGCATATATCAGGTCTATTACTTAGTATGGTTCGGTCGGTGATTATATCTCGTCCTGTTATGTGGTCCATCGTTTCGTTTTTTTTTTTTTTTGTTAATATTAATTATATGGTCCTGTTCTAAGTTCTAACTGATGAGGGAATTTACCGTGTAGTGCTTTACTTTTCCATTTAGCTATTTTTTTATTATTATTATGTGTGTGTAAAGCACTCCTTGCTCACGGGCAATTAAATCCCGGACCTTTGGAAGGCATGCGTGGGGCCGAAGCCAACACGTAGAGGCCCGTAACACAGTTTTAATCTAAATGTAATATGTCACTGGCCGGCGACTCTCCCTGTACGGACACTATGAGAGTACGTCCAAGGAGAGCCAGCGACCAGTGTAGGACTATTGCAGGGAATGGAAAATTAAAATGACACCCGGCTATGATGGTGAGGTGCTAGTGGACTGGGTAACTGGGAGATATGGAAGACTATGGCGTCTGCCGATATATTATTATTAATAGTAGCTTTAATTGTCTAAGATAATTTATTTCTTCCATTATTTAAGCCCGCCATCTGTTTTCATTGCTAGTCCTGAGTGGAATTTTATATTCACAGTCCCATTGGTTTTTCACATTCAAAAAATCTAAAATACGATCTACTATTTACTAACCATTTTCTTTAGTTCAGTAATTATTTTGCGTAAATAAGACACATTGACTTTTAAACGTTTCACTCGTTGTGACAAGACTTTTACACGAACTCTTGATTTTCTCAAAGATTGTTTAACTCTCTGCAATTCTTTTTCGGATGACTTAGGAGTGTTTTCATAACGATGATCGTGCTTGATAATATCACATACTTCTACTAGAGACCTAACATTTTTAGAGGGAATAATCTGTTGCAAGTCACGGCTTGTACTTCGACGCCTTCGACCTGAAAACAAAATTAATTTTAACAAATCTAAACAAAAAAATATATAAAACATGTAAACAAAAAACATATATGTTGCCCGCGACTTCGTCCGCGTTAACATAGTATAATAACAAAGATAGATAATGGTCCATTATTAATGGATAAACACAGGACCCTAATGCAATGACTTCGCTGTGTGTCTGTGTCTCCAGGCTGTACCTCAAAGAACTTTGCTAGCTAAATGGTTGCAATTTTTACAAATTGTTTAAGTATTTTTGTTGTCACTATAACAACAAATACTAAAAACCAAATAAAGGAAATATTTAAGGGGGCTCTCATACAACAAACGCTACTTTGCTCGACATAAAACATTGGCAACATAAATATTGGCACTTGATAAATGATAATATGACCACAAAATACTCAATTATATTTTGTTCGTTTAATTTATTAGGTTCAAACTAATACATTTACATCCTCCGTTATCCCTTATTTTATCCCCATGGGGCTTGAATCTATCAAAATCCTGTTTAAGCGAACGTCTTAATAATAGAAGCTCAAATCTTTAATAATTTCAGTTAAATCAGATGAAAGTAAAAGAAAAATAAAAACTTTCATCCCCTATTTTATCTCCTTAGGGGTACAATTTACTAAAATCCTTTCTTAGGGGATGCAAACGTCAGAGTAGCTTTATTCATACAAAGTCTCAGACCGATCGGTTTCAAATTGACAAAGTTTTATACAAACTTTCATCCCCTATTTTACCCCCTTAAGTCGTATAGTTCCAAAAACCGTGAACTCCACTTCTTTAAATGTCGGCGGTCGTAGTTTATTTTCACAACTAATTATATGATTTATTGTCCTCTTTATTGTGTTGCTTAATCTCCGCCAAATCTCGAATGAATCTACGCTAAAAGTTCCATTAAATTCCAATCCCCGCCAACTCCCAACTACCAAGTCATGTTAGTTCCAAATGGCGCCATGTCCTAAATTGACCTATCACAAGCGTAGAATTTGTCAAAAACCAATATGGCGATTGTAACGCAAAAAGTAAAAGTGTTCTCGCGATTTTATTGTTAAATTGAGTGAAAATATGGATAATTTAGAATGAAATGTTGAAAAACCTAATGCCAACTAAACTAAAACCAAGCTAATAAGACTAGAAAGCGAAAAAGCCAACCACATTTATGGAGAAAGAATGTGGAACGTCAAAAAAGGTAAATAAGTGAAAAGAACATGTTTTGTACCAAAACAGTAAGTTTGTCAACCACGAATTTGTATACAACTTATTAGTGGAGTTCCCAGAGCGTAAAAATCGTGCAAACCTCCGATTTTTGCAATAGTGGAAGAAAATTGAAAAGAAAAAAAGGAATGTGTAGCTGATAACAACAGTTTACCTATTGAAAAGTTGTGCCTTTGATTTTTAAATTATTCTCTTCCACTTCAAGTAAACTCATAAACTGTAAAATTTTGAAGAAAATTTGCATATTTCTTTCTTTTAAATATATATCAAATTAATAAAATATATCATTTTTTTTTTTGATTTGTATCGTTGCTTATATTCCAAAGAAAGAAAATAAGTTGAAAAAAATATATAATTTATATTTCAAATTAATATTTTTGTATGTAGATGAGCATACCTCCAAATGTGCTTGTTGTGTGCCTCGCCAGGTAAATGGCGTTCCAATTTTTCTTTGGTTTTAAATAGGAAGTTTAAAATTATTTTTTAGGCTTAACAAAGCCTTCTATTTCTTAATGTGTATAACTTTTTAGCTCTTACTTTATTAAATTTTCTGAAAATGTGGCACAAACTTTTCACGGATATTTCGAAGAAAATCTGTATTTTATTTCTTTTGGTTTGGTTTTTACACAATAAAATTTTTTTTTTTTTTTTTTTCATTAATTATATTTGCTAAAACATACTTAAAGGAAAAAAATACAAATTAGGTTAAGAACTGATATTTTTTGCATTCAGGTAAGCATTTTCCAAACAGGTCGCAGCATGCGTCTTTAGTATGTACGTGAGATTTGTAGCACACATTTTTTTTTCTGGCTTTAAGTAGGAAGCTTAAATATATTTCAAAGACTAGAAAAAGTCTTTCATTTGTCGATGCATTTAATGTTTTTAGCTCTCACTTAAATAAATTCTCAACAAATATAGAAAAATATTTTCAGTCTATTTTACACATTTTTGGAGACATTTAGACGTTTTTAAGTACTTAAAAGTTATCATATCTCTAAAAATTAAATACGCACAACAAGTAAGTTTAACACACTTTTCGTTACAACCCTTAAGTCTACCCAAACCCTTTTATCTTGGTTACGACGAGCGTTAATCTCTAAAAACTTTGCAAAAACCTTATAGTTGTATTTAGCTTAGCAAAGCAAACTTTCTTTTTTAAAAATGGTGTATTTGGTTAATTTTCAACGTAAGCAATCGATTAAGAGTCATTAAATAACAGGAACAAGAAAAAAATTTTTTTTCGGGACCGGTTTTATATGGTGAAATATTAATTTTTAATTAACTAAAAAATTAAAAGCACAAAAAAAAATTTGGTAAACTTTGCAAGTTATAGTGTAAAAAAGAAAATGACACCTCAAAAACAAAAATCCATTCACCATTACATTTTCGGAGGTTAAAACCTCTGGCGACTGCAGTATATGTTCAGTTTAATATTCGAAATCTTAATTATAGATATCCAACTTATTTTCTATGTTCGTAATATATAAATTAATTAATAATTACTAAGTTTATTTAGGCAGCATAGGCTAGAAAAAAAGTTTATTTACTTAAAAAAAAATATTACCACTCCGGACACACACACAGATTACAAACAAAGCATCAAACTACATCACATGCAGTCTTTGTGCTCCAGACGTGACCAACTAGATGCTATTTTCCTTTATAAGATTGTCAATTATACCAACTCTCCAGACTTATTAAGTTTGGTACATTTCAAAGTTCCTCGATCATTTTCCTCACGTTCTAAAGACACTTTTCACATTCCATTTTGCCATAGAAATTATGCAAAAAATACCTTTCTCAGGCGTTCTTGTATACGTTATAATAAAAATCTATGCAAAGTAGACATCTTCTCCTCAAAGCTGCGTAATTACAAGAAACAAGTACGCGAGTTATCTGAATCATAATATATAATGTTTTGAATTAGTAGTATCTTGTAAGTCCACATTACTACATTGTATATTAGTAACCCATTAGTCTAGTATTGTGATCGCGACTGTTACTTAACAAACGCATCCATAAATTCTTTCATAGTTTATCAATTAATGGTAATTTAGGTTTATTTGTAATCACACTTGTAATAATTTTTGTAAAAAACTGTTTTTGTCTTAATAAATAAATAAAAAAAAAATGGAAAATAGATTCCCTGAAACAGTAATCTAATTGACAAAAATTCTTTAAAATAAATTCTGCTGGATTTTTAACCAACTTCAAAAAAGGAGAAGCATCGTCAATTAGGCTATATTTTTAAGTCTGTTCCCTTGTTTTGACGACCTCCTCTAAGTAATTGGTTATTATTTTAAGTACACGTAGGTGATATAAATATTGGATAAACTGTACTTTACGGGACGCTGGTCTGGCGGTTTATATTTTTTTGTCAGAAACTACACAATACAAGAAGTCTTTCGGTGAAGTCGGTTTTTGAAGCAACCTAGTAGTTTTCGAGAAATAAATTATTAAAAATCGCAAAGTTAGATCAAAATTTTTGATTAATTTACGTCACTACTATGACTGACTATGGTACCTTATAAAACTACGATCTGTCATTTGCGTTTCGTTACGTGAAAGTTCATTCTATGCAGTCAATGTATACAAAATGTTGGGGTCTTTTTGGGGTATTTATGTTGTAAATACATTTGAAATGTAAATTTTTATGTATTTACGCGTAATTTATTGAAAAGATTAATAATTTAATTTAATTTTAAATGAAATATCGTGTTTCTACTGTGCAACAACGAAACGCAACGACGCCATTTTGTTTTGTGTCGTGTGTCTGGAAATGTCAGTCATCGTTGGATGCTCTTGCAGTCGAGATCGTTTTACGTACTCCTGTCTGACTACATATGTATGACTACCATGGCGTCTCCGAAGCCCCAGTCTTAGAGTTCCGCTGAATCGCCTGAAAAGTTGAGTGAAGTGCAAGTGTTGGACTCTGTTGAGCCGCTTGTTACGGCCTCCTTTTCTGTGCCTTTGTGTAGTGCGCAAGTGATGGACTCTAGTGAGCTGCTTGTGCCTACTTCGCCTGCTGGTCCTAGTGGGATGGCTAGTCCTAGTGGGATGGCTGGTCCTAGTGGGATCGCTGGTCCTAGTGGGATGGCAGATTTCGTCATGCCAGTTTTCACATCATCTGGAGACTTGCACGAGCCAGCAACCCCTTCTGATTCATCGGGAAGGCGAGTCCATTATTACTCGGAAGAGTTGAGGTTAGTATCTTTCTCGGCTTTCTTTTTATTGTTCTCGTCTCACCTTGTGTGTGTATTAATAGATGATTAATATTTATTTTAGGAAGTGCCTCCGCTGCCGGCGCCGTTTTCCGAAGTTTGCCGAAGTCACGCGATGTTTGCCGAATAGGCTGCCGGCGCCTATTCGGCAAACATCGTTTATCAAATGACAGAAAAATGATAAAAACATCAGTCTTACTTAATTACTTAACCACGGATACCGAAGCGGAGGGACGGGGGGGAAGCAGCCCCCCCGAAAGGGAGGCTCGGGGGGCGCAGCCCCCCGCCAAAACAAAACACAAACACAATCCAGAAAGTCCAAAAGTAGGTTAGGTTAGAACTTAGACCACAACACAGAGGGAGCCGAGCGAGCGCAGCGAGCGTGCTGCGGCAGCAGCCGGCGACCGTCACAAAATAAAAGGGGGGCTCGCCGCCGCCGCGCCGGTTCCCAATACTGATATTTTTGGGAGCCGGCGCCGGCAGCTGCGGAGGCACTCCCTTTATTTTATATTGTACTTTGGGTAGCTGGGAGTTGTGTAAATCTTTCTCTTTCAACTTGTCATTTAACTTGCTTTGTTTTTGTTTTAGGTCGATGTGGAACTGGAAAAAATCTTCACAAGACTTGGGACGGTACAGCAGTGTATCCAGTTTTCTGATGAGAGAGGATTTATTCCTAAGGAGAAAATGTGTCATATACACCACAGGGCACAGGCCAATGACGCTGTCTACCGAAACCCAGTTTGGCAGATTCCGCTGCAGAAAGAGCAACTGCAGGAACAGGAGTGTGAGCCGGGTACAAGGAACCTGGTTTGAAAATGTGAGGTTATGCATCACATTAGTATTTCAAATCATGTATGCTTTTAGCGAGGGCTTGTCTTATATGCAAGTACAAAAACAACTTGCTACCGAAGATGAGCCTGTGATTTCCATGAAAACCGTGGCGGACTGGTACAGCTATTGCCGAGAAACAATTGTTATTTATGAGCTGGAACATAACCAAGCAAGTGAGAAAATAGGAGGACCAGGAAAAATTGTACAAATAGACGAATCCAAATTTGGCAAAAGAAAATATAACCGTGGTGGCCGTCGAATGTCATTGGGTAATAGGGATGATCCAAGATGGGAGCGTTGATCTTCGGCTGGAAGTGTGTCTAAGTGGAAGTGTAGCTAAATATTTACATACACTACTCGTACATACATACATAAGTATACAGGGTGACCGGTAATAGGTCTGTTTCCTTTTAACATGTAAAAATACATCACTTTTGCAGCCTAAAAAGCTATATCATACCCTGTCCAAAAGCTAACGGTTACCGAGATATTCAAGATTTTGTATTTTTTTCAAAAACACCCGATTTCAAAGGAAAACTTTAAATAAAAAAAAATCTACCTATTAATTTCTTAATCTTTAACATAATTTTAGTTCTTAGGTAGATAAACTACAAATACAAAAGTTATTTATCCATCTAAACAGGAAACAAAAATTAGCAGAGTGTTTCAAAAGTCTTAACAAAAAAAAAATGAAAATGATTTTCCCTCATTTCACCCCTTATTGTTTAAAAAATCAATAAGACATTAGTCGTACAAATTACTTAATTAAATTCCTTATTTATTAAGCTATCCAAAAAGGTATAATTTGTGTGCAAAAAATTCACAAACATCTGGTAAGGTAAGATAATAACTCTCAGCACAATTTTTTTTGCTTACAATTTGTTCAGGGTTAGGTTGCCAGGTAGTCAAATTCTTTTGTTATCGGAGGAAGAAGCGATCTATTATTGGTCGGTTTAAAAAAATCCGGTTTCTTCGTAACTGTTCGCGTCGGTTCGTAACAGTTCGGGTCTGTCTAAAGAGCAATATGTAGAGTTTTTGTTTAGTTAACGCTTCTCGTCCTGAGCGCGCTGACGTTTTATTTGCGATTCCTTTTGATCAAGTTTGTTTATCAAAAATGGCATCTTTTAGCAATGAAGAGTACGCTGACATACTGTACTGCTACGGTTTTTGTGATGGCAACGCAGCCGCTGCACGGGAAGAGTACCGGCGTCGTTTTCCCTGTCGAATTAATGTACCAAGTGCTGGAGTTTTTTCCGCGGCGTACCAACGCGTGCGGGAAAGTGGCTCTGTTCATCAAAGGCGACGTGATGCAGGAAGACCTCCTCGTTATGTTGCAGAAGACGAAGAGAGAATATTGGAACGTTTTGCAAGAGATCCGACCACCTCTACAAGAATTGTAGCGAAGCAACTGGGTTTAACGCAGTGGAAAGTGTGGTTCACCGTACATAGCGCTCGGTTATACCCTTTTCACTACACACCAGTACAAGCATTAGAAGAAGGAGACCCTGCAAGGAGGCTCGATTTCTGCCGCTTTATGCTGCACTCCGATGAAAACGATTATAACTTCTTAAGAAAGATTTTATGGACCGACGAGTCGAAGTTTGAGCGTGACGGCATAACAAACTACCACAACATGCACTTTTGGGCTCCCCAGGGTGGAAACCCCCACTTGGCAAAAGAAGGTGGTCATCAAAGGAGGTTTTCCCTGAATGTTTGGATGGGAATTTTGCATAATCATTGCATTGGGCCGTTTTTTCTACCGGACAATTTAAACGGGGAGTCGTATGAAAATTTCCTGAGAAATAATCTTCACGAGCTCATGCAAGATATACCAGTTGAAACCCGAAGAGGTATGATATACCAACATGATGGATGCCCGGCACACTACAGAGTGACAGTTAGGCAATGGCTGGATCAAAATTTCCCGCAGCGTTGGATTGGCCGCGGCGGTCCAATACCTTGGCCCGCAAGGTCTCCAGATTTGACTCCTTGCGATTATTATTTATGGGGCCACATGAAGTCTTTAGTATACGCAACACCTATTAACGATGTACATGAACTGAGGAGAAGAATAATTTATGCAGCAAACGAAATCCGAGAAACTTTAACAAGTAGAGTAACGCGATCTAATTTTCGCTTAAGATTACGCAAGTGCATCAGAAATCGAGGACGACAATTCGAACAGGATTTACCGTAATAATTATCAACTTATTATGTAAATAAAATATTAATTTTTATTCAAAGACTTTTATTTAACTTAACCTGACGTAGCAAATGTTTATTTAGACTTTTCCAATTTGCTAATTAGAATTTTACTACCTGCTAGTTCAGGTAGTTAGCAGGTTCTTCATTTGGACAAATCGGCGTAGGGTCCTTAATATTCCCTAAGTAAGATGTTATTTAGATTTTTGCATTACAAATTATACCTTTTTGGATAGCTTAATAAATAAGGAATTTAATTAAGTAATTTGTACGACTAATGTCTTATTGATTTTTTAAACAATAAGGGGTGAAATGAGGGAAAATCATTTTCATTTTTTTTTGTTAAGACTTTTGAAACACTCTGCTAATTTTTGTTTCCTGTTTAGATGGATAAATAACTTTTGTATTTGTAGTTTATCTACCTAAGAACTAAAATTATGTTAAAGATTAAGAAATTAATAGGTAGATTTTTTTTTATTTAAAGTTTTCCTTTGAAATCGGGTGTTTTTGAAAAAAATACAAAATCTTGAATATCTCGGTAACCGTTAGCTTTTGGACAGGGTATGATATAGCTTTTTAGGCTGCAAAAGTGATGTATTTTTACATGTTAAAAGGAAACAGACCTATTACCGGTCACCCTGTATATCGATACCTCCCACATAAGTTGTTGTATGCATACAAAAATGCCATTTAGCGTTTTTACTGAAAAAGAGCTTTATTTGTAGTAATTTATGCATTCAAAGTGAAAAAATAACAAAAACACGATTTTTTCAAGCATTTTCAAGACGTAATTTTTGAACGGGAACGGACTACAACGTTGTATTATAGTTCTTGGCAATGGTTTAAGCGGGGTGCGGGGCGGGGAGGATCGCGCGCTCGCCGGTTGTATCGGTTAAATACAACAGACCACGCCGGGCATTGGGCTAGCTGCACGCGTGTCAAGCGCGCTAAGTTTTGTTTTTAAATAAGTTACCTAATTGAATTATTCCAAACGATATAACGATTAAACAAACAGGTATTATAACAAGATTGTAGATTGTGTGATTTGGTCAATAATACGAGTACACAATACAGCCAATCTGAGACACCTGTCGAAAATAACAATGTTACAGTAAATGAAATTGAAACATTATTTCTGATTCAAGCCTCCGAAATATCACGGGTATGTTTCTTTTTTGTATTATTTCATAGGCATTTATTAGGATAATGTTCCTTTTTTTGGTGTATGTAATACATACAACATTTTACGTTGTTGAGCGTGCATTAAAAATGTTGTATATTATGTCTTGGGATTATTTGATAAATCGAATTATCGCGAAAATCCTAGGGACATCGCGAAAACACTGATAATTAGACAATGGTGATTACATTTTTCAAACTTACTGACAAAAGGTATTGTTTTCGCGAAAACACGTGTCGCCTTAGTAAGATTGCGAAACGAATCGTTAGTTATTATCGAAATAAAATCACTGATTAGTCGGTTTAAGCGCCCCACAGCAACATCTTCTGTGATTGGTTGAAGAGTTGACATTTTAAATGTCAATTGATTGTCACGCGTTGTTTTGTTTGTGGTTGTTTTTGTAAGCGAACTAGCAGTTTTTAATATTTAATGTGTTTAAAATTGCAGTTGGATTTTTAAAATAGTGCAAAAAGTTATCTAAAAGTGTGTCTGTAAATACAAAATGACTGATACAGGTGAAATTAGTGCTGAAAGTTCAACAGAACCAGAAACTAATTCTGAGGTTATATCCGATAAAGAAAGATTCGACATAGAGCTAAGAAAGTTTTACGCTAATAGACAGGACGGATGTACAAAACCAATGGACTAAAGAACGAATAAATATTGTAATAGCTTCAATTGAAGGATTCAACTCTTCTAATGTACTTAACCAAAAACACAACAACAGTATAGACATGCAAAAAAATACGACGTAATCAGCGTAGGAGATAAAAAAATTCTTATTATTAAAAGACAGCATATTAACTCTCCTGTCATTCAAGTAAGTACCTTCATCTAGTGAGTACTATGACATTATTAACCAAGCACACTTAGGGGAGCGGGGGGCACGTTGTTACAGGGGTAAGAAGTTACACGCGTTTTTTACCGGGATTTTAAACTCTTTGATACACATAATTGGACTCATTTGTTTTCTTATAACATCGTGCATTAGTTAAAAACAATCAGTGACCCGCCAAGCGCCGAGCTGCTAGGTTGTGTGCATGTGTCGCGATTTCAACCAAGTAAGTAAAAAAATCCTTTACGAAATTTTTGATTCCTGATGACTGTATTTTTTATTTTGTCAAAATTTTTAGCCTTGATCGTTCATAATATATCTACCTTTAATTTACAATATTGTTTTATTCTACTATCGATATCCATTAATAATGATTTCAATTTATATTAAAAAACGTGCCATGGGGCAAGTTGTTACAATTTTTTGGGGTAAGTTGTTACATGTAACAACTTACCCCAAAAATATTACCATATCTGGTATTGTACCGTTCGTTTTTTTATTTTAAAAATTCTACATAGGTATTCTTTGTTTTTTCCAGAATGAGAAACTATAAAAGAAAAACAGAAAGAGGTACAACTAGTAAAGAAGTTTATGAATCTGCTGCAGCAGAAGTACTGCAGAATAAAACGAGCATTCGTAAAGCAAGCGAGATGTTTGATTTGTGTCCGATGTCCTTATCCATGTATGTCAGAAAAACCAAAAACAAAGAGAGTTGTTCATTGGGTTATGTTAAACCTAGATTGATATTCTCAGAAGAAACAGAACATAAATTAGCTTCTTATCTACTCAAAAGTTCAGAAATATATTTTGGTTTACTACCAATAGAAATACGAAAACTAGCATATCAATGTGCTCTAAAACTCGACTTAAAAAATATTCCCCCCAGCTGGCATAAAAATTATATGGCTGGGCCGGACTGGTTTAAAAGTTTTATGGATAGAAATCCTCATCTATCTCTACGAATACCAGAAGCTACATCTTTGAGTAGAGCAACATCGTTCAACAAAACCAACGTTAAAGATTTTTTTGACAAACTGCAAGGCTTGTTCCAAAAATATGAATTCACTGCTTCAAGAATATGGAACGTTGACGAAACAGGTGTCACGACGGTACAGAAGCCTAAAAAAATAGTTGCTGCCCGGGGTCAAAAACAGGTCGGTGCGATCACATCTGCCGAAAGAGGGACACATATTACTCTTGCATGTGCCATAAATGCTGCTGGGAATTCAGTTCCGCCGATGTTCGTGTTTCCCAGAATGAGATACACGGACCTTTTTCTTCGTACTGGACCAGTAGATGCGGTTGGAGCGGGCAATTCTTCGGGGTGGATGACAGAAGTTGAATTTTTAAAATTTATGGATCATTTCATTCAACATGTCAAGCCTTCTGTTGAACAGCCCGTTCTGCTCCTTTTGGATAACCACAGCTCGCATGTAAATTTTCATGTCGTTGAGAAAGCCAAAATAAACAACATAATCATGCTGTCATTTCCACCGCACTGCTCTCACAAGTTACAGCCATTAGATGTAGGAGTTTATGGTCCTTTTAAAAATCACCTTAATCGAACACAGACAGCCTGGATGTATAATCATCCAGGAAAAACCATGACGATTCATGATCTTCCTGCCGTGGTGAAAAATTCACTGCCTTTGGCCCTAAATCCTACAAATATCATGAGTGGATTCAGATCAACAGGGATATGGCCCTTCAATCCTGACATTTTTCAAGACATTGACTTTGCACCTTCTTATGTCACTGATCGCCCTAATCCAGAAACAGATTGTTCCATGACTTCGCAGAACATCTCCAATTTTACACTAGACCTTGAAAATCCAGAATTGTTAGATTCTGCACCTCCACTGAACATAAGCACCACTGAAATCATACAGGCAATAGAAACTGCAACAAATCCAATGCCTGACACCACTAAAGATAATATTCCTGTTTCACCTTGTCCAAATCCCGTTAGTTCGCAAGATACAGAATGTTTGACTACATCACTGACTCCAGATTTGGCAAGTTCTCAAAAAGAAAATGAAATAGAATTAGCGATACCAGGTCCATCTGGTATACAAAGTAAATTTGAAAATTTTTCACCTTCAAAAATAAGACCCTTTCCTAAAGCAGCAGCTCGAAAACAATCTATCAACAGTCGTCGTAAACGCAAATCCGCTGTATTAACCGACACACCTGAAAAAGACTCATTAAAAAAAGAGTATGAAGAAAAACTGGCAAAGACCAAAAAAACGTGTGACAAAACTAAAGGAAAAGATAAAGGTAAAGGAAAAGGTAAAGGAAAAGGTAAAGGTAAGGGAAAGCCCCCGAAAATGAGCGAAGAAGGAAAAGAAAAGGTGAAGAAAAAAATTTTGGTGTCCGATTCAGATTCTGATACTGATGAATGGTTTTGTTTAGTGTGTAGCGAAAGTTATAGCACCTCGATAAGAGAAAATTGGGTAGAATGTTTAGAATGCAAAATGTGGGCCCTGTCAAATGTGTAACGGGAAATGTTCGCTCATTCATTTGCATGAATTGCAATTCTGATGAAGACTGATTTAATATATTTTGTATGTGATATTGTTACCTACCTCTATAAAAATTACTATATAATATCTTTCTATAATCTAAGTGCCTTAAAAATGTTAGAATCCAAAGTATTTAATTTGCCAAAAGTTTATTAAAATAACTAATTAATAAGAGAAGGTGAATAATTTAATTATTATAAGTTGTTATTTGCAGACTAAAGTCTGTGTTTTTATATAAGATTTTAAAATGTTCCTGCCAAAGTGATTTTCTACAAAAAAAACTTAAATAATCACCATAATAGATATTATAATTACTCATAAATGTTAGAAGACTGTATAAAGTGATCTCCATTGTTTATATCGTTTTGAAATACTAATAAAAAAATATATATCACTGATGATTTTGTTTATTTATCTACCGTAACATCGTGCCCCGATGATGTAACAACTAGCCCCAATGCCGGGGTAAGATGTTACAATCTACTTGTTTAGTTAAATTCTCCATTGTAAAAAAAATACATACATTTTAATAGTTTTTCAGTCATATTTTAATAGCTAAATAGACATACTAACATTACAAGTAATCAAATGTATAATTTATTTGATAACTTTTGTCATATTAACAACCATCTAAAAATTGTAACAACGTGCCCCCCGCTCCCCTATCTACGGGACATGGCGGTCGAGATAAAATTATATATTTCCTAAAACTATATATTTAAGTTGCGTTTATATTATGACTAGTAACTTTTCTGTGATAGATATTTACCCAAGAAAAAGGTTAAATATAAAGTAAAGTTCCTATGAACAGCTGGCATTGTCATTTCTTACCCTTGATAAGTCTATGGTGTAATACCTCAAATACACATAGGAAAAGATAGTAACCAATCAGAATAAGAGTTGGCCAGTAAGTAAAAATCAAGCCAATCAGCGTTAAGAATGTGCAATGTTACTGAGGCAACTCGTGTTTTCGCGAAAACACTACCTTTTGTCAGTAAGTTTGAAAAATGTAATCACTATTGTCTAATTATCCGTGTTTTCGCGAAGTCCCTAGAATTGTCGCGAAAATTCGATTTATCAAATCATCCTACGACATAATATATAAAACATAATATAATATTTTACGTTGGAATGAAAGTAAAAATACATGTGGTATGTTGTAATTATACAACATTTAACTTTGGAAGTCGATATTCAAAACTCAGTTGTATTGTGACTTGCTATATTTTTGTACCTATTACTTTTATTTTTTGCTTTTACTCAATGTACGACAAACAGCTTTTTTTTTAAATGTTGCCTTATAACTTTATAAGTAATGTTTAAAGCGCTCTCTGTCTTGACTGACTGACCGATACAGAGCCTTAAACGGAGCACTACAAGTAAGCAATAAAATCAAACCTATTATTAATGTTTCAGAGTCTCCATTACCAATAAGTTTTAATGAATTGGAAATGAATGAGCTTGCAAATATGATAGATAGTGACATCTTTGATAACACATCAGAAGAAGGAACAGATTCTAATACAAAAAAAATTGAGACACCGCACCCTTCCCCTTCTTGTAGTATTAATCACTTGGATTACGATTGCGATAATGATTTTTGTCCATATTATATACAAAAAGAAAATATACCGGCATTAGGTATTTCACCTCAACCCTCACCAGTACTTTCTAGTTGCTCAACGTTTACAACAATGAACAATAGTCCACTCTCAGGTATTTCAAATAATAGTCCCAACTCCCAGCACGTCAACCGCCAACCGCCGTCGTCAATCAAGGAAAGATAAAGGTAATGTAAGAAAGAGACATTTTAATTAATGGATCGATAATAAGAGAAAGTTCTTACGTAATTTGGGCAAAGAATATGTTTCAATAAAAGGTAAAATACAACCAAGTAGAAAAATGGGACAGCCATGTTGCTGCCGGAAGAAATGTTTTGATAAATTAAGCGAAGAAGATAGAAAGAAGATTTTTGACAGTTTTTGGAGTTTAGGCAATCGAGGAAAGCAGTGGATGTATGTGGCTAACTTAGTTAAGAAGCAAAATAAACGCAGAGTGTACACAGATACCATTTCAAGACGTAATTACACATTACAATATTCATTACCAGTGGGACATAATGAAGATGGCATTAACTATGTTGATGTGTGCAAGAAACATTTTTAAGCACTTTGTCCGTCAGCGATCAGGTTATTAACAAGGCTCTAGAAAAGATAAACAAGACAACGGGAGTACTAGTCCCAGATCAAATACGGAAACACTTAAACCATCCCGTAAAGCTAACTGATTCTCTTAAAAAACAGTGTGTGTGACCATATCAAGAGCTTGCAGCCAGTTGAGTCTCATTATATGAGGCAAAGGTCAAACAAATTGTATTTAGATGGAAATTTCATAAGTTTTCGGAGAGTAGAGCAAGTAAATTTCCTTGTCTTGTGGAAGGCCGCAATGAGTCAGAAGCTAAGTGTAAGGTATGCAACTGCTATTTTAGTTTTGGTTCTAGAGGCATAAAAGATGTGGAAAGACATATGGAATCTGAAAAACATAAGAAAATGTCGAAAGCAGTGTCTTCCAATAGTAAGATGAATACATTTTTCAAACCAACCCTAAATATTATTTCGGAAAGAAAAGCCGCTGCAGAAGTCACGCTTGCTTACCATACTGTAAAACATCACCAATCGTATAAGTCTATGGATTGCACAGGAGGATTATTGAGGAAATTATTTTCTGACTCTGAGGTGGGAAGGACGATAACCGGAAAACCGAAGCAATTATTAACAGTGTTATTTCCCCACACATAACTGAAGGTCTTGTGGAAACATTAAAATCTGATGATCTATTATATTTTGGACTATCAACTGATGCCAGTAATCACGGAGCTCAAAAAATGTTTCCACTAGTAATACAGTATTTTGATTATCGCGATGGCGGAATAAAAACGAAAATTTTAGAACTCGATGTATTGCCAAACGAAACTGCCGAAACAGTCACACAATATATGTATTGTCAACACCATAAGAAAACACGGCATTGAACAAAAATTAGTTTCTTGCACTGCTGATAATGCCAATGTCAATTTTGGCGGCATTAATAGGCCAACAGGCGGACAAAATATTTTTGTATTATTAAAACAAGAACTTCAAAAGCAAATTGTAGACATTGGATGTCCTGCCATATACTGCATAATTGTGTTAGACACGGTGCAGATAAATTAGAAATAGACATCGAGTCCATAGTGATGAAAATTTATAATTATTTCTCAGTGTACACAGTTCGCACAGAGAAGCTAAAATCATTTTGTGAAGCTGTTGATTTCAACAGCAGCAGCAGTTGCTGGTATTGTATTTACAATACCAGCAACTGCTATCCCACAGCAAAACACGATGGCTGAGTTTATTTCCAGCAATAGAAAGGATCCTGAAATTATTTCCAGCATTAAAAGAATATTTTTTATCTGTCGAAGGAACTCCAACAGTGATTACAAGATTTTTTGAGAACCCGTTCTCAGAGATTTATGTATGGCACATTCACTCATTAATGCCCCTGTTTCAATCCAAAATACAAGCTATTGAGAAAGAAGATGTAACTATTGTAGAAATTAATAATATATTGAACACAACTTTAAATTCTATAAAATCTCGTAAAGATGAAAATTTTAAATCATTGGCAGTTATTCGACTCCAACACTTTGGAAAACAACGGAATTAGCACCGATAACTTTAAAACGGAGATTCTGGGCCTGTACGTAGATTTATCAGCTTATTTGGAAAAATAGATAAAAAATATCGAAGATTTCTCTTCTTTTCGATGGATGATTTTAGAAAAAGAAATGAAAAGTTTTTCAAGTTCTGATTTAGCTTCATCTGTAGAATTTCTTTCCAGGCTAGGTATCATTATTGACGACGTAAGACTGTTTGATGAATACGAAGTACTAAAAGAATATTGTAAAAGTTCTGATAACGTATTTTTTTCTGAAAGTTTGACTACACAATGGTGCAATTTTCTGAAAAGTAGGGTGGTTAATGGTGACATTACAGAATTTGTAAAAATCTGCCAGTTTGTCTTTTCTATTTTGGCACACAATGCCAAAATAGAAAAGACAAACTGGCATATGTTTTCGCTCATCAACGCTCAGTGGAGTAAAGAAAGAAACAGGCTAACCATTGATTCATTAAAAGCAATATTGATTACTCAGGCAAACTACAAAACTGTATCTTGTGAAGATTTTTACGTTTATTTGTTACAAAGGAAAGAACTATTGGAAAAAATTATGTCTTCTGACAAATATCAGTAAAAATATAATTGTTTATTATTATCTGTTGTCTTTTACTTATTACCTTAACAGTATTTTGCTCTAGACAGGCATTTTTCTGAAAAATCAGGCATTTTAGGTACCATGTACAAGCAACTCTCTATTTACATATGGTAGCCCTAGTCCAACTGAACAACAAATTGCAGATCATGAAAATCATGTCACAAATAAGAAGTTATCCCGCCAACTCATGAAGTCTGACAAAAATGAAAGCATACCTTCAGAAGGTAAAATTGTCACTGCTACATTTGAGTTTCAAAAGATTCTTAATGCACCTCATGGCCAATTAAGTATTTTATATTACAAGCGAAAGTTGTCTGTTTTTAATTTTACGTTGTTTGATTTGGCAAATAAAGAGGACCATTGTTATATGTGGCACGAGGGTGAAGCTAAACGTTCTAATGAGGTATCAAGTTGTCTCTATCATTTTATACAAAAAATGCATGACAGGGGTGCCAGGGACTTCAGGTTCTGGTCGGACAATTGTGCGGGCCAGAACCGCAATCGCATTGTGTTTGCATTTTATGTTTATATTGCTCATGTTTTAAGATTATCCTTAGTTCTAATACATTAAAACTTGGAATTGTATAAAAAAACGGAATATGATACTGAAAAGTTTCTAGGAAACGTATTCGAGTCTAAGATTAATAATATTTATTTTAACAAATGTCACTAAAAGTAAAAACATCCAATTTGGCACTTTTTCTTATGTGTTAACAAATGTTACAGAACAGTAAATTCCAGAAAATAATAGTCATTTTAAATGTTTTGTCGAGTTTCGGTTTCGGTTTCGGCCGAAACTGAGAGCAAGGCGAAAGTTCGGTTTCGGTTTCGGCTGAAAAATTAGTTTCGGTCGGACACTAAAAATACTAATTTAAAGACCGTATGTTTGTCTTTTTACAAGCTGTTATTACAATCTTTTAGGTTGCCCCTTTTTAGGGTTCCGTATCCAAAGGGTAAAAACGGGACTCTATTACTAAGACTTCATTGTCTGTCCGTCTGTCCGTCCGTCTATCTGTCTGTCTCCAGGCTGTAACTCAAGAACCGCTATAGCTAGACTCTTGAAATTTTCACAGATTGTGTATATCTGTTGCTGCTATAACAACAAATACCGAAAATAAAATAAAGTTAATATTTAAGGGATCCCATACCAGAAACGTGATTTTTTTGCCCTTTTTTACTCGTAATCAATAATGGTAACAGCTAGGCACTTGAAATTTTCACAAAATCCTTATTTATATTTGTACTTTAGTAATTAATAATATAAAATAAAGTAAATATTTAAGTATGGCTCCCATTGTATTTTTTGTCTACTTTCGCTCTATACCGGTACGGAACCCTTCGTGCGTGAGTATTGTAACTCAATTTTGACCGCGTTACCTTTTACCAATTGAGATGAAATTTTATATGCATCACAGTACATTATTATAGTCGTGCTAAAAGCTTCTCACAAAAACATATTCTTGTAAAAAACTTGATCGTTATTTTATTTCAAAATACACAATTATTATAAATATATAATAGTAATGTTTTTTCAGATTCAAGAATTAATGTCACGAGTAGTAAATAATACTCAATCGGGCGTGATATCAAGAGGAAAATATCCACCAGCACTTCGCAGCTTTGCTCTGACTTTGCATTATTACTCCCCTAAAGCTTATGAGTACGTACGTAAAACCTTCCAAACAAGTCTACCACATACACGTACCTTGAAGAGGTGGTACGCGAAAGTAGGGGGGGAGCCTGGATTCACAAAAGAATCATTGTTAGCTCTAAAACAAAAAGCAGAGTCATTCGATCGACCATTATTGGCCACATTAGTCTTGGATGAAATGAGCATTCGTCGTCGTGTGGAATGGGATGGTTGTAAATTTCATGGGTAAGTTGATATGGGTACGGAAATAGAGGGTGATCATTTAGCGGAGGCAAAAGAGGCGTTAGTCTTTTTAGTTACGGCATTAAACAGTCATTTTAAAGTGCCTGTTGGCTTTTTCCTACTAGATGGTGTGACTGGGCAACAACGCGCTGATTTAGTAAAAATGAAGCTGGCGTTAGGATAGTCGCGCTAACTTTTGATGGTTGCGCGGCGAATATATCACTGGCTAAAAACCTGGGTTGCTCTTTTGAATAACAAAAAGTCATGTTTGAGCACCCTGTCACTAAAGATGTTATAGTTACGATTTTGGACCCCTGCTATATGATTAAATTGTTAAGGAATATCTTTGAGGTGTATAAAATTATTATCGATGATAATGGAAACCAAATTCAGTGGCAACATCTCGTCGAATTAAATACATTGCAAAATGAAGAAACGTTTCATTTATCTAATAAATTGAGGGATCGCCATATTAATTTCCAAAATGAGCCAATGAGAGTTAAGTTGGCTACTCAACTTTTTAGTGAAAGTGTCGCGGACGCTATCAAATGTTGCAGACAGTCAGGGAAAAGATCATTTCAAAATAGCGAACCTACGGAAAGATTTTTGATTATTTGCAATAACATTTGTGACGTCTTCAATTCAAGGAATTTGCATCAGTTCAAATTTAAAAAAAGCTTTAAATGAAAATAATGCAAAATAAATTTTTGAATTTTTAAATGAAGCGGCACATTATATCCAAAATCTTAAAATGGAAAATGGCAAGTTGTTAATTAATAGTAGGAGGAAGACTGGCTTCTTGGGTTTTTTTGGGATGTATAAAGGCTCTGGAACATTTATATGCTAGTTTAGTCCAAACAAAATTACTGGTGTATTTACCATTTTATAAGTTTAGCCAGGACCACTTAGAGCTTTTGTTGTGTAATATAAGGGCACACGGTGGTGCAAATCACTGGCGGACTAACAGGGGGGCGGCGGGGGCGGTCCGCCCCGGGCCCCACAACTAAAGGGGCCTCGGTTTGGCATTAAAAAAATATTCGCTTGTCAACTCAGATTATATTATTATTTTAAACCATTCTTCCGATCATTTACCATAATAAATAAACGGTGTAGGTACCTAATTCATCTAAGTTCATAAGTTCGGACTTCGGAAACGTATTTTGCGACTCGTCTGCGAGACTGTTCGTGGCGCGAATTCTAGTAGCGCGCCGGCGGCGCGGCGGCGGGTGGCACGGCGCGGCGCCACGGTAATATTATCTGCGGCCTCTGTGCAACTCGGGATGTGGCCCACACCCCACCCCGCCCGCGCCGCCCGCGCCAGTCGCGTGGTATTTGCCTTCCGAATCGGACGCACATGTATTGCACTCTAGTAATAAGTAATTAGAGCTTTTAGGAGTTGAAGTGAAGCGAGCGAAAAAAGTGAAAAGAGCGGACGTTTATTTGGAATAAGTGAGTACAAACTACATGTTTTATTTTTATTAATTTATTGAATTCATTTATCACGTTCCAGGCATAATTTTTTTGCTTCATTCACCGTCATACATCGCTTCATAAATGCGCATATTTATTTGAAATACATTTGCGATGATATTTCTGTTTATTATACAATAACAAAGTGAGTAAGTACATGGATATTTCTTCATTTCATTATAGTAAAGAGAAGTGGTCCAAGTGGATCCCAGAAAAGGAAGATAAAGAAGGCAAAGGCTAAGGAGGCCGAATTACTTTCCGGATCGCTGTTGAAATATGTTAATGAAAAGAGATGCTCTAACCAGAACGAAGAATACACATCGAGGCGTCAAGTCGTAAGAATTATTATTTAATATTTATTATTTTTACGCAAATTTTACTTTAGTATCATATGATTTATATGATTTGTTGTTAACAAAAGAACAAAGAGACAGTCAGACAATGTATTTTATTTTTACTTTCTTTATGCTCTTGTCAAAAAATTATTGCATGTATTAACATTTGTTAACAGTTTAAAAACTGGTCAAATGCGAAATGAGGCGAGCTTGCATGATCAGCGCTGTATATCAGTTACGATTTCTAGTTGATTTGATTCAATATGCATCATTATCGAACTGCAGTATATTTCATACGATAAACGACTGCTTATTTGGTAGTTAAAAATGTAAACATAATAATATAACTAGCTGTTGCCCGCGATTTCGTCCGCGTCAACATAATTTACCACTTAGGAGTATGAAGAATACATAGTAGCCGATTCTCAGACCTCTTGAATATGCTTATAAAATTTGGTCAATATCGGTATAGCCGTTTCGGATGAGTACGGTAACTAACATTGTGACATGGACATTTTATATATTAGATTAATATTATACTTACATAAACGGAGAAAAAATTAATATAAGTATGTTAAATAATATTTTAAATTAACGGATTATCAGTACACACTCATAAATACAACACTCACAAGATACGAATTGTTTTTATAATGTAAAAAAAAACTTATTTAACTTTTTATTTAAGGTCAAGAAGAACGAGAAACCGAATTAGTAGAAACAGAAAGACATAAAGAAAAGGACAAAACACCAGAAGTAGATGTACTGAGTAAGAAAAAGGTGACAACAACTATAGATGCGTCTCATCTAGGGGATAGTAACGAAGACATAAATTGCGTCGAAAACCTATGTCTTGTTGAAGGAGAGAAAGAAGAAGGAGAAATGAGCTCTCGTCCAGAACCAAAAGAAGGAACCAGTTTTGATAATGAGTTTTTAGATTCCGATGATGCTGCGAACTGGCCAGTACCCTTACCAGATCACATTCGACTAGAGATTATTAAGCAGGGTAGTGAGACATTCCAACATAAAGATGGTCCATTTATTTCTATTGTCAGACAGGGCGAACATGCTAAGGGACCACAACGTAGCTTGACAACATCATGGTTTTACTCAACTGTGGGAGACGGAAAAAAATATCTTCGAAAATGGATGATTTACTCTACATCGACTAACATGCTATATTGCTTTTGCTGTCGACTTTTTGCATCCATGGATTATCTGAGTAAACCATGTGTTTCTGGATATCAAAAATGGTGGAAATTAAATCCAAATATTGCACTTCACGAGTCATCTCATCAACATGTATCCAATTTGGAAAAATGGAAAACTCTTGCAGTTGGGTTGAAAAAAATGAAACAATTGATAAAGTAAATGAAGACACTATAAATCGCGAGGCAAAAAAATGGCGAAACATACTACATCGACTTTTGGATATTACATTATTTTTGGCTCAGCAGTATCTCGCTTTTAGAGGCCATAGAGAAGATCCTTCATCAGAAAACAGAGGTAATTTCATAGAATTGGTGAAAATGATGGCAAAATACGATCCCGTATTAAGTGAGCACTGGTCAAAACTACAAGAAGCTGCAGGTGGATCGCAAAGAGTACCTTCTTATTTATCAAAAGGCATCCAGAATGAATCTTTCTATTTAAAGTCATCACGTAAAACAGAAAATTATTGATGATATTAAAAAATCTAAATATTTTGGAATTATGTTTGATAGTACTCCAGACGAGAGCCATACCGACCAAATGAGTGAAATAATAAGATATGTTTGTATAGAAGAAGGAGCTGTGGAAGTTCGGGAGTCCTTCTTAGGTTAGGTTAGGTTAGGTTAGGAAAGTTGTCAGGAAAGACGGCAAGTGATATGGCAAATGATATCCTAAAACAGCTAGAAAAAGATGGCTCCAGATGCAAAGGCAGCAATGCGACGGCTTCTAGGTTTTACTACGTAGCCAAGTGTTTAAGAAGGAAAACTTCTAAACCCGTCCGGCAATAGTAGACGTAAAATACACTAACATCGTTGGCCTGAGTCGTTAATTGATGGCCTTGACGCTCCATCACCAACTCTATACATTAATTCATTAATTAAAACATAAACATTCACAAAACACACCGCCGACATCTCTTTTTCTATCTGCGATGTCTGGTGTTCATGGAGGAGTCCAAAAGAAAATCCGAGATGTTAACCCTAAAGCATTATTTAGTCCTTGTGCAAATCACTCATTAAATCTTTGTGGTGTACATTCCTTTGCATGCATTCCTTCTAGTGTAACCTGTTTCGGCACTTTAGAAAAAATATATTCATTCTTTTCCGCTTCGACCATAGATGGGAAATACTAATACAAAAGGTTGAGAAAACTTTGAAAAGACTGTGTGATACACGCTGAATTGCTCATCATGATTCTGTTAAAGCAGTCAGACAAAATGTAGAACAACTGGTCCTTACATTTGAAGAAATATGTGATCCTTCGAAAGAGAATTTGGATACTAGGTCTGCAGCAAGCGTACTACTTCCTGCAATATGTGACTTCACATTCTTATGCTTCTTGGGATTCTGGAATATGATTTTGGAAGAAGTAAATATAACCCAAAAATATTTACAATCACCCGAAATCACACTTGACATGGGTTTGATAAAAATGAAGGCACTGCAATTGTTTCTTGTCGAGGAAAGAGATACGCTCGTGACTAAGGCTATACAATTTGGCACGCAAAAATGTAGAGAAATGGGCATAGATATTGAGAGACGGGGCCGACGAAAAGTAAAAAATCTACCCGGAGAAACATCATCATAATTCTTATCTATCTCTGATGTGACAGGAGCTCTTGATAAAGTATCTGCAACTTGATTGTCTTTACCTTGAATAAACACCAGATGGACATTGTATTTTTGGAGTGTTAATAACATCATTTGCAGACGTTTTGGAGCGTCTACCAGTGGCTTGTTAACAATATTTATGAGCGGTCGGTGGTCAGTTTTAACAATAGTCCTTGAGCTTCCTGCAATATATTGATTAAATCTGGTACATGCAAAAACTACCGCCGCTTTTTAGGTTGGGACGAATTTCCCCGGCCGACGGAGCAACCTGTGTGTCTAGCTCGCTGCATATGCGAGTGCCTTGCTGCTCCGTTTAGCTTACTGAAGATTTTTGACGTAGATCATGGCTTTCAAAGTTGATAAATCGCGCCGTATACCACTAGATAGAAACTCGTTTGACTTTTCCGATCTAAATGAGGTACTAGAGTGGATTGACTTCTTCGATCCAGCAGATGCTCAATATACGATTGAGAAGTTCGAGAAAATTACCGGCAAGGATTTTAGACAGCAGTACAAGCTCGACTTTAACAGAGAGTATGTTCCCCCGTCTGATGACGAAGTCATGAAAGAGCCAGTGCAAGAGCCATCTCCACAGTTTAGGAAGGAGATACTGTTTTATTGGGATCAGCTCTATGTGCCAGGTCCAAAGAATAGACCATTTATGGCTATTACTTCACCCAATACTATTGACGGATGGAACTTAATCTATGCTCCACGTGCTTATGAGCTGTGCCAGCAGGACAAGGCTGACGCTGGGGACTGTGTTACAGTGCAGGAGGCTATAAGTGATAGTCAAGTTCAAGAGGTGACTGAAGAAGCATCAGCGCTAGAGTCCGTTGATTCGCCAATAATTGCTATAGTCGCCCAAAGAACAGTCGTTGACACCTTATCTATCAGCCAAAAAGAAATGACACCAGTCGCAGCCGCTGAAGAGGCTCAGAGTAGTTCTAAAGTTGAAGCAAGCCAAATCCGCAGCAAATATCTTGAGGGTCTTCCCAGTCCGAGAAGAACCCGGCTTGGTAGTAAACTAGACGCAGTACTACACCAGAGACTGCCATTAGAGGGAGAAGACGTTATAGACCTGACAAATGCGACCCAGGTCGAGAGAAAGAAATACGCAGTGAGTGAAGAATTCACTTGTGTTTCTCACCTTAATAGGTTTTACGCAGTCAGAGCTCCAGATGCAAAGGCAGCAATGCAACGGCTTCTAGGTTTTACTACGTAGCCAAGTGTTTAAGAAGGAAAACTTCTAAACCCGTCCGGCAATAGTAGACGTAAAATACACTAACATCGTTGGCCTGAGTCGTTAATTGATGGCCTTGACGCTCCATCACCAACTCTATACATTAATTCATTAATTAAAACATAAACATTCACAAAACACACCGCCGACATCTCTTTTTCTATCTGCGCGTATCTTTTTTCTGTAGAAGTTAAACATCTGGATGCAAAAGAAATTATCTTGTTATCCTGATACATAGCCGCACCAAGTCCAAACTCACTGGCATCACATTCTATAGTTACTTCTTTGTTTACATCAAAATATAGCAAGGTAGGTAAGTTACTAATAAGATTCTTCAAAGCTTGAAAATCTTTTTCTTCTTCAGCTGTCCAAACAAATTCTGTATCTCTTTTAGTCAAATTTCTTAGTTTATGTGCATGGAAACTTAGATTATTAATGAACTTGCTGAGGTAGCCCACCATGCCGAGGAATCTAAGCACATCTTTTGCATTTTTTGGTGTAGGCATATTAACTATGGCATCTACTTTGGTTTCATCTACTTTTAGACCTTCATTGGTAAGTACATGGCCATAAAATTTAACAGACTTATGAAGTAACTTAACTTTTTCTCTATTTAATTTACAGTTAACTTTACGTAATCGTTGCAACAATTTCTCAAAATTTTTATTATGGTCTACCGTAGCCTCCTCAATGGTATCTCCCACTCCATATATTAGGATATCATCTGCTATGATTTCAATTCCTTTCAGGTCCTTCAGAAGACTTGTGAGTTGTTGTTGGAATATCTCGGGTGAAACACTGAGGCCAAAGGGTAATCTCTTCCACCCAATCCGTGTGCTGTTTTTCTTTCACAATGATGCCATCTTTTTCCAACTTCTCCAACTCCACTTTCAATTTCTCTCGAAGACAGATTGGAACACGACGAGCCGGTTGTATGCGGGGAGGAACACTTTCATCAATTTCCAAAGAAACTTCGCCAGGAAGACTGCCGTAACCTTCAAATACATCTGCATAACTTTCCAAAATCTTATTTATGTCAGTATTATGATGAGATGAAATAGTGTCGCAGTACTTAATGAAACCTAGGGCAACACAGGCCTTTCTGAAAGTAGTGGCTCATGCTTAACATCAACAATATGGAATTTAATTTTAAAGTTTGTGTTCTTTCTTTTACAGGTAAATATGGCAACACCATAATTTGATATAGGAGAGCCATTAAAGCATTTCAACTTCTGAGTAGCCTTTTTAAATAACAAAGGGGCTTCCATATGACCAGATACTTTATTTGCTCGGACCTCTGAAATGTACACGCTGTCGTCCGATGAATCATCTTCTACTTCTATTTCCTTCACCGAAACACCTTTCTTCTTACATACAGATTTGAAATGGTTACGACCTCCACAGCCTTCACATCGGGTACCCCAAGCTGGACAAACTTTCTTCTTAAACACATGCATATTACCGCAGAACTTGCACTTTTTAGGTCCTTCTGTAGCTTCCTTCTTCACATGTTTTGATATCTTGTTAACCTCATTAACCTTCTGCAAGTCTGACACATGAGCTGATGCCCTTTCCGCTGAACGGCATATGTTAATAGCAACATCTAAGGTGAGGTTCTCATTCCGCAGCAGTTCTGACATGACTTTGCTGTCTTTAATACCTACTACGATCCGGTCCCGCAGCATTTCTTCCTTGATAGTGTCGGGATAATGGCAAGGTTTTATTAATTTTCTTAAACTGAGCAAAAAATCATCAAAATTTTCGTTCGTGCTCTGGCCTCTAATATTGAAAACATAACGGGAGTGAATAATATTAGTCTTCTTTATGATTTCTTCTTCTATTTTAATGAATATAGATTTTTCTTTCTTTTTATCTCTCTCTGACAGGTTAAAATCCATGTACTTCTTCATAGCTGCGTTCCCAATGGCATTTAGTAGAATGCCCGCTTTTATTTCGTCTTTCTCGGGGCCCCAATTGTTCATACCAGTGGCTATACAGTAGTTTTCCCATCTGTTCCGAAAAAACTCCATATTCTCGTACGGGTCTCCAGTTTCCACTTCAAGAGGCTGGGGCCAGGGCACGCTTACGCTGGATTTTAAAGTGGATCCGACGGCGGCGTCGCTGGATGGCGCCGACATCCGAGTAATTTGCTGCTGCATCAATTCCATCTGCGTCTCCATAGTACTCATCAATTGCGTCTGCTGCTCCAGCAGACGGATCAGATTTTCGTCAGCCATTTTTATGACACCATGTTTCTAATTTAATATGTATAATTAAAACACTATTTATTAGAAGAAATATAGGTTTAATTCCTTAGCACAGAGTGGTGTACAAAAGCGAGGGAGACATGACAAGTATGATAGACACTCAGAAAAAAGAAGCCTATGGAAATGCAGTAATAGTTCAATTTCACACGGCAATAATAATAGGCTACCTGTCTCTTTCTTATCAAAAGAGTTTTACGTAAGAAATAAGCACCTAGACTATTTTTATCAGCGCCCCCTTCATTGGCTTTGATTACTTCTGCTGTCACGGACGCCATTAAAGTCTACCGCTTTGTTTACATGTCAAACGTCGTCGTTGTGAGATTTTTGTGGTTTTCGTGTGATTTTCGATTTAATTATTGTGCAAAACTGTAAAATAACTCTGAATTAACTATAATAGGTGCCATGAAGTGCTCCGTTGTAAGTTGTGGCCTATATAAAAGCAAAAACAGGCCAAATCTAACCTTTCACCGGTAAGTGGCTACCATTTCCGTATATTGTTGTCTATTGTTTAGTTTATTTGATATAAAATGTTTAAAAATCTATAACTTTGAGTTATCTCAGTTGTGAGGTACGTAAATCCGCTACATTCTCAATATTTCCTTCGTTTCGTAAACATATAAACGGTTGATAGTGTTGTCCATATTCGAACATCGAACGTTATCGATAAATTAGGTGCAAAGTTCGTTAAAGTATTTTTTGTTGTTTTAGTTTACCAAAAAACGAATTCCAGCAAAAGAAATGGTTAGCAAATATTGGCTCGGAAAATATCCGGCCTGGAACTAAAGATATTCATGTGTTCATTGCACTTTGAAGAGAGTGCGTTCAACAAATCTCTCAACATAATTAGACTGAGAGATGATGCTGTCCCAACAATATTCGCAAAGGTAAGCAATTTATAAAGAACATTGGTGAAATTATAGTTGTTGAAAGAACAATGGCCAAATCGTACCAGATGATAAATGGCGTCCCGATATGCCATTGGTAGCGAAAATTCTCTAATATTTTAAGGCATCGAAAAATATTAGAAGTGTGTCTGTAAATAGCCACAAAAGAAAGATCAATATATTTTAGATTCTTTATGCTCTGACAGCCGGCGATTATTCGCATTCGTTCTATTTTTTGGGTAATACTCTAGGAAAAATTGAAATAATTAGAAACGAGATCGCCGAATATACACTTGTAGGCTACACCGCAGTCGGAAAAAAGGTAGTTAAGTCTAACCTCAAAATAATTGTTAACGTTATTAATTATTGTAAAAAACTGTGGCTATTTAGACATAATTCTCAAACGGAATTATGTTTAGAGCATAAGAACAACCAAATCTAACTATAGTTTATTTTGGGACATCAAAAATAAAAGTCGAGTCCAGCTCCTATACAAATTTGGCCATGACTCTTTATGTCTAGAAAAGTCTTCATGATGAACGGAAACTGAAAAATTTCATCAGTTTTTTCAGCTATTTGCAAGAACTGATTAAGTCTGTAAAATATAAAATAAAATATGTTAATAGAAATACATCATCTTTTTTAAACCAGAATATTAGAATATTATAGCCTTTTTTTTTTGTTGAGGGGGGAAATACGTTACGTATCCCCCGCCGCACACGGGGGTGGACGACGGGGGTATGTCGGACTCCCTCCGGCTCGGTGCGCCGGAGGTTTACCGACTAAGACCCCCCCATGCCCTCCTTCCAGCCGTGGGACACGGGACCTCTGTTAGCGAACACCGCGTCAGAATATTATAGCCTGGCAATAATGAAAGCGGCTAGTCGGACACAGTTAATTTGGCTAAAGCTTAGAATCATGCCCTCACGATTTTGGTAGTGAGATGGATTGAGTAGGGATGTGTTGGATGAGGAAAACTCACTCATCACCACATATCTATATAATATACCGTACCACATATCTATATATTTTATATGTGTTTATTGCCTGCAAAAAATGATGATGATTATTATTATTATATCCAATCTTATATTATTTTTTTTCTTTCAGGCAAACAATCCATCCCAATTTGCATTAATTGACAGAGCGAACACTATGGATCAACCATCATGTTTGAATTATTCACATCCACAAGATGCAAAGGATCTTGCATTGGTAAGGGCTGTTATATTATATTATATACGACGACCTTCGTGGCGCAGTGGTGAGCGCGTTGGTAGCTCAAGCCGGAGGTCGCGGGTTCGAATCCCGCCGACGGAACAAAAAGTTTATAAAGTTCCTGGGTCATGGATGTGTATTAAATATGTGTATCATATAATAAAAATAAATATGTGTATCATATAATAAAAATCTTAAATATGTGTATAGTATAAAAGTATCAAATATACCGTTGTCTGGTACCTGTAACACAAGTCCTTCAGGTAGTTACTTACCACGGGGCCAGACTGACGTGGTGTGAAGCGTCCATAGATATTATTATTATTATATAATATACCTACTTGAAAAAAAGAACCTACATAAAATGATTTTGTTTTGATAAACTACGCTAATACTATTAAGAAGAACAATTGCATTGTTGAACATTTTGTTTTGTAATGTGATATATCTGGAACAACTTGATAAAAAAGGAAACTTCATGAGTGTTTTTTGTTTAACTTCATTAGTCTTCTGTTTTTCCATGTCATTTGTGTAAAATTAATAGTTATTTTACCTATAAATTATGTTTCAGGTTTCAGCACTCCAAGAATTGAAAAAATTTGAAGAAAAAGTGGAGATGCAGAAAAAGAAAATTAAATGTTTAAATGAAGTAGTCCGTCAACAAAGGTTGAAAATTGACACTTTTAAAAACATAATCATTGAATTGAAGGAGAAAAATTTAATAAATATGGAGACTTCCATATTATTACGACAATGTGCTGGGTCAAAAGATTTTTTACAGAGGCAGATTTTAAAATGTAAAGGGTTACCTTTGCCAAAACAGTACTCAGAAGAAATCCGAAAATTTGCACTCACTCTTCATTTTTATTCGCCAAAGGCTTATGATTTCGTTCGAAGAACGTATGATTCCTGCCTTCCACATCCACGTACCGTTAGTAAGTGGTACCAAAATGTTGATGCGGCACCCGGGCTTTGTCAAGAGGCTTTTTCTACCCTTGAAGCCAAGGTTAAGGCAAGTAAAGAGCCTGTTATCTGTGCTCTTATAATAGATGAAATGTCCATAAGAAAATCACTTGTTTGGGATTCACAATCAAAGCAATACCATGGTCGAGTAAATATCGGGTCTGGCGTCGATAATGACAGTGTTGAAGTAGCAAGCCAAAGTTTGGTATTTTTACTTAACTGTGTTAACGGAAAATGGAAACTGCCCGTAGGGTATTTTCTAATCACTAGTTTAAGTGGTGACCAAAAGGCTGGTCTGTTGATTTCATGTTTACACAAATGTTTTGAGGTAGGAGTTGAAGTTGTAAGCGTGACATGTGATGGACCTGCATCGAATTTTACCATGTTCCAAAACATGGGATGCAATCTTATGGAAATGAATAAAATTTTTTTTTATTTTGAGGGTCATAAAATATATGCGTTTATTGACCCTTGTCATGCGCTAAAACTAGTGCGAAACACATTTGGAGATAAAAAAAAAATTTATGATTCATTTGGAAGAAAAATTGATTTCAATTTACTAGTAAAACTTATAGAATTACAAGAGAGTGAAGGCTTACATCTGGCCACCAAAGTTACGAAAGCTCATGTGTATTTTAATAAACAAAAGATGAAGGTGCGTTTAGCGACACAATTACTTAGCGAGTCAGTTGCTGATGCTCTTGAATATTGCAGCAAAGAACTTAAAATTGAAGGTTTTGAAGATTGCGATGGTACCATAATTTTTATAAGACTTATGAATAATGTTTTTGATGTGCTGAACAGTTATTCGGTGAGACCTCCAGGGTGGAAAAAAGCTATTTGTTCTAACAATTATGGACTTATTGAAGCACTTTTTGAAATGGCCGAAAATTACATTAGTACGTTAAAATTTTCAGATGGAACATTAGTTATAGAGTCCCAGAGGAAGACTGGATTTCTTGGACTTATCGTCGATATGAAAAGTGCTTTTCAATTATTTATGAATTTGGTTCTTGAAAATTCCACCCTGGTATACCTACCGATTTATAAATTCAGCCAAGATCATATTGAGTTGTTTTTTTCATCAATCAGAGCCCGTGGAGGCTTCAACAACAATCCAAACGCTGTACAATTTAGAGCAGCGTTTAAGCGGCTCCTGATACGTGCTGAGATACGCGATAGTGGAGTTGGAAATTGCATTCCGTTAGAGCAGATACATATTCTAAACTGTCCCAGCACTACAGACCCAGTTCGCACTTTAAATGACCTCACAGAAAAAAAATCACTTGTAGAGGTTGAAGAGGATGATAGCGAGTTATTCGAAGAATATTTAGACTGTCTCAATAGCAACATTTCAAAATATTCTGAATCTGTTGTCACATACATTGCGGGGTTTGTTGCAAGGAAACTGTCACGAAATTTAAAATGTTCAGTATGTGAGTCGCTGTTGCGTGGAGACACACAAAATTATTTAAAATCGTTAATAACTTGCAAAACACACGGAGGCCTTATTTATCCTTCAAAAGACCTAGAAAATATTTGTCTTAAAACCGAGAAGATACTCAAAAGCAATTTTAGTAAAAGTAATAATGAAAAATACTATCTCTACATATACTCGTTCTTAATAGAGAATATTGAAGAACATTCTAAAATATTCTCATCGGACTCCAGCGAACATGACTCAAAGCATCAATTGTTATTAATTAAATCAGTAGTAAAAACTTACCTTGACATCAGATTCAGATATTTCGGTAAAAAGTGTACAGAAAAAATTTCTTTTAGGAACTATTTTAATAAAATTATTTTATTTCGCAATGAATAACATATTTTGTAATCATTAAGAATTTTGTATCTGTAAAGAACATTTATCACCCTAATTATTATAATAATATGGGTTTTATCGCGTAATTGTATGAATAATTTAATAAATGTTTTTTTTTTTATATTGGTTGTTTTTTTAACTTTAACTATAGTTGCCGTTACTACCTGTGCCTCATAGATAATACAATAAAGGGACCGTGCAGAGCGATGACATTGCCACTAGTGGTGGAGTGGTGATTCTGGTAGACCTATACTTAGCCATCTTCCTATGTGGATAGCTTTACTGTAAAATTGACTTGTAATGTTGTTGTCAGTAGGTAATTATCTCTTGTACATGACAGTGGTGGATTTAAGCACCCAAGTCTCTATATTATATGTTGTTGATGATGCCCGCAACTCAGTTTCGCCATAAAGTTTATCGCGTGGAAACCGTGCATTTTCCAAGATAAAAGTATTCTATGACCTTTCCCGGGACTCAAGATATCTCCATGCCAAATTTCAGCGAAATCGGTTCAGTGGTTTGGACGTGAAGAGGTAACAGACAGACAGACACACTTTCGAATTTATAATATGTATTAAGTATGGATCAATGCATAATGCACCTAACCAACTAAAAATCGACAAGGCTTTAAATTAACGTGGCGAGATTATTATTTTTAACAAAAAATTAAAACCGACTTCCAAGGTAAAAACAATAAGTAATAATATGAACTAAAAAGTATTAAATAATTCTTACTCTTTAATAGTGCCTCTTTCAGGATTCGTCTAAATCTCAACTATTTCTGTACATACTATAGTCTTCATTACTTTGAAGTGGGTACCAGTCCCAAAAGTTTCATAAATCGAAAATCGAAGTGAACACGTGACGTGACGTGCTAAGTAGCCGGTCATCGGACTAGTTTCAACTTTCAATAGGCTGGCACTCGCTCGACTTGTCGCACACGCAGGTACCTACCTGGCCCGCGCCGCTGCGCCGCTCGTTTGACAGCCCTGGCGAGTGTTTTTGAACTATGAATGCTAAACGCAATGCAAAAGGTTGAAATTAGGTTCTTTCCAGAATATCTCGGCGAAGTGAGACAGAATGTTACATTATCGAAGCAACTTTAACTTCTCAGAAGTAATGTCAAATGTGTGCCTTATGCTCTGGAGATAAGGTTGAATTTGGTGACCCTGACGTGGTAATGATGATGATGATGATGAATGTAATTTGCATAGTAGCATATGCTTTCAGTTCTTAAAACAGCGCCTAAACTCCCAAACTTGTATCTATAAGGAATCCGGAGTTCTCTTAGTATCTTCGGAACTATAGTATACCTCGGTGCAAAATCTTGCGTTTTGGTAGCATATGCTTAGGGTGCTTCTCATAAAACCAAAATCACCATATGTTTCCATATAAATTTCGAGGAGTTACCTCGATTACTCATGGATCCCATCATCAGGTCACCACTTTTGTGAACATGGTGCCAAATTGGAGTGAAACCTAATACAACAAAACAAAAATTTCGAAAATCGGTTCACAAACGGCGGAGTAATCGTTGAACATACAAAAAAAAATATATCCACAGCCGAACATATAATATAACCTCCTCGTTTTTTGGAAGTCGGTTAAAAAGGAACTAACGCTGCCATCATACAAAAATTTTGATAGTCCTCTTCACCAGCTGCAGCGCCCACGTTCATTCAAAGCCTTATCGCACTTTCCCTACCATTCACTCATCCTGCATCCATCGATATATCGATATTATCGATTAGCTAGAGAAAAGTGAGCATCCCTAATCCGCCATGTTTGTCAACGGGTTTGTTTAATTAGGTATGCAGGCAAAGTACATGCTTATGCCATTTCCATAGGCTTCTTTTTTCTGAGGATAGACAACTAACTTGACATTGACATTACAATCGCGTTCATAAACTATGTTCGGGAACACTTACCCACCTTATCTGTGGTACATTATACATACCCTAAAATGTTCCTTATGTCCTTTAACAATATGAACCAAAAAAAGTTTTTTAAAAAGATATAACAATAAATAAAAATTTTAATAAACCCCGGACAAAATTGTATATGAACGCCATTTGAAGGTGGTGGCCATCTTGGATTTAAAATTCGTCATAGTTTTAACTAATAGTATTCTACTAGTCAAGACCTTTCATTTGATACCCATATTGAGGGAGTTGTGAAAAAATATGTAATCCGCCATTTTGTGGCGGCGGCCATCTTGAACCAATTTTTATCAAACATAGCTAAGAACACCCCTGACTAATTCACCTTTCGAACAAAAAAAAACTAAATCAAAATCGGTTAATCCGTTCGGGAGCTACGATGCCACAGACAGACACACACACAGACACGTCAAACTTATAACACCCCGTCGTTTTTGCGTCGGGTGTTAAAAACCGACTTTAAAATTAAACGTACTTAATTAAGAATTAAAATTCCCTGTCTCAAAAACTATTTTGATAAAACTTGCAACTTAATCCCTTACTTGAACAAAACCTAGTACACCAAAAAATCACTTAAATCTAACTTGTAGTTCCGGAGGTATGGAAACTCAAACAAAAAAATATACATACATACACTTTTGAAACTTGGTACGTTTGTTCAGAAGGCGATATAGGCTAACACACACGAAAACTGATCAGTTTTGGAAATATTTCATATAATATACGCCTATATACGCGTCGAATTAATAACCTCCTTTTTTGGAGTCGGTTATAAATCAAGTCCAGTCTGTAGATAATGTCGATATATTGTTTCATCCGGCATCCGCAGTGTCACCGCACTAGCTGAACACAGATTATATAATATTAGTAGTACCAAGTAGCGGTCAAAATTGTCTGACATCTAGCGTGAAGTAGCTAAACTTTTTAGTAAATGGACAATAAATATTATGTAGAAAAATTCAAAACCAAAAACCTGAGAAATAAAGCATATATTTGAAGTAAACCTTATAAAACTGACATCTAGTGTGAAGTAGCTAAACTTTTTAGTAAATGCACAATAAACTGATGCTCGAATACGAAATGTCTTAAGTGTCTGTTTTGTTTATTGCATAGCAAACTCTATTACAGAAAACTGAAGGTGTGTTTTTGTTTTCAGTTTTAATAAATTTAGGCTTATTTGGGTTTAGAATTATGCGTCCAATCAATACATTTGTTTGTTAGTAGCGCAACGGACTATTCTCTGTTTGTTTGTGTGAGTTTGGCGACAGTGGTTCTGGTAAACAAATCGGGGTATGTCATTTCTACTGTTTTTATTGTTCTGTGGATACCCCACACGCATAGGTTAGATGAAAAAAAAAATTTTTTGTTTCAGTTGTACCTACCCCTCTAAAATTTTTGATAATTTTTCCATTTTTGTATAAAAATCTTAATGCGGTTCACAGACTACATCTACTTATCAAGTTTGTTTTTTTTTCAGAAAAGTATGGTTAGGTTAATTTAGCTTTAATTTTAAATAGCAATAAAATGGCGAGTGATCGCAATAGAAAAATGCTAACCAAAGCCATAAAAGGCCAAATTCCTGCTCCTTTCTCTAAAAATATAGAGAACCAGTGCTCAGATATTGAATCCAATACAACTAAACTAAACTCCAATAAAGTCCATTCCTCAAGTAGAAAGACATTATCTCAGAGCGAACACTAGTCGCGAGATTATAGATGGTGTTCTATTGCTGAAATATACAGAAAATACGTAGAAAAAAAGACGTTTAGACAATAAAATTACTGCAAAATATGAATATTACGTGCACGTTTTCAATACAGAATTTAACATATTTCTTTCTTTGTACCAAATAAGGATCAGTGTGACGAATGTGAGGCTTTTAAAAATGCTGGTGGTGAAGAGAAACTGTCACTGAAACAAGTATACGAGGAGCATCAAAAACAGAAGACGTTAAGCAGAATAAAAAAGCAGCCGATATAAGATTGCAACAAGCCCGACAGCACTAAAATTGTAGCCATTTACGATTTACAAATAAGAAAATATAAGAAACTGTAAAATAAATTTAATGTCCATTGATTCTCTAGAGAAAGCACTGATTGATTCAGGGATTTCTAATCAAGAATCTAATAGTTTTAAAAATAACTTATCTAAGAAATTCTGTAGGTTCATAATTAGGTTAGTGGATGTGATTAGTGAATTTCTTTCTATTTTAATTATATTGTTATTTAAGTTCATTATATATTCAATTACTAGTTCGTATCAAGCTGTACTGTATAGTCTAGTAAGAGAGGCAACCATATTCTTATTGAAGTCAATAACCACCACAGGTTGCTTCATTGGTGCTATAATAGCGTCTTGACATTTGGGGTAAATTAGTGGCTGGTCTCTAACATCAAGATGTGGAACCATCCAATGATAGGCGTAATACAAACTGTTGAAATGCTGTTGCCAGGAGAGTCACAGACACTTTGTCTCCTAATGAAAGACTTCAAGGATACCTTAGTTGAGTCCTTTAAGGTGGACATCAGCAGCATGAAATTAAAATGTGAAGACTTTACAATATTTCACTTTTATGGGTAAGTCAAAGTCCATGAGTCATGGAAATTGTGATAAACGTGACTATTGCCCTGATGGACCTGAGACAGCCTGTTCTAATTTTAACAAAGATTCCACCATAAGAGATAACATATTTTCCTTCTCTCAAGGAAAGCTGAAGGTACACTCGTGTTCTGCCACTGAGTCGTGCTGGGCAAATGGTTGTGTTACTTGTTCTTCAGGCTGCTCCTTTGGTATGGCAATTGTTGAGAACCCAACAATGGAAGTCTATGAAGTCTTTTCTTGTTCCAGCTGGAAGTACACTCTCACTGGTAAACTAACAGAAGATGGGGTTAGAATGCAAAAAGTGCAAGAATTCTATTTAGAGGGATCCAAGATATTTAGATCAGGTAATATCGAATTGATGCTCAGTGATGTCAAGCACTCTCAGACTTCATTGAGTAACAACTTTTTTAACGGGCAAAAGGCCCACCACACATTCCCACCACTGCAACTCCTGTGTCGCCAGGATCAACAATGGTAACCAACCACGAAAACCCTTTGATATGATCTCAGGGATGCCCGAGGGACAAGCTAAATCTGTCTTGGGACCCGCAACGAAATTAATCAGAAGAAATGTAGCTGCTATAAAGCAAAGACCAATCAGGAAACAACATCAGTTATTAATTGTCAAGATTTGGACCAAATTGTTAACACATTGATGGACAGTAACGTCCACGGACGTTCAGATAGTAAATAATGATACGACAGAACGCCTGTAGACGTCATAGTTATTACTCGTGTCACGGCAGTACGTCTGAGGGCGTGTGATTTTCAATACTTTTACAAGGAAGAACATGTTGTAGTGTCACCGCAAAAGTAATGCGGCTTTCCTACTGTCATCGTACATAGTTCTACAACATGTCAAGTTACACACACATTGACAGAATTCCGGTACCCCTCTCCCCGCACAGTACGCTCGTGGGTGTCGTGTTTTCATACATTTAGTCACGTAGTGCGCGTCGGCGGGAGGATTAGTGTCACCTCATACTTTCGCGCGCAAATAACGGTTCGAGTGGTAAGTTATCAACGTATTTTTGTGTTTTTATTTAGCGAAACATTCAAATTCAATTCATGTAACTTACGTATAAGGTAATTGTGCTTCTAATATTAGTAGTTGCTTGTTTTGAATGCAGTTTTTTGGTATTGAAACAATAATGAATTTATCTACAGATGGCGCCTGGAGATCCGTACGAAAGGGAACAAAAACGGTTGTTAGAATTGTTCAATGAAGTTGAAACTCCGGAATCTAGTGAAGATCCATATGCTGATGATGGGGAATACGGGTCCGACAAGGACTACTATCCTTCAGGCGACGAGTCGTTGAGTTCTGACGATGCTGCTGGACGCCGCCCACAAAAACACGCTAGTGACTCATCTGGTGAGTCTTCTTCGTCTAGTGATTCGGATGATAGTGAAAAAACATTTTGCCCTTCCGAGGACGAACGACGGAATGAGAATATTTCAGTTACCCAAAACCTTCATGTTTCGGAGGCGACGTCATCTGGCATTCCTTTATCGTCAAACGATCGGCTTATAAATCAAGATGATCGCCCCAATTCACCAGATATTTCTGATCAGCTTACTAGCCCAATCAGTCATGCTCCCAGGACATCTGCTGAGATACCTTCAGTAGTAGAAGGTTGGTCTGACACGGTGACCGATATACCTGATTTTAATTTTGATAACGCTGCTTCTGGTATTCAAGTAAACATTGATAACATAGAAAATGTTATGGACTTTTTTCATCTAGTTTTTCCACGGAATTTCGTTGAATATCTGGTAATATGTACTAATAATTATGGTAAATCTTTGTGCCAAACTAACAAACCACATACAAGATATAGCCGCAAAGCTGTCTTTCGTGAAACCAATTATGAAGAAATGCTGAAATTTCTAGGACTTAGCCTTCTGAAAGGTCATATAAAATGTTACATAAGTAAATTTAAATTAAAATTAACCTTATAGAATAGTATTGTGTTCAAGTTAGTACTTAAATAACATTGTTAGTGAAATGTTGCTGTGATTACTATCATAATACCTAGTGGTAAACGTACATCTAAAGCTAAAAGAGTTTTAATGTTTTATTTGAATTTCAATACAGGCAAGATAAAAAGATGATTATATTAGCAACTTGTTAATTATAAAAGAGGCTGATTAATTTTGTGATTATTATTAAACAAATTTATATATAAAATACTGGTTTTATTACTATTATCTGTATAATCAACTTTACGGCTATAGGCGTGTAGTCCCTATGCGTAGTTTTCATGACATGCAACATGACAGTACGCTCATAGACGTAAGCGCCTATAGGCGTTCTGTCACTCAACAACATTGTACATACAACCACATTGACACTACGCCCATAGGCAATGTATGAGAATAAGAAGTGTCATTTAGGAAGAAATTCTTAACTTGTACTGTCCACCAACGTGTTAAAGGTTCTATTGGAGAAATTAGATGCCCATCTAAAGAGTCTGCAAAGAGGCCATCTACTGATTGTCAAATAGCATCAGGTGTAGTATCTCTTGATAGAGCTGGCTGGAACTGGATTAGTAGGATGGATCAATTAGACCTTAAGAAAATACACTCTGTCAAATTAATTCCAACTTCTCAAAATGGACATCTGATTATCAGATCAGGATGTGATGTTATGGCAGATCTGACATCAGAATCAACAATGACAATAAAGATGAAGTTTAAGGCTTCGTTCAAACCTACGCGACCAAGCGACTGCGAAGCGGAAGCGTCAAGTTACGTGAAGTTGTCAAATGTGTGTTTTGTATTGACGCTCCCGCTTCGCAGTCGCTTGGTCGCGTAGGTTTGAACGAAGCATAAGAATTATAAACTTGAACTTGAGAAACCAAAAGAATTATGTATGGCGATAATATCAATATAGAGGGCTGTTACTCTTGTGATGAAGGATCCAATGTGACAATTGCAATATCAGATAACTCAAAATTAGGTGAGGGAAAATTAGTATCATCTCTAACCTGTGAAATTTCTATGATTGGGGCATTATTTAGCATGTCTAAGAAGATTAGGAAATACTGAATCACCAACCATCAATGAAAACTGCAATTTCTCATGTGGATCTCAGTCTTAACTAGTAAAATTAGAGGGTCAATTGATGAAGAAGAATATAATTGAGTTAATGAAGACTGACTACTCAGGAAAACTAATTTTTTTCTCACTTTTTTTGGTAAATAAAGTGGGCCCCGTGCGAGTTTCTTACGCCGGTTCTTCTCGCCGGGTTAGTTCCCGAACCGGTGGTAGGCATCATGTAGACTTTCAGAAAATATTTGCAAAAATTTATTCTGAATAAAAAAAATTTGAGTTTTTGAGAAAAAGTAACAATGTAGACCAAGACTTTTCACAAATCTATGTACCATCAAGGAAATTGATTCCTAGGCAGTTGACAGACCAACTTCAATTCAGTGTTAATTGTGATCTATCGTCTGGGTTTAACACATGGATCTTGGCCAAACGATGTAGGTCCCCCATCTGCCTAGGAATCAACTCCTCTGATAGTACATTGTACAAATTACTTGACCTGCTGAAAACATCTTTGGTACGGAGTTGGCGGAATTCGAAACTACATAATATATGACTCAATTATAGATTTTTACATTAAATAAGTACAGTAAATACCCAATATACAGAAAAATATAACAGGTCCACTATTATATTTTTCCGCATATTAAGTCACTAATGTAGAAGTACTTACAACTCAATTTGGTATCATTTCGTTGCATTAGCCTTTTTTTTTCTATTTTCCCAGATACGGAGAGTGTAGGCATGACAATCCTTGTTCCAGAAACTAAAGGTGTAGGAGAAACCACTTTTTCCTGTGTTGAAGAACTTCCTATGTAAGCCCTAGCCAGAATAGATGCAATACTCAATTGTGGGTCATAGCTTGTGGTTTTACATTTTTGACCTAAAACAAAATTTATGTAAGTCAACTAAACTACAAGTCAAAGGTACCTACATATTATATAATTTACTTTTGATTTGTAGTTACTACATACTCTGATAAAAAATTACATAAAAGGCATGACGTCTTGCGTGGGAAAGCCATGCTTCGGCATGAATGGGCCGGCTCAACTAGAGAAATACCACGGGCTCACAGAAAACCGGCGTGAAACAGCACTTGAGTGCTTTTACTGGAGGCCCAAACCCCTACTCTATTCCAACATGAAATGTGACAAATTTCATAAAAAGGTGACATGTCCTCATAGTTTTATTGATTAGGTACTCACATCTTGAGCTGTTATCATTCTGATCCATAATTTCTCTTTTAACATCAACAGCTATTGTTTCAGGTACAGAGAGTGCGGAGGTAACCTTCCTTGTTATTCCAGGTGTTGGTATAACTATACTTTCATGTCTTGAAGATATGTTTTCTGTAAAATCATAAAATATTTTAATTTGAAATAAAGCAGCCTATATTGTAATCTTATTCAATCAGAATGGAGAAAAAAAACTATATTAATTATTAACCCATCAGTCGTGACAAAACGAGACACAATATCTTTTTCATTGTTATCGCGGCCGGATGTGGCCGCTTGGGGCTTGATTAATTAATATACTATTTTATGATGCTATTTTATGGTTCAGTGGTCTAGAACTCTAGACTCTAGAGCGTCGTTCTTGACTGAAAGGGTCTTTTATGAGCCCAACATTCAAAATCAAAATCTACAGAAATTCCTTAATTATTAATATCTGTATAATATATCTTAAGAAATAGATCTTTTTTATACTTACCAGCACTGCTACAGAACATTGTAGGTACACTGTGCTTTTTCAAAGTAGTGTATGAGGTATGTTTAATAAAACAGTCATCAGAAAAGTGGTTTGAACAGATGTAATCATATTTTTTTGGATGCCAACCAGGCTTTTCAATATGTTGCAACCATAATTCCAGTATTCCTTCATCAGACGGAAACCTGTAAATTATTTTATGAGTATATTATGTATCTTCTTCTTCTTATATATAAAAATGGATTTTCAAATGTGTTAGTCGCGCTAAAACTCGAAAACGGCTGAACGGATTGGGCTGATTTTAGTCTTAAAATATTCGTAGAAGTCCAGGGAAGGGTTTAAAGTGACACGAAGTTCGCCGGGACAGCTAGTTATCAATAAAAGTTTAATATTGTAGAAATAAGCTTACTTGTGAAATGTAACCCCACTTCCCTTTTGGTAACGAGTTTTACATAGCACACAGTCTCTCATAATTTACCTATGAACTACCACCACTTATTTATATATAAACTATATTTAATACGCCACAACAAACTAAATCGCGTAAAACCTCTGTAAAACCTTCAAAAACACCACGAACGATTTAGAATTTAGCGGCCAAATGCCAATAGATAGACGGCCATTTGCAAGTTTGAAAATTGAAGCCACAGAACTGAGAACTATATATTATAGTAGAAGAAGAAGTTTGAAGCACAGGTTTGAAGTTTGAACCGTTTGAACCAAAGACTTAGTGCGCTTATTCCATTTGACTAAATTTAGACGTCTAAATGATTTAGTAACTAAATTATTTAGTCAAGTATTTATTTATTTTATTTTATTTTTCTTATTATTTAGTGAAATAACATTTAGAAAGCTATCTAGGATCCTAATTAGTGTACTAAAACGGAAAAAGTGGCTCACAGATTATTATTATAATATATGAAGTGGCTTCTGAGTTCTGACTGACTAAATCAGTGTTGCTAGGTGGTTTCAACCTTTTATCTGTAGTCTCTAATCTGCTATAGTGCGTTTCATCTATGGAGGGTATATGAAAGGAGCAATATCTTATATGGGGGATATTTGAAAAAGTGTCCAGCTGTACGCAGTAAATAACAGTTCAAAAATCCTCCACGAGTGGCGCTAGCTGCAGCCGGAGGGTATGGAATGAATTATGGAGTGTAGGAATTAATGTAGCCGTTGGTGACAAAATATAAATTATTACTGTAATATAAATTATTACTAGAATTACTGGGTTAATACCAATATATTTTGAAAAATATAACCTAAAATAGTTGAAATAAAAGTTGCTAAATGATTAGGATATGGAATGAATTATGGAGTGTAGGTATGAATGTAGCCGTTGGTGACAAAATATAAATTATTACTGGAATATAAATTATTACTAGAATTACTGGGTTAACACCAATATATTTTGAAAAATATAACCTAAAATAGCTGAAATAAAAGTTGCTAAATGATTTGATTGTTTCTACTGTAGCGCCACTTATTAACATTTTTAAAACCTAATTCAACGCATTTCAGTGGACACTTTTTACATACAGAGATATTCCTCCTTTCATATACCCTCCATAGTTTCATCAAATAGTTCCTTTGCTGTCATGTTGGCACTAATGCAAATTAGTGTTGCCTCATTACCCTTACTGTACTACCTCAAATTAGGGGAGATAATATGTTATCACAAAATACTTTTAATAATAATTCCCTAAAGAAATTTTTATATAATTCTAAATTTCACCCGCGACTCTGCCTGCGTTAATGTCTATCCCTCGGGGACCGTTCTTTTTCCCGGGATGAAAGGTATTCCTTCTCCATACCCCAGACAACTTGTACCTATGAAAGTTTTATGATGATCTGCTTAGTACTTTATGCGTGAAGGCCGAAGGCGTAACAAACAAACAAAGTCACTTTCGCATTTACTAGCTAAAATCCCAACTTTGTGAGGGCTCGCGTCATCACACCTTGACTGACAGATGATAAGTTGATAACACATTCACATGTAAATAAAAATTAGGTACTATGCTACAGCACAAATCAATAGGCGTGATAGTTTTTCCGTAAAGTGTACCACAATGTACAGTTTGTGGGATATACTAGGGCTCGCTTCGCTCGCCCTGATATTATTGTTGTATGTACATACTAGCTTTTACCCGCGACTTCGTTCGCATGTTTGTAGTTTTCATCACTAGAAGTGCGTTTCATTAAATAGTTCATTTGCCATCATATAGGAATTCTGTTTCTCCCTTTCTGTTAATAACGTAAACACGGTTATAGACACGCTCTGCAAGTATTCATAAGTTTTACTTTTATTTAAGGGTGAATAAACTGATGCTGGTAACCCTTTTTTTTTTTTTGATGCGCAGGGGAAACCCATCATGGGTCCCCCGGGTTGGGTATGTGCCTCAGTTAGCTGAAGCACCCCGGGGGTATGTGAGACTCCTACTCACTAAAACCGCCTGCGGTTCGTCTTCAGCCGTATAGAGGAGGGATATCCCGGATCTAACAAACACAGGACTTCCTCCACGACTGGCCGGTCTACCTCGGACCGGACTTCCACCAAAGTAAGGGAACGCTTAGGCAAACTAAAGCGTTCCCCTCGGCGCCGGGACTGACAAAGCCGGGTTCCCATCCTGACCCGGAGCCCCGTCAGACGGAAGTTATTGGAGGTTCGCGTAGCGACGCCTCCGCACTCCCGTCCTACGCCGGCGGAGCGGCAGAGAGGTGGGATCGTCCTCTCGGTCCCGCTCCGCGGCCTCTTTCTGCGACATAACAATTTCGCAGAAAGGGACCGCCGCCTGCCAGGCCTCATCGCTCTCGAGCATGCAGCGCACCATGCTCAGGAGCGAGAGGTCCCCGCTTAGCACTGCCACGAGATCGTGGCGTTGCACTGATGCTGGTAACCCTATTTTACTAAGCTGTAATGGCGGCAACCCGATATTAATGGAATTATTGGGGCTTCGTTACGTTTTTCACGTTCACAAAACTCTTTCACTCTTAACGCCATCATTCTTTCACCACTCTTTAATGTTTTCGGCATGATTTTCTCACGATAACACAGTAAAACTTATGAAAACTCGCAGTGCATGTCTACCATATATCTACCATGTTTACGTTGACAGACAGTAATGCCAACAGTGTTGCCAGATGGTCTCGCCGATTTCCCCCTGAACTTATTTGATTTCCCCCCAGAAATACCCTATTTTGGTCGAAAACCCCCTAAACCTAGCTAAATCCAGGGAAAAAACCCGATATTTTGCCTCTACTTTGCCCCTATCTTGGTCGAAAACCCCCTAAATCTAGGGGGAAATCCCCTGATCTGGCAACACTGATTATGCCAACATGTCCATTCCATCCACATCCCCATTTCTAAAGTCTGCTGGTTCCAAGTAGTTCAGAAAGTTCATAATTCATAATTTTTCGTGGAGCAAAAATTATTTGAACCATCTTTTTCGCCTTTTATTTATTTTGATTTTCATTGAGCCAACAGCTAAGCCTATGAGAAGACCAATTTTTTGTTGCTTAGACAGAACTGGAGCCATTAAGAAGACGTCTGGCCAAAATCGCCGCGTCGTCACAACTGATTTAGTTACTAAATTAGGACAAGTGGAATAAGCAGCTTCTAATTATTATTAGTCTTCTTTTTAGGATTCTAATTAGAAAATAAAAGGCGAAAAAGATGGTTGAAAGAATTTTTGCTCCACGAAAAATTATCAAACATGAACTTTTTAAACTACTTGGAACCAGCAGACTTTAGAAATTACCTACGCATGGATTCCAGATCATATAACCTCTGGTATAACATAATGGCAAATAAATAACACGGCAACTGATATCTTTTTTAGGCGACTTTCTATTATGTCACAAAAAAACTAACTTTGCAGTGATTAAAATATATCTTAGCAACTATTAAACTATACAAACAACAAAAGGCTAGGATAAAAAAAACTCGCGGGGGCTCGCGGGGCGCAGCCTCCCGCCATAACAAAAAAAATCGGTTGTCTGTAAAGTCGGCTTACTGACGATAGTTGAACGTGACAACGTCATAACCTTAACCCCTCAGTTCCGGGAAAAATCTATGCAAAAAAGTTGGCAGGTCAATGTGCAAAAAAAATGGCGCCCGGCCTACCCTCTTTGTGAAAATTAATGTAATATGAAATATCCTTACATATAATCCATATTTTATGTTTGTGTGAACTACATTATAATATATTATGTTAAATTTTCTATCTATCAAGCCATCATAATATAGTATTTAGTCCGATGTGATATTAGTTTCTCAATTATAAACTTTCGAAACTATAATTATTAGTGACTTGTTCAGAAGAAATAAGCGAATACTTTATTCTTCATATATTAAGTCATACCTTGACACGTAGGAAATAGAGCACAATTTCGAATAGCCGAAATAATACTAATAGCTCACAGATTGTTTATTTATTTTTCATTCAGAGTGTAGTCAATGTATCAAAGGTCATAACTAACCAAACTTCTTCATACAAAAGTATTCTCTAAGTCATCGAAATACCTACGTGTTGAGAGACTTGAGAGTGTAAATGGAACGCCTCAGAGCGAGGTAACGCCGCATGAACTGTCATGTTTTTCGTGCGCGCAGCCCATATCGAATTATAAGACGTTATCACGTCAAAAACAATCCAGAAAGTCCAAAAGTAGGATAAGTTAGGTTACAACTAACTTAGACCACATTCCACAACACAGAGGGAGCCGAGCGAGCGCAGCGAGCGTGCTGCGGCAGCAGCCGGCGACCGTTACAAAACAAAAGGGGGGCTCGAGAGGCGCAGCCCCCCGCCAAAACAAAAACTAACAACAATCCAGAAAGTGCAAAAGTTGGTTAAGTTAGAACTGTGACTGTGCTGCGACAGCAGCCGGTGAGTCGACCGTCACAAAACAAGTTGTAGGTTGGGTTAAAGGCGTTAAAAAGTAAGTTACTCAAAGTAAGTAGGTTCATTTAATCCTGAGATTCCTAAGGGGTGCGCCCATAATTAAATCAAAACTAATATAATTAATCGATTTTGATTGACTTAGATTAGTTTTCCGTTCGATACATAATTTTTTCACTCCCTTTTATACATAATTTTTTCACTTAAGATAGTCAAGAAAAAATTAAATAGCCCAAGAATAAATGATATTCTACTTATACACATATGTTATATACCGCGCGCGTTGTGAAGATTCAAATACGGCCCAATTGGGTCGTCTGTTATTTAGTCTGCATCGAGCGCAGTCACGAACGTGCCGCGTCTTGTCTTACCTAAATAAATTGAAAATGACGTCGTGCGTGTTTCGAAAATGTACCAATTATGACTCAAAAGAAAACAAAACACATGGAATCTCTTACCACATGTCTTGATTGCAATAATACCTCGATTATTTACATTTTCAATTATTTTTTCGAACAATCTGGAAAAAATCGAATTTCGACATAGCTCAAGCGAAGAAAGAGACAGCGATATGATTCGACGTTTAAAAATAGAACTGTCTGTTTTATGTAAATGGTTTTTCGTATCTTTTGTTTCACTTATCTGTCAAATTTGTCAATGTTTGCAATTTTGAATTTGAAAATTGTTCGGAAGAGATTTAAGCCGGAAAATAGTATGGACGTATCAGATCTGTATAAGTAGAATATCATTGCCAAGAATAGCTTTTTTGCATGTCAAAATTTGGTTTGTTTAGATCCCTAAAAATGTAGCCAAAAGATTTTTTTATGGGATCTTGTTTGTATTTATATCAGACCTTGGTCAAGTTTATTGACAACCCCATTTTAGAATTTATGAAAGCCTATTTTAACTTTTTTATCCGCCAATAATTTGTCGCCTAATGTAGGCACTTCACATGGCTATTTGTATTTGCTATTGGCTATTTGTTGTATTTGGCAAAATTATTGACGAATACACAAACAAGCAAATATAGGCAAATACGGCCCTCCACACATGGACGTCAAATACCAAACTTTTACTTGATTTTCTTTACTTGCCTATTTGACTCCTTTGATGTGCGTCAAAAACTGACAAAGGTACGGATACGTGTATTTGGTATTGGTCATATTTGTCAAATAGGCAAATAAGGCCAATATTTGTCAAACATACCCTCTACACATAGTGATTGTTTGGCGAATACATCAAATACGCAAATACAAATAGCCATGTGAAGTGCCTCCATTAGAAGAAATTCAATTGCCACAAAAGAAAATCACTGCCAGATAAAATTTAAATAAAACCTCAAAACTCATTAAAAAGCCGCCGCTTTCTAGTTTAAATGCTACCTTAAATTAGTCGCCAAAATAGTTTATTTACTATGCATTTTCCGTTTTTTTTTATGACCCGGAATGGTATCAATTTGTCGCCTCGTTAAATATATGCCTAACATAATATTATTACATTAATCTTGTAACATCTTTAAAATAAAAAAAATATTTAAATTAATTATTTTTTTTGTATGTTTATTAGAATATTTTTTGTCATTTTTACTCCAAAGGTACGGCATCATATGTATAAAGTTCAATTATGTTACTTAAAACTTCTTTATCTTTAGCAGTCGACATGGCGCATTCGTGATTCGTACTAAAATAAACACGAAAAAAACATTAGCCACATCATTGATAAAGGTAGCACTCGTACGTCTTCACAGCTCACATGTCGTCGTAGCGTAGACTCTGTTAACCTACAAATATATAATAATAATCTGTGCTGTTAACTGTCAAGTGTCAGTTGTTACTGTCAAGTGTCATTATAGAAAAACCAAGGCAAGGGTGTTATGTCATAACTTTAAATTTAATATTATTATGTGCTAAATAAATTAATTGTTTGGTATGTTTGATCTAATATCTTATAATTTATTATAAGATATTAGATTAGAAGTATTTAATTTTAGAATACTATATGTACTAACACGTTCATTTGTCTTGCAGTTAGCACAATGGCAACCTTAGTGAGGACATCCCTGGTAAAGGTTATCAGCCCTCAAGGAGGCAAAATATCAGGATGTGCGATTATCCACAAGAGAACTATTATGGGGAAGGCCCTAAGGGAGACCCTTCCTCCTCGCGACCCAAAGCCTCCACCGTTTGATTACGTCAACAAACACTACACTTGGCTTCGTAGTCTCCTGGACCGCACAACGCACAGATTCGACGAGAACTCCAAATTGATCGTGGTCGATGGACCCGTAGCCGTGGGGAAGACGAAGTTCGCGGCCGCTTTAGCTGAGGACCTCGGCATGAAGCATTTTGAGGAAGCCAATATGGACATCCACTACATTCGTCCGAACGGCATCGATCTGCGAATTTTCGACGACAAAATTCCCGAGGACACCAGAACCTTCGATCACGTCAACTTTAACCGCGCGCCAAACCATCGGCTGGCCGGCAACTACCAAATAATGATGTATATAGCTAGGTACAACCAGTATATTGATGCCCTGGCTCATATTTTCAATACCGGCCAGGGAGTGGTGTTGGAGAGGTCTCCTTTCTCTGATTTTGTGTTCCTGGAAGCTATGTTCGCGGAGAGGTACCTCAGTAAGGGGGTTAGATCTGTTTATTACGAACTGAAAGCCAACACTATTGGGGACATTTTGAGACCTCACCTTGTAGTCTATCTCGATATTCCAGTTGAAAAGGTAATTATTTCTTTATGTACCTACTATGTATGAGTTGCAATAATATTATACATTTTCTTGATTATGAATGGTAATTATAAATATTATTATTGCTTCCTTGGGGTTGTGAGAGTGACAATCCCAGAAGGGTTTTTCTATAAAATTTAAATTTTACAATCTACCTTGTGATTCAAAATGGTATAATATTAAATAATCCATATTGATGTATATGAATAAAATTTTGTTATTTTGCTATAACTTGAGAACCGCTAAACCAATTTGGATTTTTTGCATGGAAGTCCAGGGAAGATTTATGTAAGGACAATCTTCACAGGGTCATTATAGTATTATAATTAATGTTATGCTCGAAGACCGAAAATGCTGAGCGGAAAAACAGCACGCTCAATAGCTCGTTCTGGTTACAGTGAAATAGCCACGACGCGAAATTCGCGTTGTGGCTCTAATGAAAACGGCTGTGGCTGTTTCACTGTGACCACAACATGTGAGCTATTTTTCTGCTCATTGAGCGTTTTGGGTCTTTAAGCATGACATATATACAATATTGTTAGTCAAGTAAAGTTTAAAACACATTGCTATAAAATAAATATGCTTATAGGTGCAAGAGAATGTGAAAACTCGTGGACTTCAACATGAGGTACAAGGCAAGGCTCTGACACCTAATTTCCTGAAGGAGATCGAGCGGCAGTACAAGAACAATTACCTGCGTGAAATCTCCACACATGCGGAACTGCTGGTGTACGATTGGACTGGTGGTGGTGACATTGAAGTTGTAAGTATCAATATAAGAACCAATCGTTTAAAAATATAATGGAATAGATACCTAGACATAATAAGGGCATCCATTAAGTTTGTCACAAAATTTGTAGATATTTTGGACCCCTCCCTAGTCCTTGTCACATCTGGTGATCTCCCCTCTCCCTAGTGTGGTGTTACATAATATTTTGTATCATCAAATATAATATTGATTCATAGGCAGATGATGGTCTTATGTCATTCGTTTTTTTTTTTAATAATATTTATGGACGCTTCACACCACGTCAGTCTGGCCCCGTGCTAAGTACCTAAAGGACTTGTGTTTGTCACCTGGCCGGCACAGGGACAATAAATTTAGAAAAGAGAGACTAAGAGAGATAAATGAAAGATAATTAACAAATAACAAATTTATTCAATTTACTAAAACCTAGTCAGCGGAGAGCAGGGAACGCGGGAACGAAGCCTTGCCTCAGTCTATTTCTCAGTCTTTAGAATTCAAGGGTTTTAGGGACACGACACTTATCTGGGGACAGGCAGCGACTTGCGGGACTCCAGCTCCTCAAGTCTCCGTGATCCCGGTGACAGGTGCAGCGTCAATTGCCAGGTGTTAGTGGCCGAGAAGTTCGGGTTCCCGTCAGCGGCAAGTTCAGTGTGTGGCTCGGGGAGGTGCGTCAATAAGACGGCATGGGCAGCACGTAGTCGACTCCAGGCGGCCAAACTCTGCTGCAAGGTAGCAGCTCCGGACGGAGTTGTCAGGACGTAGCTCCAGACGTAGCGGAGCACGAGGTCTACTCCAAAGTCCAGACGGAGCAGAGAAGTTTCTCCAAGTGTAGCAGAGCAGTCCAAACCTAGCAGAGCAGTCCAAACGTAGCACCCCTAAACTGGGGACGGTTTTACGGGAACCGAAAAAGAAAGTCATGCCAAGCCGGAGAGTTTTTATACCCCCAATCCGGTACATTTTTTTAAAGTTGACAGTGGTAGCTGTCAAAGAACGAAATTAAAAGGTCATCAACATTTTTTTTTATTTAAGTTAAAAAATATAATTATCTTTAGGTAGATGTAATTTAAAAACAATACTTTTTATTTCATTAAGAAATAGTTTAATAAAAAGGAAAATATCTGGTAAAAACATCAGATATCCCAACGGAGAATTGTAATAGTTGCACCATTAGCCCAAAGATGTCGCTACTAACCTCATTTCAAGTTAATTATAGATAAACTACGAAATCCATTAGGCGTAAAGGTTATAAAGAGGCCTAATAGATGTCGCTATGCGACATGTTACAGGTACCAGACAATGGAAATATATTTAATACTTTTATGCTATTATTTTTAAGATTTTTATTATATCATACACATATTTAATACACATCCAGACCCGGGCACATTGAAAACTTTTTGTTCCATCGGCGGGATTCGAACCCGCGACCCCCGGCTTGAGCTACCAACGTGCTCACCACTGAGCCACAGAGGTCAATTTAGTGTGTGTAGGTTGGATGGTGAATTTAGTGTAATGTTAAGTACTCACATACGGTTTTGCTCGATAGTTTTACTCCGAATCGAAGGAATTACATATTTGGCAAATTTAATTCCATCGAGCCGGCTCGAAGCGAGCCTTCGAGCTGTCAGTTTTGCGGTCCACACGGTGGTTATTGCTTGATTTGGAGTAAAACTATTGAACAAAACCGTAAGTGAGTACTTAGCATAAGTGATCTTTCGGCTGGGTTTGACATACTGCGAACAAATTACATAAGTCCTCCATCAGCCTATGAATCAACTTCTCTAATAGTAAATTTAAAAATTATTAGAACAGCAATTCCAAAATTGCTAACTTATAAATAGCGTAAAGTTTGTGTTCTAACACTAATTAGATTTGGAAATGTGACTTCACAAAATACGTCCCATCCACATGTCACACTTCGGCCAACCTTAACATGTGACATATTAATAAAACAAAATTAATATCAGTTAGCTCATAGCACAAGAATATCGCGCACCATACATAGCGTATAGCAAGCCAATAATATTATATAGTACACTGTACAGACAGTACAGAATGTGTCCATAACAATGAATGGTGCGCGATAATCTTGTGCTATGAGCTATTATATTAAATTGTGATTTGTGGCGGTACCCACAATTCGCCTAACATTCCTGCATCGCGCTATCGAAGTTTTCTGAGCGCGTCGGTATATATACGACAGCTGAAATGTATCCTGACCTGCCTGACCGAGCTTACCACCTCACTCGGTCGGAAGATCTTCCTTTAGCGTCGCCACGTACATCCCACAATATTATAGCGTAGTACATAATATTATAATATTAAGTAAACAGATAAAGTCTCCCGCAAACGATCAAACCGTCAAACACGTCAAAACACGTAGTAATCCAAATTTTCTTCAAACACGTCCAACACGTAGTTTGTATGTATTTGACATGTTTGACGTGTTTGATGTTTGATCGTTTGCGGGAGACTTAATGAGAGAGGCTAAAGTGCTCCGCAAACGATCAAACATCAAACACATCAAACACCATATAAACTACGTGTTTGACGCGTTTGAAGAAAATTTGGATTTACTACGTGTTTTGACGTGTTTGACGGTTTGATGTTTGATCGTTTGCGGGAGACTCTATGTCCAGCAGTGGACGAATATAGGCTGATATGATGATGATGATGATGATGAAACAGATAATTGTTTTGATTGACAGGTGGTAGAAGACATTGAGCGTTTGAACTTTGAGCAGTACACAGAGCGTGTGGAACCCAAGATGAAAGACTGGCGTCTCCCGCGTGAAGTGGATTGGGCCAATAAGAGGATGCTATATACCAATTACAAGCATTATCTTATGAATCTTTTCAATCTCCCTCGCTTGGACGTTCCCGAACTGTGCACAACGGCCGACGACGGTTTTGCGAGGGAACAGGTATGTTTTGTTTTACTTTCAACTTAATTTTAATATAGACAAAATATTATATAGTCAACTGAAATACATTTTAGCAGTTCGGGCACGAAAAGGTAACAGACAGACAGACACTGTTTCACATTTATAATATTAGAATGGAAGCATAGATATTCATAATTTATATTCATAATTCATAATTCATATCCTTTATTTCCAAGAAATTGGTACAATGGTGTTCTTAGGTTTACGTTTTACAATTTCTACCTCGATGAGGTGTGGAAATATTAAGAGTTTATGTACCTCCTTGTGACATACCTAATCTAAAAATAATTTAAGTATTACATTTTTAATGGACTTATTATTAAAATTTATAATACAATTTCTTAAAACTACTTAATAAATTAAATATTGGCATATAATATATGACTCAGTTGTCATATTAATATGTTACATTCGTGACACCAGTACAATATGGCGTCGGTGTCAAGATATCATGAGATACTTGCCTTAGGGCCTTATCACACTGGCGATTATCGAGCGATTTGAAAGCGAAGCGCCTGCGCAGCGTCGTCGCGGCGTCGCGTGTACGCCATTTTGTACACTCGTCTAGGGAGTATACAAAATACGAGTGTACAAAATGGCGTAAACGCCAAGCCGCGACGACGCTGCGCTGTCGCGGCGTGCACGTCGCGCAACCGCGGCGTGCGCGCTGCGCAGTCGCGTCGCTTTCAAATCGCTCGCTAATCGCCAGTGTGATAAGGCCCTTAGGGTACCTGAAAATGGGGTGGTGAATGAAACATAATATTGTGTTTATACCCCATGTCATATATAAGCGCAATACATACTGAGCCCGCCGGGCTGCCGACATAATATGTCGGCAACTTTTTGTCGGCGGTCTAGTTGGCGGCTTCGCATAATACAAGTCGGAAAATTTGGTCGGCGGCATGTCGGTGGCTTGAGATGAGAAAAGAGTTCGAACCTTTTTGTATGGAGCGTGGCATACCTAAAGTTATTTTCGTGTACATATGTGACAGAGAAAATAATTACAAACAATAAATAGTATTTGACAAAATGTCGTAAGTGGTATACTTTTTGAAATATTTCAGGTTGTATATCTGAAATAAAGTTATTTTACATTTTCAGACTGAAATAACTCTGAAAGTATATCATTTACGACAATTTGTCAAAGAATATTTATTGTTTGTAAACATCTTCTCTAACGATTGGCGTATGTTTCATAGGTGTACACCAAAATACGACATTTTATATGTACTTGTAAGTATAGGTATGCCAATAAGGTTCGTTGTTCTTTATTCGGCAGTCAGTGATTGGTCAGTGATTGCCGCGTGTCTATAGGTTGTGTCGCCGGGCAACTGAGCGCAGGCGTACCCAAGCCGCCAACATGTCGGCGGGTAACACGCGCGGGCGCATGTTGTCGACATCATTCTTTTCATACAGGCCGCCGGGTTGTGTCGCCGGGCTTTGTCGGCGGCCCGGCGGGTTCAGTGTGCGCTTTATACCCAAAATCATGCTGCGGCTCAATTTGGAACTAATTTGATGTCAACGGCTTTTCTCACTCCTGACGGCTATACTAGCGCACGATCGTGCTGCGGCACAATTTGGAACTAATCAGACTTAAATCAAAATCGTATCATTTTTGGTAAGGCTGTTGGACACAATCGAGAATCGAATCATCTCGATCTTAGTGCAATTTGGTACTTCCGACAATATTGGCGCACGTTGTGGCTTAATTCGTAACTAATTTTTATGTTAAGTGATGTTTCTTATGCGGGCTCTACACTCGCTCGATTCGCGCCGTGAACACGATTCAAATACGAAGCCGCGAAGCAGCCGCGAAACCCTCCACATTCGCGGTTCGCGCCGTGAGTGTAGAGCCCGCATTCAACGCTATGTCGATCATGAAATCTTGGTCTTTTAATTCTAAGTTTGAATTCATTTCAGGTAATTTTGTCGCATCCAGCCTTCCAGCACGAGGTGGGCTATACCCAGCAATCCGGCCTGCTGTTCAAAAACTCCATGCCCAAGTACACAGAGTATATCAATTAAATATGATTTGTGAATAAACTGGTTAGATGTTTTAGCAGTTTTGTTTCTTTATAATGCTCGGGCCACACTAACGAGAAATGCCGTTAATTATTGCGATAATGCTAAAACATGATAATTATAGTTATAGCATTATCGCCTATAATTAAAGGCGTATAAAGGCGATAATCCTATAAAATGTTTGAGCATTATCGCAATAATTAACGGCATTTCTCGTTAGTGGCCCGAGAATACCCCAGATCAAATAATGTTAAGAATAAACGATTTTCAAACAAAAAGTGACGATTCAATATTTTATATACTGAACTAGCGACCCGCCCCGGCGTCGCACGGGTATAAAATGTATAGCCACTGAAAAAATTATTAAAATCGATAGCCTATGATCCTTCACTTGGTCTACTTCTTATCTGTGCCAAATAACATAAAAATTGCAGTTGCTTTCGATACGTCGGTGAGACTACACGTGCGCTTATTGTTAGCAATTACATTTACGCGTGTTACCTACGACCGCGCCGCACCGCGCCCGGCGCCCGCGCTTATCGGTCCGAGTGTTTACTCGCTAGTCGCGCATCGTTTCTGACTACGGGAACGATGGAACCCAAAAGTTATTCGTCCGTTACCCAATCATTCGTTTTCCCGACAAAAGAACAAGCAGTCATCGTAGACGCGATAGACGACATGCAAATCAAAGACTATGCCTACGCCTTCGGTAAAATTATCGATCCCGCAAAAATTAGATTCCTCAGTAGGATGTCTAATAACCGTGTATGCCTATTCGTTTCAACTAAGGAAGTCGCCGAAGAGTTAACAGACGTCCATCAGTGTATCGTACTAAACAATATGAAAGTACCCATTCGTCCTCTGATAACGAGGAATAAACGCATCATACTGTCCAACGTATGTCCTATAATACCGCACAATGTAATCGAAGCAAAATTAACCGAGATGAAGATAGAATTGGCCTCACCGGTATCTTTTATCCGGGCCGGTATCACCGAGCCCGGATTTAATCATATACTCAGTTTTCGTCGGCAGGCTTACGTTCCACCGGAAGTCATTAATACTTTGCCTGAACGTATTCAGGTGGACTTTGACGGTACATCCTACTGGATTTACGTGTCCTCAGACTCGATGACGTGCTTTTTATGCAAAAAAGAAGGCCACGTCGCTAATAAGTGTCCAGGCAATACACAGTCGAATGAGAATTCGAATCCCGCTAACAACGCTAGTGATATTTTGAACGTCCCTAAGTTCCGTCCGCCCGTAACTTTCAAAAGACCGCACCCGCCTACTACGACCGAATCGTCGCTAAGCGCGCCCGCTCCTACAGAAATATTATTGTCAGATAGCGAGGCCATGAGTGAGTCCGATTCGAGCGAAGTTTCCATCGATGACACTGACCCGGCTAAGAAAGTTGTTAAAAAACAAAAAAGGACGATCGACATACAACCCTCGGAGATTACAGAAATTGAAAAGATTTTGGAAAGCGGCGATTACCCCATGTCGATTAAAGAATTTATGAGTTTCTTAGATGAATCGTACGGTAAAGAAAATATTCTACAGATAAGCTTAACGTACACGGATGATATTGGACAGTTAGTTAAAATTTTAAAAGAAGTTATAAAAGAAATTTCGGCAAGAAAAGTTAAAAATCGAATAACTCGTATGATTAAAAAACTTAGCACATATTAACATCATGAATCTTAAAATTGTACAATGGAACAGCCGTAGTATTTTACCGAAGAAAGCTGAATTGGAGACGTTTCTGAGCAGGGAAAGTGTTCATATATGTATTTGTTCCGAAACGTGGCTTTCTGGCGATAGAAATTTCAATGTATCGGGCTACTGCTGTTTCAGACAGGATCGACATGACGGGTTCGGTGGTTTGATTATTTTAGTGCATGTCTCGCTTCCAGCTAGAGTAAAAGAATTAAATTTAACATCGAATAAACTCGATATGTTGTGTGTAGAATTGATTAATCAAAGTTCACTTCAATACGTATTAGGTGTGTATTCACCGAGTAATGTTAGGATAAGGAAGAGAGATTTTGACGAATTGTTCTCTCTCTTTAGCCGTAAAACCCTAATAGCAGGTGACTTCAATGCTCACCATGCTTCCTGGTCCTACACTACTGACGGTAGAGGTCGTATGATTGCAGAATCTTGCTCGGACCATAACTTTTCCTTCCTAAATGATAGGAGTCCAACCCGTATTTCAAAAGTACACGACAGAATAGTTTGTTCTTCTCCGGACATTTCCTTCGCCAGCTCCGATTTGGTGCTAGCGTGTTCTTGGGCCGTCACTAACGAAAATTTTGGTAGCGACCATCTACTTATTATGATCAAAATTAAAAACCATTCGCTATGTGAACATTTTTCAAAACGAAACGTTAAACGAGCAGATTGGGAAGGGTACGAATCGGACATTGAATCGAAATGTAGCACGTTTATTTTTAGTGATAGTGTTCAGGAAAATTACGATAACATTTTCGGTATCATTAGTAGCGCAGCAGATGCCTTTATACCTTCGACACGAATTAGCGCAGGTCCTCTTTCTAAATTCAAACCGAAGCCGTGGTGGAATCAAAATCTGTCGAGAACGATAGCGGAAAGGAGGCTCGCTCTTAAAACACTACGCAAAAACCGTACGACAGAAAATTATTTAGCTTTCAAAGAGAAGGTGGTCGTAGCCCGCAAACTAATACGGCAGGCCAAACTAGATTCGTGGCAGAAATTCTGTGAAAGTATCGATTATAAAACGAATTGCACCGATATGTGGCGTAAACTTCGATGGATCAAGGGATATCCGAGTAGAACGAACACGTTAACGGAGGAGGAGGCGCAACAGTTCGTGAGGAATCTAACTCCCGACGGCGCGGCTCCCCCGCCGCGTAATCAGTTTTTTAATAATTCCCGGGATCAAACGTGTTATCTTATCACAATGGCCGAGCTGGTTTCTGTAATCAAACGGAAAGATACTTCTGCCGGTTTAGACGGTGTGTTGTATTCTATGATACATCACCTCCCAGGTAACGCTAAACATATTCTGTTAAAAATTTATAATTCGATCTACACCTCCTCGACGATTCCTCATCAATGGCGAAACATTAAAGTCATCGCTATACCTAAACGCACCGGTGCTGATTTAAAATATCGTCCGATATCGCTGATTAATTGTCTTTGCAAAATCTTTAATAAAATTATTACCAAAAGACTGGAACAGTTTTTCGAAGGAAATAATTTTTTTCCCGATTATATGATAGGCTTTCGTCGAGGACGATCCTGTTCGGACGGCCTCGCGCGGTTCGCCATGGATGTGGAACTCAGCTTTAATAAAAAAGAATTCCTTTTGTGTGCATTTACGGACATCGCGGATGCCTACAACTGTGTATCGGTCGAGGTGCTCATCGAGCGTCTCGTCGAATTCGGTGTCGATGTCCATATTTGCAATTATGTACGAGAATTTCTCAGTTGTAGGTTTATTGTCTATAAATTGACAAACGGTGAGGTGATCGTGAGAATTTGTCGCGACGGTTTGGCACAGGGGGACCCCATGTCCCCGATTTTATTTAATATTGGATCACTTAAAATTAAAGTTTTGGCTTCCCCAAAATTAAGAATTGGGCAGTATGCGGACGATTTTGTTTTATATTGCAGTAGTAAAGAAATCACCGAATGTGCTTCACTAATGCAGGAGACTCTAAATAGTTTTGAAAAACTCTTAAACGAAATCGGTTTACAGTTGTCACTCAGTAAAACTAAAATATGCATCTTCACCCGAAAATATCGCGTTCCCTCTGTCGAAATTAAATTGTACAATGTTACCTTAGAGATTGTTAAGTTTGTAAAATTTTTAGGTATTTGGTTCGACCATAGATTGAATTGGAAAAAACACATTAACGAGACGCACCAAAAATGTCTAAAATACAATAATATTTTAAGTTGTGTCAGTGGCTTCAAATGGGGAGTTCATCCCATTCACCTAAGAAAATTGTATATAAGTCTTATCAGGAGTCGACTAGAATATGGAAGTGTCGTATTCGCCAACGCCAATCAGAACGTTCTTAGCAAACTGGATCTTATTCAGAACCAGTCTCTGAGGCAATGCGGTGGTTTGATCAAGACTACGCCTGTTCACATATTAGAAAACGAACTTTGCATACCTCCTTTAAAAATTCGAAGACAATTTTTATCTGACAAATTTTTTATTAAAACTTTTTCGCGCCGCGACGATTATTTGATAAAACTTGTGGTCGATTTTATAAGTGAGATTGATTCCGGAACTCATTATTGGAATAGGAACGGTCTTCCTGTGATCGTCGAAAGTTACAAGAATCTTAATCACTTATCAATCTCGAGATACGACATTTGGCCTCCGTACGAACTCGATATACATAGTTACGATATTCCATTTCAGGACGTATGTTTTACCGAAGTTCCGCTCGTACATAGGGCTAAAAAGTTAATGTCCCCGATAGAACTTAAAGCGGCTAGTGTTGAGCTACTGTCCACTAAATACTGTAACTACGTACATATTTACACGGACGGTTCGAAATCTTCTGACTTCGCAGGTTGTGCATTTTACGACTCTAAATCTAAGACCAAAGGTCAATTTTTAATTGACAATAATATTATTCCGATCATGAGTGTAGAAATAATAGGCATACTTAAAGCATTACAATACATAGAAACTACTACCTATCGACGTGTCGTCATCGTTACTGATTCTAAGAGTGGACTTTTGCATTTGATGTCTTGTAGTAAAGGTAGCATGGGTAGGCCCGAAGCTTTCCTCGTTATTAAATGTATTTACAATCTAATACGTAATGGGGTTAATGTTCGCCTACAGTGGGTGCCCTCTCATGTAGGTATTTCCGGAAACGAGATTGTCGACGCTTTGGCTAGTGCGGCACGATCCGTCGGTTCGTCTACTGTTGTGATTGTTTTTGATTATTTAGGAACTATTAAGAAGAAATGGTTTGATATGTGGAACCAATATTTCCAACAAAAATCTGTAAATTCGGGTATTTGGTATAGGACTTTAGTAGACAAACCACCGAAACGTCCTTGGTTCGCAGACGCCAATCTCAATAAAAGAGATTTAACTCTCTCCTTCCGCCTCCGTTCAAACCACATTCCATTGAATAATTTTATTTACCTTATGGGGAAAACGGACAATCCCAACTGTACCGCTTGTGACCGATACGAGGACCTCTATCACATGCTCATGGAATGTAGGAGGAACGAAGATATCAGGCTTGAACTTATACAACATGCTAAATGTAACAATTTGTTCTTTTTTGTTCATAACATTATGTCGTCTAATTTTAAGGCTGAATACAGTGATTTATTTTTAAGTTATGTAATCCACTCATTGTATTTAAGGGATTTAGATCTAAGTTTTCTGTAATTAATAATGTTTTAAGGCCGACTTAATCTTACGATGTAAGGCCTTTAAATAAAGAAAAAAAAAAAAAAAAAAAAAAAAAACATAAAAATTGCTCCAGTAGTTCGCGAGATAAGCCCTTTCAAATAATTTACCCCGTTTTTTCCACATTCTCCTATTAGTCTTAGCGTGATAAAATATAGCCTCTCAATAAATGGGCTATCTTATATCTAACACTGAAAGAATTTTTCAAATCGGACCAGTAGTTCCGGAGATTAGCGCGTTCAAGTTAGCCCTTTCAAATAATTTTCCCAGTTTTTTCAATAATTTCCTGTATTTCTTCGCTCCAATTAGTCTTAGCGTGATAAAATATAGCCTATAGCCATCCTCGATAAATGGGCTATCTAACACTAAAAGAATCATCAAAATCCGTTGCGTAGTTTTAAAGATTAAAGGGAACACAGGGACATGAGGGAAAAAAAAGGGACTTTATTTTATAATAAGTATAGATGACACCCGCAACTCCGTTGCGCCGTAATGCGTTTTTCCGACATTTTTCCGGGATAAAAACTATCCTATGTCCTTTTTCTCGGTACTCAAAGTATCTCCATGCCAAATTTCAGCAAAATCGGTTCAGCGGTTCGAGCGTGAAGAGGTAACAGATAGACAGACAGACAGACGGACAGACAGACAGACACACTTTCGAATTTATAATATTAGTATGAATAATAGTGTGGCACTCACATGACACATCGAGATATGCTCCCAAACAGCAGTTACATAACGTTATAAAACATTGTGTAACACGATAACATTTTATAACAGCGTGTAACATACGCTTCAACATGTCAAGAAATTTCAGTAATCCTTGGTGCGAAAAATCTAAATATTAAAATAACAAAAAAAAGGATATGGGCGAACAGCCGAACAGCAGAAAAAAAACATGTCAAGAAATAAACGTGTGTTTTGTTATTTGTAAAAAAAGACAAAAATGTTATCTAACATTATATGTATGCTGTCTGGAAGCACAATATATAGCAGCCTCATTTTCTACTTTACATGGTAGGTAATACTCTTTTCTTATACTTTTATACCTATAAACCTAAAATAAAATAACAAGAGTGGTTTATATAATATTATATTTATTTAATGATATAAAATTAATTATTTCTTGTATAATTTTATAATAATGTTTAGTAAAATATTAATTTATATTGACATAAAATTATGAGTTACTATAGAAAAAGCTTATTGGTGTTTTTTTCTATTCCTTTCTACTAATAAAGATATTTAAGTTGCGAAATATGATAATTTAAGACTGTATCACACATTGCAAATCACGTGCAGACAACGTGACTTGCAAGTTGCAATGTGCCAGACAAAACCAAGTAGGTAGAGATAAACTAAAATTCAAAACGTTTGAAGTGCGTTGTCTTGCGCGATCGGCTAGTTATGATTAGTTGACCAACAAATCTTGGTAATAAGTGACATTCATGAAGCCCCAAGCGGCCACATCCGGCCGCGATAACAATGAAAAAGCTATTGTGTCTCGTTTGGCCACGACTGATGGGTTAAGTGAAATATTACGAGTACGTTGGTTGGTTGAATACTTACTACATACAAACTCTTTCATAAGGATGTGACTACGTACATTGAAATAGTAATTTGGAGGGGCGCGCCATGTTATCGTAGTTATATGTCTAGTCCCAGAACAGTTATTCGCTATATACTTAAATAGTTTTATTATTATTTCATGATTAAAATAGTCCATGCAATCTACGAGTGCGCGGCGCCCTTAGTAGTGCAAGTGAACATAATATCTATACACGCGTACATGGCTCGCTCGCTAGTCGCTACTGACTGCTCCGTCAGGTACGCACACTAACGAAAATGTCTACATTTTACAATTATTACAACTACAAATAAAGGCTACGCGCGCTCGTGGATTGCAAGAACTATTTTTATAATTTACAACAACCTTTTCATCAATCCAATTTGTTAAAGTTTTACTTTGCGTTAAATTTACAGCTTTTTCAGTAGTAATACATTTTTATTATAATAATTATTGAGTACATATTTATTGCTTTCGTTGTGTGCATGCAGCATACTACTATAGTCTGTCAAAAAAGTTAAGAAATTAAAAAGTCGCAACATCGTAGTGTCATCCCTTTTTTCTTAGATTTATTCGAAAGGGATGACACTACGATGTTGCCACTTTTTAATTTCTTCATTTTTTTGACAGACTATACTTGGATTCGGAAACTTAAGGTGATCGCACATTTATCAGCACGCACGCGCCTACCGCGCCGCATTTAGTTTATTACGCGGTGCGTTCGACGCGTACGGTGGTGATAAATGTGCGATCAACTTTGCCGTGCGGTAATTGGTTAATGCATCGCGCAGCGAGCGTTTATTGGATGTTGCGCGGTGAAGTTTTCTAATCCGAGTCGAATTGCGTATCCAGGCCTTGTACCATGAAACTTTTTTGAGACTCAAACAATCGGACGTAAATGCTGCGTCCTACTCTAACAAACGTGAAATGACGTTGTTAGAGCAGGACGCGGCATTCTCATCCGATTGAGTCTCAAAACAGTTTCGTAGTAGGGCTACTGAATCAGGGCTATGGTGATAAATTAAGTATCGAAAGCCCTCATTTCGAATATAATAATTATGACTAAATGTGATCGCACATTATTCAGCAACGTACGCGCTGCACGCGTAGCATTTAGTACACGAAATGCAGCGCTTTCGGTGCGGGTGAATGTGTGAGGTTTTATATCATTGCATACAACGAATTTAAAATGCGGCGCGTACGTTGCTGACCAACGTGCGATCACCTTTAAGTAACTAAAATTATGTACAGAGTACAGACTTAAGCTGCGTTTCCACTGAAGCGGAGCGGAGCTTAGCGGTGCCGAATTGACCAATCACCATGCTCGAAATCTTCGCTGTCATTCCGCTGGAATAGCACGATTGGTCAATTCGGGAAACGCTAAGCTCCGCTCCGCTTCAGTGGAAACGCACCCTTACAAAGATGCAGTGGATGACATTTTCATTGGAGCGAGCCGCGAGGATGCGACAGCTGTCACTTGAAATGTCACTACAGTGACAATTCATAGCGTAGGTAAGTTCCAAAACATAACCCTGTATACTGCCCAGTGATAACGACAGTCATACAGTATTTGACGCCACATTGTATGTCTAAACACGCTAGGCTGAATTACGCCGGCGTAATTTACGTGGCCAAAATTACGTTCAGCCGCTTACGTCTGATGCGACACACTATAAATTACGCGAAGAGCCGAAATTTCGCGGCGTAATTTCCGTTGCGGAACGCGCGCGTAAGTGAGTATTTAAAATTCTCAGATGTAATGCGTGCGTTAACGCTTTGGAGATAAGGTTGGATTTCCTATGTTCGGTTTTGATAATTCCGTCGCGTATAGTGTGTTGCTATACAAAACATTACCGCCGAATCGCTGCCGAACTTTACGCTCGACGGCTCGACTCGGCTCAACGGAAATTCGGCTCACGACGGAATTTCGGCATACTGTGTAGTCTGTCCCGTTCCGCCCATATTTTGTATGGATTTGAAACGCGGCGTAAACGCGGCGGAATTTACGTCGGCGTAATATGCTCAGCCTAGTGTGTTTAGACCCTATAGGTCTACCAGGATCTGATGGCAAATTTTGATGGACGATTTTCAAAAAATATAATTGGACAATATTTTATATTAATTGCATGTTTAACACACATAATCAGCCGCTATTAGGAAAAAAACTAAATGTTTTATTCCAATTACCCCGGTATTGCTAGAGTCAATTTCTTTTCTCACTTTTTGCCATCAGATCCTGGTAGTATACTCGCGAGTAGCGAAACTTAATATACATGACTCAGTATAATACTGGGTTATATTTCGGAACTAACTCATAATTCGGCCACACGCAAATGATGCAAATAATTGACAGGTTTGTGGGTGTAAAACGACTGTCTCCCTATTGACCAGTGACTAGTGTCACTGGTCAATAGGGAGACAGTCGGACATTTTAGCCACGTGCCAAAACATCTTTTAAGGATTGTACAATGTATTTGGCATTTTCGTCTGCCAGGCGAAGTGAAATATCACAGACATTTACGACCTTAAAATGCTTTATAATGTATTTTGTATTTTCATCTAACAACATACAAATTTTAAATACCACCTACGTGCAGTGTTAAGTCGGTCGACTTTTAATTTTAATGTAGTATTGAGTATATAATTATAAATACACTTTACAATTCCGTTTATATTACAGCTAACCATCACATATCAATTTTTTTGGAAATGTTTCTATATTAGCGCTTTCGTTCCCAAGCGGTCGCATGCGACCGCGAGAACAAAAGATTTCCAAGAATCCGCGATCGAGGTGTTAAATAGGTAAATGAACAAACTTTTAAAAAATCTGGTTCAGTCACCCCCTCGATAAGTTTAAAACAAATATTTTCAAACATATCTCCATGCACAATTATGGCCGGTTTACATTATTTCAATGAAGTGATCGAATGCAGCGCTTGCTACTAGATACTAGATTATTGTAAACATGCACTGGAATGCAGTTCATTGCATTCTATACCTTGTGCGTTTTAAGATGATATGCGTGACACATAATAATTGACAATAGTAGGGAAGTTACCTAAAAAAAAATAATCGATAATTTAAAAATATTGAATCACTTCGTAAAGGAATTGCAATCGAAATTATCGATTTCGTACTGACGTTTCAGAGTGGCGCTGGCGATTTAAGATGGCCGCCCTTTTTATCGATTTGATTGCGATTCAACAGTGGCAATCTCTATTGACATAAGTTCCGTTTCATGCATCTGACATTTTTAAAATGTTTTCGTAACAATAATTTTATACTCCTATTTCACAGTTAATATTTATCATTTTATATTAATAAGTTAGTATTTAGCAACTTTTCATTTTTATTCATTTACTATTATAAGAAACATATTTTGTTTTTGTAGATGGAATATAATTTATTACATTTTGTTTTTTTTTTCTTGTCTTCTTGTAAAAAATTTCCGTAGCAAGGAATATGAGAACTGTCACCCATATCATCTTATAACGCACAAACTATAGTGCCTGTTTATATTCCAGTAGTATTGCCAAAACGGCAAGTACATAGAATAGCTCTTCCTACTCCGATCACTGTTGGTTACGCATCTTGCGACAGCGATGCAACAGTAGGGAAAGTCCAAGGAAGTTACACGTCGAGCAAGTAGGGGGAGTTAGGAGTCGAGCAGGTAGAGGGAGTTACATGTCGAGCAGGTAGGGGGAGTAAAATGTCGAGCAGGTCGAAGGATTTACATGTCGAGCAGGTACAGGAAGTTACGTGTCGAGCAGGTAGGGTGAGTTACGTGTCGAGCAGGTAGGGGCAGTTACGTGTCAGGCAGGTAGGGATAGTTACGTGTCGAGCAAGTAGGGATAGTTAGGAGACGAGCAGGTAGGGGGAGTTATATATCGAGCAGGCAGGGGTAGATACATGTTGAGCAGGTAGGGGAAGTTACGTGTCGAGCAGGTAGAGGGAGTTTTATGTCGAGCCGGTAGGGGGAGTTAAATGTCGAGCAGGTAGGGGGAGTCGAGCGCGCCGAGGCCGGCGGCGACGCCCCCCTCGTCAGCGTCAGCTAGCTTCGTCCGCAGCATGTGCCCCACCTGCTTGTTCGAATAGATCTTGTCCTTCGTCCTGAAAATGTTACAGTCACATTTTATTTTCTTATAATATTTAAATGTCAAAATCTCCATTATATAAAACTAAAGTGGACATCTGTGATTTTACTACAATAATTCGGCTTTGCACTACATATTTCGCGATACACTTTAGTGAGCTCGGTTTGAAGTATCATATTTCACGAGTGTTGTTTTCAAAGTTTTTGAGTTAGTGTCACGTCGCTCCACTGCAACCGTCTCGCCGTCGGGCCTCATGGTGGCTGTACACACTCGTCGAGACACCCCGAGACAGGCCGAGCGCTAGTGTGTACACTGTACAGGGCGCTCTCATCCCGCCTCGCGCTCTCGTTCTCGTCTCGGTCGCTCTCGGCGGCTTGTCGGTTTTTGGGCCCGAGTCAAAAGGGTCTCGTTTACTCTCGCGAGGTAAACGAGAGCGAGCATGTACACACTCGTTCAATTAGTTGCTCGCTGACAGTATTTATGAACAAACGTGTTTTACAATATGGTGCGACAAATATTCTTTTTTTTCATACCTTACAAATTACTTTGAATAGCAAATGTTTAAAAAAATTAATAGGTTACGGCACAAAGACAAATAGCGGCAGCAATTTCCACGTCTATAATCTCGTGAGTCTTCAGTTCAAATGTTAGAACGAGTGTGTACAGGCATGCTCAAACTGCACTGCATGGCCGTTGCTATAATGGTTGCTATGGAAAAGAGTTTCTTGTCAAAGAAAAGTCCACTGAAACTTAAGTCGATGGGTGGCGCCATGCTCGGGAAAAAGATATGTAGACATGGGAGAGAAACTGCCATTACTTTCTTCCGAAGAATCGACTGGGCAACGCCGTGCTAGCTATGCTGGACAGGCTCTTATAGTGATTAGCTTACCCAATGATGACGCCGAATATGCCGAGCTCGGAGACGAGGTCTGTGACGGGGGGCGGCACCGGCGCGCCCGCCCGCACCACGTACCCCGACACCTGCGCGTCAAAACAGTACATTAGTTGGCAAACGAGCAAACAGGTCACTTGATGAAAAGTAAATACCTATAATATACAATTTGAAATTATTTTGCACGCCACTTACAAGGCAGAATGTTGGATCCATGTATGTAATATTGTAAGACTTTTTTAAACCACATTTATGCAATAAATCGTTCTATTCTATTCTACTGTCGCCCATTGACACTCACAACATCAAAAGAGATGAAGGTGAGTTGCCGGCCTTTAAGAGGGTATACGCTATCTTATTCGAGGATGCATCTAGTAAAGCACATCGGATAAGGTTTATTGTAGTGCGCTTCCACCGCAGTTGAGCTAATAAACGACCTTCACCGCGCTGATAACAGAATGTAACATAATATTTTATCGCAGAATATTAGAAATTGCGTCGTGTTTTATTTATTTATTTAATTTATTTATTTATTGCCTACCAGACAGCTATGTCTTGCCGTCATCAAGAAACAAGAGGCTGCTAGCATTTTATTCAAAATGTTATTGCATGCTAGATGCAGCCTCAGCACAGACAGTAAACAAAAAGTATTATTCGACGTTTTACAACGTTTCTGCCAGTATTGCAACATAATGTGCAACATGTTGAATTATTTACTATATGTGCTAGTAGCGCCCCCTGTTTTGTCTTCACGTAATATTATTACGAACTCACAAAGCACCAAGCAGCTGATGCCATCTTACGCCATCTAGTATTGAGTGGGGGTTTCATGTTGTATTTGCTCCCTGAGTGGTTCCACTGGTTAACGCTAGATGGCATCAGCTTCTTTGTGCTTTGTGGATTCGTAACACTAAATGGCTACGACCTAGGCACTGACCTCCATTATACAAGTACGCTGGACATAAGATACCCAGCTGTTTTTTTGTGCCTATTTGAAGCGGAATTAGCGCCCCCAATGCGGGGGAAGAGAACTAAATCTGACGTAACTTGCAAATGGCCGCTCAATCGCTATTGGTTGTAGAAACCAAAGAGAATATAATCACTACGGTGGTAGAAACTAGTATTAGTTCTAAGTACTCCCACTACTGCTATCAGCGCCAATATGGCGACTTTTAAACGTCATGTTTACGTCAGATTTAGTTCTCTTCCCCCGCATTGGGGCGCTGATTCCGCTTCAAATAGGGACAAAAAACAGCTGTCATTTCAAAGGGTATCATAGGTCCAGCGTACTTCTATAATGGAGGTCAGTGGACCTAGGACATCGTGAATGCTTACGGTCGTATGAATAAAAACTTAGCGAGGGTTTTTAAAAGCTTTAAAAGCCTGTTGTAAAATTTATTATGAATAAAGGTTCTCTAACAGTGCTCTAACGCCTTTTTATGGTGACAGCTGCCAAAAAATAGCGAGCCTGTTATATACCTATTTTAAGAACATTTAAAGCTTAATCGTTATGAATAAACGTTTGCTAACAGTTGTTTAGGCTCAAAACGTCAAAGAGGAGTTCGCAAACTTTAGTGAAGCCTCGGACCTACTTTAAGACCATTTTAAGAGATTGAAGTGGACGAAATATCGAGTATTATCGCGATTTCTGACATTATTGCAATTTCTGAAGGAATTTATAGCCGCCCGTCGAGAAAAAGTATATAAAATAAGAATAAATACATTTGATTTAATAGAGAACGACTTTAGAAAAAAATATAGATTTACAAAAGAATCAGTACGAATTACGATACATTGTGTCAAATGTTAGTGTCTGAAAAACTACAAACTGAACTGCAAGTTTTAACTTTATCCTCATCGAGCCAGTTTTCACTTCGAATGCGTTTTATTTTTTACTTTGCATTTTGAGTAATATGTAACGTTTTTTTGTTTAAAAATAAATTGTACGACTCAAAAGTGAAAAGTAAAACAGAATAAAACAGTATTATATTTAGTCTTTCTTTCTTTTTCTTCTTTTTTGGCAACTTGACACAAAGGATGTGTATGTTGTGCCACAGACAAGGTAAAAAGTTAAGGAATATGGCGGGAAAACCATATTCCTCCTATTATAATTTTCATCATCGTTTTCATGTATCGTCAGGTCTAAAGTCTAGTCAAAGTCTAAGTAAAAGTCAATACAGTCAAGGAGTCAAGTCGGTCGATTCAGTAAAGTGGTAGACGCTTTACTAAAACTTTTGATGGAGTTTTGGAGGGAACACAAAATAGCACGTTTCTGGATATTACATCACTTTCCTACACTTGGATGTGAACACGATGAGCATGCACGAGCATGAGCATGAACACGAATATCTAATGGTTAATATTCTACCAATATTACACATTAAAAACCCAGCTAACACAATTTTAGGAAAATAATACAAAAACACAACAGCACTCTTTCACATGCCCGCCAAAACTCCCCCAGCACCCTTTTACATTCCCGGCAAAACTCCTTATATTTAGTCATCTTCTTCTTCTTTTTATTATTATTCTTCTTCTTTTATTATGGCGGCCTCAGTGAGTTGCCAATGTTTAAAAGCTGTGTTCGTTTCATTTTTAAACTACGCATGCGCGGCTTTTTTGTGTGTCAGTGTGAGTGTCATATTCTAAAAAACCATAAATTTCTGTCAGATTTTAGAAAATCTGACAGGTATTTTAGAACATGACACTCACTTTGACACCAATTTATGACTTTGCGCATGCGTAATGTGCATTGAAAAACGAAACGAACACGACTGTTGCCTACTTTGCTCTATGATTTATGAAATCCATAAAGTATATTTATTTTTCTACAAAATACTCATTATTTTTGACACGTTAAATACAATATTTAATCTGTGGAATACAATAAATTGACACACTACCAACATTACCAAAAAAAATTATTACAAAACGTCATCTAAAGGTATTTTACTTAACGAAGGCTAGCAAGCGTTTATTCATATGGAGTGTTATAAGACGGTTTTTATCTTTAGCGAACATTCAAGTTAGAAAACTGTTAAAACCTTCACTAAGATTTTTTTATTCATACCACCGTTAGAGTTTGGACCTAGTACTTTGTGTTGGACCTAATGCTAATGAATAAGGTCTACAAAGAGTCAGCAGGTCTTTCTCTCCAAATCATTCGAACTCTAGCACGTAATAATATAATAACTGTGTACTCACTATGGGCGGGAGTATGCGCTCCATAAGTATGTACGCGGCGCGCTCGCGGCTGCGGCGCATGCGCAGTAGCGCCTCGCGCACGGCCGGCCCATACAGGTTGTTGCCGCCGCCCTCGCGCTGCGGCTTCAGCACGAACCTGCGTGATAAATGTGTGGTGTCACATTATGATACAATTATATACTACACTACCATAATATAAAAGTAGTACAGTGCTCCCAAAGTGATAATGCGCATAGTCGTAATTTTTCGGCAACGGTCGTATCCTGAGCGTCGGAAGACGTTGCTGCATGCGCTGTTTTAAACTTAACTTTACGGAAAACACCGCTTTGCGGCGACGTAGAGGCGCCAGACGTTGCTTGGACGTTACCATAGTAACGTCGCGATGGCTTCCCGGTGACTTATTGCAGCACTTATTGACGGACCGGCGGCAGCGGACAGCCACCGGCTATGATATTGATATATGATATTTACTTCTATTTCCTCTGAACAAGGTGCAAAACGCAAGTGCATTGTTTGGGGCTCTTAAGTTTCATAGATTCGGGTGTTTTCGTGATTACGACAATTAGCGAAGATTTGCATGCAGCTTATTAATTTAGGAGTACTTTTTTTATGCGTAGGGGAAACCCGTCATGGGTTCCCCGGGTTGGGGATGTGCCTCAGTTAAGCTGAAGCACCCCGGGGGTATGTGGGACTCCTACCCACTAAAACCACCTGCGGTTTGCCATCTGTCTAACGCAGGACTCCCTCCTCGACAGGACGGTCTACCTCAAAAGGGACTGGACTTCCACCAAAGTACCAGAGTACCGTTATACTAACCTAACCTATCTACAAATGCAGTTAGTACTCACTTGTCGGCGTCGGCCAGCGCCATCTCCACCGCGCTCTCGCCGCTGTCGTCGAAGTCGAGCGAGTAGAGGCCGGTGAAGATGTCCCGGACGCGGGGCGCGGCGCCGCCCGCCAGCCGCTCCAGCGCGCCGGGCGCCGCCAGCTAGTGTAGTACTCACTTGTCGGCGTCGGCCAGCGCCATCTCCACCGCGCTCTCGCCGCTGTCGTCGAAGTCGAGCGAGTAGAGGCCGGTGAAGATGTCCCGGACGCGGGGCGCGGCGCCGCCCGCCAGCCGCTCCAGCGCGCCGGGCGCCGCCAGCTAGTGTAGTACTCACTTGTCGGCGTCGGCCAGCGCCATCTCCACCGCGCTCTCGCCGCTGTCGTCGAAGTCGAGCGAGTAGAGGCCGGTGAAGATGTCCCGGACGCGGGGCGCGGCGCCGCCCGCCAGCCACTCCAGCGCGCCGGGCGCCGCCAGCCGCCAGCTAGTGTAGTACTCACTTGTCGGCGTCGGCCAGCGCCATCTCCACCGCGCTCTCGCCGCTGTCGTCGAAGTCGAGCGAGTAGAGGCCGGTGAAGATGTCCCGGACGCGGGGCGCGGCGCCGCCCGCCAGCCGCTCCAGCGCGCCGGGCGCCGCCAGCTAGTGTAGTACTCACTTGTCGGCGTCGGCCAGCGCCATCTCCACCGCGCTCTCGCCGCTGTCGTCGAAGTCGAGCGAGTAGAGGCCGGTGAAGATGTCCCGGACGCGGGGCGCAGCGCCGCCCGCCAGCCGCTCCAGCGCGCCGGGCGCCGCCAGCGCCTGCTGCACCTTCTTGGTGCCCGCCAGCTGGTACTGGATGGACGGACATTTGATCGCCCTGCGAAGATAATGCTCTTCAGGGCCTGTTTCACCACTTCCCGATAAGTGCCGGATAGGCTTTTCACCACTTAACTAGACAGAGTATGGAGAATCTGTCAAATAAGTTGTGGATAGCCTATCCAGCAATTTATCAGGAAGTGGTGAAACAGGCCCTTAGTAAAATATAATGTGGCGGCACCCACAATTAGCGCCACATTCCTACATCGCGCTATCGTTTTCTAAGTGCGTCGGTATATATACGACAGCTAAAATCAATCACGTAGGCTCCGGCCGGACCGAGCATAACACCTCACTCGGTCGGACGTCTTCCTTTGTGGCCACTACGCATATTCCCACAATAACATGAATAAATAAAAAGTAACTGCCACACTCAGAGACTTCTTAACTGTGAGGCTTCAGTCTCGAAACCAGCGGGCAGCGGGGCAGGAGCGGCGGCGGCACGTTTTAATGTATAGAATTATATGGATAAGCCATCTAGTACGCTCACCGCGCTAAGGCCTGTCCATATAAATCTATAAAATATTGGAACGCGCCGCCGCCGCTCTCGCCCCGCTGAGCGCGCTGTAGTCGGTCCCCAACCACGAAAATCCTTAGGGCCGATTCACACCGGAATGGCAGAGGCGAGGCGAGCAGTTTCAGTGTCATATGATTTTAAACTTTATCTTCATTATTGTAATACATAGTATCGCTTGAGAAATCTACGGCCGCCCGTGGACGCTCGTGGCCGCTGGCGGCGGCGATTTGAATAATAATAAATTGATAAACACACCATGTCGAAGATATACGCGGCCGAAGTGCCGTGGCTGATATTACGTTCCGATGCATTCGGCTGATATGACACACGATAAGAGCCGAAATTACGCGGCGGAAATTCAGTTGCGTATCTTTGTCCGAATATTCAGTGTCTCGAACGCCGCCGAATTGACGCCGAAAAAAACATTACCGTCGTACCGCTGCCGAACTTACGCTCGACCGATGTTCGGCTGTACGCTATAACGCGACGTAATTTCGGCATGGTGTGTCATCGGTAATTTAAAATACATTGCAGGCGTAATCTTGTCGACCTTCGGCCGCGTATCTTCGGCATGGTGTGTTTAGACACTTAGATATGATCTTGGGGACCCGCAAAGAATTAATCAGAAGAAAATGGGAGTAGAAAGTATTTTTTCAAAATGAGTCTCCTATCTATACTCACGTGGAGCGCTCCACTCGGAGACGCGCGTCCCACTCCTTGGTCGTGGGGTACTGCGCCGGCTCGTACCCCGACCTGTAGTACACCACCGCCACCGGCGAGCCCTCGCTGCAACGTAACACGGTAAACGTTATAAAAGGAACAATTTATAATTTTAAAACATAATACAAAAAATATGTAAAAGTAAATTGTAGAAAACTACAAAATATAATACAATAAATAATAATTCATATAATAAAATAATTCAATGTTCGTCCTGATGGACCTATGTACCAAATTACCACCACCATGTTATGCCTACGTGACAGTTTCTCTGACTACACAACATAATATGCATACAAATGCGCCACGATATTTGAATCTGTAAATGCTTATTTATCCACATCTAGACTTTAAACTCTTCCAAGGTTGGGAATAACCCTGGTTAAAGGAGTCACACATACCCTGGGGGTAATTGTGGGACTAACTGAATAGCAAACAGTTAATCGTATTTAAGCAGTTTTTATTAAGGTTTACTTTAGGATCGTTCAACTTACAGTATGAGCTGTTTTTTCTCGTTTAGTTCAGTCTCCTCGTATATTTCACCCAAGGTCTTCCGGTGTATCTGAAACACAAATAATAATTATTATTTTTATCAGGCAGTTTCTACGAATAATAAAAACTAAGGAAACGTAACTCTCATACTATTAACGTTTTAGGCCCCTATAAATAATCAGTACTCAAGATGCATCTCGGTCTCAAGACACGGTTCAGGCTCTGTGATTGGTTGGCTGTCAAAATTTGGACCAATCACAGAGCCGAACCGCGTCTTGAGACCGGGTCGCATCTTCAGTACTGACTGTTTATACGGGCCTTAATTTTGGTTCCTTTCGAACTGTCACGTAACGTCAGCCTAATACCGCTCAATGCCACCTAAATATCGCAAAATAATAAACATGTATTGAAATGTGTACAGTACCTACCTAAGGTACACATTTTTGTCAAGTATTGTAGGACATGTTTTTTGACGGAGTTACTATTCCTTAGCTTTTAATTTTTATTATTCGTACTTCGTAAGGCAGTTCAGACACAGTTCAGACAATTTATACTTATAGTCTGTCAAGAAAGTCAAGTCTGTTAAGGAAAAAAAATGATGATACCGATTGGAAGCAAATATATGAATTAACATGTCCGCTAAAGACGTACGACGAAATTTGTAATGTTTTTGATACATGTTATAAGGATAGTATGGTCGATATCACTATAAATAAGAATAAAAGAATACGACTGCCGTGGATAGATAAAAAATTGTACGAAATGTTGTCGCGTAGGGATTACTTATTAAAATACGGAAATCGGAGCCTACGAGTCTGACAAAAAGATTACAATATACAAAATTTAGGAATAAAGTAAATAAGATAATAAATATAGCCAAAAACATATTAAATTGTAAAGGGGACTTTAGGAAAATATGGGAGAATATTCATTCTTGGTTGGGTGTAGAAAAAAATAGTTTGGATAATACGATCATTAAGCATTTAGGGAAAAAAGATAGTACTATTAATTTATGTAATAACTTTACTCAAACATTTACTAAAGAAATTGAAAACATAAAACATAACTGCAACACGCAATTTTTAAAAAGAACTGAGTATATAAGTCCATGTAATCTAAGTTTTAGGTTTAGAAAAACGAGTCCTACCTCAGTAGAAAAAGTAATAAATATGTTATCTAGCCGTAAGTCAGCGGGTGTAGATGGAATACGCGTTCAGGACATTAAGTATTTAAGAAAAGAAATGAGCTACATATTAGCTAAATTTATAAACTTGTGCCTACAGCAAAGCGTATACCCCGACAGATTAAAGTGTGCTATAATACGACCGATATACAAGTCTGGAAGCCATTTGGAATACTCTAACTATAGACCAATAGCTATCTTATCTGTAGTCGATAAAATTGTCGAAAAAGTGGTCGTGGGGCAGGTCAGTACTTTCCTAGAAAGATACAGCGTGCTCAGCGAAACTCAGCACGGCTTCAGGAGGGACAGGAGCACGACGACGGCCTTGCTGAGTTTCGCGGACTACGTTAACGAAGCCTTAGACTCGGGTAAACAGGTGATAGCGCTTTTTATTGATTACAAAAAAGCCTTCGATACCTTAGACCATAATGTACTATTGCAAGCGATGGATGAATGTGGCATACGTGGGCCGACTAACATGTGGTTCAAAAGTTACTTGAGTGGTAGGAAAATGAGAACGATGATAGATGGTGTGGTCGGTGAAGACGAGGATGTGAGCGTGGGTGTGCCCACCGGGTCCGTGTACGCCCCCGTCGGGTACACCATGCATGTGAATGGAGTTGTGAATGTGATAAGGAGGTGCATGGGATTTATGTATGCGGACGACATGTGTGTGGTATATGCCTCGAAAGATATTTCAAAGGTTAGAGAATATATACAGGAAGACTTAGAAAATATAACAAAATGGGCACACGACAATGGAATTATCCTAAACCTAAAGAAAACTAAATGTATGCAACTACACTCCCCTCATAATCGGAAAGCTAAAGCAACTAATGATAGTGATATAAAAATAATAGGACACTCATACGAATGTTTGCACGTAAACAAATCGGGTTGCAACTGTGATGCGATCTGTTACGTGGATAATTTTAAGTATCTAGGTCTTAAAATAGATAAACACTTTAATTGGGCACTTCATATAACTGACGTATGCAATAGATTAAGACCTGTAGTAGGTAAATTTTATCAGTTAAAAAGAATATTAAACATAGAAACTCTAAAAATGGTATATTATGCACTAGCAGACTCGTTGATAGGTTATGGGCTGATTGTTTACGGGCGAACATTCGTAACATACTTAAACAGTATTAAAAATTTACAAATAAGACTTTTAAAATATTTAGTTACCAAAAAAGATAAATATGAATGTAGTACAGAATATGAGAAATTATTTAAAGTTTGCAAAATATTACCTATAGACAAAAAGACTGAGTACCTAATAGGATTAAAGTATTATTATGATAAAGAATATAAGGAAACAGTAGAAAATAAATACAATACTAGACGAGTAAGAGAGCAAAGACTGAAAAAACCAAAAATATATAACTATTATGGGGAGAGGACGAATAAATACATAGTTCCTAAAATATATAATAAGTTAGATGTGTTAAGAATTGAAGAAAAGTTGTCACCACCATTAATTAAGAAAAAGTTAAAGACTGTATTAATTATTTAATAATATAAGTTAAGTTTGTTATGAGTAGTATAATTTTGTGTTAGAATATTAGTTAAAACATATTTTTTTTTCTTGTTCTGTAATTTTTTTCTTGTTCTATAATTTAAAGTTAAGATAATTTTGTTTACGTGTAGTGTATTAAGTATTTAGCATATTATTGTAAACTTTATTGACGAGCGCATCTCGCCGTCAAACAATTAGTTTGGCGAGATTTAACATGTAACAATATTATGTATTTTTTTATGAATAAATATATTAAAAAAAAAAACATGCGGGCAACTTCTTTTATCATAAAATGCGGAAGAGCGCGTCTCTGTTTGTTACATTTACAACGCCTAAACCTCTGAACCTATTAAGAGGGAATTTGGTATGAAGGTACTTTGAGTCCCAGGTAAAGAGGATAGGATAGATTACCCCGGAAAAAGTTCCCGCGCGTTTAACGGATTTATATTGAAGTTAAGCCCCAAATTCACCACGTCTATTAGTGTTAACAGCTTGTAAAAATGTCAATTGTCTTCTCTTTCATTCATATGAAAAACGAAAGAGATAACGTGATACTAATTCCAGAATTAACTTTAACTGTCGTTGGTGAAACTGTGTCCAAGTCTAGTAAGTAAAAATGTTACCATAATATCAGGTCTCGTCTCCGCGATGTGGAACTCGTGGAACCTCTGGTCGCAGATGTTGTAGGACACCTCCTCCACCACGAACAGCACCACGGAGCCGGGCACGCCGAACAGGTCGTACGCCTCCGTGATGCCCGCGCACAGACCAGACAGCGCCAGGTTCTCCGGCATCTATGGTATAAATTGTCTATGGTATATACTGTCTATGGTGCACATTATCTGTGGTATAGCTTGTCAAAAAAGAGTAGACACCGAACATAATTTTTAAATCACATTAGAAGTACAAAAACCTCATTATTGCAAATAAAAAATGTGTCAGAGCGTTAATATTTAGGGTTTACAAACGATAACTGTGAAAATATAAGGCGCAAAAACTGCCGTTTGATCGTGATTATGTTTGGAAACTTTATTTCAGCGTCTACTCTTTCTTGACTGACTGTACAAAAGACTTGGCTTAAAGATGTTGTTACCAGGCCATAAAATCTAATTTTAAAAAATCAGTGGTACACAGTGTCTATGGTTCACATTGGTACACCTTCATGCCTGCGCAGAGACCCGACAGTGCCAGGTTCTCCGGCATCTATGGTATATTGTCTATGGTGTAAATTGTCTATGGTACGTACTGATGTCACATTGTCTGGGGACTATGGAACACAATATCTCTGATACGTGGTAAGCAGATATACAGATATATGATTTATTTGAGCTCTTATTGCTGAGCCCCTAATATTTACATATTAAGGCTGCGTTTTAGCTTAGCGGTGTCCAAATTGACCAATCGTGCTACTCCAGCGGAATGACAGCGAAGCGGAGCAAAGATTTCGAGCATGGTGATTGGTCAATACGGCACCGCTAAGCTCCGCTCCGCTCCACTTCAGTGGAAACGCAGCCTAAGGGTCTCAGCAGCGCAACTTTATCTATAGTCCGCGCGGAACTAGTTGGCCGCGCCTTAGGTAGGGACGGGGGTGAGGAGGCGGGTTGCTTGCTGCTCGCAACGCACATGAGATTAGACAGTGACGACAAATCTCGCGATATTGTGAACAATAATATTATTTAATTATTGAAAAGAATAAATTAAAGACAATTAATCAGTTTCATATTCTAAATTATTGACATCGGCTTTCCGTTTTTTTTAAAAAATGTGCACTTTAAATAGTATTTCCTTAGATTGTCTTTTTATCGGCGGACTTATCTTGCTATTGCAATCTCGTGTGCGTTTTGTCCAAACTAGCCAGAACTGTGAAAATCAAGCGCCCCCGCCTCTCCGTCTCACCGCTCACATACCTAAGGCGCGGCCAACTAGTTCCGCGCGGACTATACTTAATTGCTAAAGAGCGAATAGCTGAAAGGTATAATTTTGTTGTATACTTACATTTTTGATTAAATCGCCATGTCCCAACTGACGCAGTATGTAGCTGAAAACATACAATTTTTTAGTTAAATATGTATTTTATGTCAATTGTCAAGTGCTAATAAAATAATAACACAAGCAAATAATATATTTTCTGCTTAAAATACGAATTGAGGGTTTCTTAAAAGCTGTAACAATTTATTGTAAAACTAATATTTTGCACTTCAGAAAAACATTGCATATGTTATTATTTCATTTGTATTTTAATATTTTACAACTAGTAGGTGTACAGACATGCCAAATGCACAAGATACAAGCCATACAACTACATAGGTGGCGCTAGTGACTATGGACAATACAATACAAATCTATGATACATAAATCTACACAGTAAGTACCTACAGCTAAACACATATTAAACATATCACATACATTTTTAGCAAAACAAAGAGGAAATCTTATACAGCAATTTTAAAACTCTATTTAAGGAAAGAGAGACAATAGCTTTGTCCACACTGTGCCTTTTTCTGTTCGTCAAGGGCATGCGTTATAGCGCAGTCAACAGCGAATGTGAGGCATGCCCGCGACGCATGCCCTCTGACCGTCCAAAACTTTCGTTTTGTTATTAAAAATGACAGTTGAATGACAGAAGATGACGAAAATTGAAGACGAAAGCGCATAATGTGGACATAGCTAATAGTAAATATGGAACACATTTTTTGCTATTTGAGTGGTTAGAAAATGCGACATTCAACAGAACAAAATGTGAGGATAAAATAAAGTTTGAAAAATGTAGACAATATAGATATTAAGAGGAATTTTCTCTAGTGAAGTCACAAAACAAGAAAAAATTTTGGAGAACCTAAATTATATTGCTTATATCAGTCTTTTCACAGACTCGTCGAAATGATATGGCTAATTTTGAGAGCTTGTAAAAGGGGCACCCTTTGACAACTGAAAAGGGCATAACCCTTTTCAGTTTTCTTCCTGTTCGGTGACTAACAAGTATTGGGCCCATACAAATTACAAAATATAAATTTATTTATTTTTTTAAGATATGGAAGTTTGAAAAATATATTTTATGTGTGTTTGTAATGACTTTAACCATTTTGTTTGTTATTCTTTTGTTTTCATTTAACATCACTGTGTTTTAGAGTATTGGACTCTTTTTATTTTAAAAGAACTTTTGCCTGCGAGCGCTTTATTTACTTAAATAACAAAATAGCTATAATATATAAAAATTTGTATTGTATACAGAATGTATCAAAACAAGGTAATAACTAATAAATAAAATACATGTGTAAAATGTCCCATAAATGGAGTTTACTGTGAAAGTAGCAGTGCTTAACGAGTCTCTTTTAACTATGTTTGTATGAGAACAACGCAGCGTCATTAAGTAGCCCATACAATAATTATTTAAAAAATAACTGTTTCAGTAGTGCTACTTTCACTAAAACTCTATAATCTATACAGGATGTAAAGATTATAGAGTGATGATACTTCAGGGTGTGTACAAGTCTCCTGTATAGACATAACTCTGAAAGCATAACTTTATTTTACTTTTGTATAGGCAAACTCGCAACACCGCTGCGGTGCTTTCCCATACAAATAACAAAAAAACCTCTTTCAGCTGCTACTTTTACAATGAACTATACACAAGGGACTCGTACACGCCCTAAAGTATTATCACTATATTTTGTTACACCCTGCATATAAGGGATACATACACATCCTTTTTTTTACATGGGGAAATGCTTTGCGCATCCCCGGCGGATTGGGGATATCGGCCGGGGTAGGTATGTGGGACTCCTAGTAGGATCTACCCACTAAAACCCCATGGTGCTTCACTCCCCGCTAAGGCATAGTTCAGGGCACGATCAACCCACCGCAACTATACAAACAACACATACACATCCTAATATAATCACTTCGTTTTGGTACGCCCTCTATTTGACGCGTGAGCTCCAAGGAATCAGGGCTAAGGATCCGGTTGGCCCGAGCTCCACTGTCAAAAACACCTCTCAGTTTACCCCCCTACATTATTTATAATTTTATAAAAAAAATGGGTGTCTGTCTGTTACCTCATCGCGCCTAAACTACTGAACCGAATGTTGGCGTGGAGATATTTTTAATTGATGGAAAATAAACGGAGCAACTACATTGCCTGCAACATTTAGCTCCAAATGATTCCTCGGAGCTCACGCTGGGAGTATATCTAAAAAAAAACAATTGATTAATTCGATATCTATATCACAAAAAAATATTGTCCATATTTCCTGCATTTAAAATTTAAAGCTTATTTCAACTCATTTCTTTATTCTTTGATACAACATTATTACTTATTAGCCATTTGCTTATAAATGAATTCATTAATTGCATTGTTCAATCCTTCACTACATGACAACTTTCTCGCAAAGAAATTAACGAGAAAAATATATTTTTTGTGAAGAGACTATTTTGATTGAGCTGTATGCTGTGTGCGACGGAGGTAATTTTGCACATGCGCGTTGTGCTTTGATATTCAGGGAGAAAATTGTAATTTTGGTATGTTGTAACTAAATTGATAATTTGGTATGATGTTTGTAATTGATAATGATAATCGTGACAGCACAGCGCTACAAGGTTTTGGCGCGTGATGGAAATCATTAACGCCGCCATCTTGTGTCATTTGGGATGACACAAGATGGCGGCGATAGCAGTTTCCGCCCATAATAAATCATAGAGATAAACTACGATAACATGGAGCGCCCCTCCAAAATTTAAAACGTTTGAAAGTAAGTATATTTTGTGAAAATATGTACATAGCGCCACCATTAAGTGAAATATTACGAGTACTGGTTGATTGGTTGAATACTTACAACTACATACAAACTCTTTCATAAGGATGTGAATACACACATTGAAACAGTAATTTGGAGGGGCGCGCCATGTTATCGTAGTTTATCTCTACTCCTACTTAATACCAATCTGAAAAAACTCTCAGCTTACTATTAGTTTGATTTTATCAATAGAGTGTAGCACTTATTTAAAGTACCACACTCAAGAAACACGTCTTATGTTCGACAACAGTTGAGACTTAATTGGAACGTGAATTGATTTGTTCAAAATGACAGTGCATTATTGTGCGAAGCGTTGCTGTACTAACAACATTCAACATTGAACATAATGCGCTCCAGTTCTCGCATAATGTAAAAACGCTCTTAAGGCTGTGTTTCCACCAGAGATGTGTTGCGAGAAATGTGTTCTCAAAAACACATTCCTCGCAAGTCGGAACACATCTCTGGTGGAAAAGCAGCTCAATGCTAGCTGCTGCCCATCCACGCCCAACTTACAAGATGCTTGTAGGCAGGGATGCCATCACCTAAATTACCGTCGCCGGTGAGGCACAACAAAATACCCGGACAGTTGGCCGAAATGTGGCTAATTCCCCGGACACCTCTTGAACAGTATTTACCGTTACGCCTTGCCAATTTTTGCTTTTCCAACAAGAATTTGTAAAAATCTGATTAACTCAAGTCCGGATTTTACCCGGATACTTTTCAAAAACCCGGCCGTACGCTCCCCGGACGCCCTTCAAACTTGGACAAATCCGGGGAAATCCGGACGCATGGCAACCCTACTTGTAGCTCTGTCGTCACAATGATCACTGTCTGATGATGACTGATTTGATGCCTTTGGTGATGTATTTAGCTGTCATTTGACAGTTATGTGCCTTTAGTGAAGCGATTAGCTGTCATTTGACAGTCATGTGCCTTTAATGATGCCTTTAGCTCCCATTTGAGTTAGCCTTTGGCTCTCATTTGAAGATCATGTGCTTTAGTGGTGTATTTAGCTCCCATTTGATAGTTATCTGCCTTTAGGATGCCTTTGACTCTCATTTGACGGCCATTTGATTTTTGTGGTGTCTTTTGATGGCTGTCATTTGACAGTTATAGTGCCATTAGTGATACCCTTAGCTGTCATATTTTGACGGTAATGTGCCAGAAGTGATGTTTTGAAAGATGTAGCCAAACCGTCGCTCGCCTCGATACCGACACTGGTGAGGAAACATCTCTCAAGTGTTCGCATGCACGCCACAGATACTTACACATGCATCTACTGTGCTAATACTGGTACTATGCATAGATAGAGAAAACTATGATAATTCCTACTTTAAAGTTATTATCTATGGTCTACTAATTGTGCTGGTACATAATATACATTAATACGAGAAATTGCCTTTGATCGGTACTACAATATATTTTTATTATTTTTGAATTCATACTCTTGGTTTTCAATCTTGGATAAAATACTAAGCAAACCACGTAGAAATTCTTACATTGACCTGCAGCTATTAATTGTCTCTTCCAGTCGCGCACGAAAATGTTATCGAGTTTCTATAGAGTAGGTATATGTAGAAACGGGAAATATATTCCTGTGCGATGAAAAGAGAGTGGTAGTGATAGGTCAATGTAAATATTTCTATGTAATTCGCGGAATTTGTATTATTAACATTTTGTATTAACTTTAGTGTGTGAAAACTTTAAATAGACTTGAGCGTATAATATCAAATTAAGTGAAAATTCATTTATTTCTGAGTACTTACTTAAATTTAAAAGAAATCTTTTCAGAATGTCTACGTGTTGAACTACTACTAAAAAAAAATAATGTTTTTCATAACATTCCAAACTTCTTCATGTGATACTTACATAAATTAATAAATTTCATAAAAAATAACAATATGTAGGCAAAGAAAAAGTTATGCATTTTTTGCCCTCTTTGTATGATATATTACGTTGAAAAGTCACTTGAAAAAGATACCATTTGGGCGTTACGCCAAGCGGACAGGAAAAAATAGTCGATGTCTCCGATTTTGATAATATTTGGATATGTTATACCTACACGTGTTATTAATACGTGTGCCAAATATTTTTGTAATATAATCGCTAGATTAAGAATGATGGGACTTTGAAACGTGACTTCTCTATTCGGCACTCAATGCTTCAAAGCCGATTATAGATTGAAAAAAATATATATTTTAATAATTAAACCACTGAACTTGTTACTCCATTTAATAAGCTTTTTAACTGCATCTTTGGAAACAAAAAAAAATTTCTTTGAAAAAATGCAAATCAATTTTTTTTCTTGATTTTCTCAAAGAGGGACCATTTTGATATTTTTTGTATAAATAGCTAACATTCTACAGAACATTCCTGCACTACTTCTATAATGGGCCGGGAAGAGGATTAGAAGCTAGACTGAAAATACTGCCGGCGAAGTAGTGGAAATTGCTAGAAAACTTCGATTTTGGTGTGGCGGAACGTACCCTTACATTATTTTTTTAAAGAGTAACATAATTTAAAGAAATATACTTATATAAAAATTTTTTTTGACAAAAAAAATTTTTTTTTCACGAAAATATATTTTTTCTTGTAAACCTTTTCTTGTCTGTTACTCTTTCAAAAATCTATTGAATGTTACTTTTCACTACATCAAAATTGATGTTATTTGCCAATTTCCACTATGTGGTGATCTCTGTATGGCGCTGGACGCCACCCTACGGCAGTATTTTCAGTCTAGCTTCTAATCCACTTCTCGGCCCATTATAGAAGTAGTGCAGGAATGTTCTATAGAATATTAGCTATTTACACAAAAAATATAAAAAAAAATCAAAATCTCAAATTTCTTTGAGAAAATCAAGAAAAAAAAAATTGATTTGCATTTTTTTCACAGAAAAAAAAAATTTTTTGTTTTCAAAAATGCAGTTAAAAAGCCCATTAAATGGAGTAACAAGTTCAGTGGTTTAATTTTTCAAATATATATTTTTTTCAATCTAATTATAGATTGAAAAATTATTCGGCACTCAATGCTTCAAAGCCGATTACGGCTTTGAAGCATTGAGTGCCGAATAGAGAAGTCACGTTTCAAAGTCCCATCATTCTTACACCCGGTTTCTGAAAGGTCTGTCAAATCGCTGATCAACTAACACTGCTGTTAATTTAGCATGGATGTCAAATCAATTTGAGTTTCTGATACATTGATCAGCCGAAAATTAACTAATCTATGATCATTTTTAATTTGACTAGCGATTTGTTATTTTTCATTCATTACTTCACTATTAACTATCAAAAATGCCAATGAAATGTCAAAAGAAGGAATTGCAGACTGTCATTGCTATCAAAAATGTTCTGGGAATTTCAAATCGGATGTTTTCTGAATCATTGATCAGACGAAAATTAACTAATCTGTGATCATTTTGATTTGACATGCGATTTGTTTATTTTCGTTCATTTGTCAGAATTTTGATTTTCAATTTTTCAGACGTTATCGATTCCTAAATTCTTCTTCATTATAGGAATGAAATTGATTATAATATACATTTTTTGAAAATAAAACGAGTATTGCAAATAAAACAGTTTATTTGCATTATCGACGTATTTATTACAAAGTTTTATTAAAACTTTATAATAAATGTGTTTACAAACCTTTTAGTAACGTAGGTTCAAAGAGAAAATGTAGATTTACATAAAAAATCAATTGAATTCATAAGTTAATTCACCCACAATTACCGATTAGTTGACACAGCTTTTGACAAACGTTTAATCTATGATCACGGCTTGACAAGCGTTTCGGAAACCCAAAATGGCGGTTGACATATGATTCTCGAGTCAAATTGAACAGCCGTGTCAACTGACGCGCTGATCAAATTAAACTGAATAATCATGCTTCTAGCAACCCAATTAGTACTTGACAAGAGATTTGACAGGCGATTAGTTAATTTTAGTGTTGATCAGCCTTTCAGAAACCGGGTGTTAATCTAGCAATTACATTACAAAAATATTTGGCACACGTATTAATAACACGTGTAGGTATAACATATACAAATATTATCAAAATCGGAGACATCGACTATTTTTTCCTGTCCGCTTGGCGTGGAACGCCCTTGAACTCACTTTACAAAACTGTGTAAATATTTTAAAATATGCAACTAATTTTTTTCACTGAATTATTTTTATTCAACAATTTGTTTCTAGTTTTTAACCTACATACTTGTGACTAACTCAATATTATATGTCAATATGTCATTGTTTATTGCACAGATAATTATAATTTAAGCCAATATTTGAATAAGCAGTTACAAAGATAAAAGCGATACATAATAAACAAAACTAAACTATGATATTGTAATTTTTTGTCTACAATAAATAAATTTGTTTCAAATATAAAAAATATTCTAACAGAGATGTTTAATCTATAAATCTATTTACTCAATCTATTGGCGCGTTAAAAATTCAGATAATTTTAAGCATTTCAATCAATTTGATAAACAATTTAAAATATTGTTTTTATTATTTTTGGCTAGTAAGTAACCTATTATTTAACTTGATGTAACTATTAGCAAAAGTAAATCTTTGACTGTTAAAAATATACTGGATGCATTTTAAAAAGATAAGACTGCTCCGGTACTGTAGAAGTTACAAAAAGCATAGACTAAAGAACGAGGTACCTAAAACCGTATAAGAGAAGCCCAACTAGAAGTATTTTGTAAGCATTCTATAAAGCACCCCATACAATAATCATTAAAATATTTAAAGATAATATTGCGTGAAACAGTAGCGTGCGTGTGTGAAGCAGTGCATAGACTATAGAGGATGCGTGCAAGTAAGCGTGCATACAGATAACAGACCCATGAGAGATGTTCACTTAGCGCTGCGTTGAAACAAGACCATAGACAATCATGAACTGACATTTATACTTTTTCGAGATACCTAGGCGACTTTAACCTATCAACTCCCGGCGGTCGAATTCGACCACGTAAACAATAGATTTCCAAGAATCCGCGATGGAAGGATTAAAGCAACTCTAATATTTGTGAAGAATCTGTATTTCGATTTCTATGATGTGATTGTTATGGTCGCCTAGTCCTTAACGAAAAAAAAGCTTTTATTAAATCTGGTGGTCCAGTTTCAGAGGTCATTCGACAGGAGTTTATCTGTTCATAGTTGTTGTCGATCGATTTATTTTTTTAAATCAGCCACTCAAAAGAGCTGGCAAACAGACAAAATTCGGTAAAAAAATCTCAGAAACGGGCATTATGAATTTTGTGAATGATGGATGAATTGTATTAATATTAAACCTCAAAATTTAAAAAAGATTTACAACACAAAAATATTGCAACAAACTGAATAAAAAATTAAGACTAAACAAGTATTTCGAACTTAACAGTGACATCCAGATGTAACTAAAGCTTTAAAAAATATGAATTGTCTATGGTCATAATTGTCTATGGTTTGCGTATGTCGGTACCGATACATGGCGGGCAGGTTCGACGTGAGGGCTCCGAAACTCGACGCTACCGTGTTAAACTCCACTTGTTTTATTTTGTTCCCGTCGCCTACGTGCATCAGGTAGTCCGAACGGAAGAGGCCGAGGCTGAGCGACTGAAAATTTCAATTTAACACGTTTATTTTTGGGTGTAATGTTGATATTAACAATAATACATGTTCTTCGTTAGGGGGAATCCCCTTGTTATTTCTTATCACCAATGAAATACATTTTGTAAATTTCCTATTTAACAATTACACATCTATGTTACTGTTACATCCCCTGATGTAGGTTAGTGTCATAAAAAGTATATTTTAACAACTAATTACAATTAGATGGAGAACCAAAGATATAAAATAAACAAGTGTTTTCATACCACTTGAAAACACTTGTTTATTTTCATCTCTCGAAACTCCGTTGCGCCAAAATTCGTTTATCGGGAAACCGTTTATTTTTCCGGGGCAAAAGAATCCTATGTCCTTTCCCGGGACTCAAGTATCTCCATACCCAGAAAAATCGGATTAGGTAGCGGTTTGGTTACATAGTTCCCACTAAATACAATTTCGTTTCATCATATCACGTTTATAATATGTTGACTCATATCATTGTAGATTGATCTTTGTACCATTAGTCATTATAATTATGTATATGTAAGACGTGTACCTAATCAGTAATGTCTATCTTGGATGACAAGTATACATAATATATTGAATTTCTCAGCACAATACCCAAGAGGCAACTTCTTATTGTTGATTAATCACTAGGTATCATAATAACGACAATATCCTATTTACTTTTCTTTGAATCACCTATTGTATTTGTATTTGAGAATTGACGTTTGTTTTTAGGGTTCCGTAAAAAAAAAGGGTAAAAACGGGACCCTATTACTAAGACTTCGATGTCTATCTGTCCGTCTGTCTGTCTGTCCGTCTGTCTGTCTCCAGGCTGTATCTCAAGTACGGCTATAGCTAGATTTCTGAAATTTTCACAAATTGTGTATATCTGTTGCCGCTATAACAACAAATACTAAAAACAAAATAAATTAAATATTTAAGGGGGGCTCCCATACAACAAACGTAATTTTTTTGCTATTTTTTGCTCGATGTCAATAATGGCAATAGGTAGGCACTTGAAATGTTTACAAAATTCTCAATTGTATTTATAATTTAATAATTAATAATAATATTCAAATAAAATAAATAATAAAGGGGGGCTCCCATACAAAAAACACATTTTTACCTATTTTTGCTCTATAATGGTACGGAACCCTTCGTGCGCGAGTCCAACTCGCACTTGGCTGACTTTTTACAGTTTTCTCTGTGCGACGTACGTCGACAAAATTGTCCCTCGACTACTTATGTGTTAATTTGTATATGGTTTATAATAAGAAGAAGCGATAATTTCTTTGGTAACTAAAATGTTTGAGGCGTGTAAGGGCAAACGTTTGAAATTGATAGAGGAAAAATTTTGTCGACGTTGTACTTATACCAGACGCCAATATCAGCAGAAAACAAAGTATACTGAAACCTAAATTGTCACAGTAAAAAATTATACAAGCGTGTCGCAGGCAAAAGTGTTTTAAAATAAAAAAAGTGTTATAAATGATTAAGGCGACGCCTTGATAATTGGGCTGTAGCGATATCGATTTTTCTTAGCAATGACTAAAGCTAAGAAATTAAAGTTCATTGTCAGTATTCATCATGTCTTTGTCTTTGAATCACCCATAGCAAAACACGATTGGTCAACTTTTATACACAGAATAAATAATAATCAATCAAAAAGACCTCTGTAAAAAAAGGGATTCCTATTTTGCCAACAGAGGAGAGTGATTTAAGCTTCCAAAATTTGTACATAGATTGGTTCAAGCATACACTTTAATTTGTCCATAGCTTATATGAAATGTATTTATGGTTTTTAAAAAACGCGACCAAAACCATTTTATCGCTACGCCCTTTCCATTTTTTGCTGTTTCTACTAACTAACCACACTGATATGTCTTTAGTGCGCACTATAATCATTGTAAAATATTTAATAAAAAAAAAGCGCGCCAAATATGATTAGAGACAGAAAATGGCGCAGTGCGCACTATCTTTCTTGACCATAAACAATAATATCTACTATTTTATGTGAAAGTTATTTTATTTATGGTTGTTAGGTAATTTTAGATGAAAACAATAGAAACATAAAAATGTAAAACAATACAACACAAAATATAATTAGTTTATGAAACCTGAATGTAATTAATAAGTTAAAAGGTGTTATTTCTATTTTTAGTTATTTGAATATACTTAGTAGTATTGTTAATTATTATTTATTATCGATTTAGATGTTATAATATTATGTTAATAATAATTTTAATTTATCATAATGCTATGTTTACCTTTAAAAGTAACTCAAAATAAAATCAATAATTAAAATTTAAACCATATTGTCGAAAGAAAGAAAAGGAAAAGGATAGTCCATTGAAATGTTACAATTTATTATTTAAGGACCGAATATTGCATTTATTAGAGGACGCAATTTTATTTTTGGGACACTTCCTCACTCAGGACCACTTCCACGTCTAGCTAAATCAAGTCTGAAGTAAATTTTTTTGTAAAATGTATTTAAAAAAGATAGAGCAAAAAAGAAATAAAAAAAAAACACTTTTTTGGTGACAAGGGTGGCGACTGGCGACCCCACAAACTTGAGATTGGGCTTCTATTGACCCCTCCACATGTCCCAAAAATAAAATTGTGTCCCCTAAAAAATGCAAAGCTCATGTAACATTTCAATGGACTACGTATTAAAATTTTGTTAATACAACTATTTAATTATTTGCATGCTAAGAACGGGATGAAAACAGTTTATTTTAAGAAACTATGCAATAAAACTAAATACAACTGTGATTGCGTTAAAATATTATCTCATGCTCTTGCGTTACATATTTTATAGCTCAAATACTACTTAAATTTTAGTAAAAAAATAAGTTAATTTTATGTAATAATAAATCCCAAACAGTATCCTTAGCACTTAGCATGGTCATTTAATTGAGTTTATTTGAATTTAGATTTTGAAGAAGTCACAATTTTGAAAAAACAATATAATTATTCTTATAAGTAGACAATTTTTAATTAGGTTGTGGTACATTTTATTTTTATTTTAACAGTTACATGCCTACATCTCAGAACAAATAATAAAATGAATACAGAGCTTTATCAAATAAAAACAGAGCCTGGTTTTTTAAGTTTTCGCAAAAGTCACACATAAAGACAGGATTGAACTCTGCGTTTCTACTGGCATGGCAAAATAAACGCGTAGTATCGTTACATATATGTATGTGCGAGACTGTTATGTATATACAACGGCGCGGCGTAGTTTGGCCGGTCTCCGTTTGTAGCAAAACTCTGTCTTCACTACTTTCAACGAAAATTTGGTCTGAGTGTACCCAAAAATTATTGATGGTGTATGGAATTTAAACGTACAATTCGCCAAATATACAGGTATTTAACCACATGTTAGGTGGACCTAGCTAGTCTACCTCTGTATCTGGCGCGACACGGGCCCAAGATGGCCGAACCCAGAGGCGATACTGTTGATCTCCACCTGCTTCCAGCAGCAGTAGGGCTTGTGGCTGGAGCACCTGTTGGTGGCGTGCGGACACCTGGACTCCAGCATGAGATCCGAGCGCAGCATGCCTAGTGACGTCGGCTGAGCCGGAAACGTTTTTTTAGCGCGTCGTGCGTCGCGTATAAATTAAAGGAGTAATGCTTGCGTTGCAACAACGCACCGCTAAAGAAAGGCAAACCCAACGCGTACGCAAGTACGGCTATGGTGAGACGTTATTGTCGCACCATTGTTTTTTTAACACCCAATAATGCATTGGGTTGAACGCGACGTTTCCGACTAAACTATAGACGAAAAGGATGAATGAAACGCTGCGTTTTACCCTCTCGCACTAACAGAGCCTTAATTTTATACTATTATGTTCTTTGAAAAGTTTGTGTTTCAATGAATACATTATTGTAACTGTAAGTTATTTATGCAAGTCATGATAATGGACACTTGAAATCATGACTTGCATAAGTCATTTATGCAGTCGTTGGCATCATGGAGTACGTCAGCCAGGTAGGCGATCAATCTGTGGTAAAACTATACTGCATCCTCCTAACATTAGTGAAGCCTGGAATTCACTAATTCATCAGATATGCTGTTGCGGCAATTGCTAGACCTCCTGCTATCCAGAGCACTAGATCAAAAATTAACTGCTTTGGATGCTTTTAAAGTTTTAAACATAAAAGGAGCATCATTTATCAAATTCGAATTCGGACCTACAACCCATTAGTGCTGGTTAGCATTGGTACAGTAGTAGGCACCATATACTAGGCGCTGGACTGGACTAAAACATGTTATCCTATGGCTACTTAATGCTGGTCATGTTTTGATCAATACAGTGATCCAGCGCCGTAATTTAGATGTATTGTTGCTTACAGCATTATCATGTCAATCAGCATTATATTGAATCAAGTATACAATTTTCAAGCTGTTTATAATTATCTAAAACCATCTCTTTAACACTTAAGTATTGCATAAAAACACCTTCACATTCCCTCAAGCTTTGCATAACGAAACACTGGAAAAACCCAATTATGCAGTATTTAAGACTGATACATTTGTTTTGAAAACACAATTCATTATTATTTGTCAACTGTTGCAATTTTTCATGCTATTCTATTGCATGATGCATCCCTTTGTTGAACATTTTAAGTATGAGCAGCCATGTTGTAGATGGTATAGATTTTTATACCACATATTAGACTACATAACATTGTTCATAATATTATGTTCATCACATTAAAATTGAAAGATAATACTTATTTATCAGAATCCAGTGTGTCTTGAGTGTATGTAAAGTAAATTATACATAATATATTTGTCTGTGAGATATGTGTATAACTCAAATAAAGTCGATATATTTACCTGCATGATTCCCTCTTCCCGCACCTTCATCCATATATTGTACAATCCCCTAGTAAATTCATCTACCTGAAGAGCATTTTTTAATGTTTGCTCCAAAAATTCATCGTCATGTGCTACCTGAAAGTTAAAAATTAAGTTGTTTCATGTTAGATTGCAAAATTACACAATATACAATATAATAACATTAATCCGTCGATCGGAATTTCTCAGAATTGCCATTGTATTCTATTGTTGTCGCGATCACCGGTGCTCGCGCGGGGCTTGATGGGTTTAATTATAAATACCCTTTGTGTTATAGATTTATATTAAATGTTAAAATTAAATTAAACTGTAAATAAAGAAGCTATAGTAATTTGGCTTAAGCAGAGCATATACTGTAAATATCAAGATGTTATTAGCTCCACAGATATGAATTTAGTAAAACATCTTACTCGTAAAAATATAACATGATCTACAATGTCATATGGACACATCTAGTTCTGCAAGTCATGATTTCACATGACTTTTTTGTATAATATGCACACAACACCTATTTATTTCATAATTTTTTTTTATTAAAAAGAGGTACTGTCTCAGAACAATAAAAATATTTATTATTTGGTCTGGGGGTTCTGTATTTAGCTGTAGGTATGTTTAGTGACTGTGTTACCTTATGCATGAGCTCATTCAATACTGGTTGTAGTTCTACGGCTTTCTCAAACTCACTTCTTGGGAATGGTGATGGCAGTAGCACAAATGGAGCAATCTGAAAAAGATTAGTGTTAATTGATTTTGTTACAATACTTTAAAGTAACAGGAAGAATAATATACATTCAATAATAGAGGTTTGGATGTAGCCGAAGCGGCTGGGCTATGTAAGATAAATAAAAAAAATAAGCTTACCTGTATAGCATCTTTGGTAAAGTTTTTCTTGTCTCTCATGCCCACACCATGCATAAGAGCCCAATCTTTAGCTTTTTCTATCACAGAAACAAGTATTTTTTGTTCGATAGGTATGGGAATACACGATGCAAGCCGTGATTGACTCATGATTATTTTATCACAACTTTTCTAAAGTTTATGATACTATAAATCGCAATTTTTTCTGTTTTTTTTATCAATATATCTAGGGAATGTTAAATTGTATTAATTATGATTAAAGTAAAAAATAGAAAATTACGCAAACACATTAATGAAAATAATAATAAATTTTAACAGAAAACGACTGGAGCTCAAGAGAAAAAAGTGAAAACACTGAAAATGAAAATTGAAAAAATAATATTGTGAAAATCAAAAATGACAATGACAAAAATGACATTGACAATAAGTTGACAATATATTTTTTATATGACGAAAGGATAACCAATGCAAAGGCCAAAACTTTAATTTCCGAAACTTGCAATATTTATATCGTTTTCGGCATCTGCACTGCCCCGGGGCAGGGTGGGCTGACAGGATACGGATATATAAGCGAAGTTTAAAATAAGAACATAAACTATGTATAGTACTAAGTCCACGTGCTTCGTGGATCATCATTCATCATAGTGCAATAGGTACGTAGTTTATGTTCTTAATTCAAATTTCGGCTGTTTCCGTATCCTGTCAACCCACCCTGCCCCGGGGCAGTGCAGATGCCGAAAACGATATTAGACAAAAAGATATTATAGAATAGGTAAGTGCCTGCGATGGTCAGACCAGGCCCAGGGCTTCATAACGTTATCGAATAGCAGAAAAAATATCGTTACGTACCGTTATTTTCATAATGGTAGCCAGATAACGGTATTTTTAACGATATCTAGTAACATAACGACGACGACCTCTGTGGCTCAGTTGGTGGGCTGTTGGTAGCTCAAGCCGGGGGTCACGGGTTCGAATCCTGCCGATGGAACAAAAATTTTTCAAAGTTCCTTGGTCATGGATATGTATTAAATATCTGTATCATATAATAAAAATCTTAAATATATGTATAGTGTAAAAGTATTAAATATATTTCCGTTGTCTAGTACCCGTAACACAAGTCCTTCAGGTACTTACCACGGGGCCAGACTGCCTTGGTGTGAAGTGTCCATAGATATTATTATTATTATATTATTGTAATAGCGTTATATTTACCGTTATTATTATAACGATATTTTTTCGTCATGTATTACGAAAAAATTCCGTTATAATAATAACGGTAAATATAACGTTATTTTCTGGTATCAGGTATGCGACATCGACGGGCAGACGCGATCTTTATTCCTTCGTGGACAAAAAGCCCGCCCCGCCCCGTCGTCTGCAAAACAACAGAGTCCGCCCGGCAGCCAGCGCACGGCGCACGTGCTGGCAAGACAATAATTTACTATACAAACCATAAATTAGTAATATTTGAACAAAGATTTCTGCTTAGCACAATTTTCCCCGACTGTACATTTCTGCTAAACAACTCATTTCGCCGACTGTACATTTCTGCTTAGCACAATTTTCCCGACTGTACATTTCTGCTAAACAACTCATTTCCCCGACTGTACATTTCTGCTAAACAACTCATTTCCCCGACTGTACATTTCTGCTTAGCACAATTTTCCCCGACTGTACATTTCTGCTAAACAACTCATTTCTCCGACTGTACATTTCTGCTTAGCACAATTATCCCCGACTGTACATTTCTGCTAAACAACTAATTTCCCCGATTGTACATTTCTGCTTAGCACAATTATCCCCGACTGTACATTTCTGCTAAACAACTCATTTCCCCGACTGTACATTTCTGCTAAGCAACTCATTTCCCCGACTGTACATTTCTGCTTACCACAATTTTCCCCGACTGTACATTTCTGCTAAACAACTCATTTCCCCGACTGTACATTTCTGCTTAGAACAATTTTCCCCGACTGTACATTTCTGCTAAACAACTCATTTCCCCGACTGTACATTTCTGCTTAGCACAATTTTCCCCGACTGTACATTTCTGCTAAGCAACTCATTTCCCCGACTGTACATTTCTGCTTAGCACGATTTTCCCCGACTGTACATTTCTGCTAAACAACTCATTTCCCCGACTGTACATTTCTGCTTAGCACAATTTTCCCCGACTGTACATTTCTGCTAAACAACTCATTTCCCCGACTGTACATTTCTGCTTAGCACAATTTTCCCCGACTGTACATTTCTGCTAAACAACTCAAATGGAACGCCTCAGAGCGAGGTAACGCCGCATATTGCGTCATGTTTTTTCGTGCGCGCAGCCCATATCGAATTATAAGGGCATTTCTCCAGATTTGGATTATTTAGTTGATTCCCTGGTACATTTTTATTTCTGCATATTTTTTAAATAGTCGTGTGCGTACAAGACAAAAAAACGAGGAATACGGCTTTTGCTGAACCAAAGATTTCCTTCGGTAGGATTGAGCTTTATATCCCTAAGATGGGTTTACGATGTGGAGCCACCTGAATATTTCATGCAGGTGGGGGAGGGGGGGGGGGGGGGGGGTTTAGCTTTAACAAGGTATGAGGTCAATAACTGCGTGGGATTTAGGTATATAGTCGAGTTTGGTATCATTTTCGATTGAATCGAATGTTTAAATGCCAGTTTTGGAATAATATTTAGATAAAAGATAGAAAAATAAAATAAAAAATTTAGAATATATGATTTTCAACCAACGAAAACGCTGTTGACAGGTCTTAATTAATATAAGGAAGCTGATAGCCGCATTAATCTGCATGCCAAAGACATGGTGATGAATGGAGCAATAAACATATTAATAATACTAGACGTTCCGCGCGGCTTCGTCCGCGTAAATCTGAAATTTCACGGAAACCGTATATTTTTTTATACAAATTAATAACCCATGTCTCACGTAGTCTACTATATATTCGTGTCAAATAACATAAAAATTGCTCCAGTAGTCTGTGAGATATTAGCCCTTTCAAATAATTTTCCCCGTTTTTTTACATTTTCCTCTGTATCTTTGCTCTTATTGGTCTTAGCGTGATAAAATATAGCTTATAGCCTTCCTCGATAAACAGGCTATCAAACACTGAAAGATTTTTTCAAATCGGGCCAGTAGTTCTTGAGATTAGCGCGTTCAAACAAACAAACTCTTCAGCTTTATAATATTACTAGACGTTCCGCGCTGCTTCGCCCGCGTAATTTAGATATTTCACTGACAAATTAATCCACAATAAACAGCCTATGATCCTTCACGTTCCTACTTTTTAACTGTGCTAAATAACAGAAAAATTACTCCAGTTGTTCGTGAAATAAGCCCTTTCAAATAATTTCCCCCGTTTTTTTTACATTTTCCTCTATTTCTTCGCTTATATTAGTCTTAGCGTAATAAAATATAGCCTATAGCCTTCCTTCCAATATTATTATATGCCATGATATTTGGTGTTTGAGGTCATGTGACTTGGCCAATATAAGTTATTCGCGAGCTTAAACAGCTGCTCGTCAGAATGGCCGTGTGGGAGAGTAAGAAATATTTTTAAATTTAATTTATAAATAATTACTTCCGCAATAGTTTTTGTGTGATAGTCAATTGATATTTGGATAGTCAGTTGACAGTTGATGGATAGTCAGTTGATACGTCATAGACGAACACGCCTCTCACCCACTCGGTTCTCTTCCCCTTCTATCCTCACAAGTTTATAAAAAGGGGATGACTTATTATCGACAGATCAGAAGTTGTCTGATTTTGGGCACGGCAAGACGTTGCTCTGAACTGTCTTTAGAATAACTTGGAAATATATCTGGTAAGTTGTTTCATGTTTATAATAATAAATTAATAATGATAATAATTAATTTATGATAATGATGCTTAATGAAGAATATTATACATATTTTATTTATTTGTGATGTAGTTGTTATTTTAATAAATTGTTTGTTTTATATATTTTATGTTTCTTTTATTTTTCTCCTACATCAGATGTGGGATCGAAAGAAAACAAAAACTGCGCCCATTTATATCTGATTTCAGGGAAGTTGTTACTAAGCTGTTACGACCAATAGTGATGTCAACCGAACCATTGTCAACAATTTCTGGACAAGAAACAGCTCGTGGTCCGTCTGAAAGTGCGGCGGATACAAATAATGGAAATAACCTACCAATGGAAGTGCAACTCTAAATATTTCGATGGACTCCAATACCAGGACAATTACTACTAAATCTGCAAAAACAAAGTGGATGTCAACTGTTTATAAATATTTGAGGTGTGGATTTGACTGGTGAAAATTTCAATTGGTTGAAAAGGCAGGTAAGCCCCTAAAGTGCTCTAATTTAACGTGGTTTAAAAATAGGAAACGGAGACTAGATAACCTTTTTCGTATCTGAAAATCTTTGTTACGCTTAAAAATATAAAAAATGTTGTTTAAAAAGATTGAGAGGACTAAAGATGTTATAATTACCACTCTGATTCCATGGAATAGGTGTTATTCTGAACATGTTTATGAAACTATTGTTTAATGGACAAGGATGTCAGTAACGGAAGCTCGAGTACATTTTAACTTGTTCACTTTGTAGTGTGTAATATGCGATATAAATCATAGTTTGGCTATTTTAATAGATCTTAGTGTTAATAAACAGCTTACAATCTCGTCAATTGAAAATATTCTTGAGATTATTATTTTTTTGTAAAACTTACAAGACTTACAATATATTTTCTAAGAATTTAGCCATAGACCATTTACAAAGTGTTTGTATAATGTAAATGTACTTACATACTGTGTTAACTCATTTTTATTTTCTTTCACAAATTACACTCCATAATTCAATAACAAGAGAAAACTCGCAATCACTGTACAAGTGTACAATATGTCTTATTCACTAACTGTTTAAAGCTTACTGTGTGTATGGGATTACGGATAATATTAAACTTAGCACAAAATATAATACACTTCTCAAATAATATGTATAATCTACTTGATAAGTACAAACACAAATAATTTATTTTCCAACAAAAAGAAATCACAAGTACTGAGGGTAGTTAGTAAAAACTTGCGTAAATATAGAATGCCATAGATTTCGTATTACTAGATATGGCAATCTTGTCATATCAGATCTAATATTACGTTGTTATACGTAATACTTTAATTTTGGTCTTATTCGTTTGGTTTAGTTTAACAAAAGACGAAAAATAAATAATATTTAAAGAAGAAAGAGAAATTCACGACTTTAAGCCAAACTACATAATATTGTCGTAATGAGATGAGTTGAGAATCTAATAAAAACTTGTGGTTTGAAAGTTTTTGTTTACTATTGTTTGCTTATTATTATTGTATACATAGGCTGCTATTTATGTATCCGGAACTGGCAACTTACAAGAACAATATTTAAAAAGTAATTACAACATTTGAAAATAGAACTCTTTGGTTGAAGAATACATTTTGTTTCATGTGACTGTCAATTATTTTTCCATTGTGGCGTCATTTTGAAAATTGCGTGTCTTCATTTGCCATGGATTTAACGCGTGAACATTTTCGTGCAATGATTTACTACGATTTTCGGCGTGGGCTAAATCAACAACAGTGCTTTATTCAACTCACCGCAACTTTTGGAGATGAAGCACCATCAAAAATGTTTATCACTGGTACAGTGACTTTAATCGTGGGCGGTCTATGCTCACGGATGAAAATAAAGAAGGTCGCCCAAAAACAGCTGTTGTCCCACAAAATATAGATGCTGTGCGGGAACTAATAATGCGTGATCGTCATGTTACATATCGCGAGATAGAGGCGTCCTTAGGCATAAGTATGACGAACATACATAAGATATTACACGAACATTTGGCTGTAAAAAAAATATGTTCGCGTTGGATTCCGCACAACTTGACAATCGATCAAAAATGATATATGTTTGTTTCTTTTTTTAATTCCGGATACATAAATAGCAGCCCTCGTAAGTCAATATTAAAATTACTGTCACTGAAATCAGAGTTACTTTTGCAATAATAATTGATTGAGTATTTGAGTATAGATCATATTGGTGGAAATTAAAGGGTTATAAAAAGAATTTATACAATTCTGTGCTATTTTACCCAGGTACACATAGTTTAATTATGTAATATATCTGTTACATAATACAAAAGGGACATAGATAAATTTGAATAGACACAGTTAGAGGCATATTGTGTGGTGTATAATTATTGTTTACATTAGAGGTTTTTGAGTGTTAAAACCTAAATGAATCTTTTGTAATGTGTTTGAGGAGGAATTAGATCTTAGAACGAATCCTAACATTTTATGGGCCTTAGTGTTGATTTTATACCTCTAGTTGTGTTTAGAGTCATGATCGCGAATTGTATTAGTTAACACAGACAACAGTGGATTGTATTTAGAGACCACCCATCTTCTAAAGAATAGTTGAATCGGGTTACCCATAAAAGTAAATTATGTAAATAGAAAGAGACTGGTAATTCTTTCAATAATTGTAATAGTTAATACAATTTTATTGCTAATAATGAACATTATTTCTGATTAGATCAGGTATAGCAAGGAAACTTAACAACAGTTATTGTCAATAAATAGAGAACAATTTTGAACGATAGAATATCTACCAATATATCTGTGTTTCTCTAAAGGTTATGGGGAACATCTAGATTCTAGCCTCTCAATCCCCGGCCGAGCACCGGTGCTCGGGGTCACGTGACAGCACACTTCCGTCAAACCCCGCGCGAGCACCGGTGCTCGGGCTCGCGAGCACCGGTGCTCGCTCGGGGATTGACGGATTTCGCTAATTTACATACTAGTTTTGTATGAAGAACTTTGGTTAGTAATGTTCTTTGGTACATGGGCCACATTCTTAATGAAAAAAAAATACTTGACTCTATGGGCGAGCATCTGATTTCAGTCTGTGGAAAATCGTGTTTACGGCGCGTGTGTTGTTGAGTTTTTTTATGGATTTTTGTGTTATTTCCGACTTTCACGAATGTAAGTACTGATTTGTATTAGTAATTAAGTTAATCTATGTATAATAACTATTTTTAAAAAATCATTTGAAAGAAATACGTCGTAATTACTTCTAACTCTAACTCGAAAAGTTCGTTTCTATATAAGTGATTCTGACGAGATTTGTGTAATATTTCTGTAAATAAATGACGTAAAAAGCTTATAGAAGTAATTATACTCGTTGTCAAAACGATTTATCATCCTATAATTACCTCTCTTTAGTAAAACAATCAAGATAAAAATGACCTATTTGTAACGACTTTTTGCCGGCTCGGCCATTTTGAACTTTGTTTGTGTAGCACTAAGGACGAAGTTTGCTTGTGGGTAATACGAAACGAATTTTTTGTATCCAAATGAAGTGTTTGTTATTGTAAACATCTGGAGACCTTCAATGGTATTGTTTATACAAATAGTTTGTATAACTCTGTGTTATATAGATAAGAACAATGTATTCGATTATTTTATGCGAAAAAGTTACCTACGTACTTTTATAAAGTTTAGGGTAGTCAGATGAATATCACATCGGACTAAATACTATATTATGATGGCTTGATAGATTTAACATATATTATAATATTTTTCACAGAAACATAAAATATAGTAAGGTTGTAAAGTTATTACATTATTTGTACAAAGAGGGGTAGGCCGTCCGCCATTTTTTTTCACCCCTAATTCAAGGATTTTCCTTAGATAATTGCCATGGTTGAAGGGCTAGAACCACGCCATGGTACTTGTTTAATTTGTGGGCTGGAGGTTGGGCAGGCCGTGAGAGCAGCTGCTCTAGTCCATAATAATATAATGTTCTTCCAAGGTGTCGTCTTCAATATTATAGTTTTTTCTTTTCACAATGTTTATAGGTTGGGTTTAAGTTAAACTAACCTGGTTTTCAGATTTTCTTCATAATATTGTATATAATGTTGAGGGTTGTTGAACCCAAAATTTGCTTTTTGAGTGTGTTCCAGGTTTTAAGGAAACAAAAACATGAGTTGTATAGTCAATATAAAGAAAATATACGTCTGAAAACTATTATAAAGTTAAATGTTAATTAGTAAACAGAAATTATTAGTCATGGATTTGTTATGGCACATTAATGTTCAGGATTTTCAGAAGTTTTAAAAACATATTTAACCAAAACTGAATCTTCAATTCTATATTACTGTTGAAACTTGGGAAGCACTGAACCGATTTGGCTGATTTTAACCTTGAAATATGTATTTGTGGAAGTCTAGAAGAGGTCGTGTTGACCTAATATTATGTTGGAAATCTTTATTCACTGACCCTATCAACCTCTCCCCTCTTCTTCCTGGTCACTTCCTTATTGGCTGACCGCTAACTTCGCTGCCAAGCGAGACTTCTTCTTATGCTGCAGATCTGACGATCAACCGATACCGGCGCGTGGAACAGTTGCGACGGCAGTTCTGGCGAAGGTGGTACATGGAGTACATCAGGGAACTTCAACAAAGAACCAAGTGGAAGGCAATAGCCCATGGTCTTCTCGTCCTCATCAAAGATGGGAATCTACCTCCACTTAAATGGTGTCTGGGACCCACCCAGGTACCGATGGCGTCTCACGTGTAGCAGACATTCGGACTGCAACTGGAAAAACGAGGAGGGCTTTCCACCTGACAACGAGTCCTGATGTTGGAAGCTGGTGTTTCCAAGGCGGGCGGTATGTTGCGGCCCTGCAGCGACACGGACAGTATTATGTCTTTAATTTTATTTTTAAGTTTAAGTACCTATCAGCTATAACTTGTGGTAATGTCAGATTGGCCGAACGATACACTACAATAGTATAAAAGTCCAAAGTTTAGATCCACTGAGTGTGTTGTTCAGTGTAGCCCAGAGCCCTTAATCTTGAGATGGTTTTGTTTTTTTTTCTTTTATACATTGAGTTTAATGTATTATTATTATTTTTCTCTAATACATTAAATTATTTATTATAATATCAATCGATCTGGCGTGATTATGGTCGCCTGGCCAACGATCATAATTTCGGCTAGGTTTGTACTCGATATTATAATGAGTAATATGTATGGTTTAATCTTATATATATAAAAATGGATTTTCAAATGTGTTAGTCGCGCTAAAACTCGAAAACGGCTGAACGGATTGGGCTGATTTTAGTCTTAAAATATTCGTAGAAGTCCAGGAAAGGTTTTAAAGTGACCTGTGACACGAAGTTCACCGGGACAGCTAGTTCAAAATATAACTTGTGTATGGTCATGTGATTTGACCAATATTATTTTATGCCACGAAATTATGTGTGCATGGTCATGTGATTTGACCAATATTATTTTATGCCACGAAATTATGTGTGTATGGTCATGTGATTTGACCAATATTATTTTATGCCACGAAATTATGTATGCATGGTCATGTGATTTGACCAATATTATTTTATGCCACGAAATTATGTGTGCATGGTCATGTGATTTGACCAATATTATTTTATGCCACGAAATTATGTGTGCATGGTCATGTGATTTGACCAATATTATTTTACGCCATGTGATTTGGTGTGTACGGTCATGTGATTTGACCAATATTATTATACGCCATGAGATTTGGTGTGTATGGTCATGTGATTTGGCCAATATTATTTTATGTATATTTTATGTATGGTATGTATGGTCATGTGAATTGACCAATATTATTTTATGCCATGATATTTGGTATGTCTGGTCATGAGATTTGACCAATATTATTTTATGCCATGATATTTGATGTGTGGTCATGTGATTTGGCCAATATTATTATATGCCATGATATTTGGTGTTTGAGGTCATGTGACTTGGCCAATATAAGTTATTCGCGAGCTTAAACAGCTGCTCGTCAGAATGGCCGTGTGGGAGAATAAGAAATATTTTTAAATTTAATTTATAAATAATTACTTCCGCAATAGTTTTTGTGGGATAGTCAATTGATATTTGGATAGTCAGTTGACAGTTGATGGATAATCAGTTGATACGTCATAGACGAACACGCCTCTCCCCCACTCGGTTCTCTTCCCCTTCTATCCTCACAAGTTTATAAAAAGGGGATGACTTATTATCGACAGATCAGAAGTTGTCTGATTTTGGGCACGGCAAGACGTTGCTCTGAACTGTCTTTAGAATAACTTGGAAATATATCTGGTAAGTTGTTTCATGTTTATAATAATAAATTAATAATGATAATTTATGATAATGATGCTTAATGAAGAATATTATACATATTTTGTTTATTTGTGATGTAGTTGTTATTTAATAAATTGTTTGTTTTATATATTTTATGTTTCTTTTATTTTTCTCCTACAAATAATTATCTATTTGGGCCCTTTTTCACTTCACAATTTTAGAAGATATTTTGATTTAAATTTTTCTAACCTAAGGAATCAACAAAGCTAATAGAAAAAAGCTTTTTCAGCTAAAAAAACGTGTTCAATTTAAATATAAACATGTATAAAATTGACTACAAACTAAACTTGTTCATTAAAACCAAATACAATGAATGGAAAATGAATTTATTTGAAATATTTTGACTTTAAGAATTTTTTTTTTTTATATTTATTTTACTTTTTGTTGTCATTTATTTGTATCAGTATATGAAGAGAATGTAATTTATTTTAATAAAAGTCAACAGATATGTACCAATTAGATAAATAAATGATGAATTTTGATTCCCTACTTAAAGTACCCACGGAATCATCAAAATGTATGTATAGGGAATCAATAAAAAGATAGTTTTTCCTGAGCTATACAAAAACTGTACATATATATTAAATTATAAATAGGCTAACTAAAAACCATACTCATTATCGTCGTATACATCGTGTCTAAGCAAACTTAACTTTGGAAATGACATTGTAATTAGCGAACAGGGAATCAATTGTGTAAGGAACCAAGGTTGAGGGAATCAGATATTTTCCTTTGTAACTCGGAAACGGAGCAACGAAGTGTGTGACCTCCTTCCATGATGTTTAGAGGGCTACCGGACCTCCCGCCCTGCGCACCCGCAACCACGTGCTACTTATAACTAGGGAGGTACGAGCCTCCAAGTGGAGCGTATAGGGAATCACTATGTGAGCCAGGACATAACTTTGATTGGTTTTTTCTATTTATATAACGATATATACGTTTATATACAATTGTTTCATAAATATTTTGTTTATTCTCTTATGATTTTTTTCATCGTATTTGTGGGAAGAATTTCATCGTATTTGTGGGATTTTTTTGGGAATTTACAGTAAATTCTGGGGACAGGACACGTCCAGGGAATCAATTTTTCGACCTTTAAATTAATTTTAATTATATTTACAATTAAGTTTTTCTAAAGAACCTAAGTGGACCAGTTAGATCACACCTTATACTACTATAAAAAAATACAAAGGTCTAAATATGTAACTCTGCGGGTAGTTTATACGTCCGGACAACTAAATTTTACGGTTTGGAGAAATAGCCATAAGACGTTGTCACGTCAAAAATAACGATATTTGAAGCCCTGGGTCAGACCTTCCTCAGTTTTGTAAAAGGGTCCATTCACGGCAGTCCACCGTGCAGGACTGCAAATGGACATAGCTCACCCAATGGTTCACACGACCGGAAACACCGAGTGTGAACCAATCAGTGAGCTATGGCCTATGTCCATTTGCAGTCCTGCTGCCTGCACGGCGGACTGCCCTTTAAAACTGAAAACTTACCTGTTTGTGGCCTTTACAGAGGTAAGAACGACCAGCAACGATGGAGTTTCGGACTTCGGTCACAGTTACTTTAGGAGGTATCTAATTAACTCTTAAGGTCTACCTGACCTTCCAGAAAGAGTATTTAGCTCAATAATTTCATAACTTATAGGGCCGATTCACACCGGAATGGCAGAGGCGAGGCGAGCAGTTTCAGTGTCATATGATTTTAAACTTTATCTTCATTCATCAGCGTCCACGGGCGGCCGTAGATTTCTCAAGCGATACTATATATTACAATAATGAAGATAAAGTTTAAAATCATATGACACTGAAACTGCTCGCCTCGCCTCTGCCATTCCGGTGTGAATCGGCCCATATTCTTCGGACATTTTGACAGCAGGCTGCCAGACAGCCTTAAAAACTTTCATAAAGTAAGACTCTCCTTGTGAGTAGGTAAGTATTCAAGTATTCGTTGTAGAGTTTAGACTTTGAGGGTATCCAGCAGTGGGAAGCATCAAGCAACTATCAAAAATGTCCGGCACTGGAACACGAGATTCCTCCACTTACCGGCTACAGCAAAGAATGCTATGAAATTGAGCTTTACTCTTTCTGGAAGGTCAGGTAGACCTTAAGAACTGGATACCTCCTCAAGTAACCGCGACCGAAACTCCATAGTTGCTGGTCGTTCTTACCTCTGTAAAGGCCATAAACAAACTTTCAGCTTTACGAAACTGAGTAAGGTCTGGTCTGGCCATCGCAGGCTTATTATCCATACTAATATTATAAATGCGAAAGTGTGTCTGTCTGTCTGTTACCTCTTCACGCTCAAACCGCTGAATCGATTTTGCTGAAATTTGGTATAGAGATACTTTGAGTCCCGGGGAAGGACACAGGATAGTTTTTTAACCCGGAAAAATGTACGGTTTCCGCGCGATAAACGAGTTTTGGCGCAACGGAGTTGCGGGAATCAGCTAGTGTTAAATATAGTGACACTTGACAGTGACTGTCAGCACTCAGCCGTCAGGTCTTTTGGCGTTTGAGTTTTACGAAAACGTGAGATGTGAGAGGTTATGATAATAAAAATAAATATTGTGTGATAATTTTACAATAAATTGCAGACGAAATTAGTTAAACGGCAAAATGGAAACCGAAAATATCAGTGTCGATGAGTTTTTGCCCGCAAAAAACCCTATCAAATTGAAAAATGTGAAGAGAAGAGCAGTGTCCGAATCCGGGGAAGGAATGGAAGTGGAAGAACACAATGGAATCCAAGGGAAACCCAAATCCTCGAGACCTAGAGCGAAGAAGTCCAAGAAAAATGCCGAGCCCAATGAAACCAAAGTCAATATGAGAAAAGTTGCAGTACCAGCACACAGGTAAACACAGAACTTTACCATCAAGTGTAGGCAAAAAATTTTCCAGTGCTCATTTTGGAGTTTGTGTTCTACAATAATTTGATATTTACCCTATGCTACTTTTATATCTCAGAATGTAATAACACTTCTAAGTGTTGTTATTGGTTAAAAGAAATGCAAAAGTATTCATACTATTCATAGGTACTAATATTATAAATGCGAAAGTTCTCTCTGTCCGTCACCTTTTCACGCCGAACCGAAATTTGAGTCCTGGGATAAAAAGTATCCTATATTCTTTACATAGGATACTTTTTATTCCAGAAAAATGCATGGTTTCAGCGCAATAAACGAATTTTGGCGCGTCATTTAGCATGATAAATTAAGTTTAGTTATAATTTTATTGTTCTGTTCTATAAAATTAGGTCCTAAATAATTTTTTTCGCAGATACACACCTCTCAGAGAGAATTGGCTCAAAATATTTACCCCTATTGTGGAACATTTGCTGCTGCAAGTCCGTTTCAACACAAAAACTAGAAATGTTGAGATCAGAATGGGCCCAGAAACAAAGGACATAGCCAACTTGCAGAAGGCAGCAGATTTTGTTAAAGTATGTTGTATTTTTTTATCAAGTCTACCATTGCCCAAGGACACTCGCAACATTAAAAGAACTGCAAGTGCATTGCTGGCCTTTTAAAAAGGAACTGGTCCAGAAATACTGTTGATGATGTTTGTTCCAGAGTTTTACAGTGCGGCAGAAAGTTAGGCAAAAAACGCATGGTGGAAGACTGCCACTCATCATGATGATAAGGATGGTATATTTTTTGCGTGGAATATAAAGTACCATGATTTTCATGGCTCTGACCCTGAAAACTAATAGAACTCTGTAACTGGATATAATAATGATTTAACACCTCGATCGCGGATTCTTGGAAATCTTTTGTTCTTGCGGTCGCATGCAACCGTTTGGGAAAAAAAGCATTAACATATTACAATTAATGTTTCTTTAACTACACATTTTAACCTGTATTCTATTTTCAGGCATTCATCTATGGGTTTGATGTTGAAGATGCACTGGCATTACTCCGGCTGGATGATCTGTTTGTTGAGTCATTTGAGATCAAAGACGTGAAGACACTTCAAGGAGATCACTTGGGCAGAGCAATAGGTAGATTAGCCGGCAAAGCGGGTAGAACAAAATTCACTATAGAGAATGTGACGAAAACCAGAATAGTGTTGGCAGACTCAAAAATTCACATTCTAGGCAGTTATCAGAACATAGCTTTGGCCAGAAGAGCTATATGCAATCTAATCATGGGATCTCCACCTTCCAAAGTTTACGGAAATTTGAGAAATGTTGCAAATAGGGTAGCAGAGAGATTTTAGCCAATAAATATTTATATCACACAATACGTATTTCGTTTACTTGTAAAGGTTCTCAACTATGGCATAGTGGAGCAGATTTATTTCTGAACTGTTCTTTAGTTGATTGTTAGTACTGAGTTAACACTACTGTACTACTCACAATTTACCCTTTTTTTGTCAACGCTAAAACTCGCGCGGGCGCACGCTCGCGTGTGTATAATGAAAAATAGTATGGGCAACGCAGGCGCGTGCGACGGAGCGCGGACGCGGGCGACGGACTGTCACACGCGCGGCGGACGGCGGGCGCCCGGCACGGGCGCACGCTTTTCGTAATCGACATTGTTTCCGTTGACGTCTTTTTGCCAAATAATAAATTAGTAAATAATCCATGGTAATCTACTCGACATAACTGTACACGCTCGAGATAAAAATTATAGTAGCAGCGCTAAATGAGATGGCGCCCGCGACGGGTGTCCGCTCGCGGATTCGTGGCCCGCGGCGGTCTTCCGACGCGTGCGCACGCGCCCGCGTCTGCCCGTGTTTTAGCGATGGCCCTAAAAGGCTTTTAAGGAGACTACAAAAGGTCATATTATTGCACTGACCTCTATTATACACTGGACAGGCTATGCCGTACAAAATGACAGCTATTTTTTGTGCCGATTGAAGCGCCGCGGTGAGTGTACTGTGAACTAATTGTGACATAAATTGCAGCGGCCATTTCATCAAAATTGATATCGATAATATCATAATATTCATTTATAGCGACATTGTTTTTTGTACTTGAACGAACACAATATTATGTTATTCAATAAATAATGTTTAACATTAAATACCATACACTATAGCACTACTTTGATATTAGAAATGAAATTAGAAAATACAATACAACAAAGTTTTTGTTAGAAGCATTGGAAGCTCATCTTCAGTTTTGTTTTTAGTTATCGTAGTGCGAACTTTTACTAAATTACCGAGAGGAAGTCTGTAATACAAATCAGGGTTGTTGCGGATGCCGATTTTTTCACATCCGCGGATGTGAATGCGGATGCGGATTTTTAGAGGTTCACATCCGCGGATGATCGAATATGATCTCCTACCCCAATCAGACAACTTAAAACAAAATAAAACAAAAATAATGTTTTTTTTTCAAGTATAACTCTCGCACTATGCGATATAAACGATGTCGACAAAATGATATAATAGAAAATCTTTAAAAAAAATATGGGACCTCCCTACACATCAAGCGGGGATAGTTATTTATTTTCGCGTCCACTTCACCGTGTGTGATGTCGTTGGATAGGGTTTTTAAAAATATTACGAGTATTCCAAGATCATTTTCCGATTTAAGGAACCATTTGTGAAATATGAAGTTTTAAAGTGAAAAAAATCGTTAGAGTCCAGTGTCTCCCACTTCTACCAGATAAACGGTTGATTCTGAAAAATATGTGAAAAAATTCACAGGAGTAGGAAATATGCTAAATTTAAAAAGAAAAATATTACGGCTAAGAAGACTTCATTTAAGCAGTTTAAGTTATTGAGAAGTACAAAGGAACCTTTCGTTCAAATTCCTTTGAATGTAACTAAGATGATGTTGGTAGTAGTGTAAAACATATTGTTATAATTGTACACATATGACCATACAAAACTTATCAAAAACTGGCGGAACTACGGAACCCTCTATTGTATGTGGCGGATACGCACTTCGTCGGCTTCTTCGCTCCCATTGGGCATTGTCACGCGTAAACGGCGTGCCGTTATTCACAGGCCCCGCCGTTTTTTTTCTTGTCGCAACTTGTATGACATCTGCATCCGCATAAAAATCCGCATTGATTTATTGCGGATGCGGATGTAGATGCGAATGTCCAAATCTATGCGGATGCTCCGCATTTGCGGATGCGGATATTCGCAACATCCCTGATACAAATAGCGTAATATTTTTGTCCTATTGGTTGACATTATCTGAATCTGGAAACATTTAATCGATAGTAGAAAAGACAGTTGTACATCACTAGTATTAGTTCCCAGTACACTCACCACTGCTATCAGCGCCAATATCGCGACTTTCAAATAGGAACATTTTATTGATAGCGATCGCCGGTCCAGTGCATTATAGAGGTCAGTGTATTATTGACATTCATAGTATTTTCAAACAAAATTCTATAGTGCATATAATTCGCTGAATGCCATTTGGATAGTTCACCCTAGTTAGTTCTTATTTCTACTTTATTTAGTTAAGGTAAGATGAATAATTTAGCACAGAAAATAAAAGAAATGATGGGATTTATCAGATCAGTTTAATAAATATGATATAATTGTTTACATCAAATTATTATATGAGTAAAAAGTTAATACACATATTATCTCTGCTCTCAAAATCAAAAATATCCTCCTTTTCATAAAAATTGTCTTAGCAAGTAGCTTAGCAACAAGTATTACACAGATCGCCAAGTAACAATGATAAAAACTAGTGTTATATCATGTTGAAATATAATATAAATAAGCTAATATTTACATCAAATCATAGAAACTAGCTTAACATATTTTAGGCAGCCCATAAATGTATATTATAATATATCTAATAATAGTGAACAATATTTTGTTGTCCAATTTATTTACAATAAAAGTAAAAGGTGCGGCAATGTTAAATATTAACCCTAAACGGTCAATAAAATTGCACAATACGTAATTGGAGAATAAAATTGATCGTCTAGGGTGATCTTATGGTGAGAACGCCGCACTGACGTTTTACAAACATCAATCCTATGGATTATGGAACATGAATGATGAAATGTCGCGTCGTGTCGTGTCGCGTTAGTGCGGTCTCGCCTTCACAGCAATATTGTACATTGAAATAAGTTTAAGTTGAACATTTACAGCAGTATCTTGTATTTGAAGTGTCTCGGCACTCGCGATATGACGAGGCGCGCGTCGTAGCTGAGGCTGGCGAAGGTCCAGGGCTCGGCAGCGCTCCACTCCGCGCAGTACACCGAGTCCTCGTGTTGCTCGTACGACTGTAGCACGCCGTCTTCTAGACTGAAAAAACAAATAAGTACTTAGTCAAAACAAAAAAAAATTTAAACTTGAGAGGTGCCGAATGGAACAAAGTTGTAAAAAAACGCCATCTAGTTTAAATAACTAAAATATATTTTTATTCAAAATAGATATCATAAATACTCTTTTTGAACGTCGTAGAAAGAACGAAGAAACTAAGATGCCTACCACCGGTTCGGGATCTAATGTCTAACCCGGCGAGAAAAACTTTTGTGGAATTGTAATAAAATTTATTTAAACGTCCGGTAGATGTCGCTGTTTATTGTCAAAAACGCCATCTAGTTGACGCCCAGGAATACTATCAACGCCCCCTTCGCAATTATTCTTCGCACGTACAAAAAAAGTGTCGGCCGACACTTTTGTGTCTTGTATTTACAACTTTTTCCGTCTAGCGGATAGCCCCTTTTCGCAACGCGCATAAAACATGTATAAGGCCTGACCTACTTATCAAGTTGGACTATAATCTATATCCACACTTCACAAATTTCATTCTCGACATACCTAGAATGACTTTCATCAGTAGTTACTGAGGTAGTCCTCGTCGCGAGCACACAAGTCCCTATAAGACTCTGGTACATAAGAAAAAAGCGAAACTAGGTATGTATTTTTTTTTTATAAGCCAACTTAAGTATATATTCACAATTGAACCTAAGGTGAAGTGGGCAAGGTCTTCGCGGGATTGCGAGGGTGAGGCATATCTAGGCCTATTACATAATCTGACGGCGACGGCGAGCGGCTGCATGTGGCGGCGGAATGTTGTGTGTGTGTGTGCGTATAAGTGGTATGTGCCATGTTTGTGTGTGTGACAGTACAACAATGACGGCGACATACACTTTACTGATCCTTTCCCCCTCGTCTACGGCGCACACGCTGGCGGCGGCAGTGAGCAGCGCGCGCGCGTCCGAGCTGCAAGTGTGTGTGTGACAGTACAACAATGACGGCGACATACACTTTACTGATCCTTTCCCCCTCGTCTACGGCGCACACGCTGGCGGCGGCAGTGAGCAGCGCGCGCGCGTCCGAGCTGCAAGTGTGTGTGTGACAGTACAACAATGACGGCGACATACACTTTACTGATCCTCTCCCCCTCCTCGTCTACGGCGCACACGCTGGCGGCGGCGGTGAGCAGCGCGCGCGCGTCCGAGCTGCCTGTGTGTGTGTGACAGTACAACAATGACGGCGACATACACTTTACTGATCCTCTCCCCCTCCTCGTCTACGGCGCACACGCTGGCGGCGGCGGTGAGCAGCGCGCGCGCGTCCGAGCTGCCCGTCAGCAGCAGCTGCTCGTGGAATGTGTTGTAGCGCACCGACCACACCCTGCAGCAGTGAATGGTTTTAATGCACATGTTACGCTCAAAGACCGAATTCGCTCAGTGAGCGAAAAAATTGCACACAACGCGTTGTGGTCACAGTGAAACATCCGCGACGCGAAATTCGCGTCGTGGCTTTAATGAAAACGGCCACGACGCGTTCTGGCAATCACAAAAAGGCCATAATTCGTTTTTCTTGATTTGTTCTTGATTGATTAATCGTCCATAGGTATGGGAGATCAAATTTGAATTACCACGCGTATTACAAAATATTTTTTCTTTTACTAAATCACTGCATAACGTGTTTATCATTATTATTTATAAAATATCCATAGTTCCATACTATCCGGACTAATATTATTACTGTCTGTCAGGCGTAACGATTTGTTGTTTTTTTAAATATAAAGTAATCTGACCTCAATAAGATAAAATAAAATAAGTTTTATTTTAATTTATATAAATTAAATATAATAACTACTACTAGTTGAAGCCCGCAACTACGTTGCGTCCATATCTATGATGGATGATTAATCAATCAAGAACAAATCAAGAAAAACGAATAGCATATTAGCCACGACACGAATTTCGCGTTATGGTCTTTTTGTGATTGCCAGAACGCGTCGTGGGCGTTTTCATTAGAGCCACAACGCGAATTTCGCGTCGTGGCTGTTTCACTGTGACCACAACGCGTTGTGAGCAATTTTTTCGCTCACTGAGCGATTTCGGTCTTTGAGCGTAACACATATTTATATTCTTACTATTCTCAAACAATACAAACCACGATTGACAATGAAGTGTTTGAAACTTATTATTCGGGACTTAACGCGACTTATTTAAATAGTAGTGCTACTATGAGTAGGTACATACTTTTTCGACGGAGACATTTAAATTGTCTCCAGCCTGGAATCCAGTGATTAATAAGTGCAAACCGCGTGTGTCACCTTTATCAATAAATGTAAACCCGGATACAGTTAGTGTTGTGTGTCGCACTGAACCTACTGAGTGTAAATATACTGGAACACAAATGTTGGACAACTCGAGGGTAGTTGAAGATCAGACGGCCCGGTGCAAACGAAGACGTCGCGCTCCTGCAGTCCCCTCGTGACCACGGCCGTCGCAACACGGCCGAAACGTCGAAAAGTATGAACTCATAGTAGCACTACTATTTAAATAAGTCGCGTTAAGTCCCGAATAATAAGTTTTAATTATAATGCAACGCGAAAGTTTAAAATGTTAAATGAAGTGTTTGATTGACAGATGTTTCTAGTCTTATGTGAGCCATACACGCTACGGTCTATCGGAGAGGTCCACCTGTGCAGGTATGCCTGCGCAGGTAGACCGGAATGTGTGTGGGAATAGACCTGTGCAGTTTTTTGGACCTACGCAGGCATACCTGCACAGGTGGACCTCTCCGATAGACCATAGCGTGTATGGCAGCCGTCATAGACTACAGGCCCACGTCGAAAATGGATGGGTCAAATGAACCACCTGGGGACGTATATAGGAAGATATTAGAGCATAAAATAATAAGATTTAGCACTATGCCGTCACTTGTAAGCTGTCCAACTGAGTGCTGGTGAGAATTCAAAAGTGCATGTAGGGTGAGTACATTTTGGTCATATGATCATGTACGGCATTTTTACCATCGATAGACACATGAAAAATAATAAGAAAGCCCGCAGTGCCGTACAAAAATAATGCGCCAACAAGTCGGTATTTTTATTTTATTTTCAGCCAATTTCCATGGTAAATTTGGTCATTTGATTCAATACGGCATACGTTTCATACTGTTTGGATACAGCTTGGAATCAATTATTCCGCAACGTCGTACAAAAATAATGCGACAATAGAAAAAAATCGAGGGTTACAAACCCCTGTTTTTCAGGGGTCCGGGGGGTCATCTGATGTTAAAACAATGATGTTATCGCGGCCGGATGTGGCCGCTTGGGGCTTCATGAATTAAATATTCATAGATTAATAAAATAAAGCAATTTTCTACATTTTTCCTTCGTCTTAAATAGTATTAAGATAAATAAATTAGGAAAAAATTATCCCCCCTTAATTATTTCTTTTTTAAAAATGTTACTATTGATTTTTAAATTAAAAATAAAATTGAGTATTTTGTGAACATTTCAGGTGTCTACCTGTTGCCATTATTGATATCGAGCAAAAAATTGAAAAAAAATCACGTTTGTTGTATGGGAGCCGCCCTTAAATAATTATTTTATTTTGTTTTTAGTATTTGTTGTTATAGCGGCAACAAAAATACATAATCTCTGAAAATTTCAAATCTCTAGCTATAACCGTTCTTGAGTTACAGCCTGAAGACAGACAGACATCGAAGTCTTAGGTAAAGGTATCCGTTTACACCCTTTGGGTACGGAACCCTAATAAAACAACTATTTTTTAGAAAAAAATCGATATATTTCGTTGTATAGACTATTCTTACATTTCTTTCTATGGATATTTGCTTGAGTTTTTTTCTCCTACAAACCTTTGGACCAACAAAAATGTACGGCGTACAAAAAAATATGATCTATGCATAACATACGACGCCCTGCGAAGCGCTCGTGTCCCAGCGGCTGCGCGCGCGCCATTTTGGAATGACAGATAAATGAGGATTTTTGCTCAAATATTTACGATATTTTGTAAATTTTGATGCGTTATCTTTTGAAGTCATGTATTTTTTTTCTAAATAAGCTTTTTGCTATCGAGTGCAACATAATATCAAGTTTGTTATTTGCCAGTGTTTAGGATATTCTGATGATGCAGGAATTAACGATATTCGTATAACCCTGTTCCTATGCTTTGGGTTAAGTGTGCGCAGAAGCCTTTTCCCTTATGTGGCGAACAGTATTCTGAATCACCGACTGAAGATTGGATTGAATGAAGCCTTTGTGGAGCCTGGTGGCAAAAACAGTGCACCAGCTCCGCACACAGCACTTTTTTTTTGTATTACAATTTACATGTATGACGAAGTAACTAAATATTTCTAAGTGAAAATTATTGTTCTCATATTTTGATTTAAGACGATTTTGTTGATTACTTTAAGTAACTATAAGTAGTTACAAATTAAAATTATAAAAGAATATTCTTTATGTTATAAAATATATATATTTTGTTGTTGCGTACACTTACCCAAAGTGCTGCGTACACATACCCCGATACTGGGGTAAAAGTGCGCAAAAGGAAGGGTTATTGTTTTCTAAAGTTTCTTAAAATATAAGCTATTGAAAAATACTATTGTTGTGTTTAAGTTGGTGACAAATAAACAGTGTTACAAATGAACACAGTTTTGTTTCATTGTACTAATAATATTTGAGTTTTTTAAAGCATCAAAGTTTAAATGCGCACACTTGACCCGCGTGACTCTATACAATAAATACGGTCAATGACCGCTGGTGTCACCTTAAATTATTTTGACTTTATTATTACAAACTTGACGTTCGGCGCGTATACATAAAACTTGGTATGGAGATACTTTAAGCTAAACGATAGTTTTTATCTTGCCAAAATGTCTCACGCGATAAACAACGAATGTCTGAGCCTCTGAGTTGTGGGAAACATCTAGTGAAGTATAATTAATATTCGCTACTTTGGCCCTTTCCTTTTTAAGCTCTTAAATTTCAAACTTTCTAAATAGTTAAATAACTGAAACACTCAAACAGTAGAATTTATTTAAATAAATAGATAAGCTTCTTCTCTTTTTAGAATATAATACTAACATAGCGATAAGTTTCTTTACTAACAGTTTTATGGATCTGAGTTATCTGAAATAAACATTTATTTTTATTTTGTGTTTGGACTGTAAAATGGATGATTAATATTCCAAATAAGTTCTTACCAGTGTGAATGATCTGTGCGGCTAAAAATTGGGTCCTTTCCATTTCTGTAGTCCCAGATATTGAGAGCTGCGTCATCGCCAGCGCTGGCTAGCTGGAACTGCCTGTAAAATAAAGGTAAGACAATAGTTATAATGGCCAAATTTTTTATTTGTGGTAAACCATAATATTATCACAGACTAAAAATGCATGATAATAATTTTGTTTAATCATGTTTTACAGCTCGACAAGGCTTTAAAGGTTTAAATGAATGTCAATGATGTCAATGGGCGCTGCTGGTAAAGGAGAACCGTCAAAAATGAGTTTTTGTATGATAGTAGCGTTAGTTCCTTTTCTCGCCACGTTCATAAACAGCCTTATCGAAACTGTGATAAACCATTTACCATAATATTACCACAGACTAAAAATGCATGCTAATAATTTTGTTTTATCATGTTTTACAGCTCGACAAGGCTTTAAAAGTTAAAATGAATGTCAATGATGTCAATGGGCGCTGCTGGTAAAGGAGAACCGTCAAAAATGACGTTTTTGTATGATAGTAGCGTTAGTTCCTTTTCTCGCCACGTTCATAAACAGCCTTATCGAAACTGTGATAAGCCATTTACCATAATATTACCACAGACTAAAAATGCATGCTAATAATTTTGTTTAATCATATTTTCTACCTCTCTAGCAACATTTGTCTTAGAAGGGTCATGATATGAAGCCTTTGCGACTGTTGCAATAGGCTTGATGACTAATTTTTTTTCTTATTGGTAATTGAAAGACCCTTAAAAAATAAAAACATTGCTGAAATAATGACTCTGATAGCTTAAAAATTCACCAAGATATGACAATTCAAACATCTCATAAAATAGACCTGCCCGAAACGCTCCATACAAAAATGCTACGAAAGACTGACGTCACTCTTTCGTAGTTTGTACGGATCGGGAGAGAACTTTGTTCGATAGGTATATTAAATATTGCGTTTATGAAAGTGGTTTCATAACAAAAGTTGCTTTTAATTGCATAAGTTATCGAATGTTATACAGATATTAAGAAATTTAATTGAAAAAAAATTCGACTTGATCATCCAACTTTGAAGGCGCATAGCAAAAAAAATACAAATGCTATCGAGCTGAAATTTTGGGAACACTTATTTTTTACCGTGATTTCTTTATTTTATTAACAAAATTCGCTAATCTTTGACCTTTTCATCATCCCTATTCCCGAAGCTATTACGAAAGCTTGAAAATCTTTTATTCACTGAGTCACTATTTTCAGTGCTATTATTTTTTTCCAGCCTACGAAATCACGTATGATATAGAAGCAATATAGAAACAGTACCTACCTATTAGGATTGAAGTCTATATCTCTGGCTAGTTGTCTATGCGCGTTGTCGATGCTCCACGCGGGCTTGGTGCCTTCTGTGCGAGTGTCGAAGCATTTTATATGCATGTCCTGGAGTACTGCAAACTGTGAAAAAATTAAATTAAATATTGAGAATCAAAATATCTGATTCACATCCCCCGCATTCCCTTTTTAGCGTTAAAAACTAGCGTTAAATAGGAGGCATTTTGAGCGTTTTGATCGTTTTTAACGCTAAATGGAACGCGGGGATCATGAAATGTTCTTTTCAGAAGATGAAAATTACCTGCTAGTAATAATTTCGCTCATTCCCATTTACATTCCAGAAGTGCACTTCGGGAATGTAAATTGGGAATGAGCGATTTTGTTTTTAATTAAAATATTTCACGCTCAAGCACCCATAACTAGTACAAAGTAAGTATTTAAGCAATGCCTGCTTAGCAATTGTTTTGTTTTTGTCTGTACTGAAAAATGTTACTGTATTAAGGCAAGACCGCACTAGGCGACAAAACGCTGCAGCCTGCACTTGATGTAACGTGTCGCTTCGGTGCTGTGTAGTTTCGCCTAGTGCGGTTACATCTTTACCATTACCCATGGATGGTCTTAAAGTCAGCGCGGCTAGGACATAGACTAGAGCAGGGGTACTCAACCTTTTTTTATACGGGCCACTAACACTGTTTGCTTTTGGTATCGCGGGCCGCACAAAACATTTTAGAGTTAGAAAATAAAGTTCTTCAAAATTAACGATTTAAAAGTGGAAAAGTATTCACGACTTTCACGACGACTTGCATTATTTTGCCGGTGGGCTAGTAGCTATTTAGTATTTACTATTTAGCGGCTTTTTCAAAATGTTTTAACTTCACGCGCACAGCTGATAAAAGTCCCGGCGGGCTGCAGGTTGAGTAGCTGGACTAGAGAGTGCTAGCTCGTAGCCACGCTGGGCTTATCACACTAAACTGTCGTCTCACCTGAGTTGTCCCCTGCGGCGACCACTTGCCGCCGGTGAACTTGAGTCTGGACCGACCGTCGGGCGCGGCGCTGGACACCTTGGCCCCGGTGCCCACGTCCAACACGCTCACCGAGCCATCCAGCACCATGCCGATACGCGAGCTGTCACTCGGGTGCCACTCCGCACATCGGATCTCCTCTTCTGCTTTCTGAAACAAGTTAGGTGATATCCAGTGAGCTAAGCGTGAGCACAGCTGATTGTAAAATCAAGCTGGCAAAATTCCATTGCTTTCCCAAAATCAAGTAAGAACTGATTTGTATGTTTTTCTGACTAAGCAAGGTTTTGTCATGCAGTCATGCAATTTTCATGGAACTAAATTAATAAAGCATGTCATGTGCAGGCATTATTATATTATCCTATATGTTTAAAAAAACAAGTGTGCTTTAGACCACACAACTGATAGCCCGGTCTAATTAGACGCTAAAAAATCGTAACATCGGAATAATTCGCGTAGAGCTGAAAATTGGTAGAGACGTTAAATACACCATTACAAATAAAACCTCAAAAGTCCCCGGTGATGCGCCTTGTGCAAAAAATTTTATTCAAGGTCAAAGGTATGAAAATGAGGTTTTTCTTGTTTTTTTTTCCAAACTGTACATTTATCACAAAAATAGGTAGGGCATCATAAATTTCTCCAGAAAATATTCAGACACTTTTTTCACACGACTTACCATTCCTTATAAATGGCGGGCTTAAAGTTTGGAAAAACATAATATCTATGCTTATATTATAAAGCTAAACAACTTGTGGAACTACTGCTTTGAATTGACAACATTTCAAATATTTTATGTACTTGTTTTATGACGAAATATAAAAGTAGGGGTTAAATTAGGGGACCCATATTTTTTTATTTTTGAAAATGTGGTAATTTTCATTTATAAAACTTGGTTTTTAATTCTGATCATTCTAAAATTACTTATGTATTGTAAAATATGTATTTACAATACATAAGTAATAATGTATATATAAAAAATACATTATTACTACCCGTGGCCCGCATTAGTCGGTACCGCCGCAAAAGCTACGTCTCACAGGGAATTGGAGCCTTTTGCAGGGTATAGGCAATCAGCTGTTATGTAGGGATCATTGGTATTCTTGGTACATGCAACGGGTATATGAGCTAATTCACCAGCTGCAGGACCGGTCATAATCTTCGCTACTGTGCACCCCCGCCATGGTAGCGCCCACTTCGAAACGGGCGTAACGCAATTTTTAATTTCGCCATAACTTCTAAACTAAACGTCCAATTTTAATCATTTAAACACCAAATATTATCTACACAAACTGTACTTAGTGATGAAATTTATTTTGATAAGGATTATCGGCATGAGTAAAATAAATGCGTTTAAATGTAGTCCAAAAAAAATCAAGATTTTTAAATAAAAAAACGGTTGTTGTGCCTCACTTGCCATAGATAGGTATAGTGTGTCGCGGGCATTTTTGTAGATATTTATAAGATCTACATTTACTTAGAACATTGTATGGTTCTATCTTTTATAGTTTAGGCAGCGTACGCAAAATAAGTAACTTTTCTGGTTGATTTTTTTCACCTTGTGTCAGAAAAACCCAAATATCTTACGGAACCCTATATTTTCCAAAATAAAAAGTAGCCTATGTTACTCGTAAATAATGTAGCTTTCGAATGGTGAAAGAATTTTTAAAATCGGTCCAGTAGTTTTTGAGCCTATTCATTACAATTAAACAAACAAACAAACAAAGTTTACCTCTTTATAATATTAGTATAGATATAGATTTCGCGACAATGGTATTGCAAAATAAATAGATGTGCATATAAATTTATGTAGTAATAGTATGAAATTAGCTAATTAATGTCGATTGTTTTTTTGTATGGGAAACGAACCACCTTAAGGCTGATTTTAGAGTCACGCTGACCGCTCGCTGACCGTCGGCGCCGACACCGAGATGTATGAAATATCAGCGCTGACTGCTACGCGTTATTCAAAAACGCTTCCTACAATTTCATACATCTCGGGCCATCAGCGCCGACGGTGCGCGCGCAGTCAGCGTGACTCTAAGGCTGGTTTTAGAGTCACGCTGACCGTCGGCGCCGACACCGAAATGTATGAAATATCAGCGCTGACGGCTACGCGTTACTCAAAAACGCTTCCAATTTCATACATCTCGGGCCATCAGCGCCGACGGTGCGCGCGCAGTCAGCGTGACTCTAAAACCAGCCTAAAATCAGCCTCAAACGGTATAGGTACTTGTTAGTATCAAAATATAGTTTATTAATAAAGAAGATATTTTGTCTTACCTCTGGTGTGATAGTCTTCAACAGCTCCATGTCCTCTGCATTCCTACCTTGTATTGTGCTCAATTCTTCCAAGTTTTTAGGAATCACCTAAAATCATTATTTTTAAATAGATTGTTTTATTTTAATGCAAGCAACATCTTAGACTTTAGAGGAAGTTTGAAGAGGGTTATGATTAAAGTATTAAATAAACTAGATTATGATTATGATTAGAATAATGGATGATGCATGCAACCATACATTTTCTGGAATAAAAAGTAGTCTATATCCTTTCCTGGGTATCTTCATAACTTTCAGCAAAATCAGTTCAGCGGGTTGGGCGTGAAGAGATAACAAACAGACAGATACACTTTCACATTTATATTATTAAATAAATAATATTATGTAACTTGCATCTAGAGTAGGCAGTTTGAAAATGGAGACACCCATGGTGCATTGTGATGTATCAGGGTCATAGGAGTTGTGTGTGGTGAGGAGTGTCGCAGCATCGTGCGGTGAACACCGGAGATGCCAGATCTCTCCAATGTCATGCTTGAATACCTGGAAAATAATGGTCAAGAAAATATCTCACTAAACTTGTAAATACCTGGAAAATATCCCACAAAAGTGGTACTGTATAACAATAACCATTAAAATTAAATGAAAACCTTTATAGTTGCCATTTTACCTACTAATGCTTATCACAAACCTAGGCGTCAGTGACGGAGCGTCGAGACAAAAAACACATTTGACAACTTGAAGCAACTCGACGCTCCGTCACTGACGCGTAGGTTTGTGCTAAGCATTAAACTTAAAATATATTCAGTTAAAGAAATTCTAAAGTCCGGTTTTTTTCGATTCCGAAGTTATAATAAAATGTCTGTTAAATTGTTTTATTATTGTATATTTCTTATAAAGAAATCTGAAATCTCCAATTGATCATTATCAAAAATGCTTCGGCTTCCCTAATTTTATGTTAATTGGGAGACATTTCATTATTTGCTTCCTGGAGTTTTTAAATAAGGCTTTTAGGCCAGTCATTAAAGCCAAAACCCGAAAGAAATTAGTAACTTGATAAAATTTTAGGGGGTTGTTAAAGAAGGTAAAATAACTTACCGTGTGATATTGCAGCGTTCTGGGGGGTACGGAAAGGGTTGAAAAGGGGTGAAAAAGGTTTTTTGTAAATAACATTGCGTAAAAAATTAGTAACACGCTGCAAATTTGGAATTAGGTTGTTCTTACCGTTTTGTAACGTGTATTAAATTTGCAGCGTTTTGCAATACACGGAACATTGTTTATTATTAAAAAACAATAAAATTTGTTAATAACAGGGGTAAAAAAATTAGTAACACGCTGCAAATTTGGAATTAGGTTATTCTTACCGTTTTCTAACGTGCATTAAATTTGCAGCGTTTTGCAACATACGGAACATTGTTTATTATTAAAAAACAATGAAATTTGTTATTAACAAGGGTAAAAAATGTAGTAACACGCTGCAAATTTATAATTAAGTTGTTTGCTCTTCACTTACTTTTTTACCATCAATACTAAATGAAATATTTGTTCATATAGTAATAAACAATGTTCCGTATGTCGCAAAACGCTGCAAAATTAATACACTTTACAAAACGGTAAGAACAACTTGATTCTAAATTAACACCAAGTTACTAATTTTTTTACCCCTATTATTAACAAATTTTATTGTTTTTTAATAATAAACAATGTTCCATATGTTGCAAAATGCTGCAAATTTAATACACGTTAGAAAACGGTAAGAAAAACCTAATTCCAAATTTGCAGCGTGTTACTAATTTTTTTACCCTGTTATTAACAAATTTTATTGTTTTCTAATAATAAACAATGTTCCTTATGTTGCAAAACGCTGCAAATTTAATACACGTTCCAAAACGGTAAGAACAACCTTATTCCAAATTTGCAGCGTGTAACAAATTTTTTACGCAATGTTATTAACAAAAAACCTTTTTCACCCCTTTTCAACCCTTTCCGTACACCCCAGAACGCTGCAAAATCACATGGTAAGTTATTTTACCTTCTTTAACAACCCCCTAAAATTTTATCAAGTTACTAATTTCTTTCGGGTTTTGGCTGTAATGACTGGCCTATTTGTTGTATATCTGATTTCAATCTCTAAAAAGTTGTAGTAAATTGTTACTTTAGTGTGCAGCGCCCCCGTGTCCTCCTCCAGCTCCACAACATGAACCTGGTTGGTCTGCGGCTTGAGGCTCTGGGTGCCGATCAGGAACCGGATAGCATCGCTCTCGCCGTACTGTGGCGACAAGGCTCGGGTCTGGGGAAAATACAAACCAGTAAATAGATGAACCAAATACATTTCACAAGTTAATAGGTAATGGACCATGAAATCTATAATGAATATGTTTGTAGATATGATTTATGAAGATTATAGACAAATTCTACAAACATTAAAACTTTTGTTTCTGTACCTGATGTTCCAGTCCATAAATAATCGAGTTCCCCTCATCCATACTCGATGCCACTAATAAGTCTTATTAGAATTACGTCGACTTATTAGTGCTTCAAATTAATTCAAAAGTTATTGGTAGGTAATTAAAAATTATCCGAAAGTGTATGTAATGTTTTGCAAAATGGTAAATTCTTCTTCTTCTACTTTCTTATTTTTGACAGTTGACATTGACATAACATATGTGACACCTGACACATATTTTTTTTATTTTATAAAAGCTAAAAGCAAATCCGTATTTGTAAAGGCCCGTCCGCACGTTTGCCAAACCTCAACAAATCGTCACAAACGGTCACAAAAACAAACGTGTGGATAGGGTGTTTGGCTTGGTTTGTTTAGGTTTGCAAAGACTTGTAGCTGATCCGACTCAGTGTCGGTTTTTGAACACAAATCAAAGGGAATTTGCCGCAAGCGTTTGCTACCCGTCCACACGTTTGTGCGCGTTCATTCTTGTCGATGCTCTGTAAGCGAACAGACGTGCTATACGTACGTAGTATGTCTGTGTGTGCTTTCGAAAAATGAATGACTGGTGGTCAAATGAAAACGTATTAAATTATATTATATTAATTATATAGTTTTCTTATATTTATAACTAGCTGTTGCCCGCGACTTCGCCCGCGTCAAAGTAAAATATATCCTCCTTCTTTTTGGAAGTCGGTTGAAAAGTAGCCTAAGTAACTCCTTACTACATAAGCTATCTACCAAAAAAGTCCCGTCAAAATAGCTCCAGCTGTTTCAGAGATTAGCCGGAAGAAATAGACAGAGAGACAGACAGACATACAGACAAAAATTAAAAAAAATGTTGTTTAGGTGTATGTAGCGTATATAATATATTCTTTCAATATTACAAACAGACACTCTAATTTTATTTATATGTATAAATAAAAATAACTGCCTAATGTTTATAGCCGATACAGCAACTTCGACGTCCGTCATGCTTGCCGCGTCAGAACAAACTAGCTCACTCGCAAGCGTGTGGATGGATTTCGAAATCAAGCCAAACGTTTGTGTCCATTTGTGGCGATTTGGAGTTTGTAGCAAACGCCAAACGTGCGGACGTAGCATAAAGTACGTTACTTTTTAGTACTTGGTGCGTTCCGGCAAAAATCAAAATTGTTTTATTTCTGAATAATTCTATACTATAGTCCGCGCGGAACTAGTTGGCCGCGCTTTAGGTATGTGAGCGGTGGGACGGAGAGGCGGGGGCGCTTGATTTTGACAGTTCTGGCTAGTTAAGACAAAAAGCACAAGAGATTGTTATAACAAGATGAGCCCGCCGATAAAAAGATAATCTAAGGAAATAATATTTAAAGTACATACGTTTTTAAAAAACGGAAAGCCGATGTCAATAGTTTAGAATATAAAACTGATCAATTGTCTTTTATTTATTCTTTTCAATAATTAAATAATATTATTGTTCACGATATCTTGAGATTGGTCGTCACTGTCTAATCTCATGTGCGTTGCGAGCAGCAAGCAACCCGCCCCCTCACCCCCGTCTCTACCAAGGCGCGGCCAACTAGTTCCGCGCGAACTATAATATTATAAATGCGAAAGTATCTCTGTCTGTCTGTCTATCTGTCTCGCTTTCATGCCAAAACTACTGAACCGATTGTAATGAAATTCAGTACACAGATAGTCTAAACTCTAAAGCCTGAGAAAGGACATAGGCTACTTTTTAACTGGAAAAAGAGGTTGTAAGGGGGGTGTTTATGCGTTTTGTTCAAATTAAGTTAGTTCCAAAAATTCATAACAGATGGCGCTAAGAGTCGTCTAGATCGCGCTAGCGCTTGCTCTTACGTGTTTCTATAAGAGGTGGTACCATCTCATATTACACTTTTCGATTCTTTCGATTGTTATACGCGTTATTAAATAACTCACTTAGGTAGTGAGTACTCAGTACTTTATCTATGCAGTGACGTAACTTGGTTAAAATAATGAAATATTATGTGCACACTGCACAGCTGTTTTTGGGTATTTTGATTTAAGGAATAAGGGCTACTAGTAACCAGGGTTTTAAAAAGCTTTTAAAGACAACAATTTTGTTGACACCGCGCGCTATAAACTGAAGTCCACGCGGACGAAGTCGCGGGCAACAGCTAGTTTAAAAGAAAATAATATTAATTTATGTTTTCGGAATGTCCTACATGGTGACTAGTGAGTAGTGACTACCACCGGTTCGGGAACTAACCCGGCGAGAAGTCGGCGTAAGTAAGAGACTCGTACGGGGCCCACTTTAATTACCAAAAAAGTGAGAAAGGCGTTCCCCAAGTATTTTAATCCTTCGATCGCGGATTCTTGGAAATCTATTGTTATTATATTGTTATCACGATCACCGGTGCTCTTATGGGGCTTGATAGGTTAAATCTGTGCGCACTGCGCCCGAGGTCTATCATTTAATTTTACGTGTAAGTTGTAGACAGTCACACAGACATAGATAATGCTCTGTAATAAGGTCCGTTTGGACTTAGGAACGAATCTCTAAAAATATTTACTAACTAGCTAGTATGTTACAGACTACATGCCGTGGCCCCCAACCTTTTTTTTCATACGGGCCACAAACATAATATTGTCTTGGTCTTGTTGTCACGAGCCGCAACAAAATTTTTTAAGGTTAAAAAATAACGTTCTTCAAAATTAACGATTTAACAGTGGAAAAATTTCACGTCTTTCACGAGTCACGACGCCGCCGCGCCGCGGGTTGGAATAGCTAAGCCCAAAGTCTAAACACACTAGGCTGAATCACGCCGGCGTAATTTACGTGGCCGAAATTACGTTCAGCCGCTTACGTCTGATGCGACACACTATAAATTACGCGAAGAGCCGAAATTTCGCGGCGTAATTTCCGTTGCGGAACGTGCGCGTATACAACCCCTAAATACACTGTAGTTGACGACCTCGGGTTCGAATCCCGCCGACGAAACAAAAAATTTTCAAAGTTCCTGGGTCACTGGGTCAGGTCTTAAATATATGTATGTATAAATATAAAAGTATTAAATATATTTCCGTTGTCTGGTACCCGTAACACAAGTCCTTCAGGTACTTACCACGGGGCTAGACTGACGTGGTGTGAAGCGTCCATAGATAGATAGATGGACCGTAGTCCACAGTGTAGGTATTTAGGGTCCGTTGGGACTGAACTACGAAACTCTAACTATGTTACAGTCTAAATAAGAGCCTCAACAAAGCTTGTAGGGGTTTCAACAAAGGTCTTAATAATGACACTGACCATTGATATAGCTTGGGGGCTGTGTGAAATAAGCCGGGCGATAGCAGTCCGGAACGAGAAGTGCGATATAGCCGTGGGAACATCCTATGTGACGAAACTTATACCAGAGTGACTCACGGCGCAGATTACAGGCTCATCATCAGCTGCAAGAGATGAGGAGCACCTCCGTGGGCCTTCTGAGTATTCAAAGGGTGCCGAGATTGCCGATTGCCGTGCAACTCGATTATACATCAAGAAATACAAATACAAATACACTAATACAATTCTTGAGTGACATCTAAGACTTTATATTTACCAAGTGGGAACCGTACTTTTGTCTCTTTAACCTAGTCAGAGCCCCGTTAGGTTTTCTAAATGCGAGCCCGCGGATCACCTATAATTTGTAACCGACTTCAAAAAATGAGGTTATCAATTCGACCCGTATCACAATTCACAGAATAGATAATAGTACAAGTACCCGTATGTATATGTCGCAGTCCACTGGTTAAAAAAGCCGTTCAATCAAACAGCTAGCCCTTTGTCTGAACAACGCCATTCAATCACACGGCTATACGTCGTTTAGCTGACTTGTTGACTGCAACGTTCAACACTACAGCTAGACGACGCTTAGCTAACTGGTAAATGGCAAATTAACTAAGCTGACCTAATGGTCTACTAATGTTTAGTGTTATTATTACGCAATGATAATAATAAGCAGAATAAATTGTATTCTGACTTATTTTAAACACAATAATTGCAATTAATACCTTGGTGATGCATTTCATAATCCCGTAATTTCTCCTCGAATATTTGTTTAAATTTTGATTCACTCGTATGTGCCCCCATAATTTCTGTCACTTTAATAACACTTGTAACGCATATTTACGATAAATATCTTAATACAATCACAAAATACCGGTTAGCTGACGCCATATTGTAAGCAAAACGCACTTAGCGCCGCGGCGGTGGTGAGCCCTAAACTAATTCAATCAAACGGCTGCTTTTGAATCAGCTGTAGTGTTGAACGTTTCGAGCGACTGAAATATTTTATTTATTTTATTTTTATTTATTTGGAAAACATACTGTGTTTATTTAATGTATAGAAGACTGCATAAAATCTTGACACCATTTACATGTTTTCACATTTAGAAACTAACAAATTACGAAAGCTTACAAAAACTTACAAAAACTTACTTAAAGAAAAATGATAGCTTATAAAAAGAGTACATTACACATTTACAATTATTATGACTTTAGAAAACGAATAGGAGATCGATAATTAATATTAAACGACAGTTAGACAACACCGTCGAACCAATGCTTACATAGGCTGCTATTTATGTATCCGGAACTGGCCACTTACAAGAACAATATTTAAAAAGTAATTACAACATTTGAAAATAGAACTCTTTGGTTGAAGAATACATTTTGTTTCATGTGACTGTCAATTATTTTTCCATTGTGGCGTCATTTTGAAAATTGCGTGTCTTCATTTGCCATGGATTTAACGCGTGAACATTTTCGTGCAATGATTTACTACGATTTTCGGCGTGGGCTAAATCAACAACAGTGCTTTATTCAACTCACCGCAACTTTTGGAGATGAAGCACCATCAAAAACCACTGTTTATCACTGGTACAGTGAGTTTAATCGTGGGCGGTCTATGCTCACGGATGAAAATAAAGAAGGTCGCCCAAAAACAGCTGTTGTCCCACAAAATATAGATGCTGTGCGGGAACTAATAATGCGTGATCGTCATGTTACATATCGCGAGATAGAGGCGTCCTTAGGCATAAGTATGACGTGCATACATAAGATATTACACGAACATTTGGCTGTAAAAAAAATATGTTCGCGTTGGATTCCGCACAACTTGACAATCGATCAAAAACGGGCTCGTGTCGATTGGTGCAAAAAAATGATAAAAAAATACAACCGTGGTACGTCAAAAGCCGTTTATAATATCTACACAGGTGATGAATCTTGGATCTATGCATATGACCCCGAAACTAAACAACAGTCAACGGTGTGGGTGTTCCAAGATGAGCCGAAACCTACAAAAGTTACTCGTGCAAAAAGTACTTTGAAGCAAATGGTCGCCTGTTTTTTTGGAATTAATGGACATGTGGCTACAGTGCCATTAGAGAATCGTAAAACGGTTAATTCTGAATGGTATACGACCATTTGTTTACCAGAAGTCTTTGAAGAAATAAAAAAGGACAACCGACAACGCAGAATCATATTACATCACGACAATGCTAGCTGTCACACCTCAGCTGAAACACCTCAGTTTTTGGAGGGTCAAAAGATCGAATTGACTGGTCATCCGCCGTACAGCCCTGATTTGGCACCTAAAGATTTCTTTTTATTTCCATACGCGAAGAACAAATTACGTGGTCAACGTTTTTCGAGCCGCGAAGAGGCTGTTGATGCGTTCAAAATGCACGTTTTGGAGATACCTCAATCAGAATGGAAAAAGTGCTATGAAAATTGGTTCCAGCGTATGCAAAAGTGTGTCGATCATCGCGGCGAATATTTTGAAAAGCAATAAAACCATATTAAATGATATATGTTTGTTTCTTTTTTTAATTCCGGATACATAAATAGCAGCCCTCGTAGATATAAGTCTTTTTGTACTGTTAGCCTTTGAGTTAAATACGTCTAAATCAAAACGTTTGTGCAAATCGTTAAGGCTATTACAAGATCTTATAAAGAAGGAATTTTTTCTATAATTTGTGTAGGAAAAAGGGATGTAAAGGGGATTATAAGAGGACATTCTGGAAGATCGACCGGGAACTTTGATGTTAATCTTTGAGAGTAGGAGAGGGGAGTCTATTTTTTGTTGCGCGATTTTGAGCAGTATAGAGATGTCCGTTATTTGACGTCTTAGGTGTAAAGGCAGGAGGTGGTATCGCCCGCACCTGGACTCGTAATTAGGGTCGAATGTGTTGCATTTAAATTGCAGAAATCTCGTGAATCGTCTTTGGATTGACTCCAACCGGTTAATATGGATGCTTAGTATATTGGGGATTCCAAATTTCAGAAACATACTCTAGAACACTGCGAACGAACGAACAGTAGAGAATTTTTATTGTTTTTATACTTTCGAATTGGGAGCTCATTCTCATAATAAAACCAAGGGATCTATTTGCTCTCGTGATTATGTGGTGAAAGTGTTTGTTATATGTTAGCATTGAGTCATGAATTATGCCCAAATCACGGACCTCATTAACCTTCTCTAAGTTTTGGTTTTTTAATAGGTATGAATTATCAATGGCTTTAGAAGATCGGCTGAAAGTCATTGAACAACATTTTGCTACGTTTAGGTCGCGTTTGTAGATATTGCAGTATGCCTCAAGTCTTCCAAGGTCCTCCTGCAGCAGGTGACAATTTTTCTGAACACTTTCATGTCATCAGCATACAGGAGGAATCTTGAATGACGAAAGCAAGTGTAAATGTCGTTAACAAAAATGTTGAACAACAACGATCCCAACAGCGACCCCTGAGGGACGCCGGATGGCACCTCATACCATGAAGATGTAAAGCCATTGACAACTACTGCTTGGGATCTATTTTTAATGTAAGAGGTGAACCATCTAAATAGATTGCCGTGTATCCCTGAGTTGTAAAGCTTCTTAAGTAGTAGAGAGTGGTCTAGACGATCAAAGGCTTTACTATAGTCAGTGAAGATGGCATCTACTTGACCACCAGATTCCATACTCTTTGTGACATAATCTAAAAATGTTATGAGATTAGTAATTGAGGTTGAGCGTTTTTGTAGAAACCCGTGTTGTTCGGTGATGAAAGATGTTGAAAGGGAGCTGTACACTTGTTCATCCACACGAATTCGACCGGTAAGTGTCATGCACAGAGCAAGCGATTGTCAACACTAATTCGATGTACACAATTAACATAAAGGGCAGTGGGTTTACGTTCGGGATTTGAACAAACGTTTTGACGACACAACAAACGAGACAACCGGTTACACGAGTGGTTCTCAAACTGTAGTCACTTAGCGTAAAATGATAATATGAAAAGATCAACAATAATATTTTAAGGTTAGCAACTAAGAGTTTTTTTAATCTATTTTCAATAAATCCTTCTGGTTTTTGATAAAAAATATTGGGGAGGAGTCGGACTTTCTAGCCATTATCTTGTTGTGCTTCACCCAGATGTATTTGAATTGTTTTTCTTTTGCCAGAGATTTCGCTTTGTTCAATAGTGCTTTGTTACGCTGAGTTAGGTGGTCATTTATGTAGAACTTTCCGGAAGAGCCAAAGCCAATATTAGAAAGAATGAGGTTCTTTGTTTTGCGAGAAACAGCCACTAATTCTTCTTTTATGTATCTGTTATGAAATGCAATAACGATGGACTTGGGTTTGTTGGGCTGTCGGGTTGGTATTCTGGCGATGTAGTTGATGTCGCCTTTATTTATTGTGTAGTTACAGAGCTGGCCTATATTTTTCACAATGTCGTAAAGATATTCTCTATTTTTTTCTGGAATACCTGTAACTTCGACATTATTAGCTCTAGACCATTAATCCCGAGTCTCTAGCTCCTCGTAAATTTTCGAAATTACGGCCTGTAAGATGGGCACGTCCTGGGCAATTTTTTCTACACTGACCACTCTGGATTCAAGTTTACTAACTTTATCCGACACCGTAGACACAAATGATGCTGTGTACCATTTCCTGAGAGTCCTTCAAATTGTCCAGTTCCTCTCGTATGAATTTTATATCTTCTTTTAGCGGCGATAGTTGTTTCAGCTGGAGTAGTATGTTATTCAGCTGTTCCTGCATTATATCGAGCTGACTGGGCTGTGGCGAGGGTGGCGCAGGTGACGGAGATAAACTCGACTTACATCGTAGACAACGTCAGTTGTTTCTTCTCTCGCCCAGTTTACGATATCCGGCTTCGGTTACTCCCGAGCCAGAAAAATCGTATTGCTGTTTACATGCACTGCAACGAGGACCATCGGAGTGTTGTTCACCACAACTAGCACAGGAGAACATTTTAATGCAAAACTTTGAGAAACACTGATCAACTCGAGCGCAAGAAATGCGTGTGCTTACTGTAAGTGTTGCAAGCGGACTGCAATATTCAATTAAAAAGCTAGCCGTGAGATTGAATGGCGTTGTTCAGTCAAAGGGCTAGCTGTTTGATTGAACGGCTATTTTAACCAGTGGACTGCGACATATACACTATAGTCTATACAGTAATATTTTCAGAATTGCACAAAAACTGTAGTTATGTTAGAAAAAGAATGACTTAAATCGGACTTGCAGTATGTATGTATGTAGGCATGTATGTTTAAGTTGGTGTTCGCATCTCGTCAGAACTACAAGTCCGTTTTAAGGCGACGCCTTGATAATTCGGCTGTAGCGATATCGATTTTTCTCAGCAATGACTAAAGCTAAGAAATTAAATTTCATTGTCAGTATTCATCATGTCTTTGTCTTTGAATTATCCATAGCATAACACGATTGGTCAACTTTTATAACACGGAATAATCAATCAAAAAGACCTCTGTAAAAAAGGGATTCCTATTTTGCCAACAGAGGAGAGTGATTTATGCTTCCAAAATTTGTATACATAGATTGGTTCAAGCATACACTTTAACAGCCCCGGATCTTAAATTTTTTTAGGCGGGGCAAAAACTCAAAAATGCCGCCCCGCCCTTTTTTTTGCCGTTGGGAAATGCTTGATACATTCCCGGCAGCCTGGGTGGATATGTGGGACTCCTCGGGTACTGCGGTACGGAGGAGCACCCTTGGTTACCCACTAAAACCCAACGGTGCCTCCTCTCCGCGTGTCGCTGAGTCGCTGGACCCGCCTGAGGCGATAACTGCAGCAGCCCAGACAGCGGCCTACCAGCAGAACCATCCGCGCGGCTTCTGCCGCTTTCTCCGGGAGAGCGATCCGGGGCTCCGGGCGCTCTTCTACCGGAAGAGCTCGTGCGATAGGCGACGGATTCCCCAATCCATCGCCCGAGCTCTATTATGGCGGGAGTTGACGCTCATGTTGAGCGCGTCTTCGTCCTCAGTGTTTTCTCCTTATCGGGTTAGCTGCTTCATCGGCTTCCCGATTTCTCTCAGCGGAATAGTGGAAATATGCATAATACGAGTAAAAACAAAAATCAAATATATTATTTTTGTGAATTGAAATTACAACTTTACTCTTCGAGCTTTTTGTTCAGCAAATAAATCTATAGCCTTGTCATAATTTAACTCGTGTGCAATACGTTTTTCTATCGCTAAGATTGCAAGACTCGATAAGCGTTCCTGGCTCAGAAGATCGCAAATAATTTTTAACCAGTTTTAGTTTGCTAAAACGAGCTCTGCGATTCCTGCAGGCGAGCGGGAGCCGGGCGCGTATTTTGAACGCGCCTCGCGAATAAATAAATGTTCGTGCAGCACGTCTCACTCCGCACTCAGGGTATCGGTCAAGTTGATATGGCCATGAAATTGCTGTACTTGTGCTATTATTTTTTCCGTGGCCAAAGTTAAATAAAATATGATGAGTTGTCCATTGGTCCGTGAAGTGTGAATTTGCCGCCCCCTGAACTTGCCGCCCGGGGCATGGGCCCCGGCCTGCCCCCCCCTAGATCCGGGGCTGCACTTTAATTTGCCCATAGCTTATATGAAATATATTTATGGTTTTTAAATTACGCGACAAAAACAATTTTGTCGCTACGCCCTTTCCATTTTTTTCTGTTCCATTTCTTGTTTTCTATAATCTAAAACATATCCAACGCGGTTTTTAGGGTTTCGTAGTCAACAAGGAACCCTTTGCTTAGCACAAACCTACGCGTCAGTGACGGAGCGTCGAGTTGCCTCAAGTTGTCAAATGTGTTTGTATACAAAAAACACATTTGACAACTTGACGCAACTCGACGCTCCGTCATTTGACAACTTGACGCAACTCGACGCTCCGTCACTGACGCGTAGGTTTGTGCTAAGCATTATAGTTTCGGTCTGTCCGTCCGTCTGTCTGTCCGTCTGTCTGTCCGTCTGTCTGTCCGTCTATCTGTCCGTCTGTCTGTCCGTCTGTCTGTCCGTCTGTCTGTCCGTCTGTTTGTCCGTCTGTCTGTCTGTCTCAGTGGCGAAGCCTCCATAGAACACGATTCCTACCGGCTTACCTTGGCCAATTTTAATATATACATTTTTTATTATTAATAATTATAGCTTACCCCGCTTCCTACAATTTCATAAAAATAATTCGCCATGTATTTAAAATCACGCAAACGCACACATACCCGTTTTTACGATCGCACTCAAAACGCGTACGTACTGCTCCGGTGGCCGGGGAACTCGCTCAAAACATCGGGAATCCAAACATTTGAAATGTATGAAATTCACGCACACATACACATTACTACTACATGCAAACGACTCGTCGATATTGTCGAACAACAAGCCGATCCCACATAGCCTACCTAGTCTTTATTTGTCATGTGTTAAGGTTTAGTTTCGCATGTTTCGCTTTAAAAGATTTCGTCCAATCACAACAGAGCTAATTGCAGCTGCGGCCGACCGGCGCGTGCTGTCATTTCAATTCACAATACAATTATATTACGCGGTCATTTGCACTCATTTTGTACTGTTATTATTGTAATATGCAAAATTTTGTTTATTAAGTTAGTGGGCTAGCTTGATTGTAATGTTATATAGTTTAAAAGAATCGAAAGTAGTGAAACTTTACTTGCCAAGTGTTGTGTTGTGTTTTTGTTTGTTACATCGTAAAGGTTGGTTTGTTTTACTTACTTTGAAATTAGTCGTGACACGGTTAGGTGAGAAATGGTAGCATTAGTACAAATTGACTGTTGTCTTACGGATTACCTATTAAATGACTTAAATTCGTTCTATTAAATAACGACGACAGACGACAAATAACAAAATTAAACATTTAGGTACGTATTTCTGCTGATATTTCTTTGCTACTAGCTTTTGCCCGCGATTTCGTCTGCGTGGACTTCAGACAGGTAGCCTATGTTCCTTTCCATGTTTGACATGGGATGCATGCAAAATTTCATCTAAATCCAGTTTTTGCATGATTGAGTAACAAACATCTACACTGGCAAGTCAGGATTCACTTATTTTTGGTGTGTGAGTGTGAGTGACGTGTGCTTAAAACGGCTTTTTTTAAAGCCACTTTTATCATACTCGACATGCACTGTTCATATAATACCAGTGATGTCATGTATGGTGAAGGTGGTGAATACTAACAACACTAACACTGCATGCAACGCACACAATGCAAGCAAAGCACCCTAGTAGTTATGGAAAAGGTCAACTAACACACTTAATACAGGTATGTAATTTATTGCACGTTTTTTTTACAAGAATTGAAATTTTGCTTATTCACGAGTTAGCCGTTTTTTGGTCCGGCTTTACCTTTTTTTTTTTTCACCCCACGCCACTGGTCTGTCTGTCTGTCCGCGGTTTTGCTCAGAGCCTACAAAGCTGTTATTTGGCATGAATACACATATTAATGATGCCGACAAAATGGTACATGAAATCTTAAAAAAAAATATTTTTTTTATGGTAAGTACCTCCTCTACACATCAAGCGGGGATGAATTTTTTTTTCGCGTCCACCCCATCTTGTAAGGTGTCGTTGGATAGGTTTTTTAAAAATATTATGATTTATGAGTATTCATATTTCATAGATCATTTTTCGATTTAGGGATCCGTTGGTGAAATATTAAGTTTTAAAGTGGAAAAAATCGTTAGAGTCCAGTGTCCCCCCCTTCTACCAGCTAAATGGTTGCTTCTGGAAACGTGGAAAAATTCACGGGAGTAGAAAATATGCTGAATTTAAAATGAAAACTATCACGGCTAAACTTTTTGTGACAAACAACCAGCAATAACCCAGAAATGGCAAAAGTAGACTTGTTTTGATGTTAGAAATTATATGGCTACAAAAATTAGAATTCTCAGCCGGTTTCGCTAACTTTTCGCCAAAGGTATTCTAAGCGATATTCGTATGAGGAGAATTTTAACGAGCGGGCTACGGTACTCCTGGCCTTTCATACCGGCTGCGATTCACCAAGTAGGTAAGTAGGTTTATTGCCTGTTAGGGAAAGATATTGCCTCGACTTTCGGTTGTTTTCGTTTTTTATTTGTATCATGGATTTACCGCTGAGCGCCAATTCGTGTCAAAGTCAGGCAGTTGTAACATGTAGGTAGGTATATTAAAAAGGTATATTACAATAATTAATATAGGTATGGCTCATTGTACAATGAAATTTAGATGTGGGCCGTGGGGTGGTTTGTAGGATAGGTAGATAGGTATTATGTGGGTTAAGGCGTAAGGGTTAATTTCAACATCGCCTATTAGGCTTTACCATGAGCTTCTGGATTTAAACAAAGCAAGAAGTGAAAACACTTTTTAATTAAAGTAGATAATCAACTATCGTTCATATTCATCATCGCCATTATCATCATCGACCAACTTTCCACTACACTTGTCTATTATTATTCTTTTAAAATCCTATATATTAAACACTCAATAAAATATAGTCGCTTGGTTAATTGGTCAAATGAATGTAGCTTTATACCGCAAAAAGTATGAAGTTCGCTCTGGTGAGGACTAATCTGATATTCCCGTCTTTGCAGCTGCAGCTTCGGTATCTCAAATCTCGATCGTGCATCGTTTCGAATCAAAGGTTCCGCTTGTGCGATAGGTATTTTAGAAGCGACGCGACGATGACGATACGACTACGACTATACGACTCCTACGACGCAATACCTAAGTTATCTATCGGAATTCTGATAGGTACTGGACATCACGCTTGTGACATAGAAGTTCTAAAATCAAAAGTCTTCTTTAACAACGATTTTCTCTTTAAAGGTAACTTAGTGACGACATAAGGGCCTATATTATATTACATTCTTGGTCTGTAGACTGTAGAGTGTAAACTGAGAGAGACTGTGATTCTCATTTTTGTTGCAGAACTTGCAAAGATGTATGATAGATTGAAGATGGTTAGTAATTGCTTATTGAAATAGAGGTAGGTTCTCTCATCATTTTATCTCATACTGTATCAAGTAGTTCAGTTAATTGTCTTTACTACCTATCTTAATTCTAATCCATTCACTCTTCGATCAAATATTTCTGCATTCACTTCCATACTAATACCAGAGCTAATACTATAAATCCTATAGTGTGTCTGTCTGCCTGTCGTTCTGTCTGTCTGTTACTTCTTCACGCCCAACCCCTGAACCGATTTTGCTGAGGTATGGGAATACTTCGAGTCCCGGAAAATGACAATAGGCTACTTTTTATCCCGGAAAAATGTACGGCTCCCGCGCAGTACGCAATTTTTTCATTTATTTTATTTCTTTATTTAAATCAGGCTACGTAGGCCCATACGATATATACCTTAATGTCTAACATACATATCAATAATCTTAATAAACTAAATCAAAATCTAAATTTTGGGGCAACGGAGTTGTTGAGTCAGGAATCAGGATCAGATAGGTATGTCGTATCGTGAGTCGTGACCCATCACTAACTTAAAGCTTTTTAACGATGCTCCTGTTGACTTTGGAATGTTACCGTTTATATTTAGAATTCGCATTTTTCCCGCTTTTTTACTTTTTATTTGGTGTCGCCAGTCTGTTGCTGTGCGAGTATTTTTATTTATTTTATAAATTTCGTCGTCCTTCTTTGGTCCTTTAAGTTCTTGTTTGATTTAAAATTCCGTTCTTGAGTTTCCCAATTATTTTATCTTTAATTTTACCAAATTTATGTTAACTTTAAGCGATATTTCTTCATTATTATGCACAGTGATTAAAACAGGCTTAAGTTTGATAAGTCACTTTGGCCTAGGTAATATAAACTCTCTGTGTTTGTTAGATCCGGGACATCCTTCCTTTATACGGCTGAAGGCGAACCGCAGGTGGTTTTAGTGGGTAAGCCCGGCGCTCTTGCCGGCAGTCCCACATACCCCCGGGGGCATCCATAAAGGGTTTCCCCTGCGCATCAAAAAAAAAAAGTAATATAAACTCGACTATACCATTGACTAAAGCAGCGTTTCAACTTTCATATAGAACTTTACAATAAATTAATCTTTTAAAATATGCCTATATGCAAGGACCAAGAAATTCCCGCTACCTATTGGGATCTACCTCGTCCTAAAGAGAGCCCTTATAAGGAATACGTAAGGTGTTAATAAGTTACATGACAAGACTATATTTATTGACTTTGTCATAGCTTAGTCATTAATGATAATACAAGTAGTATGAATTGGTTTTGGTGGTTCTGTCATTATGAAACACAAAATTTTCGCTTAAGGGATTTACCAAGAATGTACTTAATAATTATTTAATAATAGGCAATGGTAAGTTTCCTGTGACTGTAACCAATATGTTTCAGTTATGAAGCTTAACCACAAGTAACACGTAAAATATTTCCATACTTCCATATTTAATATTATAAATGCGAAAGTGTGTCTGTCTGTCTGCCTGTTACCTCTTCACGCCTAAACCGCTGAACCGATTTTGCTAAAATTTTGCAACTCTCGGGCGCTTGCCCATAAAAAATGTTTGCACTTTTGGTGCTGTTACTTTCACATTAAACTTTAAATAAACACATACAAATCCCAAAGTATAACCACTTTTTTGTTACACCCTGTACCTATTTATAGACAATACCTAGATAATGCAAAGAAACTTGACATTTGAATACTAATTTTTCGTATATCACCATATTCTTCACCTCAATTTTACCTAGTAGGTAAGTACTAATTTTTCTCATATAATTTTTTTCACCCCCAATTTTTGTTGTCTTATCCCGTGTCTTAACGATGTTGTGTCTTTCTAGTTAATTACAAGAGTCTAGATTATATTGCGTCATGCTATTCTGGTCAACTACGAAAGTCTAGATTATTTTGCGTCACACAAAAACCTGAGTGGCTAAACTCTAAACATGTTTCTCAGCACGAACTTGTTCAAAGCTGAGCATCTTCTCTGGGATTTCCAATGCACGCAAATCCTTTTTTTTATTACCTGGAGAATCGTATCCTTCGTTCACGTAGTACCTTTGTAAGTATTTTTGTAAGGATACTTAACCTTAAAATTTTTTTAATTAACAAATATTTTGAGATTTTAGTACCTACCGTAAGAAAAGCGCTAACTAAAGTTTGGATGCTAGAAACGACGAATATTTTAAGTTGTAAATGCTTATTCTAAATAAAGAACATTAATCAGATTCAGATAAGGGAAATAGAACCAATATACTTGTCGAATAAGTAATTGCTTCACAGTTCATCCTAAAAATAAATCGTGTAGTAAAAACTTCAGATAAGGCGTGCGTAATTAAGTTATTTTAACATCGCATAATTTATGTTGTCATATAAATAGAATCTTTGACTGGTGCTAAATATAGTTTTATCTTTTGTCGTGTTTATTATTAGACTGCAGTGGAACTGATCATATCGGCAGACTTACCAGTTCTAGGGCCGGTACTGACGTGGTCATACGAGGAAAACGATTGGGAACTTACCGCATACTAATTATGTACACTACGTTTGATCCTAGACAGTAGTGGATATTATCAGATAAAAGAAATCTCCCGTTTTTCAAGCAAAAGATTAACGCAATCTATTACCTAAACTAAGATCGTACCAACTCGAATTCGAGTATAATATTTAACATTTTATTTCTATTTCATTTTAAAACCTAATTTTCAAAGTATTACGAATTTTCCAATTAATATAATTATAAACGTGAAAATTTGCTTAGGTACATCTATTATTATTTATGAGTTCTAGTTCATGCAAACATTCTCTACTTATACAATATTTTTTTTACTTTTCTAACTCCCAATAGGTTTCCCAGATTAGTAAATAGCTTGTAGAATCTATAGCAGATTTCATTCAACGTAACTGGATAAGGGCTATAAAGCCAGAACGTCGGCATGCTAGTTAGGTTGTCTTTCTAATCCTTGAGTTTTCCTTCAGAGGAAGATTCTAAAAGTCTAAAGGAACTTGCTTAGTACTTTTTAACTCTGCATCTTTTATCAATAATAAAGTAGGTTTGATGCTAATTTTTTTTTCTTCTTTACTCAATTTCTTGGGAACTCTATGGGAATTTTATTTACTCAATTTTTGATTTTTCTTTATCTAAAACATCTTTTATAGTCAATAAGCTTAGCGAAAATCCAGACAAATTAAGCATTACCGCAAATTGACCAAATTTAAGTTGTGAGACCCATCCAGCACAATATATACATATTGTGCTGGAATCGAATCTTTCGCACTTTTATTGTATTTTTAACAACTATTATAGTTCTTGCTGCGAGATTTGTTTTGTTTTTTCATAGCCATATTTCCACTCGAGTTCATTTCATATGCGATACGGGCAGAACAGTTGATAATTATGGTTTGTAATCGGTCCATGAGATCATTAGTACGCCACGCCCGCTTAGTCGGTAGTCCACAACATCTCGCGTTTAAATCGAACAGATAACTTGTTTATCACAACTTAAAAACTATTCTTAAGTGTAGCCCTAATTACACATTAAGATAAGTCGGCGATCAGTAGTGGCTAGGCCGTAGTGGGAGGTGGACGTCTTTACTGTGTCGAGGATTGTGTGACATGAAGTGCTTGTTGATCGGCGTTGTTTTGTGCTTGGCGTCTCTGAGTGACCAGAGCGGTGAGCATTTGCCTTTTTTGTTTTTTTTTTTTTTTATGTTGATCTAAAATAACGCTCAGTGGAGGCTTAAATAAATAAACATTTAATTGTGTATATTCACAAGTTAAGTCGATGTAGTGGTAGTTTACCAACTACATCGCACTTAACTTCTTCAACACGAGTATCTTCGGCAAAATCATTAAATTACCTGATACAGGTAATTTATTAAAGAATTGCCTTATAATCATCTAAACACGTAATATTAAAGAGTATTTTTATTTTGTTGCTTTTAAATTGATTGAGCATTGAATACGCCACATCTTATAATTATTCAATTCCAATAAGAATTTTATGATCACATTTTACGAATAATATGGAACTCGTTTTAAACATTAATCATTCATGTATTATTTGCAATGATGTTATGATTTTAAAGGCATCTTATGTTATTTTTGTTTAAGTTGTATCATCAAACTTTTAATTATAAATTTCGTAGATCACTTAGATGGGTCTTGTTATGTACCTACTTATCAAAATTGATAGAAACTGTAGGCGTATCTGAAATTGTATTCGGTACGATTTCAGGGTTAAGTACGTACTTACAAAATAATACTAAAATACACTTCTTAATTTATAATTTATGACAATAATTATTAAGCTTCCATTCATGGTCGTTATCACTGTGTACATATTTTGATAATATTTATCAGGGTTTGATGACGAATTTAATTTTTATGAATGAATGTTTTATAAAAATCTGTGAACCCCATCTATAACTCAGCTATTTTTAGCTCTACTTTTTCTTCTTATTTTTTAAGCGCTTTATCATTTGTGAGTCCCAATACTACTTTATTACAACTACATACAATAATTTTTGGAGCTCTAAAACGAAGTTTTAAGTACCCTAGCCTGGTAAGGTATGCACTAATAAATTAATAATTGAGTTCAAACTAAAGCTGGTCATAGCCTCACGGTCCACGGATAAGCTTTAACTTAATATAATTCAAACTTAAATTACTGTATGTAGCAATTTAGTTAAGCATTGCTGCAAATTGCAATTCAAAAGTGCTAATTGGTAACGAAATAAGTACCTTAATCAATAGCATCTAGTAGCAATAATAGAACATGTACCTACAGTACAATATGTATAGACATATTGTGATAAAGCGCTTAAAAAATAAGAAGAAAAAGTGGAGCTAAAAAATTTAAGACCTATATCTAAAATGCAAACTAAAAATGTTTTAGAAAAGAAAGAATTTAAGAAAAAAAGAAAAATGCAATAAAATTCCCGTTTTTACGTCTTTCAAACATTTTGATGTCGCGACTTGCGACTTGCGAGTCTCAGGGCAAGCCTTGTAATAGGTATACAAAAGGTAATACTTAATATAAAATATTATTAAGTGTAGGTCCATACATCAAATGTAAGGAAAATAACTTTAAGAACCTAACATAATATAATATTAAATTCTTAGAGTAAATTTTTTAATTACATTAATGGAATCGTAACGTAAAAATTTGAAATCTAATTTTGAAAGAATTGTTATATTTTTTCTAAAAGGAAAGAGAACCTCTCTTTCCTTCCTAAACAGTTGTGTCACTAATAATAGTAGGTATATTCTGATTCCACGAGTAGAGCCCAAAGAGGCAGAGGTGGTGGGGCTGCGGTCGTGTATCACGCGTTTCCCGTAGTCCCACCTTCAGGAGCAGGAACACCGTTGGGGTTTTAGTGGGTAGTCCCGGGTGCGGATTCTACGTCCTCCCCGGGGAGTCCCACATACCTCGGTGGCCCTCCCCAGGCCCCGGGGATGCGTAAATGCATTCCCCCAACGATTAAAAAAAAAAAGGTATATTCTGATGATTTGTCAGTAGTCGGTAGTCATTACGATGTCCACATGGTTAGGTAATCCACTTAGAACAAGGATGCTGAACAATAGAACCTAGGTAATTAGTCACGACAAATGCAATGGACGCCATGAGAACCGATCGTGCGGAACAGGATTATAGAACATTTGATATTCTCGATGGAAATAATGCAATTATACGTCGTCTAAATATACTACAGACAATTGCAAGATAAACGTGAATTTCGCCTTGAAAATGACAGACAGCGTGTTGCTGAATCAAAGTTTTCCATTGACTGCGCAATGCTGGAAAATATGGAGGAAAATAATGTTATAGAAACACCCGGAGAAGCTTCTTTAAAAAGTTTTTTTTTTCTTCTTCTTCTTCTTTCTATACTTCTTCCGTAGTTTACATCTGTAAATCTATTGCGATCTTCAACTAAATTGAAAATACACTACTTATTTAACTACTAAACGACGCCCGCAACTCCGTAGCGCCAAAACTCGTTTATCGCGCGGGAATCGTACATTTTCCTGGGACAAAAACTAAAAAGTTCCTATGTCCTTTCACGGGATCCAAAGTATCTCCATACCAAACAGCAAAATCGGTTCAGCGGTTTGGGCGTGAAGAGGTAACAGACAGACAGGCGGACAGACAGACAGACAGACAGACACCCTTTCGCATTTTTATATTTTATAATATTAAGTTAGTATGGATACAATACACTAATAAATATGCCGAGATGTAGCTTCACTCTGCATCCTCTATCGGTTGTATCACGGGGAGTGCTCTGAGGAATTGTTCGGAATCATACCACCTGCAACTTTTCGCCATCGTCCCACGCGAAAAACATACCATCCTCATCACCTTGATGAGTGGCAGCTGTCTTCCACCGTCAGTGGTCTCGAACGTCACAGAGCGAGATCGGTAGAATTGCCAGCTAAAATCGGTATATTTGTACCCAAAATCGGTATTTGACTAAAAAATACAATATTCAATCAAATTCGTTCATTTATTATAAAACTTACAGACTAAAATATAACAATCATAATAATATAGTCTGTCAAGAAAGTGATGACAGGCTGGAAATTTTTTAAATGAAATAAAAAATATGAGAAATTTATTAATTCGAGATAAAAATGTGCAAGGTGACAATATTTAAAATGTAATAAGCGTTCTCTGTGAAAAAACAAAGAAAAAAATACACCTTTTAAGCGTGATTACGTTTAGAAAAATTTTCCCGTCTGTCATCACTCATCAGTCATCACTGTCTTGACAGTGTATAATACTTGTAACGTTAAGTACTCTCTCTTCAAAGTCAAAGTGAAAATTGAAAAAATTAAACCGAATTTCTGTTTTAAATATACACTAGACGGGTAAATTCCCGAGTCGAGCGGGAAGCCCCATCCATAGGTCCATGCTATTGAGGGCTTCCCCATTATATATGAAAAGAAATCCATGTATACTGTAAAAATCGTTGAAAAATCATTATGTTTCGGTATTTCGGTAGAACAGAGCTCATATCGGTAGAAATACCGAAAAATCGGTAGGTTCGAGACCACTGTCCACCGTGCGTTTTTCGCGTGACTTTCTGCCGCGCACTGTAAAACTCTGGAACGAATTGTCACCAGCAGTATTTCCGGACCTATACGACCTGCAAACCTTCAAGAAGAGAGCGTACCTATTCCTTCTTAAAAGGCTGGCAACGCGCCTGCAGCTCTTCTGATGTTGCGAGTGTCCATGGGTGACGGTAGTTGCTTACCATCAGGTGACCCGTTTGCTCGTTTGCCCCCTTATTTAATAAAAAAAAATACAATAGCTTACGTTACGAATCTGCGTCGAGTAGTTTGTCAAAGCTGGTAGTCTTCTTTTTGAGACTACTATTGTCTATTTACCACGAACACCGTAGTAATAATTTTTAAAATCAAACTATTACAACTAGTTGAAATTAAGTAACACAAACTTTCAACAGTTACCTACTATTTTTGTAACATAATATTGTATTGTCGAGAAATTCGTCTACATTGGGATTTAAAAATATCCTATTTTTGAAAATCGAATATTTAAGGTCAATTTTGTTAATGTCACTAAAGGTTGACTAACCTGCCCCACAGGTTATGCAATATTAAAATCCACAAAAATCTGGGTTTTTAAAACTTCTCCATGCACTTTGCATTCATTAAGTAGTCCAATAAAAAGTTTTGGTGATGCAAAAACATCTTGGTATTTTTCATCGCATCCAACAAAATCATTTTCGATAATAATATCGTCGATGGATGTTGCTGAATAATTAAATATAATATTAATTAATTTACGAGCATTAAATAAGTTAAATGAGTAAACGTCAGTTATCTAGGGTCAAGCTTGTACGCTCATTCATAATGTATTATTCTTATCAAGTGATGTCATAGTAGGCACGGAGCATGCTCTGTAGCTTTTAAAATAATGCAACTCTATAAAAAATATCCCAAGAAATACTGACGAATCTTTATTAATCCTTCGATCTATTGTTATTCTATTGTTGTCGCGATCACCGGTGCTCTTATGGGGCTTGAAGGATTAAGAGGCCGGGTACACTTGGAATTTCTCATACATATGTAATTCCAAAATCATTTTCTCATACGAAAATATTTAACATGTTTGAGCTGTTTTTCAGTTTAAAATAGTAATTACCTAGGTTCCTGCACAAAAATTTACTTCAAAATATTTAAACACAATTTTTTTTTTTGCTTTAAATTTTTTTTAGTAAATTTACTACTAAATATTTAAACACTAAAAAATAGAGTAAAACACTAAAAAATATATAAATAAATAGTTAATTTACTACAAAATATTTAAACTCTAAGAAATATTTTTTAGTATTTAAATATTTTGTAGTAAATTTTCTATTTATTTATATATTTTTTAGTGTTTTACTCTATTTTTTAGTGTTTAAATATTAAGTACTAAATTTACTAAAAAAAAATTAAAAACAATTTTTTTTTAATGTTTAAATATTTTGAAGTAAATTTTTGTGCAGGAACCTAGATAATTACTATTTTAAACTGAAAAACAACTCAAACATGTTAAATATTTTCGTATGAGAAAATGATTTTGGAATTACGTATGTATGAGAATTTCGAGGGTACCCGGCCCCTTAACCCCTTCCTCACGGAGATACCGTAATTTACCGTAGTTCAAGCCTTATAAACTCATAATTTGAAAGCTACAAAGTTATACTAAACTATATATTATACTAGTTATACTAAACTATATATTATATATTTATACTGTACTAAAAATACAGCAATAATCTTCCCCGTTTTAATTCTTTCCCCGTTTTAAATTTTGAATTTTTGTTTATTATACTCATGATATCAGCTTCCAAAGTAAAACCAATTTATTAAAATTCAAGCATACATTCAGCATCTCCTTGGGATTTACAAATTACTTTTATTTGAAACACACGCCAATAGATCGACTATATCATAAACTACATATTCCCCGTTTTAATTTTTTTAGGACAATTTTGAACTAAGATAAGTAAAAAAATAGGGTTTTGGTGCGATCACGGCAACGCGGCAATGTATGGCCAAGGTCGTTTGCTCGGGGGACGGCCTTATGTAGAATTTGCTAAGCATTAATTGTTGGTAGTTCACTAAGCTAAAAATAAAATTTAAGTATGCCTTGGTGAAAGTGTCTAATTAAAATTAGTAAAGTATCGTGTACATTTTTTATTATGATAAAAAAATAATAACTGGTTAAGTACAAAATTTCATTTATTTTACTTGTATTCGCCTAAAAGTTGTCAACGAAGTTTGAGATCTAATTACACAAATGATAAGTACTTACTTAATAATAATTAAAATAAATCAGAATGATATTATTTAATTTTTAAAGATCCTTGAATGAAAATCAGTTTGAATATGAATGAAAACTAAAAGCAAGAGGTGAATGAAAATAAAATCGGAAGCCTTGACGGCCTAACTTTGACGCATGATCAGCCCACATCGGCATAAAATGAGCTATTTTCATTATAAACAACGCGGTGCATGCCATTCTTTACGATAGGCTGTGTTTACGCAAATTCCTCGTGCCCATGTTTATAATAAAATCATATTCGTGTACATCGTTTAAATAGCGTTTAACTAAGTATTAAATTAGATTGGCTTTGTACTGTTAACAGAAATTTCTCATCAAAGTTATTAGACCGTATCAAAGTTATTAGATTCGAAGCCGGTTTGTGGCTAAATGAGAAGATCGATCGAAGAGTTTTACGAGATTTAGGCATTAGGAACATTATGAATCATTTGAAAGACCGATTAACTCCAATACTTTTACACCAAGGTGCCATATTGTGTCAGTTTAACCCCACGATATCGTTCTTCATCGCTCTTCATGCTTTGCCAATCATTGCAACTATTATGATATGGATTACCGTAACCCGGCTCACGAATAGATTTCCTTATTTAGGGTTCCGTACCCAAAGGGTAAAAACGGGACCCTATTACTGAGACTTCGATGTCTGTCCGTCTGTCTGTCCGTCTGTCTGTCCGTCTGTCTGTCCGTCTGTCTGTCCGTCTGTCTGTCCGTCTGTCTGTCCGTCTGTCTGTCCGTCTGTCTGTCCGTCTGTCTGTCTGTCTGTCTCCAGGCTGTAACTCAATAACGGCTATAGCTAGACTTCTGAAATTTTCACAGATTGTGTATATCTGTTGCCGCTATAACAACAAATACTAAAAACAAAATAAAATTTTTATTTAAGGGGGGCTCCCATACAACAAACTAGATTTTTTTGGCATTTTTTGCTCGATATCAATAATGGCAACAAATAGGCACTTGAAATGTTCACAGAGTACTTAAATATACGTGTGCTTTAATATTTAATAATAATATTTAAATAAAATTTAAATAAAAGGGGGGCTCCCATACAAAAAACACTATTTTTGGCCTATTTATGCTCTTTAACGGTACGGAACCCTTCATGCGCGAGTCCGACTCGCACTTGGCCGATTTTTCATTTCTACAGACGACTAGTTTATGCCCGCAACTCTGGAAGTTGCCCACAACTGTCCGTAGAAATTGATTTACCGCGCAGGTACAGTACATTTTTCCGGGATAAAAAGTCCTTTCCCGGGACTCAAAATATCTCTATATCCATTATCCATCTCTTGATAGTAACGCTATCATCTTTCTTCGCCGAAAAGAGTATTTTTCTACTACTTAAGAAAATCGCGCATAGATTAATACAGGAAAAATAAGTATAGTTTGACCAGTTGCACTTAACCTTTAATAAAATGAAAATAATAATAAACATTTTAAAAGGTCACGTATCAAACTATTATTTTCCTCAACTTGATTCCTTTTAAAGTGGACTGAATGCTAATAACAATAATAACTTCCACACCGGTTTCGGTGACGGTGGCCGGTTTCATTGAAACCGGGCCAGTTACGCAGGAGTAATTTTATAGTGCCCAAGTGCGTGCGCAGTACGCAAGAGCACTCTCTATTCCTTTTACTCTCATAACCCAGTGGGACGGAAGACCGACACGAGTCACGACTGGCGAGGGATCAGGCGCAGGGCCGACTTTTTAAATTCCCATTCGATGCATGGAAGATCTTACTTGTCTGACAATCAGGTGATCAGCCTGCATTGTCCTAATGAGTAACCAAACTTGGAAATAACATGTTTCCAACGCGGAAATCGAACCCGCGACTTCCGAGTCAAGAGCCGCGCTCTAAACCACTGGAGTCTGGACCACGGAGGCGTGTGGCAGTAATAACCATATAGCTTTTATCAGGTATAATATAAAAAGGCGAACTATTGAAAGAAAAGAAGATAATAATTAATTAATTTGGTATAACATCTATATATATAAAAATGGATTTTCAAATGTGTTAGTCGCGCTAAAACTCGAAAGCGGCTGAACGGATTGGGCTGATTTTAGTCTTAAAATATTCTTTAGGTAGAAGGTTTTAAAGTGACACGAAGTTCACCGGGACAGCTAGTTTAAATCTAAAAACAACAATAGGTAATACCTAATTGGTTCCCATTCAGCAATGTTGCGAACGGATCCTCACAAGAGGACAGCCGACAGGCCCAGGGTATAATTATTATGCTAGACATAGCCTAAAATTTAAACTTTTGATTTTAACCTATCAACATTCAACCCCCATAGGGACACCGGCGATCGCGACAACAATAGAATAACAATAGATTTCCAAGAATCCGCGATCGAAGGATTAATAACTTACAATAAATAATAATATTCACAATCTCTTTCCTAAATCTTTAAAATGTCACCATTGAGATCGTACTTCTTGTTTGTCCCCAAATACATGATTTTGCGATTTTCGTCAAACTAGTTAGTGTATATTTTGTCGCCAAGCGTAGTCCTGTTCTGTGGGGGCAATAGCCTTCGCATATAACTGTTCAGTCTGGGTCGAAAAGGAGAAACTTCCTTACGGTACTGCTTTCATCATCATCATCATGACCCATGACAGTGCCCAGAAGAAAAATATATTTTTCGTATAATGTATATGCAGGGTGTCTACAGTTAAAAGGGGTGTACAGAGTACAGACTCATTGCATAGAAGAAATGACCCTTAAAAGGAGGGAAATAAGTTTACATGCGAATTTGCTGGCTAGTTAAATTATACTCATCATAATATATCGATTAACTATTACTCGTCTTATTGAAAAAGGAAAAAGATAATATTATATTATCATAAGGAAATAATAGTTTTCTTTTACTTTCAACAGAATCATAAATATTAAAAAAGTTAAATTTACAGCCAAATTATCAACAAAATGAAAATTTTTCATCTATCCCTGATACACTTCAACCTTATCCAATAATTCAACTGAAAACAAGTAAACACAAGTAATTACATAAGTATGATGAAACATATCTCTGTAGGAGGGATACCACACTGTCTACTGGGAACTAGAGCGACGCAAATGTAAACCTTGTACACACGATGCTAATTATCCTACGATACATCCGATAGCTGATCTCGTTCCGCACATGTTATCGCTTGCTCTGTAACCCTGATTACGTCTCGGTGATGTCATCTGCCAGGGGTGGCTGCGGACCACAAAGCTTTTCAAGTAATTGCCAACCAATCATCTGCCAGACGTGGACTATATAAGCTTTCCAAGTTGCCACTCATCTGCCAGGGATGCGGACCACTTCAGCTTTCCAAGTTGCCGCTCATCTGCCAGGGGTGGATTGACATCTTCAGCTTTCCAAGTTGCCACTTGCCACTCATCTGCCAAGGGTGGCCGTGGACCACTGCAGCTTTCCAAGTTGCCTGTCATCTGCCAGGGATGGGTTGACAACTTCAGCTTACCAAGTTGCCACTTGCCGCTCATCTGCCAGGGGTGGCTGCGGACCACTGCAGCTTTCCAAGTTGTTGCTCATCTGCCAAGGGTGCGGGCTACTTCAGCTTTTTCTAAGTTGCCGCTCTTAGTCTGCCAAGGGTGGAGGTTGACGACTTCAGCTTTCCAAGTTGCCGCTCACCTGCCAGGGGCCGCACCCCTGCGGACTGTGCGGCAGTGCGGACTGCGGACCACATAGCTTAGCTTTCAAGTTGCCACCGCTCATTAGGTAAATTCCTTAACTGAGTTTAAAAAATTGTACATCTCTCTTTTAATACTTTAGCACCGATGCAACACTGATTACGACTAAAAAAGAAACCAATTGGGGAAATTCTTTATGAACCTTGTGTGGTGGTTGATGGTAGCATGGCTGATAACCACATGCGAGTCTCTATTTAAGTATTTAGGCCATATTACAAATACCCTTACATAAAAATATACTTATTTAAATGAAGACTAACAACAACAACAATAACATTAGCTTTTTACGACGTTTTTTTTACTAATATTTTCGCACTTTCCTAACCAACCGTGCTGTGCGGATTTTTCGCCATAAGTTTGCAAGAAAGATAAATAACTCTATTTTGTAAAATCTATATGAATACCGCGATTTAGACTGTTTTATAATGATTATGAATGACTAATGAGTAATAAGTCCAATGGTACATCCCTAGCAAAATAATATTTCCCTTTGTCCGGTTCAGACAAGGTTCAGATAATTCAATTCATACGAACACATCGGCTTATCGTTGAGTAATTGCTTTCGTGGAAATGTTTGTTGTTGTTCATTTTAGGGGACTTTTGCCACACTAGATCACCATCTAGTAGACAAAGAAGTTGAGACAACAGTATCTACAGCATCTACTGCTGTCGCAACTTCTTTGCGGCAAAATGAGTTTGACGCAGGGGAATTTAATTTTTTCCTTGATAATACAAATCCTTCGCCTATTATCTTGGACTCAAGAATCTCCATACAAAATTTCATTAGTTCGGTTTAGCGGTTAAAAAGTCTTAATAATAGAGAGACATACACTATAATTGTAGTTATAATATCAATAAGCAAACTCTTAAAATAATGTTGAGCCTCAATTTTGAACCAAATGTTGATGATAATAATTGTTTAAATAATAACTTTTAATTAATATTATAATGACGTTGTTAGAATTCCCAATGATCGATTGGAAGATTTATCAATTCACAAAACTTCCATGTCTGTTATCGTTTTGTGGAATGAGCAAGGCTTCACTAATATTACTAATTGGTAGCTAGACAGACAGCCGCCAAACAATTAGAGCTAGGAATTAAAAATTTTCCTCATTAACAAGTTTAGTCTAGCCAGTTCGTTAGACGACCAAAATAGTTGGCAGACATCACTATCAGCCGTCTAGAAATATTTGATAATATTTTTTGGATCTCAGCCTCCCCTTAAAACCAAAACAAAATGAAATTTTGTTTTGGTTCTAAGGGAGGGACATTTCGGAGATATGTTTATTAAAATTCAAAATTGGGATATTAATTTTATTTTTAACCCAAAGTTAGCCAAACTGGGCTTTGTTTTTAACGATAAATCATAATGTACTGAAAAAAAAAACAATTTCACCCGTAAAAAATCGATTTTTAATTTGTCATCGAATCGATGAAGCGCCATGGAGCGATAGGGTTCGACAGCTTGACCGCGATAGTAGATTGGGAGTCCACGTGACTGCGCCGATCCTCGAATTGCCCCTTAACCTTCGCAATTATTGCAGTTCTATTATTAGCGGCAAACAATTGGTCCAATGATCACGGACGGCGACTTCGGCGGCAATCGAAATCCCCTAAACGCTGGATACGCGGACCAATTTACTGATTGCTGGCAATTTCCCCGTAAAACGGTCTATTTCGTTTTTTTATTACTTTTTCTTAAAAAAATGTAGTACATATTAATTAAGAAAGCTTATCGCATTTCAAAAAATTATTCAAGTGTGGGTTTTCGTTCCGTTACACTATATCCACAAATCAATTAAAGTTTCTTTAGTCAATTACTTACTTACTTATTTTTTTTTCTGTTTCAGCCTTAAAATGCGTATCCGGCACAAAAGAAGCTCCTTGTCCAGAGATCACAGAACAACGGATAGGAACTGGTAAGAATTCAACTTGGGACCGGTGATCGAGACAACAATAGAATACAATAGCATTTCCGAGAATCTCCGATCGAAGGATTAAAAGACAATTTACTATTAATTTTAGCATCTCTCAAAGCTATTGCATATTTTCTTGCTGTATTAATTTGATTACGACATTATAGGAGGCTATGAATGATCACAGTATGATAGTATGTTTGTTCCACTATTATAGACTACAGGCCCACGTCGAAAATGGATGGGTCATATGAACCACCTGGGGACGTATATAGGACGATATTAGAGCATAAAATAATAAGATTTAGCACTATGCGTCTATGCCGTCACTTGTAAGCTGTCCAGCTGAGTGCTGGTGAGAATTCAAAAGTGCATGTAGGGTGAGTACTGAGTACATTTTGGTCATATGATCCTGTACGGCATTTTTACCATCGATAGACACATGAAAAATAATAAGAAAGCCCGCAGTGCCATACAAAAATGATGCGCCACTAAGTCGGTATTTTTATTTTATTTTCTGACAATTTCCATGGTAAATTTGGTCATTTGATTCAATACGGCATAAGTTTCATACTGTTTTAATACAGCTTCGAATCAATTATTCCACAACGCCGTACAAAAATAAAGCGACAATGAAAAAAAATCGAGGGTTACAACCCCCTCTTTTCCAGTGGTCCGGGGTGGTTTGAATCAACATAAAATTAATTAATTTTGAAAGTATCTTATGCATAGATGATATTTTTTTACATGCCGTACATTTTCGTTAGTCCAAAGGTTTGTAGGAGAAAAAAAAACTTAAGCAAATATCCATAGAACGAAGTGTAAGAAAAGTCCATACAACGAAATATATCGATTTTTTTCTAAACAATTGTTGTTTTATTAGGGTTCCGTACCCAAAGGGTGAAAACGGATACCTTTTACTAAGACTTCGATGTCTGTCTGTCTTCAGGCTGTAACTCAAAAACGGTTATAGCTAGAGATTTGAAATTTTCAGAGATTATGTATTTCTGTTGCCGCTGTAACAACAAATACTAAAAACAAAATAAAATAAATATTTAAGGGGGGCTCCCATACAACAAACGTGATTTTTTTTCAATTTTTTGCTCGATATCAATAATGGCAACAGGTAGACACCTGAAATGTTCACAAAATACTCAATTTTATTTTTAATTTAAAAATCAATAGTAACATTTTTAAAAAAGAAATAATTAAGGGGGGCTCCCATACAAAAAAAACACAATTTTGCTCTATAATGGTACGGAACTTTACTTACTCTGCATTAAAATGTACGGCATAATTTTTTCCTAATTTATTTATCTTAATACTATTTAAGACGAAGGAAAAATGTAGAAAATGGCTTTATTTTATTAATCTATGAATATTTAAAATTTCAGATTTTGTATTTCTGTTTATTTTTTTTAGAACAGTTTCTTTTGAACGGCAATACTCTATAACAATCGTATTTTACAATATCATATTAAAAATAAAGTCGCCGTACAGAATCAAATAATTTTGCAGCTTAAAAATTCAAGTATACCATGTAATTAAGATTATTATTAAAATGGACAAAAATTTTTTGACGGAATTATTTTTAATGGTACTTTTGAGTGCTAAAATAATGTTTGGAACCGAAGCCGTACTGTTTCAGACGACCCCCCGGACCCCTTAAAAACAGGGGTTTGTAGCCCTCGATTATTTTCTATTGTCGCATTATTTTTGTACGGCGTTGCGGAATAATTGATTTGAAGCTGTATCTAAACAGTATGAAACGTATGCCGTATAGAATCAAATGACCAAATTTACCATGGAAATTGGCTAAAAAAAAAAATACCGACTTGTTGGCGCATCATTTTTGTACGGCACTGCGGGCTTTCTTATTATTTTTCATGTGTCTATCGATGGTAAAAATGCCGTACAGGATCATATGACCAAAATGTACTCACCCTACATGCACCTTTGAATTCTCACCGGCACTCAGTTGGACAGCTTACAAGTGACGGCATAGTGCTAAATCTTATTATTTTTTGCTCTAATATCGTCCTATATACGTCCCCAGGTGGTTCATATGACCCATCCATTTTCGACGTGGGCCTGTAGTCTATTATACTGATCCGAGTATGATAGAAGTGTCCAGAGAATCTCAATAAGCACCTAATTTAGTCTGGGTAACATTATACAAAGTGATTAGCTTAGTCGGGTTATAATAATTATTACTTCTGTTTGTTTCAAAAGATACGGAGGAGGAGAATTTACCAGATGGTAAGAACTGCGCTATTGGCACGCATTGGAAGAACCAGTGCAACGATTGCTCGTGCAATGACGGCAACCCAGCGTGCACAGACAAAGCCTGCCCTGGTCAGGAAAATGGTAAGTGAACAAACTGCATGCTATAATATGCTATAATAAATTATACGTAGCAATTATACGTAACGCGATTATACGTAGCAAGTTGTAGCTAGACAAGAATGATACAAGCAGTTTTTTAATTTTGGACATTTATCAAAAAAGTGATTGGGTTTTATGCAATAAGTGATGGCTTTTGTTTATTTTTAATGGAAGAAATTATTCAATTCCGAAAACTAATTTACGCTTTGTGATTTTTATGACGATACTTCCAGTTAATACCTTAGACGTAAATAGGTACGTAGTTTTAGCTTTTGGTTCAAAATATTAAGTATCAGTTGTTAATATCTTTGTGTTGGTGTTGCCAGAGCTGGACTCGAGATGCGCTCCTGGCTCGGTGTGGAGGGACGACTGCAACACTTGCTGGTGCGTCGACGGCCGAGCTCAGTGCACTAGACTAGGGTGCACTAGTATGATTAGTAAGTTCATCAAATTCTTCTTGTATTTCTTTTAAGTTAATTTTAATGACACATTTCTTATCTATTCTTCAAGAGCATATTAGCGGATTGTTTTATACATCAAAGCAATTGTATTATATGCTATTATTTTTATTTACTTAATGAAATTTTTCTTATTTATTCTGTTAAGAACATATTAGCGGGTTGTTTTATACATCAAAGCAATTTTCCCTTTCATCTAGATTCTAGATTCTGGCTGTTGCGCCCGGCGCACATTTTTATGTTGATCTTTTATCTTTTCGTTTATTCGAAAAGTTGTCGATCCTTTTTTACAAACTCTTTCTTTTATTTTAGTAACAGATTTCAACCCAGACCGGAACGTTGAAGACAAGAACAAAAAGGACACGAACAAGGACAACAAAACTGATCAGAAAATATTTTTCGTAAGTATTTTTATTTTATTAAAAACAGATAGGTCGATTATCAATTGGTCGATATTGACGACGATTTATTTCTGATTAATAATTTGGTTTATAAAATAGGTAAATACTTTAATATATTTTAATATCTAATCCATAGTATATAAAACAACCAAGAGCACTATTCACAACGATTAAAAACATTAAATAAAATAATTGAGTAAGTAACAGCGACATTTTAACTAAAACATCGCACTAAAGCACTGTTGCAATATTTAATTATTTTTTAAACACTTATTATTATTAATTAGTACTTATCTTTAATAACTAATCCCGTCATAAAATATAATAATCCATGCCAAAACATCGGTTTGGGGAGCACTACAATTCATTTGTGATTAAAATATTGGTGACGTGGTTTCTCACTAGATCATGGGTGAGTACATTATTGTTTAAAATAATAATTCTTACTTTACAAGACGTGAATTCTGGCGCATTTTTTGGGGCTAATGTCAATGTACTTTGTAATATTTTCCAGCACGATAGCGATACTAATTTAGACGCTGTAATGAAAAGAAAACAGACAAGACATAATTTAGTGAAACGAGATAACTACGAGTTGATTTGTAAGCCAAAGTCATCGTTTAAAATCGATTGTAACTTCTGTAATTGCGATGATGAAGGACTGAGCTACACCTGCACGGACAATGAATGTGTGGAGGAAGACAGTATAAATAAAGATGTTGAGGTTTTCATGGAACCAGAGGTACGTCAAGTTGATGCTGTATTAATTATTTTCGGTGCAATATAGCTTATATTTATTAGACCAATAAGGTTCTAGAGAAGTCTTTACTATTTAGTTAATACAACAACTTGGTTCTGGAGAAACCATCAGTGCAGTCTTTTACAGCCAGAGTAACAACAAAAGATGTTTCAGTTAAGTGCTAAAAAATACAAATATGTATATTAAAATAGCAGGCGTCTAAGACTTGTATTGAAACTGATCAAGCATCAGACTTGCTTGATTAAGGCTGAACTTGTGTATGGAAACTAAAAAGATCCTTTAAAAGTTATACATAGATGACGCCGAAATTTGTTTATCGTGTAGCCTATGCCCATTCCCGGGACTAAAGGATCTCCATACCCAGCAATATCGGTTCAGCGATTGGGACGTGAAGAGGTAATAGACAGACAAACAGACATACTTTCGCATTTATATTATGAGTATGGATTTTAGGAAGACGTAGACCACGTGGAAAGGCATTCCGTCTGCAAAGCCTCTACCACCTTCTACATCACCTGTAACAGCTGTCGTTGTAACAGAGACGGTACGGACTACACCTGCACTAACAAACCGTGCCCCTTGCCGAAGGATGTTGAGTTGTTCCATGAGCTACGGGTAAGAACAATATTTTGCGGGAGGGCTTAAATATATTTAAGTATTCCTATTAGAAGTAGTTTAACTACTTAGTTAAAACGAGCTTTACAGTCGTAAATTGCAGTAGGATATTAGCCGAAATTCGTATGCAATATTTTGTATTATTTATCTTTTAGGTATTGGCAAATAAGAGGTTGTTCTAACCAATATTTATTTTTCAGGAAATGAATCCAATTATGCATTTAACATAGAACTTGGACTGTTTGGCGTACTTTTGAAGGTTGACTATTGGATCAAGTTACAAGAAATGTTACAGTGTGCACTGTATCGTTGTCTTACAGTACAAAAATCGGTTTTAGTTCCAAATTATTATAGTTTTCAATAAATAAAATAGTTACACGAGTTTCATTGTTATATTTATTTGTATTTACATTTTTTGGGTGGTAAGTTACCTTGTTATTTATTTAAGTATCTCTTTCAATATTTTCAAGAAACACAAACAAGAATATACTGAAGTAAGAACAGTTCCTATTATTCCAGTACATTTAAATTTAATACAAGCCTTATTGGCAATAAAAATAATTAAATTAAAGACAAGTACACCGAAAAAGAAATGAAAATCATTCTTCTTTTTACAGCCTTCAAGAGTAGGTGGTTCAGAGAACGACACGAAAGTCATCGTGTGCCCGGCCAAGCGTATGTTCGTGAAGGACTGTAACACGTGCTGGTGCAACGAGGAGGGAACCAGCTACGTGTGCACGAGGAAAGTCTGTGTCGACAACATTGATGATGTTGTCCAGAGTGAGGTGAGTGATTCAAAGCTAGGCCCAGAGACACTTTGGTGAAGTGACCATCTATAATAACTATAACAAAGAAGTTCTAAAATAAAAATGATGGATATATCTAGAAGCATTGCTAAATAACAGAGAGATTTCTAAGGCTATGGTATAAATAGTCAGTACTTAAGATGCGACCCGGTCTCAAGACGCGGTTCGGCTCTGTGATTGGTTCAAATTTTGACAGATTGATTCAGATCACAGAGCCTGAACCGTGTCTTGAGACCAAGATGCATCTTGAGTACTGACTATTTATACCAGCCTAAGTCACTAACCGCCGCACTCAGAGACATTTAATTATGATTAACCTTCAATTTAATGAAGACAGATAATGAATGGGGCTTATATCGAAATTTTCATTTAATTACATGTTCGTCTCTGAGTACGGCGGTTAGCGTGACAATAAAACCCTAAACCCATTCTTTGTCATTGTATTCAGAGATGCAATCCGTGATAAAAGATCAGTTACGGAATTAGGATACGGACGTACAAGTATGATTCCATATTATGGTAATTATTATTTATTTTCCAGAAACAACAACCAGCGAAACTGAAATGCAAGCCGGATGAGGTGTTCCAGCTAGACTGCAACTCCTGCCGCTGCAACTCAGACGGTACCGCTTACTCCTGCACCCGGCGAGCCTGCCCGCTCATCCCGGTCCTCGAGAAAGACACTCACAAAACCCCCCGATCAAGAAAAGCCCGTGCCGCCCAGCAGGCATGATACTTTTGAGTTACTTTCTATTTTGACTATTGTACTTACTTTCAATACAAAGCCTTACTTTTCAATGACAACTTAAGCTATGGTTAAGACATATTCCTTATTCATTAGATCAGTTATTGAATTTACCAAGCATTGTTATAAAAGCACTATCAAGCTTTGTTAAAAACCATAAATTCTAAATCAAAAGACTCAATGCATCGGCAAATCATGATATAACGCGCATGGT